>CM042048.1:18587500-19787500 GCA_023525745.1 Arctium lappa | reverse complement strand
GATGACAAATTACTTCGCACCCCTTACTAAATAACAACATGACATATAGTCATACACAACGGTGTGAAATAAATATTTTATCTAAAACGGTATTTAAAATAGATTTTAGTTTCATGACATGAATATTATTATTATTAATATTATTAAATGAAATAATAATAATAATAATTTTATTTTGTATGTGAAATTTATAAGAACATTTTGTAGCAAAAAATAAAGAGATAGACCTGAGTGTGGATGAGGGAAGGCCTCAAACACGATTATCATTTTGATCATAATTCCAAATCGTTGAATCGATCCAATGACATGTAACAAATAATATGTAGAACAATAGAAGGTTCGTGATTGACACTTCAAGCGTCGCATGTTAAGACCACACAATAGCATAAGTTTTGAAAAGTGTTACGCATGTCAATATGTCATGTTTGGCCATGTCCCAATTTTGGAGTGCATCACGTTTTAGTGTTGTACGACTTATTTGGATAGAGCGTGTTTGTCTACACAATGACTCGTTGTTTATCCAATTGTTGAAATGGTAGGCTTTCTTGATCACCATCTTTGTTGTCCAACTTTGATAAATTTCGTAATTGAAAATCCATTTGGATCTGTCAGAACCAATTTGCATTTGATCCACTTCCCGTCACGTGCCTTATTGTATTGGAGCAAGTTTCTCCTTATACATCGTTTCACCGTTGTTAGTAAACCCCCACATCTCTTGCAACGGACTTTTAAACCCCCTCAACTAATACAAGATCAAAATGTTCTTAAAATGGTGTTTTATGATTGTGGATAGTAATAATGTTTAATTTTGGATTGTGGTACATAGGATGGAAAAAGAACCAACATTGCTAGCACGTTGGTTTGAATACATAAATGAAAATTACGAGAATTTAAAATTCTAAATTTTAAAAATGCTACGAAAAATTATGAGAATTTCAAAAATGATACTGAAAATTACGATATTATAAAAAATGATACGAAAATTACGAGATTATAAAAATGATACTAAAGTAACAAGATTATAAAATTGATATGAAAAAAGGGGATCATAAAGCTTAAATACAAGGCTTTCGGGCTTTTGTGCAACAATAACACACTCGTAAATTGAGAGAGCTTGAAGAAATTGAGAAATCTTGAAAGTTAAAACATTTGGTGTGAAAAATAAAATAAACCTACTTTTACACTCTCTATTCACACCAATGAATTTCTCAAAATAACCCTCCAATGGCTAGTTTTAAGAGTAAAATCATGAAATAGCATTACAAAGACGGATAAAAGGACAAAACAACGGTTATCTTTGCCTTAAAAAACAAATAGGATTTAGAAATGAGGATAAAAAACGGCTATTTAAAAAAAATCGGCTTTTCCGACCTCCAACAACTGTAACATCCTAAAATCAGAGTAAATTAAAACATGGAAAACTTGGCAAATAAGACGAAAGTAATTCCATTAACTTCCCAAAAATGGGATCAGTCCATTAGATTATACAATCCTATACAAGGATTTCATCAAAAGAATGGGACTTAACAATGCCCAACATCAATACTAAAATATTTCCAAAAAACCTCGAGACTCAAAACTCGTCTCTCCAAAAACCCCGGCACCCACCGCTAATGGAAACCTGTTATACACATCATTTGAGAAAAAATGTCAGACTATAAAGCCTGGTGAGAACATACAGTTTATAAAGCTCAAAAGATACAGACATCAGTATCATAAAGAAATCCTTTCATAAAGGTTTAGTTCGTAAAGATAACATTTCGTCACAACCGGGCCTCTTCGGTCCAAAACTCGTTAAACGATGACAAACGGACCATTTTACCAAGGATTGTGGTGTAACACAAAGTAGACCACCAAATCCGAGTTATGAGCTAAATACATGGAACCATGGCCACGAACTCCTCAGTCCGTACTACGATGTGAGGGAGGGCCCCCAAGGAACCATGTCATACTCGTTCATTAGACTACATCTGAACCATGGCTAGGATCGGGTCTCACATAACCATACCTAAGTTGCCCCCGATGATCAAATGTAGCTAACTACAACGGAAGGGGCATATCCTTCCCAGCCATAACAACGGAAGGGGCATATCCTTCCCAGCCATAAGTCAACTCGATACCTAGGGATCCACTAGTACCGTCAGGACTTGTCACAATATTTCATGTGACCAACAAAGCTAGATAAATAGCTATCAACACATTTATATTTCAAAATGCCATTTTCCAGACCAACTGCTGGTAAGAAAGATATTCATAAAATCAGTTTATATACATTCTTTCAATAAGCCACCAACATGGGCAAGTAAAACAACCTTTTACTTCTGATAAGGCGGAACCCGTTATTTTAGTCAAAACTGATCGGGAACCCCGAAAATCACCAAAAACTTCATTTATATCAAAATGTAGAGAACATGAAATCATACCGTAGAAATACTTTAGATTTCGCAAATAAGAGTTTTGATATGTATAAAGTTTGTAAAATGTAGTAGGAACTCACCGATAGGTTTTTGGAATAAAACCTAGAAAACCAGATAACGATCACGACGAAGAGGTGAAGCTTAAAACACCGACCCCTTGCTAGAAACACCGAAAGCTAGCAACCAAACGAGACTTCGAAGATCGAATGATAAAGAGAGAGAGAGAGAGTTTAGAGAGAGAAGAGATATTTTGATTTTTGAGATAAAGTGAATTTGGGAAACTGAACCTCTTTAAGACGGTCAAAGCAACTTCGCGGGTTATGCCGCGACTTCAACCCGCGGCATAACTCGCCCGTGTCCAAAAACCCTAAACCATCCAGTGGGTTACGCGGGTTATGCCGCGACCTCTAGTCGCGGTGTAACTCGCGTAGTTCTCAAAATCCAATATCCAACAGAGGGTTACGCGGGTTGGCCGCGACTTCAACTCGCGGTGTAACTCGCGTAATTCACTGTTTCTCCCCCAAAATTCTCAAAACTCTAAAACAACACCAACCAAACACGGAGCTAATCGACAAAAGCTTAACACAAGAATAACAAGATTACACAACGGAAATCCGGGGTGTTACAATCCTCCCCAACTTGGGAATGATTTCGTCCCCGAAATCCAAACTATTCGAAAAGATGAGGATATCTTCGCTTCATATCCTCCTCGGCCTCCCACGTCACATTCGCTCCCCGGTGATGCTTCCACTGTACCTTGACTAAGGTGACTTCTTTATGACGCAACTTCTTAGACTTTCTCTCTAAGATGGCGTCGGGTTCTTCCACACAACGGTTGCCTTCGTCAACCCTTAACTCTGAAAGGGGAATGACGCTGTCTTCTACCGCCAAACATTTCCGGAGGTAGCAAACATGAAACGTGTTGTGTATTATGCTCAACTCTGGTGGCAGTTCCAACTGGTAGGCTTGCAAACCCACCCGTTTAAGCACTTTGAAAGGTCCGAGGAAATGGGGACTCAGCTTCCCACGCTTTCCGAACCGTATAATACCTTTCCACGGCGACACCTTAAGCATAACGCGATCGCCCACTTGGAATTCCATCGGTCGCCTCTTCTTATCGGCATAGCTTTTCTGACGATCCTGAGCCGCTTTCATTCTTTCACGAATGCACTTGACCTTATCGGCAGTCTCTTGCACGATCTCAGGTCCAGCGAACTGCTTTTCTCTCGCTTCAAGCCATCATACGGGAGTCCGACACTTTCGCCCATACAAAGCCTCAAAGGGTGCCATTCCGATACTCGAGTGGTAGCTATTGTTATAGGCAAACTCCACCAAAGGCAGGTAAGCGTCCCAGCTACCTCCGAAATCGATGACACAAGACCTCAACATGTCTTCCAAAGTTTGGATCGTTCGTTCGCTCTGCCCGTCGGTTTGCGGATGGTAAGCCGTACTCAACTTCACTCGAGTACCAAGCTCTTTCTGAAATCCATCCCAGAAGTTCGAAGTGAACCGACTGTCGCGATCCGACACGATCGACAATGATATGCCGTGCCTCGAGACTACCTCATCGATATAAAGCTTCGCTAACTTATCCATCGGTAGAGTCTCGCACATAGCCAAGAAGTGAGCGCTCTTCGTCAATCTATCAACTATCACCCAAATGGTATCGTGACCTCGAAGAGTTTTAGGCAACTTCGTCACGAAGTCCATGGTGATATGCTCCCATTTCCATTCGGGAATCTCTAAAGACTGAAGACTCCCATATGGTCTCTGATGTTCGGCCTTAACTTGCGAACACGTCACACAACGCTCAACGTAACGTGCCACATCAAGCTTCATTACCGGCCACCAATAGTGCAACTTCAAGTCCCTGTACATCTTTGTGCTTCCCGGATGTATGGAATACTTGGACTTGTGTGCATCTTCTAGCAACAGCTCACGGTTACCCCCTATCTTGGGCACCCACACACGACCGCTGAACAGTTTCACTCCACGGCTATCTTCCGTCAATAGTAAACGTTGTTTTTGTCATGACTTCTTCTTTGAGATTCTCTTCTAACAGTGCTTCCACCTGTGATGTCTTGATCTTCTCAACAAGACTAGACACTAGCTCGATTCTCGAATGGGTAGCTCGAATACTTCCGCTATAGTCCTTCCGACTTAGCGCATCGGCCACCACGTTCGCCTTACCTGGATGGTAAAGCAATTCACAGTCGTAATCTTTCAGCAACTCGAGCCATCGTCTTTGCCTCATATTCAGCTCTTTCTGACCAAAGACATATTTTAGGCTCTTGTGATCTGTGAAAAGAGTACATTTCGTGCCGTATAGGTAATGTCGCCAAAGCTTCAAGGCGAACACCACCGCTGCTAACTCCAGATCATGAGTTGGATAATTCTGCTCGTGAACCTTAAGATGCCTCGAGGCATAAGCGATTACCTTGCCTCGTTGCTTCAACACGCAACCCAATCCCATCTTTGAAGCGTCGCTGTACACCACGAAATCTTCCGACCCTTCAGGTAACGTCAAGATCGGAGCTTCACACAACTTCTTTTGAAGGATCCGGAACGCTTTCTCTTGGGTTTCAGTCCATTCGAACTTCACATTCTTCTGAGTCAGAACTGTCAAGGAAGAAGCGATCTTTGAAAAGTCTTGTATAAATCTCCTGTAGTATCCCTCCAGACCCAAGAAACTTCGGATCTCGGACGGACTCTTAGGAGGCTCCCAATTCATCATAGCTTCAATCTTGGAGGCATCTACTTTCACTCCGTCTCGAGTGACTACGTGCCCCAGAAATTGTACTTCTTTAAGCCAAAAGTCGCACTTGGAAAACTTGGCGTACAATCTTTTTCTTCTCAACACTTCCAGAACCTTACGTAGATGTTGTTCGTGTTCCGACTCACTCTTGGAGTACACTAGTATGTCATCAATGAATACAATAACCGACTTGTCGAGGAAAGGTCGGCACACTCTATTCATCAAGTCCATAAACACAGCTGGTGCGTTCGTCAGGCCAAAAGGCATTACAAGGAACTCGTAATGGCCGTAACGCGTTCTGAAAGCCGTCTTCGGAACATCTTCTTCTCTTACCTTCACTTGGTGATAACCTGATCGTAAGTCGATCTTGGAGAAACAACCCGCTCCTTGAAGTTGATCGAACAAATCGTCTATTCTCGGAAGCGGATATCTGTTCTTCACTGTAGCTTTGTTCAACTCACGATAGTCAATGCACATTCTCATTGTGCCATCCTTCTTCTTGACAAATAGGACCGGAGCTCCCCAAGGTGACGAACTCGGTCTTATGAATCCCTTCTCCAATAGCTCTTGAAGTTGTGCTACCATCTCTTGCATCTCCGACGACGCTAAACGATAAGGTGCTTTAGCGATCGGTGCAGCGCCAGGCACAAGATCAATCCGAAACTCTACCTGACGATCGGGTGGCAACCCGGGCAAGTCGTCCGGAAAGATATCTGGAAACTCACACACGATCTTCACATCTTCCAGCTTTTACTTCTCTAACTTGGCATCGATCACATAGGCTAGGAAAGACGAACATCCCTTTACTAAACACTTGCGTGCTCTTGCCATTGTGATTATTGCCACTTCACCCTTCCTCTTTTCACCATAGATGACCACGACTTCACCAGAGGGGTTGGGAAGTTGAATCAACTTCTTGGAACATACGATCTCGGCATGATTGTTTGACAACCAATCCATGCCAACCACAACATCGAAACCCCCGATTAACATCGGCAATAGATCGATTGAGAATTCTCTCCCCTCGATACTAAGAGTACACTGCTTCAGGACTTCGCAGATCAGAACTTGCCTACCATCAGCTATTTCTACTACTAACGCATCCTCAAGACTAGTAGTGGGCATATAAACTTTCTGACGGAACAATTCAGATACGAAAGAGAAACTAGCACCCGTATCGAACAAAATACTAGCAGGTATAGAGTTTATAAGGAAAGTACCCGATACCACGTCAGCGGATGCTCTGGCCTCTTCGGCCGTCATCTGAAATGCTTGACCCGTAACCCTCAGAGGGTTCTCCTTTCTTGCCGCCGCACTACCCGACTTGAGCTTCGGGCAATCTCTCTTCACATGCCCCAGTGCCTTACACTCGAAGCAGACCATCCCCACGACAGAACAGTCGCGGGTGGTGTGATCATTCTTACCACACTTGTAGTAGAATTTAGAAGTAGAGTTACAGTTACCATGGTGCTTGGTTCGACACTTCGGGCACCACTTTGCTTCCTGATAACTGCTGAAGTTGCGGTTTCCGACAAAAGGTCGGGTCCGCTTGGGAGGTACTGAACTGCTCTCCCACTTTCTCTTTTCAGGCACCACCACTGCCTTCTCAGTTTTGCCCTTCGCAAACATCTCTTCCATAAATTGAGCTTCCTCCACCATCTCTCGGAGGTTGGAAGCTTTGGAATTGTGGACCATAGATTGCATGTCCGCTGGTAAGCCGTTTAGATAAGCTTTCATTTTATCTTTTTCTGTTGGGGCAGCGTGCCCCACCAGACCTAGCTTCTCCATAAACTGACGGGTGTACTCCCTCACCGTCAGACTTCCCTTTACCAAGGACCGGAATTCTTTCTCAATTCGGTCCATGGTCCTCTCGTTGCAGAACTCTTCTAGCAGCTTCTTTTTGAACTCGGCCCAAGACAACTGGGCCAACACTTCAGGAGGTAGAGTGGATTGGATGATATTCCACCAGATGAGTGCAGTGTCCCTCAGCAATTGGGTACCGAACCGCACCCTCTGATCATCACCACATTCGGAAGAGCCAAAAGCTTGCTCAACCGCTCGAATCCACTTTACACACACCGTCGGGTCATCTGAACCGAAGAATTCAGGCGGTCCGCAGCTCAGAAAGGACTTATAGGAACAACTCTTCCTATTCCCCGGAGCATCAGAAATCCTGCACTCTACCACTGTGACCCTTATACCATCGCCTCCAGAACCTGCTACGACGTTTTCCACAACCGTCTCACTTCTACGATTGTTCACATCACGGTCCTCAATCACTTTTAGCAGAAACTCTTGCTGCTTTGCCATCTCTTCCCTCATTGCCAACATCATGCTGGCCATCAACTCAGACGGGGAACTAGCATCCCTGATTACTGGGTGGGACGAAGCCAGGTCCACACGCGGAATGACCTCTGCCCCCCACCTAGTATTTGTTGAACTGGCGGACGCACGACAACCTCAACTCCTTCCGGCTGATCAGCTGTGGAGGCTGTCGCTTCCAGTCCGTCAACACGAGTACGCGGTCTACCACGCGTATTCACCATACTGAACTGTTTCACAGAACAGAGACAAAGATAAGAGAGAGATTGAATAAACACAAAGGAAACATACTACCACATTACCAATTGTCATATTAACAGTAATTCAAGCACTCTTACGTACAGTATCCTCATAATAACATTAGCTAAGTGAAATTATGAACATACAACACATAACGGTTCTTGTCACCACTACTACAACGCCTGATAAACGTACTTTCCGTCAACTCTAAGACTAACCCATCTTAAGAGCTCTACCCAAATATCGCGGATCAATTCTTAGCATACTCAGTCTAAGTCTAGACATCTTACATTCATGCCTAGTTCGCTTAAACTAGAGCTCTGATACCAACCTGTAACACCCTAAAATCAGAGTAAATTAAAACATGGAAAACTTGGCAAATAAGACGAAAGTAATTCCATTAACTTCCCAAAAATGGGATCAGTCCATTAGATTATACAATCCTATACAAGGATTTCATCAAAAGAATGGGACTTAACAATGCCCAACATCAATACTAAAATATTTCCAAAAAACCTCGAGACTCAAAACTCGTCTCTCCAAAAACCCCGGCACCCACCGCTAATGGAAACCTGTTATACACATCATTTGAGAAAAAATGTCAGACTATAAAGCCTGGTGAGAACATACAGTTTATAAAGCTCAAAAGATACAAACATCAGTATCATAAAGAAATCCTTTCATAAAGGTTTAGTTCGTAAAGATAACATTTCGCCACAACCGGGCCTCTTCGGTCTAAAACTCGTTAAACGATGACAAACGGACCATTTTACCAAGGATTGTGGTGTAACACAAAGTAGACCACCAAATCCGAGTTATGAGCTAAATACATGGAACCATGGCCACGAACTCCTCAGTCCGTACTACGATGTGAGGGAGGGCCCCCAAGGAACCATGTCATACTCGTTCATTAGACTACATCTGAACCATGGCTAGGATCGGGTCTCACATAACCGTACCTAAGTTGCCCCCGAGGATCAAATGTAGCTAACTACAACGGAAGGGGCATATCCTTCCCAGCCATAACAACGGAAGGGGCATATCCTTCCCAGCCATAAGTCGACTCGATACCTAGGGATCCACTAGTACCGTCAGGACTTGTCACAATATTTCATGTGACCAACAAAGCTAGATAAATAGCTATCAACACATTTATATTTCAAAATGCCATTTTCCAGACCAACTGCTGGTAAGAAAGATATTCATAAAATCAGTTTATATACATTCTTTCAATAAGCCACCAACATGGGCAAGTAAAACAACCTTTTACTTCTGATAAGGCGGAACCCGTTATTTTAGTCAAAACTGATCGGGAACCCCGAAAATCACCAAAAACTTCATTTATATCAAAATGTAGAGAACATGAAATCATACCGTAGAAATACTTTAGATTTCGCAAATAAGAGTTTTGATATGTATAAAGTTTGTAAAATGTAGTAGGAACTCACCGATAGGTTTTTGGAATAAAACCTAGAAAACCAGATAACGATCACGACGAAGAGGTGAAGCTTAAAACACCGACCCCTTGCTAGAAACACCGAAAGCTAGCAACCAAACGAGACTTCGAAGATCGAATGATAAAGAGAGAGAGAGAGTTTAGAGAGAGAAGAGATATTTTGATTTTTGAGATAAAGTGAATTTGGGAAACTGAACCTCTTTAAGACGGTCAAAGCAACTTCGCGGGTTATGCCGCGACTTCAACCCGCGGCATAACTCGCCCGTGTCCAAAAACCCTAAACCATCCAGTGGGTTACGCGGGTTATGCCGCGACCTCTAGTCGCGGTGTAACTCGCGTAGTTCTCAAAATCCAATATCCAACAGAGGGTTACGCGGGTTGTGCCGCGACTTCAACTCGCGGTGTAACTCGCGTAATTCACTGTTTCTCCCCCAAAATTCTCAAAACTCTAAAACAACACCAACCAAACACGGAGCTAATCGACAAAAGCTTAACACAAGAATAACAAGATTACACAACGGAAATCCGGGGTGTTACAACAACTATCTTAACCAAGCATTTTCAGTCGACCTTAGGCCTGAGTATGAGATAAAAGAACTCGGCTTAATTAGGCTTTGAGACCTATTCAACTAGCTACCGGGCTTCAGGCTCACTAGGCCCAAGTTTTTTGGGTCCGAGCTTCGGGTTCAGACCTTTTTGTGCATTTATAACCTATGTCATCAATTGTTTGCTATTGGTCAAAACAAGCATAATATATACATATATATATATATATATATATATATATATAATAGGGGAGAGATCAATTGGAAACCAATATTACATTGAAAACTTTGGAAACCGAAATTAACCAATCATTGAATTTCCTTTTTTTATTTTTATTTTTAATTGATAAGGTTATTTTAGTCTTTTACATAATTTCATAATATATATGGTAAGTGTTATTATTATTATAATATTAATTATTTAATTTTAATGTATTTTATATATGGTAATATTGATCATTTATTAATTTAAACATGAAACATTTAAATTAGGTAAACACAAATTGATTCATACGCAAGCTACAAATCAATTTTTTTTTTATTCTTATGAATCAGTGATTGATTCATCTAATGAATGAAAATTGATATTCATATGAAATCTTCAATATTACCTCCAGGAAAAAAATATTAATATAGTGAAACATAATGAATTTGATATAGTGAAACAAAATATTAATATAGTGAAACTTGATGAAATATAAAATGTTAATATAGTGAAACCTGATTAAACAGATTTGATATAGTGAAACATAATGGAAAGGTAATGAAACAAAATATTAATATAGTGAAACCTGATATAGTGAAACAAAATATTAATATAGTGAAACAAAATATTATAGTGAAATCTGATGAAACATATTTCATATAGTGAATCATAATGGAAAGGTAATGAAACAATAATGGTAATGAAACTAATGAAACTTAGGGGCCGTTTACTAAACACTTACCCGAGTAAGCGCTTACCAAGTCATATTACCTTATAGATGAATATGGCAATGACAAAAATTTTACCCGCTAAGAGCTAAGGCACGGACCAAGAGTCTTACCCTAGTAAGTGATGGCGAAGACTCTTACCATGGGTCATCTGAAGATTTGAAGATGACCTCCCGATCTTCCATTTTGTATCATCATACTTAGATTATCTTGAGGTTCTTTTAGCAGCTTGGTTTCTATACAAATGTTCGGTGAAGTCGAAGATCAGCCGAAGAAGACAAAGAAGGAGAATATCTCTCAAAGCGGATTGAAGATAGACTCCTCAGCCTAAAGCCAAGTATGCCTACTTGATCAACACCATTGGCCAGGATGGTGCCGATCTCAGTCTTCAGAAGCCGAAGACCTCTCAGTCTTCAGGAGCCGAAGACCTCTTCGGAAGCCGAAGATTTCTCAATCTTCGGAAGCCGAAGACTTCTCAGTCTTAGGAGCCGAAGACCTCTCAGTCTTCAGGAGCCGAAGAACTCTTCGGCAACCGAAGACTTCTTAATCTTCAAGGCCTGAATATTTCTCCAACGCATTGTACTTTTCTGACAAAGTATATTTGTGATATCTTGCATTGACGTGGACCTCATCCGAAGATCAGAAAAAGTATGTTTTGTATTTTACACTCTTTTAAGGAAAGGTCTCCACCATCCTCTACAGGTCAACACTTCAAGCCAAAACACCTCAAGACAAAAGGTACATCCTGTACCTTGCTGAAGACCCGTGTCCATCCCTTTCTCAACAGGTGTCCCATGCATTTAATGCATGAGGCACTATAAATATGGAGGATGGTTCAACATGCAAGATCACCAGTTCTACAACCTTCAAGCTCTCTTAGTGCACTGGCTTTTTCTCTCTACAAAGTTCTTTTTGTTTTCTAAGTGTTTTACAATTGTTCTTCATTTCTCTTAGTGTCAGATTGTTTGAGCAGATTCATCTGTTCTCTTCCGCAACAATCAAAACTTTTCTATGTGTAATTCTTGATTTCAAATCAATAAGAATTAAATTAAGTGAAAATATGTGTGTATTGTATTCAACCCCCCCCCCCTTTCTACAATACTTTGGTTGTTTATTTACTGCTATTTGGGACCAACAAGTGGTATTAGAGCGGTTCAGTTTAACTTAATAAACTAGATCCGCAATGGCAACCTCTTCTTCTTCTTCTTTGAAAAATGATTCTTCTCAAAACTTCACTACTGTTTCATACGACAATGGCTCTATAGCCAAACCACCAAGGTTTAACCCCAATAACTTCTTCTTGTGGAAAAGTCGTATGATACTCTTTCTAGAAGGAGTTGACAGCAGATATCCAACTATCTTACATGAAGGTCCTTTTATTCCTAGAGTTTGGGACCGGTACAATGCAGATAAAGCAAAGGCTGATGAGGACTCTTCTGAGGAAGAAAGAACTCCAGCCACTGGGAGATACATTGTAAAGGACCCCAGTAAATACAATGATGATGACAGACGTCTTATAGCTCTTGAT
Organism: Arctium lappa; assembly: GCA_023525745.1. Taxonomy (NCBI): domain Eukaryota; kingdom Viridiplantae; phylum Streptophyta; class Magnoliopsida; order Asterales; family Asteraceae; genus Arctium; species Arctium lappa. The sequence goes on along the minus strand of CM042048.1, from coordinate 19,775,304 downwards.
ACTAAAGTCAGAGCCATCATTGCCCTCTCTCTGCCTGATGAGGTCTACCATTCTCTTGTTAACTTTACTACCGCAAAAGAAATGTGGTCCACTCTGTGTGTTCTCTATGAAGGTACGTCTGAGGTGAAAAAGAGCAGAAAGATTGATCTTGTAAGAAAGTATGAACTCTTTTCTCATGAAAATGGTGAATCTCTCTCAGACTACTACAATCGTTTTAACAGTCTTCTTAACGATCTAAAATTTGTGGGTCGCATATATGACAATGAGGAAGTCTTGTGCAAGTTTATGGACTGTCTTCCTAAGTTTTGGAAAAATATTTGTACTTGTATCAAGTCTACCAAGGATCTTGATTCCATGCCTCTCACTGCCTTGTATGGCACTCTCTTCAACTATGAGCAGACTAAACTGCTTAGGAAGTCTATCACAAAAGACATTAAAAGCTCTTCTCTAGCTCTTGTCAGTGATTCTTCCAAAAATACTGTGTGTGTTCCTCGAATCACCTATCCTTCTAATTCTGACAATAATAGTCAAGAGGACCCCAATGACCCTTCAGAAGCCTATCTTAGTGAGGCTGATGATGAAGGAGAGGAGACCTCTGTGGCTCAACTGTCAGATGGTGTTGCCATGCTTGCAGGTTTTTCAAAAGGCAAACCTTGTTTCTCTTCTGGAAAACCTAGGTTTTCTAGAAAATCATCTTCTACTCTTTCTAAAAACACTCCATCTAACAAATCAAATGAGGAATGTTACAGGTGTGGGAGGAAGGGACACTTTTGTTGGGTCTGAAATATGCCAAGGATGGTTACTACTTCTAGTTCAACATGGTTACTACTTCTAGTTCAACATGGTTACTACTTCTGTGGTTAATGCTGCCAGTTGTAGTTAATCCTGCTGGAACAAAGTTAATGCTGCTAGAAGAAAACAGTTAATACTTCTAGTTAGTACTTCTGTTATTAATGCTGCTAGTTGATGATTAATGTTGCTCAACAAGATTAGTACTGCTAGTTCAAAGCTAGTACTGCTTGAAGAGATTAATGCTGCTGAGCATGGTTAGTACTGCTAGAGTTAATACTGCTCAGAGTATTAATGCTGCTGAAGAATAATGCTGCTTATGTGATAAAGAATTCGCATGGAAGGATGACAGCTGGATGGACTGAAGATTATGGAAAGCTTGGAGATAATGATGGAAGATATTCTGAAGATATTTTATTAATTGTAATTAGCTTTTATCTTCAGTATATATATTGTATTGTTTAGAATTGTTAGATAACTTTTGTTTTTAATTATTCATTCTAAGTTTTTTTTTAGAGAAATCAACCTCAAGGCATAGATCCTAATTCTAGAGAAGTAGAATTCGTATTGGTGAGCTTGTTCATCAATATTGAGGTTGAGTGTGTAATCTTGTAACTTCAAGCATTCAGTACAAGTTTACAAGTTATTGATTATATACTGTTTGGTTTACTGTTATATTGAATATCAAAGTGTTATTCCGCAACTTCTTTGATATTAGTTTTTGAGAATTTATTCTTGTTAAGAATTCGATCCTGACAAGTGGTATCAGAGCTAGTATTCTCAGAAACCTGCAATCATCATTCTTCCTTGAAATCAGAAATCATCAATGGCTAAAGTTTCAGATTCTTCAAGCACAGAAATCCCCACAGAGGTATTGTCTAATCTTTGCTCTAAAACTTGTATGGAAACTGTTAAAAGGTACAGGGATCACAACCAGACAATGAGTGATGACCTTAAAAGATTAGAGAGAGATATAAAAGACTATGTAAGAATTGTTGAGAGTTTTGAGGAACAGATCAAAGTTTTCCAAGCCAATGAACTTCAACATTCTTATGATACAAATTACTGGAAGTGGGAGAAGAATGACCTAGAACTTCAGCTGAAAAAGTCTAAAGAGGAGAATGAGAAGATAAAGAGTGAGTTTGAGAAAGCCAAGCTGGATATTGAGAAATTTTCCAATGCTTCTAAAGCAATGGACTCTTTGCTCCAAGCTCAAATCCATGACAAACTTAGAAGAGGAATAGGCTATAACACCACACCACCACCATACAACAACAACTACATCCCTCCTATATCAGACTTGATAGAGACCAAGAATAGGAAGGAATTGTCTGATGAAGCCACTAAGGTAGATCCATTAGACAAAGTGGTGGTTGAAACAGACTCTGAAGAAGAGAACTCTAATGAAAAGAGTAAGAAGAACACTGTGAGTGGTGAGATTCCTCTAGAAAATAACATTATCACCAATGAGGGATGTGGAAAGGCTTGGATCAAGTCTAAGGACATAGAAAAGACTGAGGGAAAGTCTGAGAAGGTCCATTATAAGCAAACCACAGTTGTGAATCCTGTCCCTTGTAAACAGTGTTCTTGCAATAAATTTGAGCCCCAAAAACATGATAAATCAAGGGGAAATCAGAGAAACTGGAATAATCAGTGGGCACAAAAACAAGGGGTTGATTTGAGTAAAATCAATAAACCAAAACCTTGTTTTATCTGTGGCAAATTGAATCATCTTGCCAAACACTGTTATTTCAACCCTATCAACCAAAGAGTCACTTTTCAAAGAAAACCACAAAACTCTTTTGGTTATAGGAATAAAAGAAGGAATCAATTGGCTGAGAAAAGAGCACCTTTAAAGTCTCATGCTCAGAACAAGTTTCCTAATACAAAGAAAAATGCTCCAAATAAGCCAAGGAGTAATTTAAAAACAAAGAAAGCAAACAACTTTGTTCAAGTTTGGGTTCCAATTGTAAAGAAACCTGTTAGTACTGTTATCCCAGATAGTACTGCTAACAGAAATAGTGCTGCTGCAACCAATACTACTGCTAACAAGGATAGTGCTTCTACTAGTATTAATGTTGCAAAGCCTATAATCTTGACAAAGTATTCCAGCCATGAGATTCCTAAACAACTCATCCAGACCAAACTGACATATTATATAAATGAGAAAGGACAACCCAAGACCACTTTGGCTTAGGTTCCCTCAAAGACTAACTGATTTATCAAGTGTGCAGGGCAATCAAAAGCTCAAGAGGAAGAGCATTTGGAATGAAGATAATGATTGCTCTTGGCACATAACAAGGAACATGGATTGCCTTCAAATTCTTTAAAAGATTTGATGGAGGACATGTTACTTCTGATCCAGCAGAAGGTAAGAAAAGTGAAAAAGGTATAGTTTCAAAAGATAAAGTAACTTTTGAAAATTTTATGGTATATGGTACTACTAACCTTGTGTCTGTAAGTGTTTCAGATTGCTAATACTGAAAGGTAGTTAGTACTTCTAGTTCAGTGAATACTGTTAGACTGTGTTAATGCTGCTGGTATGTGTTACTACTGCCAGTCTGTGTTAATGCTGCTGATAAGTGTTACTACTGCTAATGTAAGTTTTCTATACCTAAAATGATCTTCAATGATTTAATGTCAAACCTGGATATCAATCAAAAAGCTTTTATCTGTATCCAAGGTTTGTACAAGAAGTACTTAATAAGGAATTGACGGATTAACCTCATTTTAATGAGATATATGTACCTAAACCCCCTAAAGGCAAGGTCTTCTCAAATATGAGAAGATCTGCTAGGGACTCTGAAGGAGTTGACACCCCATTGTTCTCTACAATGATGGTGGTGTCCCAAACCAATGAAGGTATGGCAGCAGGGTCAAGGCCCCCATTAGACCATCCTACTGCTAGTCAATCCCAACCTTCCCACTCAAAATTAATTCCCCAGTCCCTTCTTGAAAAACCAACCTCTCCTATCACCCAAACCTACAAAAGGAAACTGGTAAAGAAGGCTCCTTCCCTTCTTGTACCTTCACCCACTAAGCCTTTAAGCCCTCTAAGGGAGGATTCTCCTTTAGAGAATATCCATAGGGAAACCACAGGGGTGTCTCCCAACCTCAAGAAGGTGCTCAATAAGGAGATGCAAGAGCATATGGGTTGTAAGGCTCACACTACTGACTTTGCACAAAGTGCAGGACAGGACAGTGTGAACATATCTAAGACCTTCCCCATGGCAACTTTAGATGAGTAATTATCTAAAGGTCTCAGGTGCCAAGAAACCAAGGGAGTAGAAGGTGCTTCTGCTAGGCAGAAGATCTCTACTAAAAGATCCAATGATCATTAAAAAGGGGGTAACACTCCTGAAGAAGGTGAGGACAGATATAACTACAATGAATTGATGGAAAATGATTCCAATGATCCTTCAAAGGTGATAATCACACCTAAAGGAGGTGAGGATAGTTTAACTACAAAGAATTGATGGATACACTTGGTACAATTAGTCAGAAAGTTCATAATCAAATTATGCAGATAAAAGAGATGAAAAGGTGATCACTTCTTATCACTAGCAGATAGATCATATCAAGAAGCTGGTACTGAAAAAGAAGAAAATTAAAGTTTGTATTGATATGAAATCTTATTTTGAGGGGGAGATAAGTGAAGAAGCTGGAATAAAGCAGTAACTACATCAGAAACAGAAAAGAAGATAACAGCAGAAACTGAATCAAGAAGAACTAGTAATTGCAGAAAGTTTTGAAATTATCATAAAGACCCTATGTTGAAGAACTTAACTTCTCAGTTTTGAAAAGTTAAGTTAGGGGGAGATTGTTGGGTCTGAAATATGCCAAGGATGGTTACTACTTCTAGTTCAACATGGTTAGTACTTCTAGTTCAACATGGTTACTACTTCTGTGGTTAATGCTGCCAGTTGTAGTTAATGCTGCTGGAACAAAGTTAATGCTGCTAGAAGAAAACAGTTAATACTTCTAGTTAGTACTTCTGTTATTAATGCTGCTAGTTGATGATTAATGTTGCTCAACAAGATTAGTACTGCTAGTTCAAAGCTAGTACTGCTTGAAGAGATTAATGCTGCTGAGCATGGTTAGTACTGCTAGAGTTAATACTGCTCAGAGTATTAATGCTGCTGAAGAATAATGTTGCTTATGTGATAAAGAATTCGCATGGAAGGATGACAGCTGGATGGACTGAAGATTATGGAAAGCTTGGAGATAATGATGGAAGATATTCTGAAGATATTTTATTAATTGTAATTAGCTTTTATCTTCAGTATATATATTGTATTGTTTAGAATTGTTAGATAACTTTTGTTTTTAATTATTCATTCTAAGTTTTTTTTGAGAGAAATCAACCTCAAGGCATAGATCCTAATTCTAGAGAAGTAGAATTCGTATTGGTGAGCTTGTTCATCAATATTGAGGTTGAGTGTGTAATCTTGTAACTTCAAGCATTCAATACAAGTTTACAAGTTATTGATTATATACTGTTTGGTTTACTGTTATATTGAATATCAAAGTGTTATTCCGCAACTTCTTTGATATTAGTTTATGAGAATTTATTCTTGTTAAGAATTCGATCCTGACAAGAACTTTGCTTCTGAATGCAGAAGTAGGTCCTCTGATAAATCTAGATTGCCCTCCTCTAACGGTACATCCTCTAGGTCTGTCAGAACCAAGTCTGATTCCTACCAACCTTCTTTCCAAAAGTCAAACTCGTATGTTCCTTCAAACTCTGATTGTGCTGAAAAGTACAAGGCCAAATACAAGAGAGAGAAGGAAAGAAATGCTTTTCTAGCCAACAAAGGAAAAGGTTTTCTTGCTGAATCTCATGATTGGGCAGATGCACCAACTTCCGAAAGTGACAAGGAAATGGCCAACCTTTGTTTTATGGCTAAACTAGATGATGTTGATGACTGTGATGCCTCTTCGGAACAAACATCTGTTTTGTCTCTGAAAACTCTGCAAAAAGATGTTGGCTTTGGCACAAGCGTCTCTCTCACCTCAACTTCAAGACTTTGAATGTCCTTTCAAACTAGGAGCTTGTTACGGGCATGCCAAAGTTATCCTTCGTGAAAGAAAAGTTGTATGCTGCTTGTGAGAAAGGGAAACTCACAAAATCTTCCTTCAAGTCCAAGCAATGCTTCTCCATCTCTCAGCCTCTTCAGATGCTCCACATGGATCTGTGTGGACCAGTCAGTACCCCAAGACTTGGTGGTAGAAGGTACATTCTCGTAGTTATTGATGAATTCACTCGTTACACTTGGGTATTTTTTCTCAGGTATAAAAGTGACACCACTGAAGAAATCATAAAGTTCATCAAGAAGTCTGAAGTGCTGAATGGGCAGCTGGTAAGATCTGTAAGAAGTGACAATGGAACATAATTCAAGAACAATATGTTGGATGACTTTTTCAATGAAAAAGGCATCTCTCAGAGCTTCTCTGCCGTCAGAACTCCACAACAGAATGGTGTAGTGGAGAGAAAGAACAGAACGCTATGTGAAGTTGCCCGATCCATGCTGAGTGAATCTCACCTTCCTACCTATTTTTGGGCCGAAGCAATCAATACTGCATGCTTTACCCAAAATAGGTCCATCATTGTGAAAAGACATAATAAAACTCCTTATGAAGTCTTTTATGGTAGAAAACCTAACATCGACTTCCTTCATGTCTTTGGGTGTGTGTGTTACATTCTCAACGACAGAGAAAATTTGGGAAAATTTGATCCCAAAGCTGATGAAGGAATCTTCGTGGGATATTCTCTTACTTCCAAAGCTTTCAGAGTCTACAACCTCAGAAGGAAGTGCATTGATGAGTCCATCCATGTCAAGTTTGATGATCTCAAGACTTCATCATTCTCTTGTGATGATAAAGAATTGAACCGTTGGATATCTTCTTGTGTTGGTGATGGTCCTCTTCCAACATCATCAGACATTCCCTGCACAGTTCCCACTTCTCTCTACCAAAACAATGATCCCTCTACATCTCACAACCTCTCCTCTCATCAAGAGGATGATCCTCAGCCTACCCAACCTCAAAATACACTTCAAATCACCCCAGTCTCTCAATCTGACATTCATTCCTCACCTATACCTGCCGATCTTCCATCCATCTCTCCTTAAAATATCCCTTCCAACTCTCCTCTACAAATTTCTTATCCTCCTCCTTTACCTCCTGCCTTAAAGTGGACAAAAGATCACCCCATTGATCAAATCATAGGTGATCAGCAAGCTGGTGTTCAGACCAGAAGAGGTATTGGAAACATCTGTCTCTATGTGAATTTCCTTTCCCTCATTGAACCAAAGAAAGTTGACGAAGCTCTAGCTGATCCATGTTGGATCACTGCCATGCAAGAAGAAATTTCTCAGTTCGAAAGGAACAAAGTCTAGAGATTGGTTCCTCGTCCTTGCAGAAAAACCATCATAGGAGCCAAGTGGGTCTTTCGGAACAAAATGGATGAAGAAGGCACGGTGATCAGAAACAAGGCCCGTCTGATTGCACAAGGCTATAGGCAAGAGGAAGGAATTGACTATGATGAAACATTCGCTCCAGTTACAAGACTTGAAGCCATCAGAATCTTCCTTGCTCATGTTGCCTACAAGAACTTCAGAGTCTTCCAGATGGATGTCAAGAGTGCCTTTCTGAATGGGGAGCTAGCTGAAGAAGTCTATGTGAAACAGCCCCCTGGCTTTGAAGATCCAGTCCATCTTGACTATGTGTACAGGTTAGACAAAGCTCTCTATGGTCTAAAGCTGGCTCCTCGTGCCTGGTATGACACTCTTGCTGACTTTCTCCTAAGAACAAGTATTCAAGAGGTAAAATTGACAACACTCTGTTCATCAAGCAAACCTCAGGTAATCTTATTCTTGTTCAAATTTATGTGGATGATATCATTTTTGGTGCCACCGATGAGTCACTGTGTGATGAGTTTGCCTCTCTCATGAAAAGCCAATATGAGATGAGTATGATGGGGGAGATTACCTTTTTCTTAGGACTTCAAGTTAAACAATCTTCAGAAGGAATTTTTATTAATCAAAGTAAATACATACGTGATCTTCTGAAAAAGTTCAATTTTGAAAACTCCTCCCCCATGAAAACTCCTATGGCACCACCTTTGAAACTCCATGCTGATCCGGACGGTGTATTTGTGGATATCACCAGCTACCGAGGCATGATCGACTCCCTTCTCTATCTTACTGCTAGTAGACCAAACATTATGTTTGCTATTTGCCTGTGTGCGCGTTACCAGGCCAATCCGAAAGAATCTCATTTGGCTGCGGTTAAACGCATTTTTCGGTATCTGAAAGGTACCATGAATCTAGGTCTTTGGTATCCCAAAGACTCAGGTTTTGATCTAATGGGGTATTCAGATTCTGATTTTGCAGGATCAAAGATTGATAGGAAGAGCACCACTGGAAGCTGCCAACTCCTTGGTGGCAAGCTTGTTAGCTGGTCCAGCAAGAAGCAGAACTCAGTCTCCACCTCTACTGCTGAGGCTGAGTATGTAGCTGCTGGAAGCTGTTGTGCTCAAATTCTTTGGATGGAGAATCAACTTAGAGACTACAATCAGATGTTCTCTCACATCCCGATTTTGTGTGATAACTCAAGTGCGATCACCATCGCCTACAATCCGGTGCTGCATTCTCGTTCCAAGCACATCGACATCCGGGATCATTTCATCCGGGATCACATCTCCAAAGGTGATGTCGAATTACATTTCATCCCTACCGACCTCCAACTGGTGGATCTCTTCACCAAACCACTTGACGAAGCTCGGTTCAAGTTCCTAATCGGAGAACTCGGTATGTTAAATGCCGATTTTTAAATTTTTTTTGTGTTACAAAAAAAAAATGAGAGAAAAAAATGTTTTTTCTCTCTCTCTCTTTCGGTAGCTCTCTACCATATCTCTCTATCAATCTCTCTCCTCCCTCCCCTCTCCCACCGAAACCCCCCTCCCTCCCTCCTTCGACTCTCTCTCTCCTCCCTCCCCTCTCCCACCGAAAACCCCCTCCCTCCCTCCTTCCTTCGACTCTCTCTCTCTCCTCCCTCCCCTCTCCCCACCGAAAACCCCCCTCCCTCCTTCCCTCTTTCGGCTCCATATCCCCACCGAAGCCACTCCCTCTCCCTCGCCTTCCCTTTATTCGGCCCCTTCTTCGGCTCCCCCAAACTTAACCCAAATCAAAACCCCTCCCCTCTCCCACAACATTCACTCGGCCGAACCCCCCCCCCCCAACCGACCCCCCTCTTTCTCAACTTTTTTTCGGCCGATACCACCCCCCTTCATTTTTTTCTATTAATTTTTCAAATTTTACCCACTTCCTAAGATTCCTCTACTAACCTCTTCCAATTTTTTCTCTTACTTTTCTTACACCACCTACCATATCCTACCTTTCCTTATTTTCCTTCCATAATCTTTTCCACTCTTCTATTCCTCCTTTTCCTCTTTCACAAGATTTCCTCCATCAATCCCATCACTCCCTACCATATCCTCCATATCTTCCCCTTCCCCATCTTTTCCTCTTTTATCCCATCAAATCCCTTCCTTTCTTCCTCTCCCTATTATCTATACTATAATTACCTCTCTTTTTCAAAATTCAAATTTACATCCTTCCAACTATAAATACTAACCCATTTTCATATTTTTTACCATCCCCAACTTTCCTACTCCCTCTCTTCTCTTTCTCTTATTTTCTCATGGCATCTTCTACCTCCCCTTCTTCCAAGGCTCCCAAGAAAAATATGCCCCCTCCTCCTCCCACTTCTCTTACGGATCTCGTCTTCAATCCATGCAACCATGTTGCACGATTGGAGTGTGATCCCAATTATAAGGAATTCAATCATATTTCTTCCTTTCTTCAAAAATCCCCTCTTCGGTTTGCGTTGACAAAAAACCCGCCAAAAATGAGCAAGATGCTCATTGGTAAATTTTGGCTCACATGTGTTTACGATGCAACAACCAACAAAGTCTCCGCTTCTATTCTATCGGACCCGACGTCACCGGACATCACTTTCGGTGTTGAAGATGTTAGGCGGGCCCTTGATCTTCCATCCTACGATTGTTATGACGCATTTCCTCTTGGCACCGAACACGATGAGGTGGTTGCGGCCTTGAACTATATTCATGGCGAAAATGATCGGGGTCGTGGCACACTTCTACGCAGGCATATGGGAGGTATCTGGAACTTCTTTTTCTCTCATGTTATTTTCTGCCTGAGTAAGAAGACTGGTGGACATGGTCAATGTCCATCCTACCTTACTCAACTAGCCCATGCTATCATGTTCCAGCGTAAAATCGATTATGCTCAGTATTTTTTTCACGAGTTGATTTCTGTCATCACACCGCCTAAGCGACCGCATGTTGCTTACCCGCGGTTCATTTGGCTTATAATCAACAATTTACTTGCTGATGCAATTGAGGCGGACCATCGGGTCATCTATGACTATCATGCCCCGCTTGTGGCAAGACCCCTTCTCAAACGGGGTCCCTTGGCGACTGACAATCCTCTCCTTCCAGGTATGGTCTCCTTCATCAACTCTCCCGATCTACAGTGGGGAGATGCCAAGGACACTCCGGTGTCCAAAGGTCCCTCCTCTGTAGTGGACCCTTCTTCCCTCTCCCTAGTGACGCCTGCTAGCACTCACTCCTCAAAGGCTACAGGCACCGCCGCACTTGCCCAAATGGCAATACCACCGAAAGGACCTTCGGTGGTTACCCAGGTCACACCCCACACCTCAAAGCGGTGGCACTCTACCTCTTCCCCTCCCTCTTCTCCCAAAATAAAGAGGAAGGTTTCTAGGGCCACCCCACATACTCCACCCACCGATTATTCACAATTGACCGTGTTGAAATTGTCCCATCCAGGCCCGGGGAATCTGCTACACTTACTGCCACCTCCTCTGTATCCTCTCCAAAGGATGCATGTGAGACTTTCGAGGACCCTCACCTTCCCTCCTCCCCCTCCTCCTTAGGGGATGAGGATGACTTGGTCTTCTCCCCGGACCAAGGCTCTGACTTCTCACTGCACGGCCTATCACCCGACCATTTCATGGTCGACACTTTTGCACGACCCAATGAGACACTGGTCTTACCCAAGGCCAGTGTTGAAAGTATTTCACGGTATTTGGCTTATTTGCAACAGGGTCAAGACAAGTTGACAACTCAAGCGGGCCCTTCTACCTCCGCCTACCGCTCTCCTCCACATTCTCCAGAGAGCTCCTCTTCTCCTATGGCTACCTCCGCTGACGGTAGCTCCTCTGATGACTCATCTTCCTCACCACGATCGCCTGCCACCGATGCTCTCCTCCAGAGCAATGCATCCTACGAAGAACCATCTCAGATTCTTCCTCTTCCTCATCATCCACCGACGCCTTCACGATGTCAGGCCTCAGCTGCAGTGGGAGACACTCCTCCGGTTCCTGTAATTCCCCCAGAAATTCTAGCGGATATTCAGGAAGCCAACAAACAACATCGTCTAATTGGTGCTCAGTTTCACGAATATCAGAACGTTCTGGGCTCTCTCGTGAAGGTCACTTGCGACAAGTTGTTATCTCTTGAGACCTCCCATCATCATCTCACTGCCTCAGTCGCTGCTCTTCAAGCAGCCTCTGCTGCTCGTGATGAGGAGGTCCGGCGTCTTCAAGCAGCTCCAAGAGGCTCAAAGCACCATTTCCACTCAAATTCTTCAGTCTCTTCTGTCTGTTCATCAGAAGTTGTATTCTTTCTTGGTTGCTCCCCCGACTGTCGCTGAGGGGGAGAAATAGCTGGTTCAAGTCTCTTCAGACAGCGGCCGTCAGGGTCCCACTCCCGTTGTTTCTGCTGATGCTCCAACTGAGGGGGAGCTGCTTCCAAGACAAGGGATAGACAAAGGAAAGAAAAAACTATCAGATGATGAAGAGGCCTTGCTTTCCCAACAACAAAAGGCTACTGCTCTAAAAGCCTTTGTTTATGAACCTGATCGGCTAAAGCATCAACCTCCTCCTAAAGTTGACATCCAGCAGGCAGATGAGCTTGATTCTGATGACATTCTATGGTACCGAAAATCTTTGATGGAACGAAAGCTGAAATCTAAAATTGTTGAAGTAAAGTTAGGCACCTCTAAACGATCAGAGATAGATATCAGAATGGTCATCCGCAGAGAAGACGACTCTCAGCAGGCTACCAGATTATGTGACTTGGACGACTACGGACTTTCTGAATGGTATGAAATCTCTGAACTTTTATCCAAGTCCCTTAGTCGGCACAAGCCTTCGGTCAAAAAGTCTCTGAACAGTCTTCTAGATAGAATAAAGAACATTGGCAAGAAGTACAAGCATTCACATGATGAAGAACTCCAAGTTGAGGTTCTAAAGAAGATGTGTCTCTCCTCCCCTCTACAAATCTCTCATTCTGACAAACAACACATCTTCAAGGATCTGGCTGCCAAAGGTATAACTCCTAATACTCTAAATCTGAATCTGAAGGCACCATGTGGTCCGCCCTTGCGTCCGGGCACTGTGATAGGGCGTCCATACAAAGGAGTTTATTTCCTAGATGAGACGGAAACTAAGAAATTCTTCAGACATGAAGAAATATCTATTGCTCACACCGAGTTTCTGGTAGCCATTCTCTCTCTTATCCCCGTTAATTCTCAAGCTGCATTTCTTCGACATGACATTATGGGTGAACTTCATAAAAGACAGAAGAAGGAATGAAGCAATGCTCTATCTTATCTATATACTTGTAACTTTTGCTTTGTTAAGTCATATTTAATACAAGTGCATTTCTTTTATTTAGTTTGTACATATATACTTCATTCTTTTATTCTTTTGTAAATGTCGGATATACTTATAAATCCTTATACAAAAAAAAACTATGTGAAAAGAACCCAAAAAGAGTAAATATGGGTCAAAATGAATTATTCAGTGTACTCTTAGTTTTATTCTTTAGTATGGATGTCATCATCAAATAGGGGGAGATTGTTGGGTCATCTGAAGATTTAAACATGACCTCTCGATCTTCCATTTTGTATCATCATACTTAGAATATTTTGAGGTTCTTTTAGCAGCTTGGTTTCTATACAAATGTTCGATGAAGTCGAAGATCAGCCCAAGAAGACAAAGAAGGAGAATATTTCTCAAAGCGGATTGAAGATAGACTCCTCAGCTTAAAGCCAAGTATGCCTACTTGATCAACACCATTGGCCAGGATGGTGCCGATCTCAGTCTTCAGGAGCCGAAGACCTCTCAGTCTTCAGGAGCCGAAGACCTCTTTGGAAGCCGAAGATTTCTCAATCTTCGGAAACCGAAGACTTCTCAGTCTTAGGAGCCGAAGACCTCTCAGTCTTCAGGAGCCGAAGAACTCTTCGGCAACCAAAGACTTCTTAATCTTCAAGGCCTGAATATTTCTCCAACACATTGTACTTTTCTGACAAAGTATATTTGTGATATCTTGCATTGACGTGGACCTCATCCGAAGATCAGAAAAAGTATGTTTTGTATTTTACACTCTTTTAAGGAAAGGTCTCCACCATCCTCTGCAGGTCAACACTTCAAGCCAAAACACCTCAAGATAAAAGGTACATCTTGTACCTTGTTGAAGACCTGTGTCCATCCCTTGCTCAACAGGTGTCCCATGCATTTAATGCATGAGGCACTATAAATATGGAGGATGGTTCAACATGCAAGATCACCAGTTCTACAACCTTCAAGCTCTCTTAGTGCACTGGCTTTTTCTCTCTACGAAGTTCTTTTTGTTTTCTAAGTGTTTTACAATTATTCTTCATTTTTCTTAGTGTTAGATTGTTTGAGCAGATTCATCTGTTCTCTTCCACAACAATCAAAACTTTTCTATGTGTAAATCTTGATTTCAAATCAATAAGAATTAAATTAAGTGAAAATTTGTGTGTATTGTATTCAACCCCCCTTCTACAATAATTTGCTTGTTTATTTACTGCTATTTGGGACCAACAGTTAGCACTTACTGGGAAAATTGTTGCATACGATACCGTTTTGGTGGACTAAAATCTTACCCGGTAAGTAAGTGATAGTGTTAAAATTTACTGGTAAGCGCTTATCGGGAAAATTGTTGCATACGATACTGTTTTGGTGGACTAAAATCTTACCCGCTAAGTAAGTGATAGTGTTAAATTTTATTGGTAAGCGCTTATCCGGGTAAGCGTTTGGTAAACGGCCCCTTATTTGGGTTTTTACATATTACATATTGATGAACAAGTAATAAAAAGATAGTCTTGATATTCTCTCTCTCTCTCTCTCTCTTTCTCTTTTTAAGAAATATACCCTTTTCTATATTTAAGCATATTTCATCTTTGTTGCCAAATTTGAAACACAAAAGAAAAAGACACATTTACTTTTTTGACATATTATTATTATCTTTTATTAATAAATTAATTAATTTATTACCATATATAATTCAAATGAATCTTGACCATTGATTAAAAAGATCATGGTTGAAAGTTGGTTTCCAAAGTTTCCAATGAAATTTGGTTTCCAAATATATATATATATATATATATATATATATATAAATATATATATTTATATATATATATATGGAAACCACTTTAATTTTGAAAACCGTGAAAATCTTCGATTTCATTGGTTAAGTTAATGAAATTGTTTTCATGAAATTGTTTCATATAATTCTTTTATTGATGAAATTGTTGCATAGATTTGTATTTTTTGTGTAAAAATGAAAAAGTTTCATCAAACTACGAAAATACATGAAACAATTTCATCAGAATGAGAAAAATAGATGAAACTACATAAAAAAACACAAATATATGAAACGATTTCATTAACAAAAGAATTATATGAAACAACTTGATCATATTAAACAACTTTATGAACCAATTTCATTAATTTAACCAATGAAATTAACGGTTTCCAAAGTTTCCAATCTAATATGGTTTCCAATTGAACCCACCTATATATATATATATATATATATATATATATATATATATATATATATAGAGAGAGAGAGAGAGAGAGAGATGGTCATTCTTTTGTTAACCAACAAAATAGTGTTAACCTTGTTAACCTATATGGACCAATAGTAAACACATGGGGCATTAATTAGGGGTAGTTTAGGGAATTTAAGGATTAAAATTAGTTAATAGTAATATTTACATTCATAGATTAACGTATGGATAAATATGGAAGTTATGTTTTTTAGAATTTTTTTTAAAGATTAATCATATTATTCATTTTGTTCCTAATTCATACATCATATTCACGAGTTTGTTTCCTTGTTAAAAAGTTCATATATGCTCCTCAAAACCTGATTCGTATATGCACATCCAACCATTTATACCCGATTTCATATATGCACATCCAACCATTTATACCCAATTTCATATATGCACATACAACCATTTATCCAATTTCATATATGCACATAATTTTTTTTGTCACCCAGGTTGCTTTACACTTAATGAGAGAGGTTCATATACACACATAAAACACAAGTTCATATATACACATCAAAACCCAATTTCAAATATGGTCATCAAATCCCATTTCATATAGGCACATAAAACACAAGTTCATATATGCACATCAAAACCCAATTTCAAATATGGTCATTAAATCCCATTTCATATAGGCACATCAAACACAAGTTCATATATGCACATTACACCCCAATTTCGAAAACTACCATTTTAGACATGTCGTAAAACAAGGGTGGTTTCCTTATTAGGTTTTTCTATCACTTGACTATTTTGCCCCTCTTCATATATGTAAAGACCCTTGTCATACATGGTAACCATTTAAATATTAAAAAAAAATTGTTTTAATCTAAGCCATTGATTTTCAAGATGAATGGTCCTCATTGGTTAACAAGGTTAACACTAAAATCTTGGTTAACAAAAGGAGACCCTATATATATATAAATATATATATATATATATATATATATATATATATATAGTGTTTGGTTCATTTGAGAAATGGTAAATATATGAGAAATAGAGAAGTGATCTTAGCCATTCATATGGTCAAGATCGGATTTAATTGGTCAAAAGTTGCGGCTTTGACTGGTCAAAAATTACGGCTCTTCCAAAAATATAAGGGTATTTACGTAACTTTGACAAAAACACGCGCGTGTTCATATATATGAAGGCATGCAGTCATATATGAATGCATGCGTTCATATATGAATGTTCGTAATTTTTACATAAACACTGACTGCATGCCTTCATATATGAATGCATGCAAAAAAAAAAGTGACATTCATATATGAACGTCTGTTTTTTGCATGCCTTCATATATGAATGCATGCGTTCATATATGAATGTTCATAATTTTTACATAAACACTGACTGCATGTCTTCATATATGAATGCATGCGTTCATATATGAATGTTCATAATTTTTACATAAACACTGACTGCATGCCTTCATATATGAATGCATGCAAAAAAAAAAAGTGACATTCATATATGAACGCCTGTTTTTTGCATGCCTTCATATATGAATGCATGCGTTCATATATGAATACGTGCAAAAAAAATAGTGACATTCTACTAACATTCATATATGAACGTCTACTAACATTCATATATGAACTTCTGTTTTTTGCATGCATTCATATATGAACACACACGGCTAAAAAAAAAGAAAAAAAGGTGATATTCATATCTGAACGCATGCGTTCATATATGAATGCGTTTGGATAATTTACAAAAATACCCTTCGAATAATAAACAATGTGAGGAACACGGGAGTGGACCATGAGAGCAATTATCCCCTAATTCTCGGTCAAAGCCGTCGATCTTGACCGAATTAATGGTTTAATATCACTTCTCTATTTCTCATATATTTAGTGTTTCTCAAATGAACCTTTCCCTATATATATATATATATATATATATATATATATATATATATATATATATATATATAGGGTGCGTTTCTTTTGCAACCCAAACAATTTGTACAAACTATGCAAACCACTATATTAGAAAACAATAGATATATTTATGGATAATGATTATGATTCATTAATAATTATTGTGATATATATGAAAAAGGTTAAGTTTATTCATTATAATCATGATTTTAAATTAGGAAATGTTAAGTTTATTCATTATAATCATGATTTTAAATTAGGAAACATAATAAAATCATATATTCATTAGACTTGATGAACGACTAAGATTGGTTTGTATAGTTTGTACAAATTGCTTGGGTTGCAAAAAAAATGCAATATATATATATATATAGTCAGGTTCAAACGAGAAGAATACATATTTAAAAGAACATGAGAACTAACAAAATCATTAGTGATTTTACATTAACACACGAAAAAGGGACTTTGGCCATTGCTTCAGGTCCGCATGGCTTTTTTGCATGTTAATGTAAAATCACTAATGATTTTGCTAGTTCTCGTGTACTTTTAAATAGTTATTGTTCTCGTTTGATCCTCATCCAATATATATATATATATATATATATATATATATATATATATATATTTATATATATATAGGGGCATGTTCAAACGAGAAGCTAAACATTTTGCGAGAAGGCGAGAAGTGTTTAATCATATATGATACACAAGCTTAATCATATATGATTAAACACATGTTATATTGGCAATACATAGACGTTTAATCATATATGATTAAGCACATCCACAGACCGTGTAATCATATATGATATCACACTTCTCGCCTTCTCGCAAAATGTTTAACTTCTCGCATGATCCTTCCCCTCTCTCTCTCTATATAGATAGATTAATTAAAGGTGTAAACTTTTAATGATTATATAATTCATTTTTTTTTCAAAACGCAATAGAGTTATTTTTTATTTATTTTTTTGTAACGACATCTATTTTTAGTTAATGTGACAGACGTTTGATAGATAGATAGATAGATTAATTAATTAATTAAATGTGTAAACTTTTAATGATTATATAATTCATTTTTTTTTCAAAACGCAGTAGAGTTATTTTTTATTTATTTTTTTGTAACGACGTCTATTTTTAGTTAATGTAACAGACGTTTGATATATATATATATATATATATATATATATATATATATATAGATTAATTAAAGGTGTAAACTTTTAATGATTATATAATTCATTTTTTTTTCAAAACGCAATAGAGTTATTTTTTATTTAATTTTTTGTAACGACATCTATTTTTAGTTAATGTAATAGACGTTTGATATATATATATATATATATATATATATATATATATATATATATATATATATATATATATATATATATATATATATAGGATCCCCTTCTTTTGTTAATCAAACATTTAGTGTTAACTTTGTTAACTAATCTGAACCTTCCATTTTTTTAATCAAGGGTGTAGATTAAAAGTAATTACCTTTTTTATTAATTAAATGATAAAATAGATTATTTAACAAGATTCATATATGAACAAGGGTATATATGTCATTTTGCATATTGTTTAAACATGGTAGATAAGAAACTAAACCCCATTTCACGGGATTTCTATACAAATCGATAATCCGGCTTCCTCAAATCTCGTTAACACGATCAACAAAATCTTCAAATCAAGATAAGGCTAGCGATTTTATCGACCTGATTAACGAAATCGATCAAAAAAAGGGCGGAAAATGAAGGCGCGCACAATTTAATTAGAGGTAAAATTTCTCGAAATCTAGGGTTTAAATACCGATTTGAAGAACACAACTTTCACAAATTCCTTGTTGATTCTTTGTTCAGTTCGAAAAAAAGTGAGAGGATTGCTTTGAGAACCTCGTTTTCCAATTACAAAAATTCAATGGATACGACGGTAGATGTGGAAGCAGAGGAACAAAGAAAAATCGAAGAGATTGCCAAGAAAGCTGTTGCCATAGAAAGTAATGTTAACAATATTTGGGGTTTTTATGAGCTTATTGCGTTAAAGAGTATTTGGTACATCATTGTTCATATATGTGAAAATTTACTAAAAGCAGTTTATGGAATTTGGTTCATATATGTGACAAAATGTTCAAATGTGGGTTTATGGGTTTTTGTTCATATATGTGACAATCTTATAAGAGTGTGTTTACGGTTTTGGTACATATATGTGTAATTTTTCAAAGTGTGGTTTATACTTTTTGTTCATATATGTGAAAATCTTACAAGAGTAGTTTTATGGTTTTGGGTTCGTATATGTTAAAAATTTTCAATTGTGGGTTTATGGTTTGTTGTTCATATATGTGACAATCTAAGAATATTGGGTTTATCATTTATGGTTTCTGTTCATATATGTAAATCTTTTCAATTGTGGGTTTATGGTTTGTTGTTCATATATGTGACCATCTAAGAATATTGGGTTTATGGTTTATGTTCATATATGTAAATCTTAATTTTCAATTGTGCGTTTATGGATTTTTGTTCATATATGTGACAATCTAAGAATATTGGGTTTATGGTTTCTGTTCATATATGTAAATCTTTTCAATTGTGGGTTTATGGATTTTTGTTCATATATATGACAATCTTATAAGAGTTGGTTTACGGTTTTGGTTCATATATGTGTAATTTTTCAAATTGTGGGTTTATGCTTTTTGTTCATATATTTGAAAATCTTACAAGAGTGGGTTTATGGTTTTGGGTTCATATATGTAATCATGTTCAAGTGTGGGATTATGGTTTTTGTTTTATTCATGTTCATATCCAATTTGGATTTACAGAAATCTGTTCCTAGGTTAAAGGAAGAAGACGATGGAAAATAATGGAAAACTAAAATAAAAACCAATCACATCATTATAATAGTTTAAAATTAAAAGAATAAAATCTCTAAAAAATCTCTCTCCATATTTATCTCAACGTGATGAAATAAAAAATGTAATATTAGAAAATTTCAAATTACAAATATACCCTTACTCTAAACTAATAAACCAAAAACTTATTTGCAATCCTATTGGTTTAACAAAGTTAACACTAAATTTTGGGTTAACAAAAGAATGACCCTCTATATATATATAAATAGATTAATTAAAGGTGTAAACTTTTGATGATTATATAATTCATTTTTTTTTCAAAACGCAGTAGAGTTATTTTTTATTTATTTTTTTGTAGCGACATCTATTTTTAGTTAATGTAACAAACGTTTGATATATATATATATATAGATAGATAGATAGATAGATAGATTAATTAAAGGTGTAACCTATTAATGATTATATAATTCATTTTTTTTCAAAACGCAATTGAGTTATTTTTTATTTATTTTTTTGTAACGACATCTATTTTTAGTTAATGTAACAGACGTTTGATATATATATAAACGTCTGTTACATTAACTAAAAATAGATGTCGTTACAAAAAAATAAATAAAAAATAACTCTACTGCGTTTTGAAAAAAAAAATGAATTATTTAATTAATCTACACGTTAGCAACTTTTGGGGATCACCAATTCTCTATAGAATTGTTTTGGTTGAAATAATTATTAATTGCAAAAATAGCTATTTTTGAATCAGGGCGTAGCGTAGACATCAGCCACGAATGTTGTGAACAACAAACATTCTAAAAGTGTCGTGTTCTAATTTTAGACTTTTTAGATCAAACTTTTCTTATTATATATTATTTGAATCTAACAAACTTTAATTCTACCTATTTTTTTTTTCAATCTTTGCATCATATTTAAGATGGGTATGTTATATATACTTTCTTTTATGTCAGAATCAGGTTAAATAATGCATTAAGAATGTCAAAATTAAGTCTTTAATTCTTTATATTTATGTTTATAAAGAAGAAATTAGTAGATAGGGTACATTTTACAATATATAAAGGTACATTTACCCAACCCCATTTAAGATACGTCTTTAATTTGTAAAATTATTAAAATTCTATTATTACTTGTAAACCGACACTTAATTATTTAACAAATTTTTTTCCCTTACTTTACAAAATCTTGAGAAAATCCCAAATATGTTCCAATTATTTGCAAACCTCTTAATTCATATAAACTACTTCTCCCGTCTCAAAATAAATGTCCATGATGAAAAAGACACATGGTTTTAAGAGTGTGTAATTATTACACTTTTTAATTAACCAAAGTACAAATTTACCTTTAATTATAGAGAGAGAAAATTTCTCCATCACATAATTAAGGGTAGAATGGAAAGTAGAAATTTACTTTTGAAAGTGGACACTTATTTTGGGGACAAAAAAAATAGTATTGTAGACATTTATTTTGGGATAGAGAGAGTAATTAATTGAGATATTTATGGAAATGATCGTGGGTTCATTTATGATTTTCAAGATATTCATGAAAGATGATTAAAGTTCATTCATTATGATTAACGCTTTAGATTAGAAAAC
Source organism: Arctium lappa (assembly GCA_023525745.1). Lineage (NCBI taxonomy): Eukaryota > Viridiplantae > Streptophyta > Magnoliopsida > Asterales > Asteraceae > Arctium > Arctium lappa. The sequence continues at coordinate 19,754,204 of CM042048.1, read as the reverse complement.
AATCGAGATATTTATTTAACCAAATATTCCTTAGGCTAGATGGACAATTGAAATTGATTTATATTGTTTATATGAATTAATAAGTTTGCAAGTAATTGTAACTCTTCTAACATATAAGGTTGTATCGAGGGGTTGGTATATTAGATTTTTATTTTTTAACTAACCTTTTGTGTTCGAAATTGTATCTCACGAATTAGGAAATTATTACAAGAAGACCCCAAAAGATAAGACATCACAAATATTAAAGCTAGACATTTTTTTTCCTACGATAGGTGTTCAAAAAATCAACGAAATTGGATCATTTCACATACTAGTTCCTACCTGCACCGGAAAGGAATTGTAACTTTGGTTGAAGCGATTGTTTAAGTTACAAGTAAGTCAAACATCGATCTCCAGTAAAATCAAGAAATTATCAGAATATCTGTTTACGGAAGCTGAAAATAATGATGCCAAAGGACGCATGACCAAAATCTCCAAAGTTGGAGAGGGTTTCGTTAATGGTTTTGCAATATCGTGAATGCATGAATATGACGGAATAACTAATCATGAAGAAGCCAAAAAGATTTCTTGATAAATATGTCATCTATTGATACTCCATAATTTCATTTTTCTCGAGGATGGCTCATGCAACACCCCAAATTTAGAAAATAGCAGAAAATTTAAAACTTTTAAAACTCCTTCAATATAAAGTAACTTCAATATAAAATTATATAGAAGTTACCCAAAAGGAGAACAAGGTATATATCAGAGTACTAAGGTAGCGTTTGGTACGCAGACATGATTGGACGGGACTGTACATGACAGAACTGGAAAAGACAGAACAAGAGGTTAGGACAGGACTGGACATGACAAAACAAATGTCTGTCTCTGGGTAGGACAAGACTGGACAAATTTTCCTAAATTTTTTTTGATGATTTTATATATCATATAATAGTTATAAATAACACAAATAAAGTATATCTTTAAATAATTTAATTAAAAAAACATTTTTATTTTTTAAACGATTTTCATACATATAAATACATAGAAAAACAAGGGTAGGAAATTTGAATGAAGAATCTGAAATAATTTATGGTAGTTCAAAAAAATCTGATTCATATAAAGAAAATATAATATTTGATTCAATTTGGAAGATCTTAGTGAATTGGCGGATGCATAGTTGCAGCGACATGTAAAGATAAATGTGATGGGTGGCCCGTGAAGGATGGTAATTGTGAAGAACGTGAAAGATAGTGGATGGTGGTGGTGTAGGTGGTTGTTATGGTTGATGTGGTAGAGGTATAGGTGGCCGACGATAGTAGTGGTGGTGGTGGACAGGGGTAATAGAGGTTATTGTAGTGGGGGAAGAGGCGGAGGTCACCGACGGTAGTTGGCGGTAAGCGTCGGTGGCGACGACAATGGGTGGTGGTGATCGGTGGAGGTGGCGATAGGCGGTGGTTGTGGATGTGGTGGAGGAAGTTGTAGTAGTGGAGGAAGAGGTGGAAGACTGGAAGTGGTCGACGATGGTTGGTGGTGGCTACCGGTGGCCATTGATGGTGGTAGCGGCCAAAGGTGGTGGTGATCGGTGTTAGTGGAGGTGGTCGATGATGGTAGTGGTGGTGGCGATAGCCGATGGTTGCGGAGGTGGTGGATGAGCTTGTTATGGTGGAGAAATAGGTAGAGGTGGCCGATAGTGGTTGGCGGAGGCTACTGGTGGTCGCCGATGGTGGTAACGGCGGCGATGGGTAGTGGTGACCCTTAAGACTAATACCATATTAGGATTATACATCAAATAGCGGTAAATCAATGATTTTTAGTTTCTGCCTCACTTTTGTCCCATGTTGTTCCACCTATTTTGGTGGAACAAGAAAATACCATCTTTTGTCCCATCTTGTCCCACCTTGTCCAGTCTTTGTCCCTGTCCCATGTCGCGCTAAACGCGGGACAGTGAATTTTTGTCCTGTCCCATGTCACGCCAAACGTGAGACAGTGAGTTTTTGTCCTGTCCCGTCCCATCCAATATGCAAACCAAACGCACCCTAAGCGGACAATCTAATTCATAAACATAATTAGAATAAATTGGGTGTTACTAAAACCACCCAATATGCTATCTTCAAAGTTGGATGAGGCCTCTAAAGTCATCCTACCGGAATATCTATAAAGCTCTGGATGCCTCTCAGATCCCACTAAGACCTGATATATGTCGATAAGAAAAAGTGTTAGGCTTAACGCCTAGTGAGTTAAAACAATTTATCTGATGAATATAAAAAAGTAGAACCCACAGAGTTTCTCTTTATCCCAATAATTCCTTATTAAAATGGCATTTCTAGTCAAAGGGATATAATCACTAAATTCGTTGTTTCCAAAATGAGATACGATAACTAAATATTGCTTTAAATCAAAACTGTCATTTAAAACACATCCTTGATAATAAGTAGATATGATCTGACCCACAAAACGTATGTAGTAAAATAATATAACATACCCCGAAATCACTGAAAGCATGGATATACTTAATACCCAAGCAACACCTTTCGGTGATGGGGGAGACATGTTTCCGTCTACTGTGGCGAAACCCAAAGTAAGCCATGTGTCAACGTTATCGAGTATCTAACCCCTCTCAAGTTTCCACCGCAATACCTAAGGTCCCGGAGCCCGACCTATAGAAGTCCATCTCTGTAATACTCTGATCTTAACTCCTACTTGTGCACCATTGAGTTACACCTACAAGCCAATGGTCTTGGGGCCGGACTCCACACGAGTTCATCCCCACATTGCCAACAATGACTTAGTGTCAACTCTACTAGGCCACAACCTCTACACATAGGTTCCTGTTCTCGACTCCTCACAAGTTCATCACCGTAATACCAGGGTCCCGGAGTCCGACTCGACAAGAGATCACCTTCGAAATACCCACGGTCTCGGATTCCAACCCACAAGGGTTCTTCTCCATAATACCGGCACAACAATGCTCAATCACTCTAGGTCTATCGCTTGTATGGACGTCAAAATATAAAATATGGATAACGATCCCATTTTCAAACCAACAAACTGACTCCTATGCTTATGGATCCATTGTATTACAGTCTAAAATTTACATGACTCTAAGATGAATGATGAATACACCCATAACGTGTAATATTCAACAAATATGCGATATATGTATTATGCGTCTAAAACTCCGCATCGAGCTTAGCAAAAGTGGACAAAGTCCCCTAAACTCATTGAGTCAATATCAAGCCAAATGGCCTTGTAAAACACTCGATTATTTTAAGCAAAACCAAATGTAAATCACATAATCCGAAGGGCACATTTTCCAAAATTTAACAATTATATGGTACCTATAACACAAATAGGTCCATAACCAACACTTCTTTGAAGTTTGATATCTAATATGCTTGAAACCGTAAAGTTTGTATTTCTGAAACCTCCGCAAAGCCAAGAGAGGTATTATCAAATATTCATACACTTATTACCAAAAGGTTAGCCACTATCGAAAGTTAATAAGTTAGGTAAAGTCCCCCAACTCATTGACTCGAAACCAAGTTGATAAACACTTTGACTTGTACAATAACACCAAAAGAAAACATTCTTAACTGAGAATACATTTCTAAAGAGTTAACATAATACTTTGTCACTAATCAACCAAATACCCAATGGATCTCTTATTATGAAATAAATATTGTTTAGTGCCTCAAAACACCCAATAAATCATCTTAAACATTTTCTAGATGTTTCATAACCTAAATATCCTTAAAACACAAATGTTCATAAATTTCATCAAGTATGAACCAATTTCATGAAATGTGTTCAAACCCCAAAATAAAGATATTTTGACACGTATATAGTTTTGCAAAACAACTAGAACTCACATTGCTAGATTTATGTCAAATATAGGTTTCACTCCAAACTTGAGTTTTCTTGGTTGAAAACTTGAATCTACTAGCAAACCTCCTAAAAATTAGTTCCAACACTCCCAAATGATCTATTTCATCTCCAAAAACCAATACCTAAAACAAAATGGAAATGAGAGAAGAGGGAATGAAGAACACATTAAACCCTATCTTTAAAATTTAGAGAGATGAGAAGATTACCTATAGCAAATATTCTTGAATCCACCAATAAACTTTAACTCTATTGATCTACTCTTGAAGATCTCCAAAATGGAGAATATAGCAACAAGAATCGCCCTAAACAGAGTTGTGGTGAAGGCGATATGAGAAAATGAAGAGACCTCAAGAAAGATCGGATTTAAGCAACTCACAGTGCTCCACGTGACTTCCCACGCGACTTAAGTTGCGGGAAAAGTCGTCCGCGTCCTCCATCTGAACCACAACGTCGAATGCGACTCCCTTTGCGACTTAAGTCGCGAGGAAAGTCGCAGTACCCACTGCTTGGACCAGTTTGATGTTTTTCTGAGATTTTTCGAGCCTGATTCAAAACCCCACTTTTCTAACATCATTTCAACTCAAAACCTTTATCGACTACTCATTTAAATGCTCCTCGAAAGATGATTTAATAACGATTAGAAACCTGGTGTAACACCCTAAAAATAGGGGTAAATTTAAACCTGAATAAATGCGACGAATGTCACCTTAAATTGAGAAATAAACACCCAATAAGAGAAAATTGTATTAGCGTTTACAAAATCTATAAATGGACAATGAAGTTGACAACAAACTAATCTAAATCGATTACATCTAGATTATGACAATCGTCGACTCAATCTCCCAAAATGACTATTCCTTTCTGTACGCCAAAAATCCCAAAAGTTTATCTCCAAAAGTTGCCGCTATTGGCCATCACTCGACTCTCACTTCTTGAAATCCCCATCGCTAATAGAACTTGTTATACATGTCATTTGAGAAGAAAAAAAATGTTAGGCTTTAAGCCTAGTGAGAACAAACATTTGCATGAGTTATAAAGGACAAAATGTAAGTAAATATTTCTTTGTTGAAATGCAATAAGGGAACTTGTATATAAAAACATAAGGACCTTACGGTCTACGGACATCTTGCGATGACGAGGGAGACCCGATTTCCAAGGATCGTGGTGGAACACAAAAGTAAGTCACTTTCCGAGTTGTGAGCTCAATACTTGGACCCATGGCCATGAAAAACGTCGGCTCATATTCAGATGTGGGGGAGGGCACCCGAGGATCCAAGTCATACTCATTCACTAGGATTACACTTACGGTCCATGGCTAGTAATCGATCCCATATAATCGTACCAAATTGCCTCCAAAGACCCAATGTCTCAACTAGTTACAAAGGGGGAATAATCATTCCAAAATAAACCAACTCTTATTCCTATGGATCCATCAGTAATAGTCTATGGCATAGTCACTATTTCATTTGTGAATAATGATAATGATGCATATAGTTATCATGGGAGAATCTCCATAGCACAATTTCATTGCATAAACAACTTTTCATGCATTTAAAACCCATTATTAGATCAACCAAAGTTCATTTTCATTCCCAATATAAAATATCTCCAAAACAAGATTTTCCAAGTATTTCATAATCCTTTGATCAATCTTTGGCTAATAATATATTACCATCCATTACCAACTAAAACCCCCATTTTTAGAGAAACCCTAAATAACATAAAATGGATTTCCTCCATATATTTATCCATAAACAAGTAAGTAGAATCATGAGTTATATCTCAACACAAAGTTTCCAACAACAATTTTCAAATATATAGCTAGAATCCTAAAATCTCCAAAACCCATTTTAGGTCAAAATCTTGCAAATAATGAAAATGTAAACATGAAGATGATATTGTACCACCCTCAAATTTGGAAAGAGCGACTAATTTAAAACTTTCAATAATACCTCAAAAAGGATAAAATCTCTTACGACAAGTTCACACTAGACATACGATTCTAGATTTAACCGTTAACAAAACAAATAAAGTCTTACGTGAAGACTAATTAAAGTCCGGTGTTACTAAAAACCCAATAATAAACGCTACATCCAAAGTGCGGAAGACTTCACCAAGCTATACACTTCTCCGAGCACATAGCGCTCATCTCTTCACAGAGTCACTAGAACTATCCCCAACCGAAACCTGTTGCACATGCCGACAAATAAAGGTTAGACTAACGCCTAGTGAGTTCAAGAGTTATACATGAATAAATATATCTTTAAAATGAATGAGCTTCACTTAAGATCATAATCTTTCAAATAATTTGCTTTAAACTTGGAGACGACTCTTTTCTAATATCATGCATTTTCAAAGATGGACACCCCATTACAAAGCTTTCTTTATAAAATGATGTAACCCCAAACTCACTCGAAACGAGAATAGGGATTGGCTCCCAATTTTAGAAACGTGGATAAAACATTGTATCCCAAAACACCCAACCACGGGTGGGGCAAAATACTCAACCTATAAATCATGGTTAATAACCCACACATATACGATATGTCGCCGAAAACATGGACACTAGGCCCAATACTCACCCGACCATAAAATGGAAGGAAACCAACATGGGAAAGATGTATTTCATTCAAACCTTAATATACGCGGGGGAAACCCAATATTAAGGTCATCATTTACAGTCGACCACACAAATCCAACGAAAATAAAGTAAGGCGTTAACATTTAAAATATTGTTGGTCGACGACGGGGGAGACCCGTATCCGTTGAGAGTGGAGGAACACAAAAGTATGTCACCCTTGCAACGTTAATCGTATGACATCTCACGACATAAAAGCCCAAGTGTCCCTACGACTTCTTAACAAGTTTCACCTCAAGAGACAGTTGACCTTGGTGACCATTACAATGAACTCCACCCCGAATGCCCGACACGCTTAAAGACTACCTCTAAGGCATTACTTCAAGCGAAAGAGGTCCTAGTGTCTACCTCCCCGGTAGAATTTCCAGACTCAACCCTCCTAGTGCCTACTTGAAAAGTTCATGGTCGTAAAACATGGGTCCCGGAGTCCAACCCCGAAATACCCAATTAACCATCAAAACATACTGACTTATGTGCCTATGTATCCAATGCAACACAGTCTAACATTACATGACTACACAAGAATGACCAACACACTCGATCATGTAATCAACCTCAATATGCAACACGATGCATTAGTATGTAAATCATAACCGGGCTCTACATTAAGCCTTTAAAATCGGACAATTGTCCCTAAGACTCTCTTAAGTCGACACCGAGCTAAAGTGCCAAAAATCCTTTTGACCAACGATTAACGATCCCCAAATAATAAACGCACTCTACCCACGCCATGCAAACACATGCTCCAAAATACTTGGATAGACTCCAATACAGTTTAGATTGAGACAACATGTTTTCCAAATGGATTCATACTCTTTGTTCTTTAATACGCCCCATAACACCAAATCAAGTCTTTCCCCCAAACAGACACTAAAAGTTCCTCTTTACCAAATAGTTTCCATTTATGCAATAAATCATCAAAACACTTTTATTTATGACTTATTTATCAAAATGCCCAAAAATCTCAAATATGGGGGCTTTATAAGGTTTATAAAACCAAACACTTCAAATGATCAAAACCAACCAAATAACTCAACAAATGATAATTTCATGTAAAACACATAAACACTTTAAAATGAACATTTTAGCATGTACAACGTTTTCACAAATCAACTTGAACTCACTTTGCTAGATTTAGGCTAAATCTAGGCTTTTACCCCCAAAACTTGAATCTCCTTTGATGAAGGCTTGAAATATCCAAGCAATCTCCCTAGATATTAGATCCAACACATCTACAAGGTTTCCTTCACCACACAAGTCATCAAGATTACACCCAAGTTGAAGGATGAAAGGGAAAATGATGAAACCATCAAACTCTAGCTTAACATTGAGATAGATGAGGAACTTACCACCACAAAATAATCTTGGATCTTCCAATAGACTTCCATTATCTTGTTCTAGTCTTGAAAATCTCTTAAAAACGAGTTCATAGCAAAAAGAATCACTGAGATCGGAGTTGGGATGAAGAAGTTATGAAGAAATGAAGTTTTGGGGTTGAAAATCGAGTTTTATGCTCGACGGGGCTCCGCGTGGGTTACCACGTGGCCTAACCCGTGCCACAACCCTCCCGCTTGCCCCAAAGTCACACGGGTGGCCCTAAGTCGTGCCGCAAGTTGTGCCAAGCACTGCTTTCTCGGTTTTCTTCTCGATCACTGTTTTGGCCATAACTTCTTCGTTTTACCTCCGATTTTGCTCCGGAAAGAACTATTGGACTCGTAATTGAATCATTCATCCAACAAGACTATAAAATCTAGGATTAAAGTCCAAAATCATAATTCTTCTTTTTCCCTTAAAATACCCATTTGTATTAACTTGAATTATACCTTCCGAAAATCGGGGTATTACATATAGTTGATTCAAATGTGTAGTTTTAACATGTATAAGATTTAGAATGGTTAAATGTACTCACAACCTAGGTTTTTGGTTAGAAACCTAGAAACCTTAGAATTTGAGTTGAAGATGGTGAAGTGAAATGCCAAGTCCTTGAACCCTATACTTCACAAGCTTGATTGATGATGGAAATCCTTGAAGAAGGGAAGGAAAGAAGCATTCAATGCTTCAAAATCGAATTAAATGAAGTGGTAGTGGGAGAGAATGAAGTTGGTTGAGTTTGGTGAAATAATGAATGAGATAGATGTGAGATTACATATAATGGATAGCACCCTGCCCCCCGTTCGCGATAGTGACAGGCGACAGTGACAGATATCACAGTCGCAAGGCACAGTCACCGACTGTATACCAAGAGCACCTAAGGCCCCGCGACAATGCCAGGGCGATTGTGACCATGTCATTGTCGTCTGGCACAGATGCCAGTCTCCCCCCGACTTTCGAAAATGATCTTTCAAATCCCGACACTCCCGATTCAACCCACAACTTGAAGGGAAACAATTCTTAAGAATTAACCTCAGTCAAAATGAAATTTGGAGTGAACAAACATGAAATATAACTCACCAAATATCTAGGTGTTACAATCCTCCCTGACTTGGGAATGATTTCGTCCTCGAAATCGAAGCTACACGAATAAGTGAGGATATCTCCGCCAACTACATTGGCGCCAAAGATTTAACCATGTGATATAAGGATCATTCGTAGACGATTTTATTTGACCCTTATGGAATGCTAAGAAATTGGCATTCCAAATCTAGAAAAAAGAAATTATAGATGTTACTCTTTTTGCGATACAACACGTGTTGAAGCAAATACAATTGCAAACTGTATTTGACATATAAACTTCAATCCCTCAATGACGTGAATTCAGAAAATCTGGATCAATTACTGCAAGTTGCAATGGAGCTTGTTGTGTTAGATGTTGCAATCGTAAAAAGAATCATATCGAATAATTTTGAACCGTAAGATATATTTTCCAAACATTAATATCTTACAACTTTAATGAATTATTAAGTTATAGTCAAAATGCATCAAAATGAAATAAAGTTCAATTTATTTATAAAATAAACATAAGTTGTTGTAAATAAGCAATTCCAAAATTTTGAAATTTTGTTACAAAAACGAGTCTTTTATTAAAGTAAACAAAAACAAAAAACATTCCTCATTGTATTTTAATGTATTTTTTCTTGAATTTAAATTAAATTAAATTATTATGAATTAGTGAGAGTATGTTTTCCTGGAAATTGGGAAGAAGATATGATAAAAAATTCACCGAAAAGATGACGAGCGGAAACATTTGAAAATAGTTAACCCCTAACCATCCACTTCGAACCCTCCTCATATTCCGCCAAACAAACCGCTTTTTCTTATCCCCACGTAATCCATTAATTAAAAAAATACTATAAATAAGAAAATAATTTTAAAAATTAGGATAATTATTATTTAGAATTGGATAAATCCTTAAATTTTTTATTTATCTTTTAATTTCAATTAATTCATAATTTTTTTTATTAAGTTTTAAATAAAAAATTTCTAAATACAGTTATAATATGGTTTTTTTCCTTCTTTTCTCTTCCGGTTCTGCTTTTGGCTGGTGCCTTCTGGTGGTAATAAATTGTCTCTTTGTTATTCAAAAAAAATTCATTATATTTTTCACAATTTTTCTCTATTTTTTGAATTCACGTTTTGAATCACATGTGATTAACTTCGTTTACCATATGATATTACATATCACATATGATATGGGGAAATAATTTTGTTCCCGACGGGGACGGGGAGGGGGAGTGAGGAGCGGGGATGGGGATTGCGATCTTCGGTATCCCCGACCCAGTTGCCATCTCTAGTGACAAAAAACTTATGGACCTTATTGAAACGCTATTCAAAGTAGTCTTTCAATAAGTTAGTTCTTTAGCCTTTTAAATGATACTTTTAAAATAAGTCCAAAAACCAAGCTAGGTTATCTTTACCAACCTTACCTAAATCAACTTCGTTTAGCACCATGAGATCAAACAAAATTAATACATCATAACCATATATAACCATATTTTATTTAATGTTGCTTGTATCTGTAATAAAAAAGTTAGTTGCAACATTTTCTTTCTTTATAAAAAACGATTTAGATAAAGTTTTCAATATATTTGATAAAAATGATCAATTATAAATTACATCTATTTAGTTCAAGAGTTATTAGAGATTGAATTTACATAAGTATTACTTTTTGAAATATAAACATTTTCATTTGGTGTTTGTATGCAAAATTGGGACTTCTTTCTATAACAAACCCAATTTAAAGACAATATCGGATTCGGAGAGTTCCAAAAATTTGATTGTTGATTTTGTTTGAACTTTTGTTGTGGGTATTTTGGATGATTATAATACTTTTGGTGGTTAAGTACTACTCCTTTCGTTTCAATAATAATTGTATACATTATTATTTTAGTTTGTCCCAAAATAAGTGTCAACTTTTAAAAGTAATGTCTATTTTTCTATCCTACCATTAACTGTGTGATGAAGATAACTTCTCTCCCTATAATTGAGGGTAAAATTGTTCTTTCGTTTATAAAATGTGTAATAATTACACATTTCTAAAACCTTGTGTATTTTTCATTGTGAAATGAAATAAAAACTAATGGGTCGTTTACTAAATGTTTACTCGGTAAACGTTTGTTGGGCAGACCCGTACATTCTGTTGTTCTAATATGTCCCACAGAACAGGGTTCCAAAATAGGAGGGGCCCAAATTTTGTATAAACTGTTAATATACGTGGTTTAAATAATGGTCTAAGCTCAAGTGTCCAACTCAAAAAAGAAAGATGGCTACAACCTACTTCGTAGTCGCACGCCTGAAAAAGAAGATTTTAGAAATACCCGATTTTGTTGATTCTTTCCATCTCCAATCGTCGCAATCGATTCAACTACTTCTTGTTTTTCCAACGACAACGGGCAGCAAAACGACTCTTCAATTCCCAGCAACGAATTATGTCGATTGACTTCATCGAACAACTGTTATTTCTATATTCCTGTTCGATTTCAGCAACAACGACCACACAAATCAGATTTAAAATTGCGTCCAAATCTAAATCATAGAATCAATCACCCATCTACACAAGCTCAAAAATCAGATTCAGTAACTGTCTTCATCAAATCATAGATTCTCTGGCCACTGTACTGTACTAGTACAACATCATCTTAATCTATACAAATTCAATGTTCAGTTCAAGTAAGTATGTGAAACTAAAACTAAAAGTTTTAGTTGTTTCCAGTTTCCTATAGTTTGTGTAATTTTGATTTTTGATTTTCAATTGTTTAGTGTTTACTTGTTTCCAGACTCCAAACTTCAGTATTCCAAGTTTCCTCTTTTAAATGAAAATCTTGTTAATTCCAAGTTGTCAAGCGATTTAGTAAGGAAATTTCCTTAAAGACCACTAAATGGAATACAAAGTTTCCTTACAAACCAATTTACTATTTTTTAATGTAAACTTTCTTAGTAGTTAGTTTAGGTAGATGCTAACATAAAAGGCCATGGCCATATGGCAATTAGATATGGAAATTGGAAATTAGGGTGTGTGTTTCACATATGGAAATTAAGGTATTACTTCAATATTTTTTTACCCAATCAAAAGATGGGCCTATTTATACTTTAGAGTATTTGAAACATGTATAACCAATTTTAAATAAGTTTTCTTTGCAACATTTCTAATTTGCATGAAGCGATTCTCTCTCTAAAACCCTCTATGTTTTTGCTCTGAAAACACACAGGAGATTTCTCCTCCACCAGTTTCTCGGCAGCCTGTGTCTCCAGTTTACCTGTGCTCCGGTAACTTGCACCCTCTTCACATCCCGTGATTCCAGTCAAACAGGAGCCTTCTGCACCGACAACCTGTGTTTCCAGCCTGTCTGTGCTCGGGTTTTCTGTCCTCCGGTAACCTGTGTTCCAGTCTTTCGGGAACCTTCTGCGCCGATAACCTGTGCCGACAACCTGTACTCCGACAGCAAGCGGTCTCTCTTGTTGATACTGCTTTTCCAGTCTCGCACTTGATTTCAAACATGGCGTCATCAAGTAACCCCATAGAAGCCCTTGCCTCCCTCACCACTAAACTACAGGTTTCAAACGACCCGATGAACGACATCGTTACGGAAGTCACCGATGACAACTCGGTTCTAGAGGTGGAAGTTCTTGGTCTCAACGGTTTCTCCATGTCCTCACTAGTTACTCGAGTCTTCTCCAGAAAGGTATGCAACATCTCCTTTCTAAGAACGATATTCAATCGAATGTGGAAATTTCGGAACCCGTGGCAAGTGAGTTTTCTGGGGAGGGACTCAAGTAGTTCCTTCTTTGGGTTCACGTTCTCATCCCCGACTGAACAAATGTTCCAAAGACTCCTTAACGAGCTACCAAAACTGAACAAATGTTCCAAAGACTCATTTGAGTGTAAACCAAGCCCCAAAAGGCATAATGAACCTTTGGCTAAAATACGAGAGCCAATGTGGTTACATAAACCAAAGATGCATCTTTCCCCAAAACATTGTTTCTCAATTCACAATTGGCCTTCGGCCCAAAACCCAAAAATGATTATCATTTCCTAAAGTGTTCCCAAAGTTGGGATCGACCCAAAACCAAATGACTCACACATTCGTACTTTTCAAAACATCCCATTTCATGAATGATGCATAAAACCCAACAAACACTTAAAAGTGCGTTTTTGATGTCTAGCTCAGTTGGTTTCCCCAAGGGCGTAACATCCTGGAGGGGGGATTGTGGATGGTATCTCAATCTACCTGGGTTCAAATCCAAGGGAGTCAATTTGAGGGCATAAGGAGTACCCAGTCCTTGGGCTGGTCCAGTCTTTGACTGGGCTGCACCCCAACCCACTCTTAGACTGTGGTTGGGCTCTAGGTTCAGCGTAAGTTGGGTCGGGACAACGGCGGATTAGTGGGCTGCCCGTGGATGCCTGATACCGCCGGGGAGGTGTGCGTGCGTGTGTGCGTGTGTTCGTGGTAGTCGTTCGTTGGTTCGATGCCACTATGCCCTCCAAAAAAAATGTGGTTACATAAACCAAAGATACATCTTTCCCTAAACCTTTGTTTCTCAAATCACAATTAGCCTTCCGCCCAAAACCCAAAAATGATTATCATTTCCTAAAGTGTTCTCAAAGTCGGGATCAACCCAAAACCAAAGGACTCACACATTCGTACTTTTCAAAACATCCCATTTCATGAATGATGCATAAAACCCGCCATACACTTAAAAGTGCATTTTTGATCAAATATCTATTTATGCAATAACTCGTCGAAACACATTTATTTATGACACATTTAACAAAATGCCCAAGAATCCCAGATGTGGTGTTTTACAAAGTTTAATAAGCTAAACACTTCAAATAATCAAAAGTTACCAAATAACTCAACAGTTGATAATTTAATGTAAAACACATAAATGCTTTAAAATAGACATTTTGGCATGTACAACGTTTTCACAAATCAACTTGAACTCACCTTGCTAGATTTAGGCTAAATCTAGGTTTTACCCCCAAAACTTGAATCTCCTTTGATGAAGGCTTGAATCACCAAGAAACCTCCCTAGATCTTAGATCCAACACATCTACAAGATCACCTTGACCACACAAGCCAACAAAATCACACCCAAGATGAAGGATGAAAGGGAAAAGGATAAAATCATTAAACCCTAGCTTAACATTGAGAGAGATGAGGAGCTTACCACCACAAAACACTCTTGTATACTCCAATATACTTCCAATATCTTGCTAAATCCTTGAAGAGCTCTCAAAAACGAAACCATGGCAACTTGAATCACCAAAATCGGAGTTGTGATGCAAAATATATGAAGAAATGAAGTTATAGGGCTGAAAATCGGATTTTATGCTCGACAGGGCGTCTCGTGACTTACCACGCGACTGTAAGTCGCGGCATAAGTCGCCCGCTTCCCCTAAGTCGCGGCACAAGTCGTGGCATGCACTGTCCGCCCGGTTTTTTTCTCGTTCACTGTTTTGGCCATAACTTATTCGTTATAGCTCCGATTTCGCTCCGGAAAGAACCGTTGGACTCGTAATTGGATCCTTCATACACCAAGACTATAAAATCTAGGATTCAAGTCCAAAATCCTATATCTTATTTTCCCCTTAAAATTATCGATTTCTATGTTAACTTGAAACGATACTTTTCGAAATCGGGGTGTTACAATCGTCTCAACTTTAAAAGAGATTTCGTCCTCGAAATCTGACACCGATCAAACGTCCATTATCGCGTGTAGCGAGATCAATGGATTCCCTATCCAAATGGAATGCCTTCCTGAAACTTTACCTCGTATACGAACCCCACTACATCCCTGTCAAGGTTGTCACTAAATTCCTCATAACAAGCCACCATGCACCCGTTCTCGATGTTCGGTTTACTTTACCGATGACGAAATGAATATCGAGTCCTTAATAAATCATTTCCTAATCGTTAAAATTCCGATTGCCTCCCAACCTTATGTTGATCATATTATCTCAAAAGCAACTTACGAGCTTATCTAGCCATTTCCACCAAGAATACCCCAAAGCAAACTTTTCCCTTAGATACCTCTAAATACGACGCAACAAGGTCTCCTCAATAATCGATTTGTACTTAAAGTCTACCTCGACATTCTCACCAAATGTCTCCAATAAACATTACCACCAAAGAGTTATCGTCCTTCGCCGAAATTTTCTAACGACTAGTTTGGTCTGAACCAACACAACCTTAAATCCGTTCCTCAAAGCTGACACATACATGATGTCTGCAAGGGATCTCAAACTTCCATAGATCCCAACATTGGTATGATGTTTCCCCCAAAATTGTACCAACACAATCTACAGATAGTCGCTTATCCCAAACTCCAAGGTTACACAACTCCCGCCAAGCACTCAAGCATCGATTGCCAAATCAGCGAAAGTCTTGACAATTATCGAAACACCGATGATTGATTCTTAATTAACAACATCTAATTTCCTTAAGGTTACCGCTTGTCCTGTAGACACACCAGATCTAACGGAAGTATACTGAAGCACACCAACAGTTATTGTCCTCAAAATAGAGTGTCAACACCTATCCTCGGAATGACTATACTGTCACGTGGGTTTACTATGAAATATTCCATTCCCGATTAGCAATGTCGATTCGAGGTTGACACATACTCTTGGAAATAAAACCTCAAATCAAACAGCTTCACTAGTCAGCCATAACCTCATCAATACTCACGACTACCCATCAAGATAGTACACCACCGACACATAGTATACCATCGTACCAATGGCCCACAATTTCAAAACCAACCATACCCAAACAACCGTACACGGTTTTAACCCGAAGGTTTATCGAAACATAAAGATCATCACTTAATTAACTGGAAGAGAGTATAAGTCTAACGCCTCATATACTTATGTGTGAACTAGTTCATGAGCTGAATTCCAAAGATTCAAAATTAACCATAAGTCAGGTCCTCTGATGCTTCAAACCCCGAGGATTCCTTTAGTCCTTAATCTTGACCTCTATCACAAGAGGGCTTACATCTACAGCTCTACTGAGTTCAAGGTTTTCCAAACTACTATGCCAATTTAAAATTTTATAAAACCCCTAAATGTAAAAGCTTTATAATGATTAATCATATGAATAAAATCCACTACCTTTTTCTCGGTAGGTGTACAAAGTGGTCACAACCGCCACACATATAAAACCATTTCGGAAAAATATTTGGTCAATAATCAAACTAATACTGACACCAACGAAAGATATTTCAACAACCTTTTTCAAAGGGACCGTTATGGTCCCAACATGCATAAATTAATGTAATGAATGAGAAATAGTTTTACGTACTAAAACAGTGTATAACAAAGCGTTTGTACAAAACTACAGAAGGGGAAATTCATGAAATCAAATTCCAGAAATTTTTGCATTAACCACATAATGTCATGTAATAAAATTTTCCAACGTGACTCACATTCATTAGTTTATTCCCCCAAACTTAGTAAAGACATATGCATGCGATTTGATCAAACGTAAGAGTAATTTAATTTGATTCCAAACTTACAAATAAAATGCTTGCAAAACCCAAAACAACATTTTCATGATATCAAGCTCTCAAAGTTTTCTCTCTTTTAGCCACAACACGACACGAAATAAGATCCCACACAAAACTTGCATGAGACGTATTGTTGCACAAGACTAGTAAGGTGATATGTGCATGCACTTTGGTTAAAACATAAAATAATCTATGTCGGTTTCAAGTTCAAAGTCAAATAATAATATGCTCTCATCGTTCTTAAATGTTAGTTAAAACACTATGACGGTCGTTCCAAATAGACATGTATGCATACTATATGCAACTAAACCACTCACACAAAGCTCAATGAAAATGATACCACTTGACGCCATTAAAGTCACCCTATTAAATCCACAAAATCGCATGAATTAAAGTCCTCAATAAAACTCGAACACCAAGATAATGGAAGATAATTTTTCGTCCAAAACCTTAACATATGTGGAGGAGATCCAATGTTAAAGTCATAAACCGCAGTTACTTATCCAAGACACAAAACAACATCAAAATGTGCACATCGCAAAATCCAAAATAACGCTGGACAATAATATGAATAAAGAAAATCTTCAACAAAGTTTGCAACCTCATGTCATAAAACAATTTTGTACATGCTCGAAATCATGGTTCAAAACCTTGTGTGTGCTAAAACATTGCTTCAAGATTTGCAATTTAATCCACATGGCGATTTGGAAACATGAGAAATAATTGATGCAATTTAATTTAGAAATAAGTTATGTGCGTGTAGTTGATCGGCACTCAACATCTCGAAACCACGCTCCTTAATTTCTTAGTCACCCTATCGTCATCTAGATGCTTAAACATCTCAAAGCAATAATCGAATATTTCATCAGTTCACCTTATCATTTCTCCTCAAATAAAGTCAATTCCACAAGGTTAAGGTTCTACCACGACCATCAATTCTGACACGGAACGGTCCACTTAATGCAATCACCGTGCTTATTGTCACTCCAAGTGACGAATGATAAAATCATCAGCCTCTCCTTCTAATGGCTACCCATTTAGAAACTTATTCACTACCCCGACGGTCGTCATACCAAGGCAGTCCAAGCAAACACATGTAACTCGTAGGTTCACCATAACACTGGCCAGGTGTAATTATGAACGTACTATACATGATCATCCTTGCTACTCTGGGTGTGCTTCCCGTTCCTAGAGACTCCATCAACCTCAAAACATCCAATATTAATGTGCCTATTGGTGCAACTTCACTTTCAATCACTTAAATTAACGCTAGTTTGAGTCTAGGCATCCAAAATCAATACCTAATTCTCTCAAACTTAAGCTCTGATACCAACTTGTAACACCCTCAAATTTGGTAAGAGCAACTAATTAAAATTTCGATATTACATCAAGTAAAAGATAAATTTTCAAAATAAAATTCTCTGTTGACCTCAACAAATATAAACTCCAGTCTTACACAAGGACTAGACCAAGTCGGGTGTTACTTAATCCCAACTACAAGTTGCTCTTCCCGAAACAATTGCGGAAGACTTTACTAAGGTAACCACTTCTCGAGCACAGTACTAGCACTCCTCTCTGCACAGTGTCACTAGAGCTATTCCCAACCGGAACCTGTTGCACATGCCGACAAATAAAAAGGTTAGGCTAACGCCTAGTAAGTTCAAGAGTTTTCCACATGAATAAAGATATCTTTGAAAAGAGGTAATGCAGTTTAAATCATAATATTTCAAAGGATATGCTTTGAATATGAAAACAACTCGTTTTCCAATAATATGCATTTTGGGCAAAACACTCAGATAAACGTTTTCAAATCCAAACTACTTCGGGGACATGATCTCAATATAAAACGTTCTTTCGTAAATAAACTCCAACTCAAAACTCACTCAAAACGTGAATAGAAATCGACCTCTACATTTATGAAAATGCGGTTAATACTTAATATCCCGAAACACCCAAAACACGGGTGGGGCATAATACTCAACCCATAAATCATGGATAAGATCCATTTAAACAAAACCTCACTGAAACTTGGATAATAAAACTCAATACCCCAAAACAACACCTTTCGGTGACCGGGGATACCCGAATTCCATCGAAAGTGGCGGGCACACAAAGTTAAGCCACTTATCAATGTTCCCGAGCTTCACATAGAGCCATGGATCCCCGTATACGGATCCCAAACCGAGCTACCACCGCAAGATACCCAAATGCCTCTAGTGTCTACCCGACCTCTAAATGGGTGTCACTACCAAAGCCACAAGTCTCCGTATACGGCTCTCCAAGAGCACCACCGCAAGACTTAGCTCCGAATACGGCTCCCAAACCGAGCTACCACCGCAAGCATACATAAAAACATGACTTGGGGACCACTCACTAGACTTCAAACGCGGACACTAAATTCCACGATGAGTAACCAGACTGGATTACAAACGGGCATCGAGTTCAACCACCCACGATATCTACCTCAAGCCCTTCAAAAAAGGTTACGCGGTTATCGAGTTCAACCACCCACGATCTGTACCTCGAGCTCCCGCTAGCCATAAACAATATCCAGTCCCAAAACGGGGATAAGGTCCCCAACTAAACCAACTGACTGACTCATATGCCTATAGATCCAATGCATTACAGTTTAAAACGTAACTTGACTCAAACGAATGAACTAACGCATTCAAAACATGTAAGTCTCAATTAAGATGCAACTAAGTACACTGTACATCCAAAGCTCCTTAACGGGCTACCAAAACTGAACAAATGTTCCAAAGACTCATTTGAGTGTAAACCAAGCCCCAAAAGGTATAATGAACGTTTGGCTAAAATACAAGAGCCAATGTGGTTACATAAACCAAAGATGCATCTTTCCCCAAAACTTTTTTCTCAATTCACAATTGGCCTTCGGCCCAAAACCCAAAAATGATTATCATTTCCTAAAGTGTTCCCAAAGTCGGGATCGACCCAAAACCAAAGGACTCACACATTCGTACTTTTCAAAACATCCCATTTCATGAATGAAGCATAAAACCCGACAAACACTTAAAAGTGTGTTTTTGATCAAATATCTATTTATGCAATAACTCGTTGAAACACATTTATTTATGACACATTTAACAAAATGCCCAAGAATCCCATATGTGGTGTTTTACAAAGTTTAATAAGCTAAACACTTCAAATAATCAAAAGTTACCAAATAACTCAACAGTTGATAATTTCATGTAAAACACATAAATGCTTTAAAATAGACATTTTGGCATGTACAACGTTTTCATAAATCAACTTGAACTCACTTTGCTAGATTTAGGCTAAATCTAGGTTTTACCCCCAAAACTTGAATCTCCTTTGATGAAGGCTTGAATCACCAAGAAACCTCCCAAGATCTTAGATCTAACACATCTACAAGATCACCTTGACCACACAAGCCAACAAAATCACACCCAAGATGAAGGATGAAAGGGAAATAGATAAAATCATCCAACCCTAGCTTAACATTGAGAGAGATGAGGAGCTTACCACCACAAAAAACTCTTGTATACTCCAATAGACTTCCAATATCTTGATAAATCCTTGAAGAGCTCTCAAAAACAAAACCATGGCAACTTGAATCACCAAAATCGGAGTTGTGATGCAAAAGATATGAAGAAATGAAGTTCTGGGGCTAAAAATCGGATTTTATGCTCGACAGGGCGTCTCGCGACTTTCCACGCGACTGTAAGTCGTGGCATAAGTCGCCCGCTTCCCTTAAGTCACGGCACAAGTTGCGGCATGCACTGTCCACCCGGTTTTCTTCTCGTTCACTGTTTTGGCCATAACTTCTTCGTTATAGCTCTGATTTCGCTCCGAAAAGAACCGTTGGACTCGTAATTGGATCCTTCATCCACCAAGACTATAAAATCTAGGATTCAAGTCCAAAATCCTATATTTTATTTTTTCCTTAAAATTACCGATTTCTGTGTTAACTTGAAACGATACTTTTCGAAATCGGGGTGTTACATATATATATATATATATATATATATATATATATATATATATATATATATTAATGCATCTACAAGGAGAAATAGAGATATTTGACCAATTTTTTGATAAAAAATGGCACAAAAAGAATCCAAAAAATCATTCTTCAAAATGAAGAAAGTATTAGAGAAGACAAAAAATTCTCTATGTTCGGAGAAATCTCCGAAAGATATTTTGGATGAGAGAGAATATGCTATTATTTTTTTCTATACTTTTATGTTTGCAAAATGCAACGTGGGTCATTTATGGTTTACCCAAATGCTTGCCCGGTAAACGTTTATCAGTAAAAGCCAACACTCTCACTTACTTTACCATGTAAGATTATAATCCATCAAAATGACATCATATGCGACAATTTACCCGGTAAATGCTAACCATGTAAGAGTCGCAGGGACGGACTCACCCTTGTGGCCACGGTGGCACGTGCCACCGTATCATTTCTTCGACGAAGGGTAAAAGTTTTAGGTTCGTGAAAGGTGCAACCGTATCGTTTTAGAATGTGCTACCATATTATTTTGGAAACTTGAAGAAAGGTGCAACCGTACCTTGATCAACCAAAAAAACCCGGAAATCAACCAAAAAACCCAAGAAAACTCTTGAAATCAACCAAAAATTCGAAGAAAACTCTTGAAATTAACCAAAAAACCAAATAAAATTATTGAAATCAACCAAAAAAAACCGAAAAATTCCCTCGATATCAATAAGAAAAACTTAAAAATTCGTCGAAATCAAACAAAAAGGTTTAAAAATCCCTCGTAATGGTGGAATTAGGCTAAAAAAACATCAGACAATATTGAACATCGGTAAAAAGATGAAAATACGTCGATAAAATCCGTGTCTTTTGTAATTATTTTTTGTCTATATTATATGGTGCCACCGTATGAAAAAATTTATGGGTCCGTCCATGAAGAGTCGTCACTTTCACCAACCGGGTAAAACTCTCTTTATTTGTCATCAATCTTACCAGATAAACTTCTCAATCATTATCATGTTCATCTGGTAAGGTAAGTATTGACCCAATAAATACTTACGGGGTAAACATTTGATAAACAACCCCTTAGTTTCTATTAAGTGTAACGAATAACTTTTACTGGTCTTTTAACATTTAATGAGAACTTGAACATTTGAGAGACATATCATTAAATTACTTTTATTCCATTTTATAAATATTTTGTTTAAAAAGTTATTAATCATTAAATATTTTAATACTATAGTTAAATACTAAAAAAAATTATTTATTTAGAAAAAATTAATGAAGAATATATTTTTATTAAATTATTAATAAAAAAAGAAACAATATCTATAGATATTTTAGAGCATCTTCAACTAAACCTAAAATGAAAAAAATTGAGATTTTAACATTTTTATTGTTCCAACCGACAACAACTAATGCTATCATCTATGCTAAAATAGAGAAAAGATGAGAGAGATTGTAAAAAATTCTAAATAGATAGTTTTTCCCAACACTAATTATTACCTCTAAAAGGTAAATTTTTTATCTCTCAACTTTTCATATATTAAATATTTTAATAATATAATTAAATAAATTAAATATTTTAATAAGATAAGTAATATCAGAGTTGCTAAAATGGCATAGCTGTTGCAGTTAGATGTAAAAATGTTTAGATATTTTAATTTTATTTACTCTGTTTTAGAAATAGAAAAACTGTGGTAAATATAGTGATATACACTATTCAATAAGAATCCAAATTCCACCATCCACGTACCCCCGATACACCGAATCTCTAATCACTACGTGTTCTTCCTTTCCTCCTTGTTGGGTCCTGTTTCCCGTACTTGACCGCCGAAATCCGCCATTTTTACGTCTCCATCTTTCCCTATACATATATCCCCCTAATTCTATTCCAACCACATTTCAAAAATCGATCCATCACTGTTTCTTCAATTAATCCCTGCCTGCAACATGATAATTAACAACATGGATCACACCATTTCATCCTCGCCATCCTTAAACACTAGTTGCCGGCAAAACACCGGTTATTCCGATAATTCAGACGACGTAATTCTTTCTCGCCGGAGAAGAACGGAGCTCCGGCGATTGAAGGTTAATTTGTCAAATGGAACAACAGACGATGATTTTTCGAAGCAGAAACGGTTTGGAAACATCGAGAACGAAAACGATCATGATGAATTTCCTTATCATTCGTCGGTGATCGGACGGCGGAGGGAGATGGAGGACGCCGTCATGGTGGAGCTAGGGTTTTTTGAGGATGATGAGAAGGGTAGGAGGAAGTTTGATTTCTACGGTGTTTACGACGGTCATGGTGGTTCGCGTGTTGCGTACGCTTGCCGTGATCGGTTGCATAAGGTGGTGGCGGCAGAGATGAAGGGGGGGAGGACGGCGGCGGAGATGAATTGGGAGGAGGTGATGGTGGAGAGTTTTTCGAAGATGGATGATGAGGTGAATGAAACGGATCTCGTCGGATCGATGGGTTCGACGGCGGTGGTTGCGGTGGTTGGTGATGAAGAGATAGTGGTGGCAAATTGTGGTGATTCGAGAGCCGTCCTGTCCCGCGGTGGCGCCGCCGTGCCGATGTCAAATGATCATAAGGTAGTAATAATACTGTAGTTTGTTAAAAATTATGGATTTTATTATTGTGGTTTTAGAAATTTTGGTTTTCATTTTGTATGGTTTACAATTTATTTTTATTTTTGTTCCTAAAGTCAAAACACTATTTTTAAGTATGAATGACTAAAATAGAAATGAATTGTAAACAAATTAATAAAATTTAAATTATAAAGACGAAAAAGGTAATGAAGTATAAATCTAGGGATACAAAATGTAATTTCAAAATCATAAGGACGAAAATAAAAATTTTTAACAAACCAGACTAAAAACGTAATTTACTCTGAATTGATAAATCATTTGCATTTTAGGAAGAAAAAAAAAAGATAAGATCACACCATAACTATTTATTATAAATAAAAACTTTCTAAAAAATTAAATAGAAATTTTCGATTATGTTTGATGAATATACTAATAATTAAATTCGAATTGCAGCCGGATAGACCTGATGAGTTGGAAAGGATCGAACACTCGGGTGGAAGGGTTATTGATTGGAATGGGCAACGTGTGTGGGGAATTCTTGCTACGTCGAGATCGATAGGTATGGAAAACGTATTTTCTCTTAATCTATTTTTCGTTTTTTCTAATACCTAAATGATCAAAATCAATTATGAGATGATTTATCGAGCGTTTTATATTTAAATTATGCAGGTGATAAACAACTAAAACCGTATGTAATAGCAAAACCGGAGGTGATTGTACATAAAAGAGACGGTATAGAAGAATTTATGATACTAGCTACTGATGGATTATGGGATGTCATGTCTAATGATTTGGCATGTCATATCGTGAGAAAATGTCTAGATGGACGGATTTTTCGAAGGAGATCGCAACAAATGAATGCTACCATGAAAGAAAACAAATTGAGAGCGACAAATGCAGCTACAGTTTTAACAGAGCTTGCAATTGCTCGTGGCAGCAAAGATAATATAAGTGTTATTGTCATGAATCTTAAGAACTAGATCTTTGATGATTGTTGAGGGTGGTGTCTTTACCTTCCTTTTTTTCCGTTTATCTTGATTCATTTTCATGTTTTTTATGGCTTTTGTAAGTAACGCCATTTATGTTTTTAAAGGTTTGTTATGATTTTGGTTTCTATTCTAACCATAAAAACATTGTTTATATGTATACTATTAATGGTTAAACCAGTGAAAAGTGTTCTTTTTATTAAGCAATAGATATTTAAGATTGTTGAAGATTTGCATCACAATTCTTCTTCTTTATCCAAATAAGGCTTACAATTATCAAAGAAGAATATTCGAGAGAGCAAAAATATGGAAGTCGGGCCGAGGGAGGGGGGGGGGGGGGGGAACGACGTGGTTTCGGTCGTTCCTTTATGCCTGAAGGTCATCCATAAACATGCCATGGAGTAGCAAAACAAGTTATGTAGGGTGATCAGTGTTTTAAAAAGCACACCATGGTGGTCATCCTGATGGCTCAAGGTTAGCATTTGACACCACGTTAACCTCGTGGTTCATCATGGTCTATTTTTTGTGTAAGGCGTTTGATTTCTTTTTACTTTTTACCTTTTTAGTGCTTCCCTTTTTTAGTTTTTACTGTATGATCTAATTCAAATTGCTCAGTATCATTAATTTATTGCGTAATAATAGAGATTATGTGTCTAATATCTCATAATGTATATGATATAGAGATTTGTCATCATAACTAACGCCTTGACCTTACTGTCACGCTACGCCTCACTCAATTTAGAACCTTGATAGTGATCCATTCGTTCCCTCAAGTAAAGCCCTTAACAAATATGAAAAACGAAAAAAAAAACATACGGGAAAAAGATTAGGGTTACGAGCATATTCAAGTTCGTGTTTGTGGATATGATCGGAGCTAAATTCCTATCTAATCTTCAAACTAAGGGCATGTTTGGTTTGCGGGATTGGAATGGATTTGGAGGGATTTGGATTTCAAATCCATTCCAATCCTACGTTTGGTTTGCAGGAAATGATTTCGTTGACCGGATTTCATATCCGTTGACCATTTTAAAATCCCTCATATGATGGATTTGGAAATCCTTGGCTTTGGGCATGGATTTGAAATCCAAATCCGATGGATTCTAAAGCGTGATCCAGACCAATGTTTTAAAACCCGGTTTTTTGATTGACCCGGTGTGGTAACCGGGTCACGGTTCAACCACCGGTTGAACCCGGTTTCAAGAATTTCTATGTATTTTTCATTTTCATGCATATATATATATATATATATATATATATATAATAACCAAAATATTGATGTCCACAAGTTAAAACATTAGAAAAAACACATAACAACAAGTTTTACATCAATCCAAAAACATTAAATAAACACACATAAGTTTTTCATCAATCCAAATACATCAAAACGAAACATAACGATCAAACCTAATCATGGATCTTGAGACATTGGAGTGTTGGTTTTTAACGCTAATACATATTGCCTATTGGACTAGTCGTTTTTAACTTTTGTTACCGGGTCAACCGGTTCGATACCGGTTTGTTATGACCGGTTCAACCGGTTTTTTAATAGAACCGACCGGTTCAATCTGGGTCATAAAATGGCATAAACCCGGTCACAATTGACCCGGTCTCTTCACCGATTCCCGGTTCGACCGACCGGGTCAACCCGGTTTTTAAAACATTGATCCAGACTTCAAATTGTATCGATCCAAATCCGACGTTTACCAATAAAAATAAATTATTTATAAAATAAACAAATAATAAAAAAAAAACTCAATCCAAATCCAAATCCTACAAACCAAACAAGACTTGTAAATGAATGGATTTAAAATCCATTCCAATTCCTACAAACCAAACACATGAAGGGATTTCAAATCCCCCCAAATCCAAATCCCTCATTGAAATCCAATCCATTCCATTCCAATCCCGCAAACCAAACGCGCTCTAAAGGTTCGTTGATAGTTAGATTGTGTTTTTGAGTTGATTGCTTAAGTTATTATCAAATAAGGTGATTCCAAGGCCACAATTTTCAACCATCACCATGCTAGAGTGGTGCTTCGGCCACAAATGTTAAGATTTATGCTCATATGCAATCAAGAGATCTGATTTTTGTGAATGATGACTATATTATTTATATTATCTTTGATGTTACTAGCATTTGCCGATTTTGTTATGATCATAGCTACACTGATCATTCTACATCTATTCTCTTTTGTCATGATATTCATTTGTTGTCATCTTCTTCTACAAATCCATCAATCGTGACATTTTCTCATGACATGACATGCCAAATCGTTAGACATCATGACATCCCCATAATCCCTTGTTGCCTAGTATCAGAAATTTTTACCCTCTCTTTTGTGTACAATCCCCTCTGGTTTTGCACTTTTGCTTTTGCATACGGTTTTAATTATCTATTACTTGTTATTTTACATTTTAAAAGTTAAAACGTAATTTTCTCAATACAATTATTATGGTACCTGAAATAACAAAAATCATTAAAATGAAATGCATTTCTTGTCCCTATTTCAATCACCCTTCCTCCCTAATGTTCAATAACTCGTCCGGTTTATGTAGTTGCACATCGAACTTCGTTTTTAGAATTATCATGACTTCAAGAGGTGCTTCATTGGTCTTTCTTCTTATTTGTTTTCCATTCTTTTAAATAATCAAAATCAATTGTGAAATGATTCATGAGTGATCAATTATGAAATGGATTATGGAAGTTCATGTGTAACGATTTGGAATGCCATGTCGTGAAAAATGTCTAAATGGATAGATTTTTTGAATGAGATCGTAATAAATAAATCCTACCATGAAAGATAACAAATCTAGGGCGACCTATGCGTCAAACAGTTTTGACAAAACTAACAGTTGATCATTATTGTCGTCAGACTTTAAGATAAGATCTCTTGAAAATTGTGGAGGTAGTGATGTAGTATCTTACCATCCTTTTTTCCCTCCATCAAGATATCTTTTAGTGTTTTTGACGGCTTTTGTAAGTAACACCATTTACGTTTTTACGGGTTAGTCTAACTTTGGTTTCTTTTATGATAATAAAAACCCTGTTTGTATGAATTATTTAGAATAGTAAATATTGTATTTTAAATTACCTGAATCAACAGATGTTTAAGACCGTTGAAGACTTGCATTGCAGTTCTTATTGAAATATGGCCAATGAATGTTGAAGGATTGGAGTGGTGCAGAAAGTGCGAAAGGGAGGTGAGTTGTAGTTGTGGATGATGAACGGTGGTTGATGAATTTATTATTATTTTTTATTTTTTTATACCTAACTTTAGTATTTTATCTATTTTATTTATTGTGCTTTCGTATTATTGTTTGTACATTGCATTAGATTTTTTTTATTTAAAAACGATGTCAAGATGTAATATTCATACAAAAAAAGTTGATGATGATGATGAGATTTTTTCTCTAAGAGGTAGAAATGAAGTTAAGAGTTATTGAGAAAACTGTTTTACAATTCAAGGAGAAATATGGAAATTGATTTGGGGAAAAGCGACATGGTTTCGGTTTGTTCCTTTATGATCAGAAGTCATGCATAGAGTAGCAAGAGACTTCTATATAGTGAAACATCCATGTAATGCTTACCTTGAACTTGACGAAAGACCTAGGTGTCGTTTGTTTTTTAAGAGGTCTAAAGTCTGAAGTCTTAATTTAGTTATGATTAATAAGAGGTGGTGTGTAAAAAGGTCTGAACGATTCAGACTTAAGAGACATTAAGAGGTTTTTTTTAAAAAAACAAACAACCCCCTAGTCTCCTTCACTGATCGAAATCTTCTTTGATTATGAATGTTTCTATCTAATTTCTGAGCTGTTGAGCGAGATATATAGTAGATTAAGATGGGGATCGATTGGAGGGTTATTGTCGCACGAAGTCTTCTAATTTCGCCCTTAATCGTTTTCCCCTGAATTGGGATTAACTTATCACTAAATTCCAAAATTTGAATTTATTTGTAATTAAACCCCTTGACTTTGGCCTAATTACGCTATAACCCCTTCACTAATCTTTGTTTGTCACATTTCTTCCCTTAGTTCTATTTTTCACACTTTCACTTATTTTTCTAATTTTTTTAATTATTTATTTATTTAACGATTTTATTGCTTCTTAAAATTCACTTTATTGGATAAAGTGTAATATCCCTGATTTGGGTCTGGTTTGATTTTTATTGGGCCAAATAGTCTATTTATTTGAGCCCAAAGGGTGTTGGGTTGAGCCGTTGAGGCAATAAGCCCAAAGAAAATCTCTTACACTTATCACTTATATGGTAAAGAAATGAGGGAAAAGTCGGATGAAATTCAATAAAATTTTCTATTTCAAATGATTAAGTATTTGGATCGTCTTTTGAATAAATAAATCAATGAATTTATCAATTTTAGATGATTAAGTCCATGTACTTTCTTTAAACAAATAAACCATCAGATTTTAGAAATTGTTTATCTAATGTTGTTAACAAAAAAAAAACTATATGTAACCGACTTGTTGGTAAATAGTCTAAACTCTAGAAGAAGGACGTTTTGAGGTCGATGCTTCTTTATGGTCTAGTTTTATAAGTTAAAATAACTAAATATCAAAGAATAAGACGAATAAAAAGAGGTAAAGTCGTAGAGGCATAGGCTAAAAGGCAAAGGCCTAGTCTATACGTAATGGTGTAACCATTACGGTCAAAATAAAAAAGGCGTACCCTTTACGGCCTCTAGGCATAATCCTTACGTCAATGTTAAATGTTTTCTTTGGAATTTTCCAAAGGCATAATCCCTACTCCTGTTTGGTATAGTTTCTACTCCCTAATTTGTAAATATCTAACTTGATGTGATTTTTTTTTTGGGGGGGGGGGGGGGGGGGGTTAAAAAAATGTTAGATAACCCGAATTTTTGGGAGACAAATCAAATTTTAAGCAACTTCAACAAAGGGGTAGGAGTGCTCCCCTACTCCGAACATAACCCTAAACTAGTGTTAATGTGTAGCAATACAATCAGATTAAATTTTAAGACACTTTTCGATACAGATTAATATTGGGAAGAGTATATTGATGCTGATTACGAGTATGAAGACCAAGAAAACAGAGTGTTAGCTAGTATTCAATAATAACAATTACTGCACACAAGAGTAACTTATTTGGAGCACCAAATACATAGTAGTTGAAGTACAATAATTGAAACTCAATCTGCTAAATAGAATATAAGTTGTAAAAATAACGTACATGGTTCCATTGATGACTAGTTAAGAGTGCTCGATTTGTTCATTTTGATCTATTCACACCCTCTGATATTCCTGCATGATATATATTAGTACAAACTCTCATATAATATCTCTAATGAAATGTTGATTCTATTTATAGTGAGATATCGATGTTAAAGAAATACAGTTCTGTCATTTTACCCATCTATCGGGATTGTTGGCTTCACAACTATTTGTACGTTTTGCGATATTCTAAAAATCTCCAAGATTCTATTAAAATCAATAATTCGTTTTTTACTTTGTTGTTAACTTACTGAATAATCTCCAAATAACATTTCTTATATCTTGCAAAATATAATTATCTTAGAGTTAAAATTCTAAAATTAAGTAAAGTTTGTTTAATTACAGATAACCCATTTTTATATGTTCATTTTTAGTATATACCGTTAAAAAAATCATTAACTTCTATCAACAATAACATAATACAAATTGAGACATGTCTATTCCTAGTTTTTATATGAATTGTCGTCCATCGGTAAATACAACTCAAAATTCTATGTAATCACTACAATCAATGAGGTCTTTTTCAGATTGAATTATTACAAATCGACACCACATGTGTGAGCCAATAAAAAGTATTATTATAGATTTGCTATACTAGTTGGTAAAGGTAGATCGACATTGGTGTTTACATACATTGATTATGGCGAGGATCAATCCATTGATAATTGGTTCGTTAGAAAAGGGTCGAAATTGTTTACACCAAAAAGTTTTCTTTGTCTTTTATTAGTTTTTTCGATACTCGAATTGAATCCTAAATTAACAGGTTAGTGTGAGTTTATCCATACAGTTATACACTCTTTAAATAGGAATCCATTTCCTTAAAGATCGTAACTAAGAATCAAGTAAAATTACTCTTAAAAATACATAAATAAATGTTTATATATCGATCTTAGTTTATTGTTATCCTTTCTTAATTTTATCTAAATTAAGTACGAATGTATGGTTGATGAGTAGGGACAGAAAAACGTTTGGTTATCATACATGAGAGGTCAATATCAATTGTTCTTTTCTGCAAATTAGTACCTTATATTTTATTTATTTATTTATTTTTATAAATAAACTTGATTGTTTTAAAATAACACAATTAAATTGCTTAAAGAATAAGAAAAATTACATTTGGAAAATGTAGTTTTATTTAGTTCATAATTTTTAAAAGCATATTTAAAATTTTATAATTTAAAAAATGTTTATTTAATGACATATAAATTAAAAAAAAATATTTTATGTAACATAGAAGCCATAAAAGGCATGTGTTCCTTGTGGGAACTTTAAGAAAATATTGATATAGTAATATGATGGATAGGTTTTTATGGTGATTATAATTTTGAACATATTCTTTGAAATAGAGAAATTGGAGATTTTTTTTTTTAATTTTGCTACAAAAAATTAATATTAAATATATAAAATAGAGAATCTAGTTTTTCTTTTAAAAAAAATTAATTTTTTTATTTTAAAAAAATTACTAGAAGTGTACTCGCGCAATGCCGCTAGATACATCACGATTTTAATGTTTCATTTTATTTTTTATTTTTTGTCGATTTACATTACGATTTTGGTTGGTTGTGAGAGAGAGATAATGATTTTTTTTGTATAAATTTATTTAATTTAGACTTAATAATATAATGTAATTTATTTTGGTTTGATAATATAATTTTTTTATAAAATATTTTGTTAGATTTTTTTAATTATATTTTATAATTTTATATTTAAAATTTGATTTTTATTATATATTTAATTATGCTGAAAGTTATTTTAGGTGAGTTAAATTGGGAAATGATTTTAGGAGAGTTAAAATGGTTAGAGATAATGATTGAAAATTAATAAATAACATTAAATGTAGTACATACAGCTTTAATGGTTGTTTTTTAAGTAATTAACATTAAATAGCGGTACATTAAGCTTTAAGACTTATTTTTAAGAGTTTTTTATGTCATCTTTATAATATAGTATAGATAGAAAATCATTAAACATCCTTTCAATCATTACTGAAATGGCTCTCTCTTTTTGACAAATGACAAAGGATGCTGCCACATACCACCTCTCACAATTGACAAAAGTTTTTTTTTTTTTTTTTTTTTTTTGGAGAGGGTATCCCAGACCATATTGGGCCCAGACTAATCCCTGACAATATGGGCCGAAGCCCGACTGCTAAAGCATGCAGCCCAGGGTCGAAGCCCCCGTACCTCCAGGATGTGTCCCCCAGGGTTCGAACATGAGACCGCTACTAGCTAGTCCACATGCCTTACCACTAGGCTAACACCCTTTTGGTAATTGACAAAAGTTATCAGAGCATCTCCAACTAAAATAGAAAAAACCGAGATTTTAGTAATTTTTTTGCTCCAACAGTTATGCTATATCATATGCTAAAATAGAGAAAAGATGAGAGAGAAGGTTAAAATATCAAAATTTAGAGAAATCTCTAAAACCCCATATCAAAGAGAGAGAAATAATATTTAATTCTTAGACATTGAAATTGTATGTTTTGGAGGGAGAAAAAATATTTTATTAATATAATTGATGATAAAATTACTAAAGTAGAGTAGTTGTTGGAGTTGGAATTGGTTGTAATTTTTTTAGAGATTTCAAGTTTTTATACTCTATTTTAGAAAAATTATAGCATAGCTATTGGAGATGCTCTTAAAATCTTATTTTAACGTCAGTTTTCAAAGTTAATACAAATTCTTCTTCTTTTTTCTTTTAAAAATACACTGCTTCAACAAGACTTTAGTTTCGAAATTAGATGAATCTTATTTTGATAAATAAATATACTTTTACATTCTTTTTAAACTATAAATCTTTAAATAAGCTTAAAATATATTGTCTTAAAATGGTAATAATATATTGGTGTTTGGTTGTTTATTGGTGTGGTGTTTTGTTTTGTTTTGGATGGTTTTGTTCTTTGTCTTGCATCTTGCATTTAATCGTTTTATTCGTTGTATTCTTATTGTGGGTTGAGTTCCGGTGAAAAGTTGAGTTAATGGTGAGAAACGTGAGAAGTGGTTATCAACCGTTGAATGAGAAATGGACGTACATTAGGATGAGATGCACCAAGATGCACTAGATCAATTCCTTTCTAAGCCACAATTCATGGGAGAGCTTGAGATTAAAAGAGATCAACGGTTCAGATCCACTTCTCACGCTTTTCACCGTTAACTGAACTTCTCACCGGAACCCAACCCACAATAAGAATACAACGAATAAAACGATTAAATGCAAGATGCAAGACAAGGGGGCGTTTACTAAACACTTACCCGGGTAAGCGCTTACCGTATCACTTACCTTACAGTTTTTACCTATTGAGCATGAAAACTACCTAGAATCTTACCCGGTAAGAGCAATAACAAGGACCTAGAGTCTTACCCAGTAAGTGAGAGAAATGACTCTTACCCGGTAAACGCTTACCGAGTTTAATACGCTTACCAACAATCAATTTTGATAGTCTATAATGTTATACGATAAGGTAAGTGAGGGTAATGTCCTTACCGGTAAGTGCCTATCTGGTAAACATTTTGGTAAACGACCCCTAACTATAGATCATAGGTAGTGTAATCAGAGCCTTTGTGTGCTCAGAGAGCTCTGATTTCTCGATGGAGTTCCTAAGCGTTGAGGATCAAAGCCTCTGGTCCTTGTGATCTGAGCTCTGGCATCTGGACCTTCGAGGTCTCTATTCCGTATGATCAGAGTCTCCGGCCGTGTGTTCAGAGCCTCCGATCCTTATGATCAAAGCTTTGAACTTTTGTTTCGTGATGTTTGTAACTATTTTCCAACTTTATCTGTAAGCAACTGTAACTATTGAGCAATTATATATTAACTGTATGATTGTCCATAACCGTCGATCTCTCATATAAATACATAAACAATCGATAATGAATATAAATACACGAATTTATGTCTTAATTCGTGTATAAAAATTTTGGATTATTCTAGTACTAATTTCGTAAAAACCTAAGATATTAGAGGGACAAAATATAGCATTATAAAAGTATCTTTTAATACATGATCCATAAATACAAACTAAAGATAATGATTCCTCAACAATAATATATCGATAGAAGGATAAAATAACATAATTTTGAAGACGTGGGGAATTAACCTCCACAACATAAAAAGCAAAGAGGAGTGGTTCTCCCCTTGCATTTGTACCTGCACCGACGCATCCATTTCATTACATTAAAACGTGCTTCACTTTATGTATTCTAGATTAAATTCCCCAAGTTCACGGATCACAAAATCTTCTCATGTTTGCCTAAATATTCCATAACCCCGTCATTTTCACCTTCGATCGCCGGCTGGGTAAAATAATTTGAAATTCGAGGGATTGTCCGTGATTATGTAAAATGATATATTTTCCTTATTTTGTTTGTGGGTAATATGGATTGAAGTCATCAAACTTATTCGAGGGGTTGTTCGAGATTGAAGTCATCAAAGTTTTATATAATATAATATTTAAAAATAGTATATTTTGTAGAATGAGTTGCATCTTTTTTTATGGGTTTTGAAGAAAGTGAAAATCTTTGCGGATTTGAAAGCATGATCGTGGACTCACTGATCCATCGCGGGGTTAGGGCTCGATCGCGGACCATCTCCACGGACATATGACGGATTTTGAATTTATTTTAATTGACCCCGCGATCAAGGGTCAAAATCGCGGGGTTATGGGGTATTTCAACAAAAATGGGAAGGTTTTGGGCATTTAGGTAAGTCATCGCCTCATCGGTGAACTTTGGGCATTTTAATTAAATTCCTTAAATGAAAATACTAAAAATATTGAATATATATTAATAGTTTCAATATGTATAAATATGATTAATATTTTAAAAAAATATAATTAATCCCCGTTGTACCACATTTCTTCTCCTTCTCCAACAATTGTAATCTTATCTCCGACAATAACACAAGAGGTCTTCTCCACCCACCACATAAACTTCAATGCTCATCCAATTTCTTTTGTTTTCCATTCACTAACTTGTAGAAATACCTAAGAGCTTGAACAGGTTTTTGATTTTGATTTTGATTTTGTCACACATCCAGGATTATTTTCAAAAAAAACGGAATTTAAACAATCTTCATTTCGATTTTTTAATACGGACTTATTTTTTTGTAGTTTACTAGTTAATACTCATCTGATCCAAACAAAAAATGCAATATTTTACCTATGAATAAAATATTTTATAACATCCCAAAATAACAGGTTGATCCAATAACTATAGTTATATATTTGATTATTGATTTAATACATAAAATATCCCTAAATAAAAAGGACATAATGCAAGAAAATGTAACAAAATTTGAATATCTAAAAATATGTTTTTTAAATAGGTTATATGGGTAAGTTTCCATATGCTAGTGTATGTTTGCGACACTTTAATTCTTCTGTCCTTGATGTCTAGATTGAACACGAGACATTGAATGTGTCATTCTCGTTATGTCCAATATCTAGTTTATTGATTCTCTAATATACTAATAAAACGTATCATGATATCTCATATCAAATATCCGAGCATGCATGCATTTCCTTAGTATATATTTATCAAGGGCTCAGAGACATCACTCCCGTCATAAAGGAGGGACAAATCCTATCTCGATACATGCTAGTTCTACTATGTGATTTATAACATACCCAACAATCATTTTGTCACCCAATTACAGAATGATTAGAACAAATGTCAAAATATATTACTCACACATAACAAACTCCATATTTCTCAAGTCAAAGAATTACATGTACATTGACCACATGAGAAACACTTATGACACTTACATGACATCCAATGCAGTGTTCTCATATATAGCGAGTCACGTCCGATAACAAAATCTCCATTTTATACCTATATGCAGATTCGTAATCTCTATATGAATCCCTACATATGCTAATAATTATCATATTACTTCAACCTTAAAACCCAAAATAGTATTTAACTAGGGACATTTATAATACATTATTCTAAGGTTATTTATTATGAATAATTAAAAACACAGAATACAACATAGACATAATAAAATGGGCAATGCCTTTTATTTATTTATTAATTTCATGAAACAAAACTCAAAATTGCAATCATCGTATGATTAGCTTTCGGACATTCACTAACAATTGTGTCATCGAGGGCCTTATGGTGCAGGCTCTTGAAGTCGAACATCTGCCATTGATTGTATGATGTAATTTTTGAGTCAGTTTTTATGGGATAGTTATTTCCCATTTGTAACTAGTTGAGATATTGGTCATCGGATGCAACTTGGTACGGTTATATGGATCCGGATACTAGCCATTGACCGCAAATGTAATCCTAGCGAATGAGTATGACTAGAATCATCAGGTGCCCTAATCCACATCATTAGTACAAGTCGGTGAGCTTGTGGCTATTGGTTCTAGTATGAGCTCTATAAATTAGAATGTAGCTTACTTTTGTGTTCCGCTACAATCCATGGAAAACGGGTCCCCCCCGGTCACCGAAATGTGTTGTTTTGGATGTTGAGTTTTGTCCATGTTTTTCGGTGACGTTTTGAGTATGTGATAGAAGGTTTCTGCAACCCTCCAAATCTACCGCAAGTGTACGGTGTCAATCAAGTAATACGTACTAAGTATGAGTATCGATCCACGGAACTATGACTCTATGAGATTAAGTACCACAAAGGTTACCATAACTTCTAATTGGACTGTTGATAAAGAGATTTGACTTATAATTAATTAACCACTTATCTAGAGAAAGGGAAGTAAGCACAAGATATCTATTTAGACAACACTTCAAATACCACAAAGAAAATACTTAATAGATTAAGAAAGGCTAGGGGTTGGATTTCATTTGGATTCCACCTACAAATAAACATCATACATCCATAAATCAATACACAAGGTTAAAAATAACAATTCCATAATTACTTACTATTCTCTCTCAAGCAATAGCAAGAATGTATCATGCAATGTATATTGAAATCTCTCGATTAATGATCATAAACATTCAAATCATCAAGCATAAGAATCACAAACACAAAACTAGGGTTTACTTGGTATATCTCTATCCAATATCTCACCCTAGGTTTATCTAACTTTTATCAAGTTATAAAACCAATTTCTCAAGAGGAAATACAACCAAAAGATGAATAAGATGGCCAATCTCATAAACAAGAAGAACAAGGAAGATAAACTTTAACCAACAAGTATAATAACTAAATAAATGCAATAGTCATATATTTAACAGTATGTAACACCCCGATTTCGAAAAGGTATCGTTTCAAGTTAATACAAAAATCGGTATTTTAGGGGAAAAATAAGATATGGGATTTTGGACTTGAATCCTAGATTTTATAGTCTTAATGGATGAAGGATTCAGTTACGAGTCCAACGGTTCTTTCTGGAGCAAAATTGGAGCTATACCGAAGAAGTTACGGCCAAAACAGTGAACGAGAAGAAAACCAGGGGAAGCGGGCGACTTATGCCGCGACTTAAGGTCGCGAGGAAAGTCGCGAAACCCCCTGGTCGAGCTTAAAACCCGATTTTCAGCCACCAAACTTCATTCCTTCATATCTTCTTCATCACAACTCCGATTTTGGTGATTCAAGTTGCCATGGTTTCGTTTTTGAGAGCTCTTCAAGGATTTAGCAAGAGATTGGAAGTCTATTGGAGTATACATGAGTATTTTGTGGTGGTAAGCTCCTCTCTCTCTCAATGTTAAGCTAGGGTTTGATGATTTCATCCTTTTTCCTTTCATCCTTCATCTTGGGTTTGATTTTGATGACTTGTGTGGTGAAGGTGATCTTGTAGATGTGTTGGATCTAAGATCTAGGGAGGTTTTTTGGTGATTCAAGCCTTCATCAATGGAGATTCAAGTTTTGGGGATAAAACCTAGATTTAGCCTAAATCTAGCAAGGTGAGTTCAAGTTGATTTGTGAAAACGTTGTACATGCCAAAATGTTCATTTTAAAGTGTTTATGTGTTTTACATGTAATTATCAAATGTTGGGTTATTTGGTAATCTTTGAATATTTGAAGTAGTTAACCTTATAAACTTTGTAAAACCCCCACTTTTGGGATTCTTGAGTATTTTGATAAAGGTGTCACAAATGGTTATGTTTTGATGATTTATCGCATAAATAGATCTGTGGTCAAAGAAATACACTTTTAAATGTTTGTCGGGTGTTATGTATCATTCATGAAATTGGTTGTTTTATAACGTACTACTTGCACATTTATGTGAGGTACTTGAAAGAATGTATATAGTCTCATTTTATGATTTTCATTCTTATCAGCAATTAAACATGAAAATGCATTTTGGGATATAAATGTTGTTGAAGGCTATATGTTTAGCTTTGGTTAGTCACAAATGAAATTGTGACAAGTCTAGATCATTACTAGTGGATCCCTAGGTATTGAGTCGGCTTATCTTTTGGGATGTTTTTCCCCTTGTAGCTATGGATGCATTTGATCCTCGAGTGCCCTTGGTACGGTTATGTGGGACCGGTTACTAGCCATGGATCATAATGTAGTCCTAGTGAACGAGTATGACTTGGTTTCCTCCGGTGCCCTCCCCCACATCTTAGTACGGACCGACGTTGTTCGTGTCCATGGATTCCAGGTATTTAGCTCATAACTCGGATTGTGGCTTACTCGGTGTTCCGCCACAATCCTTGGTAAAACAGGTATCCCCTGTCATCGTAAGATGAATTTTTGGACCGAACAGTCCCTATGTGGCAAAGATTTCATTTGTAAACTCAACTCTCTTGCAAAGATTTCCTTTTATTACAATTGTCTTTATTTTCTTCGAATTATAAACTGAGGTGTTGTTTTGAGTTATTTAGTTTTACCCTTGTTTTCGGTGACGCTTTGAGTTTGGGTTATCTCCCTTATGCTAATTTTGGAGACTTGAGTTTACTCATATTTCGGTCGTTTGCTTTATAAAGTTTTATTCAAATTTCAACGTTTGAGCATTTACCATATCCACGTTTTGAGTAAGTGTTGGATTGCATTATTTCATGAAAGAATGTTTTGGCATTGAGGCGTCCATCTATAAAATGCATATTTTTAGTAAATGAGTTGTTCTCTTATTTTAAATTAAATAATTTTAAAGGATCATGATTATAAGTTACAATACTTCCATTTTACGTTTTCTTTTATAATCATGATATAAAACTCTTGAACTCACTAGGCGTTAGCCTAACCTTTTTATTTGTCGGCATGTGCAACAGGTTCCGGTTGGGAATAGTTCTAGTGACACTGTAAAGAGATGAGTGATAGTTGTGTGCTCGAAAAGGTGATTAGCTTGTTGAAGTCTTCCACACTTATATTGGAGATAGCGATTTGTATTGGGTTATAGTAACACCCGACTTTAGTTAGTATTTATGTAAGACTTTATTTACTCGTTGATGGTTTAAATATAGAAATGTATTGCATTTACGGATTTGTAGTAAGAGATTTTATCCCTCTTGAGGTGTTATTGAAAGTTTTAATTTAGTCGCTCTTTCCAAATTTTGAGGGTGTTACACAGTATAAAACCAAAATCCATCCTCCCCCAACATTAAAGTGTTTAGCTCATGTTACTAGTAGCAAATAACATCATAGAAGAGAAGATGACAACACCCAAATACATTGTTTCTCAACAAAATACAATAGAATGCAAGAACTCCCTCAATAATTGATACACACTACCAATTTTTAGCTCCAAGATGTGATTCCACCTTCTAAATCAATGCAAGCTCTTCTTTCCAGCTCAAAAACGGTTCCAACAGCTCTCCTATAAGCCTAGCCTCCAACAATCCCCAAATAACCCTAAACCTTGAGAATCTGCAACTTTTTATACCCTCGAACCGCGACCGCGACTATGACAGTGTCATAGTTGCTTAGGCATTGTCGCCTGGATCCACACTCTCACGGTACCAATGGTGCAACTATGTTGTGCGACTATGACATTGTCATTGTCGCTTGGCATAGTAGCTTGACTCCTGATTTTGGTTCTCTTTGCTCGTTGACTTGGTTAGACGTTTTCTTCATTTGTGGCGTTAGAAATGGAGTGTAAGTAAACAATTTTCCTTCCACTTCACACCTTTCATGTCTACACCAACACTTGCACAAAATATTAGTCCGAAATGCTAATTCTTACTTCAAGACAAGTCGTACATTTATGATTCTATAACACCCTCAAGTCTGAAGATAGCAACTTATTAAAAATTTTCTAAATACATCAATAAATACTTCAAACTACAAAGATAAATTGGGAATTAACCCCAAAGCTCACATTCATCCTATACATACATTCTAGGAAAAGGACGGATGTTACTAAACCCAATAACAAACACTATCTCCAATCTGCGGAAGACTTCACCAGCTACTTACTCTTGTATAAAGCTAAGGCTCTATCCTTATAGCACTTGCTAGAACCAAACCCCCAACTGGAACCTGATGCACATGCCGACAAATAAAAAGGTTAGGCTTAACGCCTAGTGAGCTCAAGAGTTTTAACATGAATGAATATATCTTTAAAAGACAGGAAATCAGTTTAAAGCGAGATCTTTCGAATTAATATACTTTAAAATGGAAATGACACATTTTTCCCACAACATGCACTTTTAAAGATAATGCTCCCAAACACACCCTTCATGTAAAATGATGCAATCCGGAACTCACCCAAAATGGGGTCATAGTTTGATATTCCAATTATGAAATTGTATATAAAACCTCATATCCCCAAAACACCCAAAACACGGGCGGGACATAATACTCGGCCCATAAATAAAGTAAAATGATTCTTAAATAATATGGTACGTCATTGAAAACATGTAACCCAATTTAATACTCACGCGACCATAAAGTAGAATGAACTCCCAATATTACAACATGGACAATTAAATATCCAAAATACGACGGGCCGACAACGGGGGCTTCCCGTATCCGTTGAGAGTGGAGGAACACAAAAGTATGCCACTCATACAACGTTAATCGTATGACACTTCACGACACACAAGCCCAAGTGTCCTTACGACTCCCTTCAAGCTACACCAAAGGGTCAACTGACCTTAGCGATATAACAACGAGAATACCGCTCCAAGGCCCGGCCCAAGGGGGATACAACCAAGGCATTGCCCCACCTGGCGAAGGTCCAAAATGCCCATCCAATGGCTACTCCACACCATGATAGCACCACCCGGACTCAGTCCTCCTAGTGTACTCCTTGAACGAACAAGATCATAAAACATGTGTCCCGGAGTCCAACCCTGTACCACCCAAATGACCATCAAATAAGACTGACTCATGTGCCTATGGATCCAATGCAACACATTCTAAGATCACACGACTATACCTGAATGACAACAGCACTCGAGCCTGTAATTGTAAATATGCGATAAAAATGCATTTAGATGTAAGCTATGAAATGGGACTCTACATCGAGCTATTAAATCCGGACAATTGTCCATAAGACTCTTTTAAGCCAACCCCGATCTAAAATGCTCAAAATCCATTTGTACAAAATCCTCAAAGATGCATGAATCATGAAATAGATCTTACTTGTACAAAGTCACCAAGAATACGTAAATCATGCTATTTAGTTGCTAAAATGTTCAAACCCAACATAAGCATTTTAAGAGGTTAACACAACCCAAGTTTACCAAATGTGAAACTTATCAAATACTCACATTTTGACGAATAACCAAGTAACACATATTTTACTTCGAAAGACCCAAAACTTATCAGCAGTTAACCATTTCATGTAAAACACTTTAAAATAAACATTTTGGCATGTACACCGTTTTCACAAATCAACTTGAACTCACCTTGCTAGATTTAGGATAAATCTAGATTTTTACCCACTTAGAGATTTCCTTGAAGAACTTGATTCTTCAAACCAAATCTTCCAAAAACCTAGATTCACAAGGTTCCAACCATAAATATACATAAACAACCACAAATAATGTTTCCCAACCTTATACATGAATACCTCAAATGATACCGAAACCTTAACTTCCATAAATGAAGACAATAGAAGATTACCTTAACCCAAGATTGAATCCACCAACCAAAACACTTCTAGTTCACCAAAATGGTTACAAACCTCCAATCTATGAAAGGGAGAACAAAGGGTGGATGAAACCCTAGAAAACTTTGGGGAAGAAGATGAATAGGGAGAGATGAGAAGCTTACCACCACAAAATACTCTAGTATACTCCAATAGACTTCAAATATCTTGCTGGATCCTTGAAAAGCTCTCAAAAACGAAACCGTAGCAACTTGAATCATCAAAATCGGAGTTGTGGAGCAAAAGTTATGAAGGAATGAAGATTTGGGAGAAAATGGGTCTAAATCAGGTTTTTAACCTGATCCGGGCCTTCTGCCCGACGCACGACCCGTGCGTGGTTTGTGCGTGGAGGGCGCACGACTCGTGCGCCCCACACAGTCCGCGAGAGTGAGCCTTAAATCTTGTTTTGGCCATAACTTCTTCGTTATAGCTCCGTTTTCGCTCCGGAAAGAACCGTTGGACTCGTGATTGAATCCTTCGTCCATCTAGACTATAAAATCTAGGATTCAAGTCCAAAATCAAATATCTTATTTTTCCTCAATATATCGGTTTCTGTATTAACTTGGAATGATACCTTTCGAAAATCGGGGTGTTACAGATTCAGAGGGCAAGAACCCGCCAGATAACGAAGTTATCAGTATGAAGTGTTCTCCTTAAGTTATAAGTTTTGGGGTTTGAGTCTTACTCATATTTCGATAGTTTTGATAATAAAGTTTTATCCGAATTTCAGTATTTGAGCATTACTCATTATTCATGTTCTGTGTGAGTATTGGGTTTCGAACTCAATGTGAAGGAATGTTTTATATTGGGGTTTTCCATCACGAAAATGGTGGGTTTTGGAGAAAGGGGTACTTTCATACTTAATGTATTTCATTTTGGAAATCGTGATTTAAATGCTTTTCTTTCAGTTCATCAAATTTATATGATTATGATGTAAAATCTTGAATTCTCTAGGCGTTAAGACTAACCTTTTTATTTGTCGGCATGTGCATCAGGTCATTGGTGGGTTTGGTACTAGCGACAACGTGAAGAGTTGAGTGTTAATTAGATGCATGAGAAGAGTATAGTTGTTCGATTGAGGTCTCCCGCACCTTGGAGATAGCGACATGTAGGAGGTTTTAGTAACACCCCTCTTTAATATTGTCACACCCTCAAATTTTGAAAAGAGCGACTAACTTAAAATTGCAACAATACCATACAGTATAAGAAAATCTCTTACTACAAAACCATAATTGAAGATACATTTCTAGGTTGAACCACCATCAAGTAATTAATGTCTTACATAAAGATTAAATAAAGTCGGGGGTTACTAATGAAACCACTAACTATCGCTATCTCCGATATAAATGCGAAAGTCTTCACCAAGCTAATCACCTCTTCGAGCACACGACTAGCACTCATCTACCACAGAGACGCTAGAACTAATCCCGAAATGGAACCTGATGCACATACCGACAAATAAAAAGGTTAGGCTAACGCCTAGTGAGTTCAAGAGTTTTACATCATGATCATAAAGGAAATCGTTAAACGGAAATATTGCAACTTAAATCGTGATCTTTTACAATGACTTACTTTACATATGAGAACAACTCATTTTCCAATAATACACATTTTATACATGGACGACTCAAGGACAAAACATCATTTTATGAAATAATGCAACCCAATCCGAAGTATTCCCTTAGATACTTCTGATTATGACGCATCAAGGTCTCCTCAAAAATTCATTTGTACTTAAAGTCCACCTCGACATTCCCACCAAAAATTCATTTGTACTTCAATCACAATTCTGTAATTTAACGGATAAATAAACAACAACCAACTAATCTAATTTCTACATCTAGAAAAGAGATTACAAAAGGGGTGTCATCTATAAACCTAAATCTTCCAACAATAGTTCAAGCGCCAAAATCCCCAAGCTCTTGCTCAAAGTATCTAAACTTGCCTAGGAGTCACGCCGCTAACACCTGAGATACACATCGACACCAAACAAGTGTTAGGCCAAAAAGCCTAGTGAGTCGAACAATAATAAGCATGCATGAACAGTTACAATTCTTATCAGCAGTTAACCAGTGTTCAATATATGTGGAGTCATTAGGGGAGACCCAAAGCACCAATCAATTCCATTCCAAAGAGTCAATGCACCTTGATGCCCTTAACAAGGAACACCCCAAAGGCCCGACACACCCGGAGATCAGACCGTAAAGGAAACTTTCTGGAACACCACCGTTCTTCACGATGTTGCTCACCCACTTTCCCACTAACAAAGGGTCTCGACTGACGAACGGGCCCAGATGGTCCTTCCCACTTTCGTTTCTCACCAACTAACCTCTTCTCTTCCCTTTCGGCATTGATGTCGTCCTCAACGAGCAAGGACTCTTCGATAACCTCTTGTAACGTCGAACACTTAGCATTCCTCACCGCCAATCGCATCCCGGCCGGTAACCCTTGATGATAGGCTTTAATATTTGACCTTTCATCGGGGACTAGATGTCCCACCAAGTTTAGTTTCTCCAAAAAGAGTTTGGAGTAGCCAACCACAGATAG
The DNA here is from genome assembly GCA_023525745.1 of Arctium lappa. Lineage (NCBI taxonomy): Eukaryota > Viridiplantae > Streptophyta > Magnoliopsida > Asterales > Asteraceae > Arctium > Arctium lappa. Next base: position 19,710,395 of record CM042048.1, on the reverse strand, counting down.
GTTCCCTTTCTTCAGATCTCGGAACTCCCGCCCCAACTTGTCCATCGAACGCTCGCTACAATACTTGTCCATAATCTTCTCTTTGAACACCGACCAAGTTAACTTAGCCAGAACTTCAGGAGTGAGGACTGATCGAGTGAGATTCCACCAAATCAAAGCCTCTCCCCGAAGTAGTTGAGAAGCAAACTTGACCCGTTGATAGGGATCACACTCACTTGACTCAAAGGCCATCTTTACCTCTTTGAGCCAGTACATGCAAGCAACCGGGTTATCTGAACCCGCAAACTCCTTAGGGTGGCACCCCAGAAACGTCTTGTAAGTGCACCCTTTAGCCTTCGTCCGAATCCCTTCAGCGGATCGTTCCTCAACCGTTACCACATTTGGTCCACCCGACCCCACAATAATGTTTTCAGCCATCGTCTCCGGTTGTCGGTGGCTAGCGTCTCGATCCTCTAGGAGTTTCAAGAAAAACTCTTGCTGTTGGGTCATGGCCGAAGTCATGGCCAACTGTTGTTGATCCAGGGACGCATTCATAGCCAACATCATGCTATCCCGAAGTCGGGTCTCCATGGTAACTTCCTCCATGATGGAGGTACCTGTGTTGAGGTTCCGGCGCGGAATATGCTCAGACCCTCCTCCCAAGATTCTGGGTATAGGAATGTCATCGGAGGTTGCCCCCACCGGGGGTCGTACTGTTGCAGATCCCACTTCTGGTTGCCCCTCTGGCATGTCCGGCAATCTACTTCGAGTGTTTACCATTGATCACTTCCACACAAGCACGAGAAGGAGATTGAGAAAATACTAAGCGAGTTTAACTCATTGTACGTACTAATACCTTCATCAATTATTATAATAATAGTAAACCAAGTATGCTCACGTAACAATGCATTCATAATAGCAGTAGCTAAGTGAAGTTATGAACAAACCATACACAAGAATTCTTGTCACCATCATCACAACTTTCAATTACAGTAATTCCGTAATCCTAACGCTCACCCCACCTAGGATTTCTACCCTAAGTGGACAGTGAAGTCATAAAGTCTAAAGCTTAAGTCTAGATACGCTAAACCATACCTAGTACACTTAAACTAAGACTCTGATACCAACTTGTAACACCCTAAAAATAGGGATAACAAAAACTTTCCATAAATGGAGAAGTGGTATAAAGTTTGCCATATCAAGAGCCTCCCAAAAAGGGGAAATATACAAATAACCTGTTCAATCACAATTCTGTAATTTAACGAATAAATAAACAACAACCAACTAATCTAATTTCTACATCTAGAAAAGAGATTACAAAAGGGGTGTCATCTATAAACCCAAATCTTCCAACAATAGTTCAAGCGCCAAAATCCCCAAGCTCTTGCTCAAAGTATCTAAACTTGCCTAGGAGTCACGCCGCTAACACCTGAGATACACATCGACACCAAACAAGTGTTAGGCCAAAAAGCCTAGTGAGTCGAACAATAATAAGCATGCATGAACAGTTACAATTCTTATCAGCAGTTAACCAGTGTTCAATATATGTGGAGTCATTAGGGGAGACCCAAAGCACCAATCAATTCCATTCCAAAGAGTCAATGCACCTTGATGCCCTTAACAAGGAACACCCCAAAGGCCCGACACACCCGGAGATCAGACCGTAAAGGAAACTTTCCGAGTGGCGGAGGTCTAGACACATACCATTCCGGTGGTGCCCCAAGACTACATCCTCCTAGTGAACTTGCCTTGATTCGTCCAACATAATGCATATAGGAGGTCTTTAGGTATATTTCAACCCAACATATTTCCATACCGACAATGGGTACAATGTTACCATCCTATCCTCATGAAGTCCAACAAAAGTCCCAAATGGACAATTACATTCATCATGCATATAACTATGTCACCAAAGTGATATTCCAACTAAAACCATCATAACACACATATAGGCATACATTTAACATATCGAGGTACCCATTTTATATATCCATGGGAAAAGCCCCCAAATAATGGTACACATAACATAAAACATAGCATATCACCAATATCCATATTTCTAACCATTTTCATCAAGAAGTCCCAAATACTTGAACACATAGAGAAAGAAATAACAAATAGAAGATTATGATGTGTATCTAGTTTTAACAAAGGTTTAGTAAACTCACAATCTAGGTTTTTGACCAAAAACCTAGAAAAGATGAAACCCTAGCTTTTGAAGAAGATGAGACTTGAAGAAGATGAAGATCTTGAAGGATGCTTCAATGAAATCACCTGGATGAACCTTCAATGATGATTTAATGCTCTTATCACCCAAAAATCTGGAAATTATAAGGTAGGAGACGAAAACCCCAAAATCAAGCTTTTGGATACTTGAGGAAGATGAAGATGGAGATGGTGGTAGAGCTTCCAACCGAAACCTTGGATGATGATCTTCACTTTAGCAATAAATGGTGGAAGATTGGTGGTTGAAGGAACCTTAAATGAAGTAGGTTGAGAGGAAGGGTTTGGGAGAGAATGTTTGAAATGAAGAAGATGAGAAATGAGAAATATTTGGGAAAAATTCATTTAATGCCCGCACTGGGCTGCTGTCCCATGCGCACGACCCGTGCGTTTTTAATGAAGGATGGCGCATGGGTCATGCGCCGCACACAGAAGTACATCAAACTTCTTCTCATTTGGTCAAATCCCGTTTTGGTCATAACTTCTTCGATATAGCTCCGTTTTCGCTACGGAAAGAACCGTTGGACTCATAGTTGAATCATTCATCCATTTAAACTATATAATTAAAGATTCAAGCCCAAAATCCAAAAAAATATAATTTAACCAATGAAATTTCGGGGTGTTACAATCCTCCCCACCTAACGAGGATTTCGTCCCCGAAATCTTACCCTAACTAAACAAGTGAGGGTATCGTAACTTCATATCGTCTTCGGATTCCCAAGTAACATTAGCACCCCGATGGTGCTTCCATTAGACTTTAACCATAATTACGTCCTTATGCCTCAACTTCTTTACATTCGATTCTAAAATCGCTTCCGGTTCTTCTACACAACGATTCCCATTGTCCACACGAATTTCCGACAAAGGAATTATGCTTTCCTCTTCGGCTAGACACTTTCTAAGGTAACATACGTGAAACGTGGGATGTATTCCCTCCATTTCTGGTGGTAAATCCAACCGATAGGCTTGTAAACCAATTTTCTCCAAAATAGTGAAAGGTCCAAGGAAACGAGGACTAAGCTTTCCATGCTTCCCGAACCGGATAATTCCCTTCCATGGAGATACTTTTAACATGACACGGTCGCTTACTTGAAACTCATCCGGTCTTGTTTTCTTGTCCGCATAAGCCTTTTGTCAATCTTGTGCCGCCTTTAGCCTTTCCCGAATTTCTTTCACCTTGTCGGCCGTTTCTTGAACAATTTCTGGTCCGGCAAATTGCTTTTCGCCCGCTTCTAGCCAACATACCGGGGTTCTGCACTTCCGTCCATACAAAGCCTCGAACGGTGCCATTCCAATACTAGAATGGTAACTGTTGTTGTACGCGAACTCTACTAGAGGTAGATGTGAATCCCAACTTCCCCTGAAGTCTATTACACACGACCTCAACATGTCTTCTAATGTCTGGATTGTCCTCTCACTTTGACCATCCGTTTGAGGATGATACGCCATGCTCAAATTCAACCTAGTGCCCAACTTCTTTTGCAAGCTAGTCCAAAAATTTGAAGTGAAACGACTATCTCGATCCGACACCACAGATTTTCGAACTCCGTGCCTTGACACCACCTCGTCGATATAAAGTTTGGCCAATTTCTCCATTGGCAAGGTCTCCCACATTGCAAGAAAATGCGCACTCTTGGTTAGCCGATCCACAATTACCCAAATAGTGTCGTGACCGTGCAAGGTCTTCGGTAGCTTTGTCACAAAATCCATGGTGATGTTGTCCCACTTCCACTTGGGAATGGACAACGGTTGCAAACTTCCATACGGTCTTTGATTCTCCGCTTTCACTTGAAGGCACGTGACACACTTCTCCACATAGTTAGCCACGTCTAGCTTCATCACCGACCACCAATAGTTTAGCTTTAAATCTCTATACATCTTTGTGCTACCGGGATGTATAGAATACTTCGACTTATGCGCTTCCTCGAGAAGTAATTCACGGTTTCCCCCAACCTTCGGCACCCAAATGCGCCCTTGAAAGAGTTTAAGTCCACGACCATCTTCCGATAAGAGTTCCTTTTGCTTTGACATAACCTCAGCCTTGAGGTTCTCTTCTTTAAGTGCTTCCACTTGACTCGCTCTTATGCTCTCCAACAAACTCGACACTACATCGATTCTCGTAAGGGACATTTTGATAACCCCATCATGGCTCCTTCGACTCAACGCATCCGCCACCACGTTGGCCTTACCAGGATGATAGAGTAAATAACAATCATAATCTTTCAAAAGCTCTAGCCATCTCCTTTGTCGCATGTTGAGTTCCTTTTGGTCGAAGATGTATTTGAGACTCTTGTGATCGGTAAAAAGGGTACACTTCGTTCCATACAAGTAATGTCGCCACAACTTTAAAGCAAACACTACCGCCGCCAATTCCAAGTCATGAGTCAGATAATTCTTCTCATGATACCTTAATTGTCGCGACGCGTAGGCTATTACCTTCCCCCTTTGCATTAGGACACACCCAATCCCCATCTTGGAAGCATCACTAAACACGACAAAGTCTTCCGATCGCTCGGGTAAGGACAAAATCGGAGCTTCGCACAACTTCCTCTTGAGCGTTTGAAACGCTTGCTCTTGTGCATCGGTCCAAAGAAACTTGACGTTCTTCCTTGTAAGAGAAGTGAGCGGTGCAGCTATCTTGGAAAAGTCTTGAATGAAACGCCGGTAGTAACCCGCCAAGCCTAAGAAGCTTCGAATCTCCGTCGGACTTGTTGGAGGCTCCCAACTCATCATTGCATTGATCTTTTCCGGATCCACCTTTATGCCGTCCTTTGATACCACGTGCCCCAAGAATTGCACTTCTTGAAGCCAGAATTCGCACTTCGAGAATTTTGCGAACAGTTTCTCCCTCCTTAGAACTTCTAATACTTCCCGTAAGTGTTTTCCATGCTCGGACTCATCCTTTGAATATATTAAAATATCGTCGATGAAGACGATCACGGATTTATCCAAGAATGGGCGACACACACGGTTCATCAGATCCATGAATACGGCCGGAGCGTTGGTCAAGCCGAAAGGCATCACCAAAAACTCATAATGACCGTATCTCGTCCGGAAAGCCGTCTTCGGAATATCTTCATTCTTCACTCTCACCTGATGATAACCGGACCGAAGATCAATCTTCGAGAAACATATCGCGCCTTGTAGTTGATCAAAAAGGTTGTCGATGCGAGGTAAGGGATACTTGTTCTTCACCGTGACCTTGTTTAACTCCCGATAATCTATGCACATTCGCATGGATTCATCCTTCTTCTTCACGAATAGTACCGGTGCTCCCCAAGGTGACGAACTCGGTCGAATGAAGCCCTTCTCCAACAACTCTTGAAGTTGCATCATCATCTCTTTCATTTTTGTCGGTGCCAAGCGATATGGAGCACGAGCTATCGGAGCCGCTCCCGGTGTGAGGTCAATCTGAAACTCCACTTGCCGCTCCGGCGGTAATCCGGGTAAATCTTCCGGAAAGACGTCCGGATAATCTTGCACCACCTCCACATCTTCTACCGACTTCTTTTCTTTCTTCGCGTCCACAACGTAGGCCAAGTACGAAGGGTAACCCTTCGCTAAAAACTTACGAGCCTTAAGAGAGGAGATTATAGGGTTGCAACCTTTTCCCTTCTCTCCATAGATGATGACCACATTGCTTCCTTCCAAAGTCACTTGAATTATCTTCTTAGAGCAAAAGATGTCGGCCTTGTGCCTTACTAACCAATCCATGCCTATGACCACGTCAAAACCCCCTATGGCCATAGGTAGCAAATCTACCCCAAAAGGATTCCCATCGATCTCTATAGTACAATTACAAAAACAGTATCAGATGATTACCTTGTCCCCATTGGCTATCTCTACTACTAGTGCATCGGGAAGGACACTAATAGGAATAGTAAATCGCTTACAGAAGGTATCCGACACAAAAGAACACGTAGCACCCGAATCAAATAAAACACGAGTTGGCAAGGAGTTTACTAGGAACGTACCCGAAACGACATCCGCAGTCTCCTTTGCCTCCTCGGTAGACATCCGAAAAGCTCGACTCGGTGCCCTTGGTGGTTGCTCGACTTTGGCCGTCGAACCCACAGAATTTCCCCCATTTCCTCCAACTAGCTTTGGGCAGAATCTTTTCATATGCCCCGGTTCTCCGCACTCAAAACATACCGATCCCTGGATGGAACATTCTCGAGTCGTATGGTTCTTCTTACCACACTTGGCGCACCTGGTTGAACCGGAGTAAGTTCTTGTAGCACATGGCCCCAAGTGCTTTGACCTGCACTTGGAACACCACCGTTCTTCACGATGTTGCTCACCCACTTTCCCACTAACAAAGGGTCTCGACTGACGAACGGGCCCAGATGGTCCTTCCCACTTTCGTTTCTCACCAACTAACCTCTTCTCTTCCCTTTCGGCATTGATGTCGTCCTCAACGAGCAAGGACTCTTCGATAACCTCTTGTAACGTCGAACACTTAGCATTCCTCACCGCCAATCGCATCCCGGCCGGTAACCCTTGATGATAGGCTTTAATATTTGACCTTTCATCGGGGACTAGATGTCCCACCAAGTTTAGTTTCTCCAAAAAGAGTTTGGAGTAGCCAACCACAGATAGGTTCCCTTTCTTCAGATCTCGGAACTCCCGCCCCAACTTGTCCATCGAACGCTCGCTACAATACTTGTCCATAATCTTCTCTTTGAACACCGACCAAGTTAACTTAGCCAGAACTTCAGGAGTGAGGACTGATCGAGTGAGATTCCACCAAATCAAAGCCTCTCCCCGAAGTAGTTGAGAAGCAAACTTGACCCGTTGATAGGGATCACACTCACTTGACTCAAAGGCCATCTTTACCTCTTTGAGCCAGTACATGCAAGCAACCGGGTTATCTGAACCCGCAAACTCCTTAGGGTGGCACCCCAGAAACGTCTTGTAAGTGCACCCTTTAGCCTTCGTCCGAATCCCTTCAGCGGATCGTTCCTCAACCGTTACCACATTTGGTCCACCCGACCCCACAATAATGTTTTCAGCCATCGTCTCCGGTTGTCGGTGGCTAGCGTCTCGATCCTCTAGGAGTTTCAAGAAAAACTCTTGCTGTTGGGTCATGGCCGAAGTCATGGCCAACTGTTGTTGATCCAGGGACGCATTCATAGCCAACATCATGCTATCCCGAAGTCGGGTCTCCATGGTAACTTCCTCCATGATGGAGGTACCTGTGTTGAGGTTCCGGCGCGGAATATGCTCAGACCCTCCTCCCAAGATTCTGGGTATAGGAATGTCATCGGAGGTTGCCCCCACCGGGGGTCGTACTGTTGCAGATCCCACTTCTGGTTGCCCCTCTGGCATGTCCGGCAATCTACTTCGAGTGTTTACCATTGATCACTTCCACACAAGCACGAGAAGGAGATTGAGAAAATACTAAGCGAGTTTAACTCATTGTACGTACTAATACCTTCATCAATTATTATAATAATAGTAAACCAAGTATGCTCACGTAACAATGCATTCATAATAGCAGTAGCTAAGTGAAGTTATGAACAAACCATACACAAGAATTCTTGTCACCATCATCACAACTTTCAATTACAGTAATTCCGTAATCCTAACGCTCACCCCACCTAGGATTTCTACCCTAAGTGGACAGTGAAGTCATAAAGTCTAAAGCTTAAGTCTAGATACGCTAAACCATACCTAGTACACTTAAACTAAGACTCTGATACCAACTTGTAACACCCTAAAAATAGGGATAACAAAAACTTTCCATAAATGGAGAAGTGGTATAAAGTTTGCCATATCAAGAGCCTCCCAAAAAGGGGAAATATACAAATAACCTGTTCAATCACAATTCTGTAATTTAACGAATAAATAAACAACAACCAACTAATCTAATTTCTACATCTAGAAAAGAGATTACAAAAGGGGTGTCATCTATAAACCCAAATCTTCCAACAATAGTTCAAGCGCCAAAATCCCCAAGCTCTTGCTCAAAGTATCTAAACTTGCCTAGGAGTCACGCCGCTAACACCTGAGATACACATCGACACCAAACAAGTGTTAGGCCAAAAAGCCTAGTGAGTCGAACAATAATAAGCATGCATGAACAGTTACAATTCTTATCAGCAGTTAACCAGTGTTCAATATATGTGGAGTCATTAGGGGAGACCCAAAGCACCAATCAATTCCATTCCAAAGAGTCAATGCACCTTGATGCCCTTAACAAGGAACACCCCAAAGGCCCGACACACCCGGAGATCAGACCGTAAAGGAAACTTTCCGAGTGGCGGAGGTCTAGACACATACCATTCCGGTGGTGCCCCAAGACTACATCCTCCTAGTGAACTTGCCTTGATTCGTCCAACATAATGCATATAGGAGGTCTTTAGGTATATTTCAACCCAACATATTTCCATACCGACAATGGGTACAATGTTACCATCCTATCCTCATGAAGTCCAACAAAAGTCCCAAATGGACAATTACATTCATCATGCATATAACTATGTCACCAAAGTGATATTCCAACTAAAACCATCATAACACACATATAGGCATACATTTAACATATCGAGGTACCCATTTTATATATCCATGGGAAAAGCCCCCAAATAATGGTACACATAACATAAAACATAGCATATCACCAATATCCATATTTCTAACCATTTTCATCAAGAAGTCCCAAATACTTGAACACATAGAGAAAGAAATAACAAATAGAAGATTATGATGTGTATCTAGTTTTAACAAAGGTTTAGTAAACTCACAATCTAGGTTTTTGACCAAAAACCTAGAAAAGATGAAACCCTAGCTTTTGAAGAAGATGAGACTTGAAGAAGATGAAGATCTTGAAGGATGCTTCAATGAAATCACCTGGATGAACCTTCAATGATGATTTAATGCTCTTATCACCCAAAAATCTGGAAATTATAAGGTAGGAGACGAAAACCCCAAAATCAAGCTTTTGGATACTTGAGGAAGATGAAGATGGAGATGGTGGTAGAGCTTCCAACCGAAACCTTGGATGATGATCTTCACTTTAGCAATAAATGGTGGAAGATTGGTGGTTGAAGGAACCTTAAATGAAGTAGGTTGAGAGGAAGGGTTTGGGAGAGAATGTTTGAAATGAAGAAGATGAGAAATGAGAAATATTTGGGAAAAATTCATTTAATGCCCGCACTGGGCTGCTGTCCCATGCGCACGACCCGTGCGTTTTTAATGAAGGATGGCGCATGGGTCATGCGCCGCACACAGAAGTACATCAAACTTCTTCTCATTTGGTCAAATCCCGTTTTGGTCATAACTTCTTCGATATAGCTCCGTTTTCGCTACGGAAAGAACCGTTGGACTCATAGTTGAATCATTCATCCATTTAAACTATATAATTAAAGATTCAAGCCCAAAATCCAAAAAAATCTAATTTAACCAATGAAATTCCGGGGTGTTACACGTTCCCACCAGAAACACGCCATTACGCTCTACAGATAGCCGATTCCCAAATCCCATGAATCCTCGAACTCCTACTGATCCATTCCTAATATTGAACAAGATGTCCTTCCAAGGTGCCCCAATGCGTCCTTCAGGTAACTGGTTAATCCAGACCCGGTTAACACTCAACTTCGTTCCAACATCAACCCCACAACATTCCTATAATGCAATCTTTATCACCACGGGAATGTTTAAACACCTCGATACTAAATCCTCAATACCTAGACTCCTTTCAAAAACCACCACTGAAAGGTCGATATTTTCCATAACCCACAGGGTTACATCCATACATTCCAAGATCCAATGACCTCAAGAAAACAAGTTGACGCCTAGGACTAAACGGTGACCTCGAAAACGCGGACATCTCGTCCAAAATCACATTCCAGACGGGTTGTCGCACTAAGGTAGACACCTAATCAGAGAGCTAAAATTTCAAATCTTATAACTCTAGCAGACAGATCACCAAAATTTCCTTTAATCGTGGAACCCGCTAAGACGGTACACCGACCACATAAGCCATGGTGTCACACCGACGAGCAATCCACCAAAACGAACCCAATCTAATCGCAGGTAATCACCTAAGACCTTATCCCGCATGATTAACGATGTATAACATTACTTCCTTAATTAACTGGGAAGGCTTAAATCTACTATTTCCATTAATACAAACGTGCGCAGATTCACAAACCGAACCTTAAACAATCAAGACTGACCGCAAGTCGGATCATCCGACGCTTCAATTCTCAAGGACTCCCCTAGTCCCTTAATTGCAACTTCTTTCTACGACAGGGGTTAAACCTATAGGCCTAATGAGTTCAAGGTTTTTCAAATAATATGTCAATTTAAACTTTTATAAACTTTCAAATACACAAGTTTTATAACAATTAGACGTGCGGCAAAATACACTATCGTCCATGCGATAGGTTTCAAAGTTGATTAACCACACAACGCATATGAAAACATTTCCAAAAACTCGTTCGTGCAATACTTACGTTAGTAAAGACAAAAATAAAACATGCGCAACAATTTACATCATATAAGAGAAAATAGATTCTTGCACCACAACACGTACAATAAAGGTTTGTACAACTCCAAAAGAGAAATTCACAACTTTAATTTTAAAATCCTTCCTCTTTAACCAAAAGACGTTGTGGCCTAAAATTATCAACGATCCTAAACGCATTAGTTTAATCCTCAAAGCTTGGTAAAATAGTAGGAATACAAATAAAGTTTCAAATCGAGTTTAAAGCTTCAGATCGTACCGATAAACACCTTTGACCAAAAAAGTAACTGCAACGATATAAACATTGCTAACTCAATAAATGTATTGCGGAAATCTTTGACGGTAAGAGTAATTGATTGAAATATGAACAGAACAAAAGTCCTGTTTGAAATGATGTAAATCTTTTATATATTTACTCATACCAATGTTATAATTAAACCCAAATGCAAATAGTATGCAACGATTGACATTTGTATAAAGCCCAAGGATAAATTGCATGATAAGGGAATTTCCCCAAAACAACATGTGGGATGACACCGATTAATAAATCTACATTTAGGCGCATGCAGAAATGTATGAACACATGTTCCAACCTTATTTATGTAACGCAAAAGGACGTGCAATGAGACACCATGGACCCAACTGAATTTTCCGCAAAACTCATTAATGCTAAAATCATGCAGTGTCAAATTTTCACCTCTCAACAAAGTGTGCAAGACGACTATATGTTTAAAATATTAATCTTCTAAGAGTTTCCTCTTTTAATGCAATGAAAAGTAAAATGACACATTTAACAAAATTCACATGGGACACGACACCAAATAACTCGCAAGCTTAACAGAAGCAAAATTAAGACTCACGCATGAAAAGACATCGCATAAAACAATACTCCATAAAATTTCAACAAAACTCACACAAACTAAAAATCCTCAAGAAATTCCGACTCAAAACGTGGGATTAACCTTTCCTTTAAAACCATCAACATACGTGGAGGTGATCCAATGTCTAGGTTGGAACACCCAAATGACATTAAAACATGGATATTACAATATCCGGAAATAGCATTAAACATGAGGCGTGAAAGAAGAGAATTTAGATAACCTTTTGCAATTACGTGCAACAAACAATTTCATGCATGCTTAAGCTCACCGCTCAAAATCTGACGAGGGATAAATGTTTTACTAAAACTTTATAATTCAAAACACTTTAAGTTGGCGAACATGAGAAACAATTTATGCAAACTCATTTTAGAAATAACTTTAGTGCATGAATTTGGTCGGCATTCACCCTTCCGGACTACGCTTCTCAACAACCCGACACACTAATGTCATCCGGGTGCATCAAACATCTTAGGTCAACAATCTCAATTTCCTACTATTGTCATCCAGATACTCCACATCTTAAAGCAACACTCGGATATTTCATCGGTTCACCTTACAATCTCTCTTCGAAATAAAATTGGTCTAACGAACTTATAGTTCTAATCCAACCAATAATTCTTACTCAATATGGTCAGCTTAATGCATTTATCACACTTAACTATCACTTCAACGTGAAATTGCTATAGACATCAACCTTTCCTTAGATCACTCGCTTAAAACTTTCTCACTACCCCATCGGTCGTCCTATCAAGGTAGTTCAAGTATACACATGTAGCATGTAGATTCACCATGACACTGGCCAGGTGCCATTATGAACGTACCGTACACGATCATCCTTGCGACCCTCGACAAGTTTTCCGTTCCTAGCGACTCGATCAATCCTCAAAATATCTCATCTTAAGGTACCTAATACGCAACTTCTCTTACAATCATTTATAAGAACTCTAGTTTGAGTCTAGGCGTCCAAAGATCAATACCTAATTCTCTCAAACTTAAGCTCTGATACCAACTTGTAACACCCTCAAGTCTGAAGATAGCAACTTATTAAAAAATTTCTAAATACATCAATAAATACTTCAAACTACAAACATAAATTGGGAATTAACCCCAAAGCTCACATTCATCCTATACATACATTCTAGGAAAAGGACGGGTGTTACTAAACCCAATAACAAACACTATCGCCAATCTGCGGAAGACTTCACCAGCTACTTACTCTTGTATAAAGCTAAGGCTCTATCCTCATAGCACTTGCTAGAACCGAACCCCCAACTGGAACATGATGCACATGCCGACAAATAAAAAGGTTAGGCTTAACGCCTAGTGAGCTCAAGAGTTTTAACATGAATGAAAATATCTTTAAAAGATAGGAAATCAGTTTAAAGCGAGATCTTTCGAATTAATATACTATAAAATGGAAACGACACATTTTTCCCACAACATGCACTTTTAAAGATAATGCTCCCAAACACACCCTTCATGTAAAATGATGCAATCCGGAACTCACCCAAAATGGGGTCATAGTTTGATATTCCAATTATGAAATTGTACATAAAACCTCATATCCCCAAAACACCCAAAACATGGGCGGGACATAATACTCGGCCCATAAATAAAGGAAAATGATTCTTAAATAATATGGTACGTCATTGAAAACATGTAACCCAATTTAATACTCACGCGACCATAAAGTAGAATGAACTCCCAATATTACAACATGGACAATTAAATATCCAAAATACGACGGGCCGACAACGGGGGCTTCCCGTATCCGTTGAGAGTGGAGGAACACAAAAGTATGTCACTCATACAACGTTAATCGTATGACACTTCACGACACACAAGCCCAAGTGTCGTTACGACTCCCTTCAAGCTACACCAAAGAGTCAACTGACCTTAGCGATATAACAACGAGAATACCGCTCCAAGGCCCGGCCCAAGGGGGATACAACCAAGGCATTGCCTCACCTGTCGGAGGTCCAAAACGCCCATCCAATGGCTACTCCACGCCATGATAGCACCACCCGGACTCAGTCCTCCTAGTGTACTCCTTGAACGGACAAGGTCATAAAACATGTGTCCCGGAGTCCAACCCCGTACCACCCAAATGACCATCAAATAAGACTAACTCATGTGCCTATGGATCCAATGTAACACAGTCTAAGATTACACGACTATACCTAAATGACAACAGCACTCAAGCCTGTAATTGTAAATATGCGATAAAAATGCATTTAGATGTAAGCTATGAAATGGGACTCTACATCGAGCTATTAAATCCGGACAATTGTCCATAAGACTCTTTTAAGCCAACCACGAGCTAAAATGCTCAAAATCCATTTGTACAAAATCCTCAAAGATGCATGAATCATGAAATAGATCTTACTTGTACAAAGTCACCAAGAATACGTAAATCATGCTATTTAGTTGCTAAAATGTTCAAACCCAACATAAGCATTTTAAGAGGTTAACACAACCCAAGTTTACCAAATGTGAAACTTATCAAATACTCACATTTTGACGAATAACCAAGTAACACATATTTTACTTCGAAAGACCCAAAACTTATCAGCAGTTAACCATTTCATGTAAAACACTTTAAAATAAACATTTTGGCATGTACACCGTTTTCACAAATCAACTTGAACTCACCTTGCTAGATTTAGGATAAATCTAGATTTTTACCCACTTAGAGCTTTCCTTGAAGAACTTGATTCTTCAAACCAAATCTTCCAAAAACCTAGATTCACAAGGTTCCAACCATAAATATACATAAACAACCACAAATAACGTTTCCCAACCTTATACAAGAATACCTCAAATGATACCGAAACCTTAACTTCCATAAATGAAGAGAATAGAATATTACCTTAACCCAAGCTTGAATCCACCAACCAAAACACTTCTAGTTCACCAAAATGGTTACAAACCTCCAATCTATGAAAGGGAGAACAAAGGGTGGATGAAACCCTAGAAAACTTTGGGGAAGAAGATGAATAGGGAGAGATGAGAAGCTTACCACCACAAAATACTCTAGTATACTCCAATAGACTTCAAATATCTTGCTAGATCCTTGAAAATCTCTCAAAAACGAAACCGTAGCAACTTGAATCATCAAAATCGGAGTTGTGGAGCAAAAGTTATGAAGGAATGAAGATTTGGGAGAAAATGGGTCTAAATCAGGTTTTTAACCTGATCTGGGCCATCTGCCCGGCGCACAACCCGTGCGTGGTTTGTGCGTGGAGGGTGCACGATCCGTGCGCCCCACACAGTCCGCGAGAGTGAGCATTAAATCTTGTTTTGGCGATAACTTCTTCGTTATAGCTCCGTTTTCGCTCCGGAAAGAACCGTTGGACTCGTGATTGAATCCTTCATCCATCTAGACTATAAAATCTAGGATTCAAGTCCAAAATCAAATATCTTATTTTTCCTCAATATATCGGTTTCTGTATTAACTTGGAATGATACCTTTCGAAAATCGGGGTGTTACAGATTCAGAGGGCAAGAACCCGCCAGATAACGAAGTTATCAGTATGAAGTGTTCTCCTTAAGTTATAAGTTTTGGGGTTTGAGTCTTACTCATATTTCGATAGTTTTGATAATAAAGTTTTATCCGAATTTCAGTATTTGAGCATTACTCATTATTCATGTTCTGTGTGAGTATTGGGTTTCGAACTCAATGTGAAGGAATGTTTTATATTGGGGTTTTCCATCACGAAAATGGTGAGTTTTGGAGAAAGGGGTACTTTCATACTTAATGTATTTCATTTTGGAAATCGTGATTTAAATGCTTTTCTTTCAGTTCATCAAATTTATATGATTATGATGTAAAATTTTGAATTCTCTAGGCGTTAAGACTAACCTTTTTATTTGTCGGCATGTGCATCAGGTCATTGGTGGGTTTGGTACTAGCGACAACGTGAAGAGTTGAGTGTTAATTAGATGCATGAGAAGAGTATAGTTGTTCGATTGAGGTCTCCCACACCTTGGAGATAGCGACATGTAGAAGGTTTTAGTAACACCCCTCTTTAATATTGTCACACCCTCAAATTTTGAAAAGAGCGACTAACTTAAAATTGCAACAATACTATACAGTATAAGAAAATCTCTTACTACAAAACCATAATTGAAGATACATTTCTAGGTTGAACCACCATCAAGTAATTAATGTCTTACATAAAGATTAATTAAAGTCGGGGGTTACTAACGAAACCACTAACTATCGCTATCTCCGATATAAATGCGAAAGTCTTCACCAAGCTAATCACCTCTTCGAGCACACGGCTTGCACTCATCTCCCACAGAGACACTAGAACTAATCCCGAAATGGAACCTGATGCACATATCGACAAATAAAAAGGTTAGGCTAACGCCTAGTGAGTTCAAGAGTTTTACATCATGATCATAAAGGAAATCGTTAAACGGAAATATTGCAACTTAAATCATGATCTTTTACAATGACTTACTTTACATATGAGAACAACTCATTTTCCGATAACACACATTTTATACATGGACGACTCAAGGACAAAACATCATTTTATGAAATAATGCAACCCAACACCTACTCATAACGCGAATAATAGTAATTGCCCAAATATTGAAATTTGAATAAACTTTATAAACCAAACGACCAAAATATGAGTAACCTCAAGTCTCCAAAATTTTAGCATATGGAGAATAACCCAAACTCAAAGCATCACCGAAAACAAGGATAAAATTAAATACCCAAAACAACACATTTCGGTGACGAGGGAGACCCGAATTCCATGGCTAGTGGTAGAACACAAAAGTAGGCCACATTCCAGTTTATTGACCTTTACGGGTGTTACAATCCTCCCAACCTTAAAAGAGTTTTCGTCCTCGAAATCTAGTTTTCCATTTAACGTTGCCCTCTTAATGGACTGTCTCTGTTTACGAGTAGTTGTCCCTAATCCACTTGCTAGAAAAATCACGAAAAACTTTATGCTGATACTCATGACAAGTGTCCCTTTAGGCCCGTTACACTTATATTCCGAGTGTACGTTTAACTTACTAGAGTAACTTCTACCCACGAGACTTTGGTTGCCTCCCAACCTTGGGTGACACGTACTACCTCAAGGGTAGTTTGTGACTTCAACTTCTCACCGACCAATTCATCTCAGCTCAACATATTTCTGAACCCAAAAACCAAATATCGACATCAAACCCCAAAGGATTATCAAAATTTCTTAACGATCCATCCTTGATATTGGTAGAGCCTTCCCTCCGAGAATGTGCCAATACGCCCTCCAGGGGTCGGTTAATTTTGTCTAAGTTAACACGCAACTCCGACCCACTCTCAAACCTCAAACATTCTGTCTCTAAGATCCCCACCACACCAAGAAAGTTACCCACATCGATACTTAATTACCAACATCAAATTTCCTTTAAATTCCACCACCGAGAGGTCAACTTTTCTCATGATCTAATCGGGATACTTCCAAACATTCCAAGATGAATAGACTTCATGAAACGAGTCGACGCCTAATATCAAAATGGTTACATCGAAAACGTGGGCATCCCGCCCAATACTTCATTCCAGAAACGAGTCGACGCCTAACAGAGGACTAGTATTCCTAAATCTTACGTCCCTAACAAACGGACCACAATAATTCCTTTGTTCCCGGAAACCCACAAAGATGACACCCTGCCAATAAGTAGCACGACGTCAAACGACCAAGAAACCCATGAAGTCGGACCCAACCAAGCGCAAATACTCACACAAAGCCTTATCCCGCAGGATTACCGAAACATGAAGATCACATCTTAGTTAACTGGAAAAACATGAACCTATTACCTCGATTATTCGTGCATGCACAGATTCAAAACTGAAACCCAACAATCAAGGCTGACCACAAGTCAGATCATCCGACGCGTTAAATTCCAAGGACTCCTCAAGTCCCTAATTACAACTCTTTATTACGATTAATCGTATGAGTAAAATCCACTGCCGATTTCTGAATAGGTGTACAAAATGGTCATCAATAACATACATGTAAAGCAATTTCGAAATTCGTTTGGTCTTTACTCACGTTAATAAAGGCAATAACAAAAAGATGCGCACAAAATTTCAAACGGACTACCATGGTCCTAACATGCCTCAAGTTATGCCGTGTATGAAGAATAATTTTATGTATTAAAACAATGTACAACCAAGCGTTTGGACAAACTCCCGAAGAAGAAATCTACGTAATCAAGTTCCAAAAATTTCTTTTAACCACAATGTAACACCCTGGATTTTCATTATACATATCGTTGTAATCTTGTGTTTAGCAGTTGTCGTTAGCATCGTGTTTGGTTTGAGGTTGAATTGGAGTTTTGAGAATTTTGGGGGAGAAACAGTGAATTACGCGAGTTACACCGCGACTAAAGGTCGCGTCACAACCCGTGAAACCCACTGGATGATTTAGGGTTTTTGGACACGGGCGAGTTATGCCGCGAGTTGAAGTCGCGGCATAACCCGCGTAGTTGCCTGGACCGTCTTAAAGGCTCACTTTCCAAAATATCTCATTCTCTCAAATCTCTAATCCCTCTTCTCTCTCTCTCTAAAATCGTTCTCTCTCTCTCTAGAGTTTGGTAGTAAATATCAGGTATTTAATCCGAGGTTTCGGTGTAGAAAGCTTCGGTTTGTCAAGAGGGTCGATATCTGATTCTTCGGGTTTTCGTATAAACCTATTGGGTGAGTTCCTACTACCATTTTACAAACTTTATACATGTCAAAACTATTATTTGCGAAATCCGAAGTATTTCTACGGTATGATTTCATGTTCTCTACATTTTGATATAAATGAAGTTTTTGGTGATTCTCGGGGTTCCCGATCAGTTTTGACCAAAATGACGGGTTCCGCCTTATTGAAGTAAAATGATACTTTACTTACACATTATGTGGATATGTAAAAAGAATGTTTAAAGACTCATTTTAATGATTTTCATTCTTACCAGAAGTTGAACTGGAAATGACATTTTGTTTATGAAAATGTGTTTATACCATATGTTTAGTTATGGTTGGTCACATATGTTGTTGTGACGAGTCTGTACCATTACTAGTGGATCCCTAGGTTTTGAGTCGACTGTATTATTGGGAGGTCATATTCCCCATTTTGTAACTATGGATGCATATGTTCCTAGAGGGCAACTTGGTACGGTTATGTGAGGCCGGATACTAGCCATGGTTCGTAGTGATCCTAGTGAAAGAGTATACATTGGTTTTGCTTGGGGGCGCGATTTCCCATCGTAGCACGGACCTATGTGTTCGTATCCTTGGATTCCAAGTGTTTAGCTCATGACTCGGATTTTGGCCTACTTAGTGTTACGCCACCATCCTTGGTAAAATGGTCCTTTTGTCATCATATAATGAGTTTTGGACCGAAAAGGCCCGGTTGTGGTGAAATGTTATTTTTATGAATTAAACCTTTATGAAAAGATTTCCTTATGATACTGATGTTTATATCTTTTGAGTTTTATAAACTGTATGTACTCACCAGGCTTTAAGTCTGACACTTTTTCTCAAATGATGTGTATAACAGGTTCCCTTAGCGGTGGGTTGCCGGGGTGTTGAGAGACGGGTTTGAGTCTCGAGGCATTTTGAGATGACTAGTATTGTTTCAGGGCATTTGTTAAGTCCCATTATTTTGATACATTATGAAATGTCAACTAATGTAATCTTGATATAGGTGTCTAGATTAGTTTGTTGACAAACTCTATATCGATACAGTTTTTTGTAAAGTCTTAAGGACTGATCCCCTTCTTGGGAGTTTATTATCAATACGAATGTCATGTTGCCAGGTTTTTTCAGGTTTTAATTTACTCTGATTTTTTTAGGGTGTTATAGGTTGGTATCAGAGCTCTAATTTAAGCGAACTAGACATGAATGTAAGATGTCTAGACTTAGACTGAGTATGCTAAGAATTGATCTGCGAGATTGGGTAGAGCTTCTAAGATGGGTTAGTCTTAGAGTCAACGGAAAGTACGTTAACAGGCGTTGTGGTGATCGTGACGAGAACTTTTATGTGTTATATGTTCATAATCTCACTTAGTTAATGTTATTATGAAGATATCGTACGTAAGTGTGCTTGAATTTCTATTGCTATGACAATTGGTAATGTGGTAGTACGTTTCCTTTGTGTTTATTCAATCTCTCTCTTATCTCTATCTCTGTTCTGTGAAGCAGTTCAGTATGGTGAATACGCGTGGTAGACCGCGTACTCGTGTTGACGGACTGGAAGCGACAGCCTCCACAGCTGATCAGCCGGAAGGAGTTGAGGTTGTCGTGCATCCACCAGTTCAACAATTACTAGGTGGGGGGCCAGATGTCATTCCGCGTGTGGACCTGGCTTCGTCCCACCCAGTAATCAGGGATGCTAGTTCCGGGTCTGAGTTGATGGCCAACATGATGTTGGCAATGAGGGAAGAGATGGCAAAGCAGCAAGAGTTTCTGCTGAAAGTGATTGAGGACCGCGATGTGAACAATCGTAGAAGTGAGACGGTTGTGGAAAACATCGTAGCAGGTTCTAGAGGCGTTGGTGCATGGGTCAGGGATGAGGAAATCAGGATTGTTGGTGCTCCGGGAGGTAGGAACAATTGTTCCTACAAATCCTTTCTGGGTTGCGGACCGCCAGAGTTCTCCGGTTCCGACGACCCAGTCTTGTGTGTGAAGTGGATACGACCGGTCGAGCAAGCTTTTGACTCTTCCGAATGCAGAGATGAGCAGAGGGTGCGGTTCGGTACCCAACTGCTGAGGGATACAGCACTCATTTGGTGGAATGTCATCCAATCCACCCTAACTCCTGCTGTGTTGGCTCAGTTGTCTTGGGCCGATTTCAAGAAAAAGCTGTTAGAAGAATTCTGCAACGAAAGAACAATGGACCGAATTGAGAAAGAATTCCGGTCTCTGGTAAAGGGAAGCCTGACGGTGAGGGAGTACACCCGTCAGTTCATGGAGAATCTAGATCTGGTGGGGCATGCTGCCCCAACAGAGAAGGATAAGATGAAGGCCTATCTGAATGGCCTACCTGCGGACATGCAACCTATGGTCCACAATTCTAAAGCTTCTAACCTCCGTGAGATGATTGAAGAAGCTCAGTACATGGAAGAGATGTTCGCAAGGAAAAAAGTTGAGAAAGCCGTAGTGGTGACTAATAAGAGAAAGTGGGAGAGAAATTATGCTCACCCCAAGAGATCACGACCTTTTGGCGGAAACCGAAACTTCAGCAATCAGCAGGAAGCTAGGTGGTGCCACAAGTGTCGAACCAAACACCACGGTGACTGTTTTACCACTGATCAAGCTTGTTATAAGTGTGGGAAGCCTGGTCACACTTTCAGAGATTGCCCGGTTAAAGGACTCGTCTGTTATGAGTGCAAGGCACCGGGGCATGTGAGAAGAGATTGCCCGAAGCTTGTGTCGGGTAGCACGCCAACAAGGAAGGAGAACCCTCCAAAGGTTCTGGGTCGAGCATTTCAGATGACTACCGAAGAGGCCAGGGCATCCGCTGACGTGGTATCGGGTACTTTCCTTATAAACTCTGTACCTGCTCGTATTTTGTTCGATACGGGTGCTAGTTTCTCTTTCGTATCTGAATTGTTCCGTCAGAAAATTGCTATGCCCACTACTAGTCTTGAGGATGCATTAGTGGTAGAAATAGCCGTTGGTAGTCAAGTTCTGATCCAAGAGGTTCTGAAGCAGTGTAATCTTAGTATCGAAGGGAGAGAATTCTCGATCGATCTACTGCCGATATTAATCGGGGGTTTTGATGTGGTGGTCGGCATGGATTGGTTGTCAAACAATCATGCCGAGATCGTATGTTCCAAGAAGTTGATTCGACTTCCCAACCCCTCGGGCGAAGTCGTTGTCATCTATGGTGAAAAGAGAAAGGGTGAAGTGGCAATAATCACAATGGCAAAGGCACGCAAGTGCTTAGTAAAAGGATGTTCGTCTTTCCTAGCCTACGTGATCGATGCCAAGTTAAAGAAATCAAAGCTGGAAGATGTGAAGATCGTGCATGAGTTTCCAGACGTCTTTCCGGACGACTTGCCCGGGTTACTACCCGATCGTCAGGTTGAGTTTCGGATTGATCTTGTGCCTGGAGCAGCACCAATTGCTAAAGCTCCTTACCGATTAGCACCATCAGAGATGCAAGAGATGATGGCACAACTCCAAGAGCTATTGGAGAAAGGCTTCATAAGACCGAGTTCGTCACCGTGGGGAGCTCCGGTCTTATTCATCAAAAAGAAGGATGGCACAATGAGAATGTGCATTAACTATCGTGAGTTGAATAAAGCTACCGTAAAGAACAGATATCCGCTTCCGAGAATAGACGACTTGTTCGATCAACTTCAAGGAGCGGGTTGTTTTTCTGAAATCGACTTACGTTCGGGTTATCACCAAGTGAAGGTAAGAGAAGATGATGTTCCGAAGACAGCTTTCAGGACGCGTTACGGCCATTACGAATTTTTTGTAATGCCTTTTGGTCTAACAAACGCACCAACTGTGTTTATGGATTTAATGAATAGAGTGTGTCGACCATTCCTCGACAAGTTAGTTATTGTGTTCATTGATGACATACTCGTGTACTCCAAGAATAAGTCAGAGCACGAGCAACATTTACGTGAAGTTCTGGAAGTGTTGAGAAAAGAAAGGTTGTACGCCAAATTTTCTAAGTGCGACTTTTGGCTTAAAGAAGTACAGTTTCTAGGTCACGTAGTCACTCGGGTCGGAGTGAAAGTAGACCCCTCCAAGATTGAAGCTATGATGAATTGGGAGCCTCCTAAGAGTCCGTCCGAGATCCGAAGTTTCTTGGGTCTGGCAGGATACTACAGGAGATTTATCCAAGACTTTTCAAAGATCGCTTTTGCCTTGACAGTTTTGACTCGGAAGAATGTGAAGTTTGAATGGACTGAAGCCCAAGAGAAGGCGTTCCGGATCCTTCAAAAGAAGTTGTGTGAAGCTCCAATCTTAACGTTACCTGAAGGGTCGGAAGATTTCGTGGTATACAGCGACGCTTCAAAGATGGGATTGGGTTGTGTGTTGATGCAACGAGGCAAGGTGATCGCTTATGCCTCGAGGCAACTTAAGATACACGAGCAGAATTATCCAACCCATGATCTGGAGTTAGAGGCGGTGGTGTTCGCTTTGAAACTTTGGCGACATTACCTCTACGGCACGAAATGCACACTATACACGGATCACAAGAGCCTGAAATATGTCTTTGATCAGAAAGAGCTGAATATGAGGCAAAGGCGGTGGCTCGAGTTGCTCAAAGATTACGACTGTGAATTGCTTTACCATCCCGGTAAGGCAAACGTGGTGGCCGATGCGTTAAGTCGGAAGGACTATAGCGGAAGTATTCGAGCTACCCATTCGAGAATCGAGCTAGTGTCTAGTCTTGTTGAGAAGATCAAGACGTCACAGGTGGAAGCACTGTTAGAAGAAAATCTAAAAGATGAAGTCATGACGAAGCAGTGGTTACTCTTAACGAAGGATAGCCGTGGAGTAAAATTGTTCAACGGTCGTGTGTGGGTACCCAAGTTTGGGGGTAACCGTGATCTGTTGCTAGAGGATGCTCACAAGTCCAAGTATTCCATTCATCCGGGGAGTACAAAGATGTACAAGGACTTGAAGCTGCACTATTGGTGGCCGGTAATGAAATTTGATGTAGCGCGTTACGTTGAGCGTTGTGTGACGTGTTCGCAAGTTAAGGCTGAACATCAGCGACCTTATGGGAGTCTTCAGTCTTTAGAGATTCCCGAATGGAAGTGGGAACATATCACCATTGACTTCGTGACGAAGTTTCCTAAAACTCTTCGAGGTCACGATACCATTTGGGTGATAGTAGACAGATTGACAAAAAGCGCTCACTTCTTGGCTATGTGCGAGACTCTACCGATGGATAGGTTAGCAAAACTTTATATCGATGAGGTGGTCTCGAGGCACGACATACCATTGTCGATCGTGTCGGATCGCGACAGTCAGTTCACTTCGAACTTCTGGGATGGGTTTCAGAAAGAGCTTGGTACTCGAGTGAAGTTGAGTACGGCTTACCATCCGCAAACCGACGGGCAGAGCGAGCGAACGATCCAAACTTTGGAAGACATGTTGAGGTTTAGTGTCATCGATTTCGGGGGTAGCTGGGACTCTCACCTGCCTTTGGTGGAGTTTGCTTATAACAATAGCTACCACTCGAGTATTGGAATGGCACCTTTTGAGGCTGTGTGTGGGCGAAAGTGTCGGACTCCCGTGTGCTGGCTTGAAGCGGGAGAAAAGCAGTTCGCTGGACCTGAAATCGTGCAAGAGACTGCCGATAAGGTCAAGTGCATTCGTGAAAGATTGAAAGCGGCTCAGGATCGACAAAAGAGTTATACCGATAAAAAGAGACGGACGATGGAGTTCCAAGTGGGCGATCGTGTGTTGCTTAAAGTATCGCCATGGAAGGGCATTATTCGGTTCGGAAAGCGAGGGAAGTTGAGCCCCCGTTTCCTCGGACCTTTCAAAGTGCTTAAGCGGGTGGGTTTGCAAGCCTACCAGTTGGAACTGCCACCGGAGTTGAGCAGAATACACAACACGTTTCATATTTGTTATCTTCGGAAGTGTTTAGCGGAAGAGGAAAGCGTCATTCCTCTCTCCGAGTTAACAGTAGACGAAGGTAACCGTTGTGTGGAAGAGCCCGACGCCATTTTAGAGAGAAAGTCTAAGAAGTTACGTCACAAAGAAGTCACTTTGGTCAAGGTGCAGTGGAAGCATCACCGAGGAGCAAATGTGACGTGGGAATCCGAAGAGGATATGAAGCGAAGATATCCTCATCTTTTTGTATAGTTTGGATTTCGGGGACGAAATCATTCCCAAGTTGGGGAGGATTGTAACACCCTGGATTTTCATTATACATATCGTTGTAATCTTGTGTTTAGCGGTTGTCGTTAGCACCGTGTTTGGTTTGAAGTTGAATTGGAGTTTTGAGAATTTTGGGGGAGAAACAGTGAATTACGCGAGTTACACCGCGACTAAAGGTTGCGGAACAACCCGTGAAACCCACTGGATGATTTAGGGTTTTTGGACACGGGCGAGTTATGCCGCGAGTTGAAGTCGCGGCATAACCCGCGTAGTTGCCTGGACCGTCTTAAAGGCTCACTTTCCAAAATATCTCATTCTCTCAAATCTCTAATCCCTCTTCTCTCTCTCTCTCTAAAATCGTTCTCTCTCTCTCTCTAGAGTTTGGTAGTAAATATCAGGTATTTAATCCGAGGTTTCGGTGTAGAAAGCTTCGGTTTGTCAAGAGGGTCGATATCTGATTCTTCGGGTTTTCGTATAAACCTATTGGGTGAGTTCCTACTACCATTTTACAAACTTTATACATGTCAAAACTATTATTTGCGAAATCCGAAGTATTTCTACGGTATGATTTCATGTTCTCTACATTTTGATATAAATGAAGTTTTTGGTGATTCTCGGGGTTCCCGATCAGTTTTGACCAAAATGACGGGTTCCGCCTTATTGAAGTAAAATGATACTTTACTTACACATTATGTGGATATGTAAAAAGAATGTTTAAAGACTCATTTTAATGATTTTCATTCTTACCAGAAGTTGAACTGGAAATGACATTTTGTTTATGAAAATGTGTTTATACCATATGTTTAGTTATGGTTGGTCACATATGTTGTTGTGACGAGTCTGTACCATTACTAGTGGATCCCTAGGTTTTGAGTCGACTGTATTATTGGGAGGTCATATTCCCTATTTTGTAACTATGGATGCATACGTTCCTAGAGGGCAACTTGGTACGGTTATGTGAGGCCGGATACTAGCCATGGTTCGTAGTGATCCTAGTGAAGGAGTATACATTGGTTTTGCTTGGGGGCGCGATCTCCCATCGTAGCACGGACCTATGTGTTCGTATCCTTGGATTCCAAGTGTTTATCTCATAACTCGGATTTTGGCCTACTTAGTGTTACGCCACCATCCTTGGTAAAATGGTCCTTTTGTCATCATATAATGAGTTTTGGACCGAAAAGGCCCGGTTGTGGCGAAATGTTATTTTTATGAATTAAACCTTTATGAAAAGATTTCCTTATGATACTGATGTTTATATCTTTTGAGTTTTATAAATTGTATGTACTCACCAGGCTTTAAGTCTGATACTTTTTCTCAAATGATGTGTATAACAGGTTTCCCTTAGCGGTGGGTTGCCGGGGTGTTGAGAGACGGGTTTGAGTCTCGAGGCATTTTGAGATGACTAGTATTGTTTCAGGGCATTTGTTAAGTCCCATTCTTTTGATACATTATGGAATGTCAACTGATGTAATCTTGATATAGGTGTCTAGATTAGTTTGTTGACAAACTCTATATCGATACAGTTTTTTGTAAAGTCTTAAGGACTGATCCCCTTCTTGGGAGTTTATTATCAATATGAATGTCATGTTGCCAGGTTTTTTCAGGTTTTAATTTACTCTGATTTTTTTAGGGTGTTATACACAATATGACATGGAAGAAAATTTGCCAATAAGACCCGCATGCCTGAGTTTATTTCTGAAAATTTAACAAGGCAAAACTGCATGCGATTTGGTTAAACATAAAGCAATTTAAATCGATTTCAACTCTTAAACCGCATAATAAAATGTTCTTTGTCCTCAGAATAGTGGCTGCCATGACATGCATACCGATAACTCATTTAATGCATTGCGAAAACTTATAATAGTAAAATCAACAACTGAAGCATGTTAAGACAAAAGTTCAACACAAGACAATATAAATCTTACGTATGTTTACTCACACCAACAGTATGATTTAATTTAAATTTTAAGTAACGTATACCGAGATGTACTCATATAAACTAAGAGAAATCACACAATATTGAAACTTCCAAAAATAACATACGGGATAACACTTACTAACAAAATCTCAGGACGTCCCTCACGGTTGCGAAAAGACATGTGCAAAACCCGCATGAGACGAAAATGTTAAACAAGAACTCATGAGTTAACACACACAACCATTTAATTATACGCGTTTCCAAAATTTTATCTACGCGATGCAAACTGTCGTAAAATAAAACTCCATATGACTCGACTGAATTTTTCATACAACTCATCGACGCTAAAACCAAACGATTCCAAAATTTCCATTTCCCAACATAAAAGTATAAGACGACAATATGTCTAAAAATGTTAAAATTCTAAGAGTTTCTCTTTTATTGCAAGGTAGAATAAAGTTACACTTTTCAACAAAATTTACATGAGACGCGACGCCTAATAAACTCGTAAATTTACACGCTATGAAGTTAAAACTTACGCATTTCAAAGTTCACTCACGCGCTGAAAACGTCGCAAAACAATACCCCCCTAAAATTCAACAAAACTCGTACAACTAAGACTCCCAAGAAACTCAAACGCAAAAACGTGGGAATAACTTCTTCTTTAAAACTTTAACATACGTGGAGGAGATCTAATGTCAAGGTTAAAAATTCGCAGTTACTTGCCCAATACCCCAAATAACATTAAGACACATATATTACAATATCCGAAAAGAAGTAGCATTAGACCAGAACTGGGATGAAGAGATTTTCAATGAGAGTTTGCAACCACGTGCAACAAAACGATTTCATGCATTCTTAAATTCACAGTTTAAAATCTTTTGAGTGTTAAATGCCTTACCAAGACTTCATAACACAACTCACTTTATACTTTGAAAACATGAGAACAAATGATGCAAACTTATTTTAGAAATGAATTTCGTGAATGAATTTTGGTCGACTCTCGGCATCCTAGGTCCTCGCTTCCCAAATTCCTAGCCACGCTATCGACAACCGGATGCATCAAACATCCTAAAGCAATAATCACACCAATCTGATTAACTTACAATCTCTTCTTGAAATAGAGTCTTTTTATCAAGCCTATGGTTATAATTTCAACCAATAACTCCGACACCAAAATGGTCAACTTAATGCATTCATCGCGCTCAACTATCACTCCAAAGTAACAATGCTATAACATCAACTCTTCCTTAGACTACTCGCTTAGAAACTTCTTTACTACCCCAATGGTCATCCCACCAAGGTAGTACCAGTATACACATGTAGCATGTAGGTTCGCCATGACACTGGCCAGGTGCCATTATGAACATACCGTACATGATCATCCTTGCTATCCTCGACAAGTTTCCCGTTTCTAGCGACCCAATCAACTCCCAAATATCCTATCTTAAGGTACCAAATGGTGCAATTCTCTCTTTCAATCACCTAAACAACGCTAGTTTGAGTCTAGGTATCCAAAATCAACACCTAATTCTCTCAAACTTATGCTTTGATACCAATTTGTCACACCCGCAAATTTTGAAAAGAGCGACTAACTTAAAATTGCAACAATACCATACAGTATAAGAAAATCTCTTACTACAAAACCATAATTGAAGATACATTTCTAGGTTGAACCACCATTAAGTAATTAAAGTCTTACATAAAGACTAATTAAAGTCGGGGGTTACTAACGAAACCACTAACTGTCGCTATCTCCAACATAAATTAGACCTGGCAAACGTGTCGTGTCAGGTTCGTGTCGGGTTCAAAGTTAAACGGGTTAAAAGTGTCTAAGCCTAACCCGGTCCGTTTAATAAACGGGTCAGAAAATCCCAACCCGCCACGACCCGCCTAACCCGTTTAACATTTATAAAATTAAAATTAAAAATCGAAAATTCACAAAAAAATACAAATATAAAATTCAAATGAAAGCATTAGAAATCCAAAATTTATAGTTCAAAATTATAATCAAATCTAAAACACTTAAAGTCCAAAGCATTAAAAGGAAAACTTATATATATATATATATAAACGGGTTATTCGGGTCATTTTCGAGTTGAAATTTTTTACCCTGATCTTACCCGTTTAATTTTCGTGTCGTGTCGTGTCAACCCGTTTACTTAAACGGGTTGAAATACATTACCCAAACCCGTTTATTTCGTGTCGAGTTCGTGTCGGGTTAGCATGTCGTGTCAGTTTTTGCCAGGTCTAATATAATTGCGGAAGTCTTCAACAAGCTAATAACCTCTTCGAGCACACAACTAACACTCATCTCCCACAGAGACGCTAGAACTAATCCCGAAATGGAACCTGATGCACATGCCGACAAATAAAAAGGTTAGGCTAACGCCTAGTGAGTTCAAGAGTTTTACATCATGATCATAAAGGAAATCGTTAAACGGAAATATTGCAACTTAAATCATGATCTTTTACAATGACTTACTTTAAATATGAGAACAACCCATTTTCCAATAATACACATTTTATACATGGACGACTCAAGGACAAAACATCATTTTATGAAATAATGCAACCCAACACCTACTCAAAACGCGAATAATAGTAATTGCCCAAATATTGAAATTTGAATAAACTTTATAAACCAAACGACCAAAATATGAGTAACCTCAAGTCTCCAAAATTATAGCATATGGAGAATAACCCAAACTCAAAGCATCACCGAAAACAAGGATAAAATTAAATACCCAAAACAACACCTTTCGGTGACGGGGGAGACCCGAATTCCCACTACTAGAAAATGTATTATCACCGACCACCCATTTCCGACAGACCATATCCGTCGGTAATTACCGACGGAAAAATAAAATTTGCGACGGATATAAAATTATTTTTTTATTTTTTTAATATTTAAATCCGTCGGAAATCCGTCAGAAATTTTAATAATTTAATAAAAAATAATTTTTTCCCGATGTCCGTCGGTGATCCGTCGGAAATTACCGACGGATTACCGACGGCTGTTAGATGTCCGTCGATAATTACCTTTCTTTGTGTATGTATGTATGTATGTATGTATATCATGTATGTATGTATGTATGTATATATGTATGTATGTGATCATGTATGTATGTACATCAAGTATGTATGTACATTATGTATAGTTTGTTTGTATGTATGTATGTACGTATGTGATCATGTATATATGTATGTATGTACATCATGTATGTATGTATGTATATATGTATGTACATGTACGTATATATGTGATCATGTATATATATGTACATCATGTATAGTATGTATGTATGTATGTACGTATGTGATCATGTATGTATGTACATCATGTATAGTATATGTATGTATGTATGTACGTATCATGTGATCATGTATGTATGTATATGATATGTAGTATGTATGTCTATAGATCATGTCTATGTCATGTGTGTATGTATGTATATATGTCTATGTATGTGTCTATATATGTATGTATGTATGTCTATAGATGTATTGTAAACATATGTATTGCTTGTATGTATATGTAGTGTATATTGTCTGCAGATGTATTGTATACATACGTATTGCTTGTATGTATATAGCACATATACGTCTATATCATGGATGTCTATGTATGTGTGTATGTCTGTCTATAGACGTATTGTATACATATGTATTGCTTGTATGTATATTTGTATATAACTATATATGTGTGTAGATGTATTGTATACATATGTATTGCTTGTATATATATATAGGACATATATGTTTGTATCATGCATGTCTATGTATATGTGTACGTATATGTGTATGTATGTATGTATGTGTAACACATTTGGTCCCTGATCTAACTGGAATTAACGGGAAAAGATAGCGGTCGTTAATTGTTTCCAAGAAATGTCTTCAGGGGTGTTTTAGTCAATTTAAATATAATTTGATAAATTAATTAATAATTTTAAATATAATTTGATAAATTAATTAACAATTTATTTAATAAATTGAATATTAAACAATATATGAGAATTTATTTAATAATTTATTAATTTAAAAATAATTTATTTAATAAAAAATAAAATCCGTAGGAAATCCGTCGGTAATCACCGACGGATATAATCCGTCGGTGAATTTCCGAAATTTCTAGCGGGCATATAGCCCTAATTTCAGTCTCTCGATCTCACAAATCTCGATCTCTCAGTCTCTCCGTCTCTCCCTCTCAATCTCTTGATCTCTCCACGCCCTCTCCCTCTCGATCTCTCCATCTCTCCATCTCTCGCTCTCAGACTCCCTCCATCTCTCCCTCTCAATCTCTCGATCTCTCCATCTCACCCTCTCCACCGGCGAATAGCTGACCACCGTCGAACAGCCGTCGAACAACCGACCACCGGCGACCACCACCTCCACAACCCTTGTCTCCGGCGATCCACCTCCACATATTTGATTTAGGTTTGATTTCTAATCTGTTATATGTTTTTAACTTCTTGATAATCACTTCTGTAACATCCCCCGTCCCCGTGGTATTCGGAACGGATGATTTTACGAACGGGACTTAAAATAATCTCGTAACTAGATCAGAGCTACTAATAACTCTAAACATATATTACAATCCAAACTCTCATACCTCAAAAAGTGTTTATAAACTTAGAACGTTTATATAATAAGGCAAGTCTAAGAACTCCAAAATTTCACGCTCGATCTCAAGTCTTGTCCCCGTAAACGTCACTTCGAACCTGTCGTGTCAGAAAACAAAAAACACGGTTGAGCACATGGCTCAGTGAATGGATTATCATATAAATTCGTAAATAATAATGAAAACATCGATAACGAAGCGGAAGACATAAAAATTCGATTCGAAGAAAGTTCTTTGAGACTGAAGTTCATAGTTCATTTAAATCAAGAGAAACGTTTGGTAATATAATCAAATGCAATAATCTCAAGAACATTTCACACTTTAACTTCAAAACGTAATATAAATAAAGTCCGTCAATTCCAGTCGTGTTCGTGGGGTGATCAGCCACACGAACTAGGTCGGCATGCGGGCACACACAACGAGTCCTCCGTGAATTTAACCACGGTCACATATTTTGTGGGTAAAATTCTAGAATCGATTCATCCGCCCTGGAGCCAACAAAGTCAGCCAAGTCCCCCAGAGTGGGTTCACGTAAGCCACATAGGCTTAACTCTGGTGGACCATCATCTGCAGGACGCCATGACAACAAAGCCGCCATAGAAAGCATCCCAAATAATGTGCCCATTTATTGGGTTATTCGAAAATCAATGAAAACAAAACATGTGCCACTTACCCAAATGGCGATCACATAAATTATAATCTATATACTTCACATTTTTCATAAACAATCTCATACGAGACACATTTTAATAAAACATAAAAATGTTCAAACAATTGATTCAATAAACCAAAATCAATGTGTATGTGTGTGTATAATTTCACACTTGTTGATCACGTTCGGTTGATCAATCACAAGGCGGTGAACCACCTTAAGGAAGGGTCAACTACAACAACTAGTTGCCCACGATTCAAAAGAAATGAAATCCATACCTTAACCAAATTGAGACGTATCACTCGATCAACCGAGACTCACGACGAACTTTAACTCGTTCGATTGCCTATTTAAACATCGAATTATTATCACTCGCATAACATAAAACTTAATGGTTATCATCCTAAGCTTAATCACGAAATTATATTCTCTTAGACATTAAACCGATCACTTGGTGTGCGGTTAAAAATCTAAATACAAATATCACCATTTTGATTCTAAACTTTATCCTTTTGTAATTCCGACAAAATCAAACATTCCTAAACATATAAATGATTATAATTTTGCAATATCTAATCATAATCTACCAACCAACTTCAACTACCCTAACTTACCAACTTAAATAACTTAAGAAGAAATTTATACCTCTAGGAATGGTTCGTCGCGTAGATTCCGAATATGTAATTATATCTTCGATTACTTCAACGGATTTGATAGAAATTTAGAGAGAAGTTTTTGAAAGTTTAGAGAGAGAGAGAGAGATATGAGAGGAAGATGGCGGTCATGAAATACTAAGAATGATGGAGACAATGACTTGTATTATGGATTTGGTTTTATTTGTTTATATATATATAATATACTTACGTTTTCTTATATATATATATATATATAATATTTACTTTTTCTTATATATATATATATATAAATTTGTTTTAGAAGTTTAGTTAAATTACGGTTTTAACCCTTAACTATATTTGGTTACCATTTTAATTACGGTTCAATTCGGGTAAGAACAATTACACTTTTTAAAACGTAGTCTTACAACTTCTATGTTAGGTTTTGATAGTTTGATAATCAATTCTCTGTTAAGTTTTGGAATCTGCTGCAATTTCCGTTGAGAATGAGCTACAAAGATTGTTTAAAGTTTGGTCAGTGATTTTATGTATATTGTACCAATTTTGGGTATGTAGTTTTAGTTTTAGTTGATTTTATGCTATTGTACCAATTTTGGGTATGTATACACTTTTAGTTTTAGTTGATTTTATGCTATTGTACCAATTTTGGGTATGTAGTGTTAAATTTGAATATGTGTGTGTTTATGAATTAGTTTATTTACTGTTTGAATATGTGTGTGTTTGTGAATTAGTTTTAGTTGATTTTATGCTATTGAATATGTGTTTATGAATTAGTTAAATTTGAATTTGTGTGTTTAGTTGATTTTATGCTATTGGATTAGTTTACCTTTTTGGGTATGTACTGTTTGTGTTTATGAAACTATGAATGTTAATAAACACTAATCTTCCATGTTTATGAATCTGTGTGTGTTTATGAATATGCCATTACTAAAATAAATCTAGGGTGTAATGGTATGTAATATGATATTTTGGTATGATTTGGTTTAGAGTTTACCCGAAAAGCTTGATGATTTGGTATGATTTAGGATTTGATTATACTTGATTTTATTTATTTATTTTAGTTGGGTTGCCAATTGTTGGGCAAACATTAGGTTGATATACGGAAATATTCATTTTATAGGCGTTATGCAGCCGAAATTTTAAAAAAACATGTAGTGTTCAATAGACTTCTAACTTCGTTGACACCTACGGTTTGACTTTTAAATAGTCAAAACACCTTTCTTTGATTGTAACCTACGGTTTTGACTTTCCAATAGTCAAACCATTACACTTAGAGTTTTTGAGTCATCCAAAACTCCTCTACACCTATGGTCTGACTTTCAAGAAGGCAAACCATTACATGTAGTGTTCAATAGACTTCTAACTTCATTGACACCTACGGTTTGACTTTTCAATAGTCAAACCATCTTGTTGGTTTGACTGTCATCGGAGATGGTTACCTAGTGCACACCCCTTTCGACGTGATCGAACAGGGTTTCTGGACGGATCTAGGGTGTTAGCCGGTCCACCACCCAAGTTAACCGGTGAATAAATATGGGAACAGTTCCGTCATCTTCCAACTGTTTACGATGGCTTCCCGTTTCGACCGACCAATAGAAAAATTACCGGTTTCGGAATCACTCATAATTGGGTGATGAGAAGCATCTTTTGGGAGCTGCCATATTGGAAGACGTTGTTAATCCGACACAACCTTGATGTCATGCACAATTAGAAGAACGTCTTTGAGAATCACTTTAACACTATCATGGACACATCAAAAACAAAAGACAATATAAAAGCAAGGAAGGATGTAAAGATTTATTGCAACCGATCGCAGTTGCACATTGCCACGTCAGGCAATAAAGTAGTGAAGCCGAAGTCGTCGTACACTTTGACAAAACAACAAGTAAAACAAGTATGTGAATGGTTGAAGAGACTAAAGTTTCCGGACGGGTATGCTTCGAATATTGAGGGTTGTGTAAACATGGCAGATTACACCTTTTATAGCTTCAAGAGTCATGATTGTCATGTGTTTATGCAACGATTTCTTCCTATTGCGTTACGAGGGATGATACCGACTCCCATATAGGATGCGATAACGGAGTTATGCATATTCATTCGTGTGATCTGCTCAAGGGTGTTACATTTAGAAGACTTGATTCCATTGCAAACAAGTATCGTTCAAACAATTTGTAAGTTGGAAAAAGTCTTCCCGTCCAGATTCTTTGATTCTATGGAACACTTAGTGATACATTTGACACGGGAAGCCATAAATGGTGGGCCCGTCCAATATAGGTGGATGTATCTTTATGAGAGGTAAATGAACTTTGCCATTCAAATACTTTTCATTCAAGTACTTACCCATTTATTTTCTAACATGTATTTCAATCGTTGTTTAGGAAACTTGGGTCGTTGAAGAGGACTGTTAGAAACAAAGCAAGGGTGGAAGGGTCTATCGTTGAGTCTTATCTAGTAAATGAACTCTCCACCTATTGCTCCCTGTATTTTGATCCACAGATAGAAACTCGACATAATCGCGAGTCAAGAAACTTTGCCCCAGATATTCCTTGTTCTTCAGGAATAGACGATCACTTGAGCATATTCAAGGTTCCATCTCGTAGATTATTCGAAAAGGGGGGGAAAAGACCATCTTGACTCAAGCCGAGATTCACAAGATCCACACATATGTGTTGTTGAATTGTGAAGAAGTTCGACCTTTTCAATGGACCTTCGATGAGTGGATATGACAAAGAGAACCTCATCTTGATGAAGTTGTACGGGATAAAGCTAGGGATGAAAGGTTTTCTACTTGGTTTGAACAACACGTGAGTACAAAAATATGAAATTTACGTATGTAATGTTACACATATGTAATTATTTCTTATTTGTGGTTTTATAGGTCATGCTCGGATCAGGCGATTTCTCCGACCATTTGAAATCCCTAGCACGTGGACCAGACCGATATGCTTGGTCGCATAAGGGATATTTTGTTAATGGTTACAAGTTTCATACGGTAACATATGCTGCTGGGCGTGTCACACATAATAGCGGCGTATGTGTGAGAGGATCTTGTTATGAAGACTCCGATTTTGACTATTACGGATTGTTGGACGACATGTTAGAGGTGGAGTATTACGGTGTGGGATATTATGTTCTAGTTTTGTTCAAGTGTACATGGTTTGATAGTCCAGAGGGAGTTAAATTTGACCCTAAACATGGGTTGGTTGATATCAAATACAAGTCTAGACTCAGAGGTGAGGACTATTACATCCTAGCATCACAAGCGGAACAAGTGTATTACACACCCTATCCTTCAGGAAGTAAGGATTTAAAGGACTGGTGGGCAGTTGTGAAGACCAAAACCCATGGAATATATGAAGTTGCAGAAAGGGATATCGTTGTTTTGGATGATGATAACGTGGATGGAGAACCGTTCTTTCAAATCAACGAACGGGTAACTCATAATACAAACAATTGGGTAAATGAGGACCTCGATTTCGTCCCTCTTGTCACTAGGGAGCTCAACGTAGTTGCCACAAATGATGAATCTAGCGAGGAAGATGCATCAGATCACGAAGCTAGCAACGAGGAAGAAGAATTTGAAGACGTAGACGATGATGAAGATAATGAAGACGAACTTATGTTATCTGATCACTCGTCTCATAACTAGTGTGCCTTTCTTATGTAGACATTTTGTGTTAACCATTCTCTATGATTTATGTACACTTATATCATTTATGTAGACATTTTCGTGTTAAACATTCTCTATTTTGCCGTTCTTATGTAGACATTTTTGGGTCTTATGATTTATGTACACTTATATAATTTTGTGTTAACCATTCTCTATTTTTAGATGTCGGGACGCCCTTCTAGGGGTAGTAGGGTTAATAGGGGTAGGGGCAGTAGCAGCTCCACCGGGTGTGGTGACCCCCACGCCGATGAGTTCACCGATGATGGACTAGATCAGATCCAGTCTGATGACGGACTAGCAGCGGGCTCGAGGGTTAGAGGCCCAAATGTGGCATCACAGACGCCCCAGCCGAGTCAGCGACTGCCACTTTTGTTGTCTGAAGCGGGCGGGTAAGTAGATGTGATATATTATTTATTCTATTACATAATAAACCGATCCTAATGTTTTTTATGTTGTATATTTTGCAATTATGAAGGTTTAGGGACAAGTCGGCAGTCTGGAGGGTCGTTGTCGTCTTTAAGTCTATGTTCGATGGTCCTTGAGCTCATTTTAGGGATGTCCCTGATGAGCATTATCCACTGATGCTGGATCGATTACGAGTAGGTATTTTACTCTATTTAACTTATTGAGTGGATTTATTTTTACTTAATCCAAACAATGTGTTTGCAGTTATATTATAGTTGGCCTCCTGAGATGGACGCCGACGTAGTAGCTGCATTTCGGCGTATCCTAAATAATAGGTACGCGGACATGATGAGAGATGCCCGTCGCTTCTCCCAGGAAAGGGCTTTAGCCATTGATGGTATCCAGTTCGACGGACGTGACTACACGATTCTTGCCGCACTCCCTCTAGAGTGGATCCGGAGTAAGTTTTGGGTCCAGATGATTGAGCAGGTTTGTTTTGTTTTGAATACTTGTATCTGGTTGTACTAGGATTTATATTGATTTATGTCTTCTTTTTAACAGGTATGGAACACCGATGCGTTCCGGCATGTATCTGCGTCCAATACGGCCAATCGGGCCACCGAGTATGAGGGGATGACATCCAGACAATGTATTGGATCTATTAGTACCGCTATGCATCGGGACCGCGTGGTAATTTATCATACACTAGACTAAATGTATATAATTGATGAATATATGTACTATATACATGATTTTATTACCTACTAACAATTTAAGTTGTCTATTGTAGAGAGATGCATGGGGTCGTGAGCCTAGCAGCGACGAGGTTTGGGAGGCTACACACTGCACCAACAAGAAACTTGTTTCGGGTGCGACTGGTCCGTCCACGGATCCTCCGATCTACGTTTACCCAAAGGCGGCTCATATGGCGGTAAGTTCAATTATGCATGGCTAGATATTTGTTTGTTTTATAAGATAGATAGAAATTATAGCAAACTTAGTTTGGGTTGCCATTGTTGGGCAGACGATAGGATTGTTTTGATAAAAGCAGGTCATGGATATATATGTTCAAATTACAGTTGAAATGCTGCGAATTTTCTATAGGTTAGTTGACTTGATAATGTCTAATTTGGTAAACTGTAGTATAACTACCATCGGATTAGGAGGGATGAGTACCCGAACTTACCTGCCGGTACTATACCTCCCAATGACGCCGAGTTGTGGGAGCGTAGTTTCGGAGGACGACGTAAGGGTCGTATTTTTGTATGGGGAACCAGTCAGGATCCCTATTATGCTATGACCGGTGATTCAGGTGCCAGTTCGAGCGGGAGCACGAGCGTCCGTCACGATGAGAAGGTATGTTTGTTAAATGTTGTTTAACATTGTCAATTATATGTTTGTTAAATGTTGTCTAACATTGTTCTATATATGTTTGTCAAATATTGAATTTCAGTTGAATGAGTTGACACAGAGGGTAGAGAGAGAGTAAGAAGAGAGGAGGCGGATGCAGGAGCGAATAGAGAGAGATGAAGAAGATAGGAGGCGGATGCAGGAGCGAATAGATCAGTTTGAGACGTTCATGAGGAAGTTTAACAATCAGCACCCCTTTCCCCTTTCGTAGGATTACGTTTTTGTAATACGTTTATGCATTTATAGATATTAAACGAGGGTTTTGTACAGTTTAAAACTTAGTATTAATTAAAAATTGGCAGGTTTTGTACAAGTTAAAAACTGGAATTTTTTAATTTTTAATTATTTTTAAAAAAATTAAAATTACCGACGGATTACCGACAGATAATCCGTCGGTAAATATTTTTTAATTTAATTTTTATTTATTAAATATCCGTCGAAAATCCGTTGCTAAATCCGTCGGAAATAATCCGTCGGTAAATGGAGGTCGTCGGTGATCCGTCGGAAATAACACACGCCGTCGGTGACCGTCGGCGATCCGTCGGAAAAGTAAGTCGTCGGTGATCCGTCGGTAATATCCATCGGTGATCCTTCGGTAATCTGAACGCCGACCACATCTATACCGACGTCCATTTACCGATGGATCACTGGCAGATTTCACTTTTACCAACGGATCACCGACGGATTAGTCCGTCGGTGATCAACATTTGTTCTGTAGTGTCCATGACTAGTGGCGGAACACAAAAGTAGGTCACATTCCAGGTTATTGAGCCCACCATACTAGGATCAAGGCCACGAACACCCCAGCTCGTACTAAGATGTGGGGGAGGGCACCCAATGATTCCTAGTCATGCTCATTCGCTAGGATTACATTTACGACCCATGGCTAGTAACCGTTCCCACATAATCGTACCAAATTGCCCTCGAGGACCCAATGTCTCAACTAGCTACAAATGAGAAATAACTATCCCATAAAAACTGATAATCCAAAATCACTCTAAATCTTAGAGAGAGAAAGTGTAAGCGCCAAAGTATATGTGTATTCAAAGTATGCGTTCCAAAGTTACACAACACAAGGCCACAAGGGACTTAAATACCCTTGGCCAATACAAGATATAAAAGATCTAAAAACCAGTATTAGACCAAGTCTAAAAATACAATGATTACTATAAAATCTGACTTAACAATCTCCCCCTTAGTAATCATTGGCGCTCCGGTCTTCAAAGTAAGCTGATACATTCATCTTCAAACCCTAATCAGACCTGATAAACGTTATAGCGTAGCTTCTTGACTAAAAAAAAATTCTTCTCAGCATCTTTCAATCTATTTTGCCTTTGCTGATTTGACAAGACTGAACCTGTTTGTAATAAGCTTGGAAGAACAGTCGGTTCATCAGCTTGTGCTCTAGACGACGCACCTCTTTCAAATGTACTCGAATGAACTGTGGTGGTCGGAGCTGAAACAGCAAAAGAACTAGTATAGCTGAGAAAATAGAATCTTGAGCAGACAACTCTGTGTTTTTAACTTCTCGAATCTTGAACAGAAAAACTTTGAACTCTTTGTCTCTTTAACTTCTCCCCCTCATGACCTTGATGATCAGGATCAACTTGGTCATGCCTACATTGGAGACGAGACAGCTGCAGATCTGCAAAAATTCAGAATAAAGAAGAAAAGGAAGGTTTTGCGCTACATGTTGATGGCGCAAACTTAGTTTTGCGCTACCTGAAGGAGACTCAAATCTGAGTTTTGCGCTACCAACTGTTGGCGCAAATCTGACTTAAAATCATAAATGAATCACCTATTGAGCTCTTTTACTCCCCCTACACAAATGCACTAAATATGACAATTCAAGTTAGCATTCGTATAGAAAATCAGATACTCCCCCTCGAAAAGAGATATGATTTTTCAAAAAAAAATTCTCCTTATTTACTCCTCCTCGAAAGATGCATAGACCAAATTACATAGATATAGATACACAAACATAACAACATCAGTGTAAAAAGAAAAATATACTGAATATAAAATTTGAAACAACTAAACATACAAAATTTTAAACACTATACAAATTAAATTCTACGTAGTAAAATATCACAGAATAATCCATCAGATGAAGTCAAGTGTATGTTGTTGGATACATATACAAGTTTTATTACATATCAAGTTAAGACATGTTCAGTTTCAAAAACTTTCATCAATCTATTCAGTGTGCTAGCATGCGAACTTCGATTAGCTTCAAGAAAATGCAATTCTAAAAATATAATAGAGAACTTTGCTTTACTCACACTAAGCTGTCAAGAATTAAGACTTTCACAAATTTATAGGTTTATCGCAACTCAAACATATCACCAAGTATCATTAGATGTGTGCTCATTGGCATCTTTTAGCATTGTGCACATTGGCATCTTCACATGAGTGTGCTCTTTGGCATCTTTTAAGCTTGTGCACATTGGCATCTTTTAATCAAGAAGTTTAGTAAGTAATGAACATGTCGTAAACGTAACTTTCTATCTGATCCTATTGCAGGATTTGGGTCAGCCGCTCCCAGACCAGTTAGCCTTAGGGGACTAGGTGTCAAGCACCCCTTGGAACTTACTCTCCCAGACAAGAAAGTCTACATCGACATATCCTAAACCCATTCATATCAGCAAAACATGACTTTCGATCTGATTCTATAGAAGGATTTGGGTTCGATCACTCCTAGACCAATTGACCTTAGGAGACCAGATGACAAGCATCCCACGGAACTTACTTTCCCAAACCAGAAAGGTCACAGGTACAAACTTTTAAACTTAGAGATTTCTGTATTTTATATATATCATTCATCTCAATCACTCAGTTTTACATCTAAGTGCTTAGCCCATATTTTCATTACGATCCATAATTCTGACTTTTTAGGTTTTCTAAGCATTGTAAACTATAAATATTCCGAATAACACAACTTTAAAGCATTTTCAAAAGTTTCAAACATGTTGCTGACCTTTCGATTTTTGTAAGATTTGAAAGTTGAACATATAAAACAAATCAACTTGAAAATTTATCCTGGACACACATTTTATTCAAAAGAAAGTAAAACTGTAAAACTTTTACTTTATAATAGAATATGTAAAGGTTTAAACTTTTAAATTCAACATGCCGAGTTTTTGAAAGCAGAAAATTAAAATGTTTTTCATCTAAAGATTTTGTAAAAATATCGGCAAGTTGATATTCAGTTGGAACAAAATATAATTAATTAGTACCTTCTTCCACATGATGCTTTATGAAGTGTTACCTCATATCAACGTTTTGGGTTTGGTTGCTCAGATTCTTGAAAAACTAGAGATAACTGGAACAACATCAGAGATAAATGCAGCGGAATAAAGTAGATGCACTCACAGTTTCTCATTTGTCCAGAAGCTAAATGCAATGAAGAACGAGTCCTAAACTGATATGTTTAGAAGTCGAAGTCCATTAAAGTACGGGTTCTAAGCTGATATACTTAGAAGCCTTCGATCTCTTACTCCCCCTTGACATTAGGTGCCTGCAATTCAGAATTAATCTTTGGTTTTGGTACCCACTTGTATTTGAGTCCATGTTTGTTAGTTGCAGTTCTAATGGGAGTAAATTTGTTAGATTTAACATAGAAAGCACGAGAAAAATAATCAGATGAATGAACATAATCATCAGTAGAGGACGAAGCATAATCATCTGAACTTGAACCAGAGGAGGAATAGGAGACATCTTTTGCAATTTGAATCATTTGCTTTATTGAATATTTGAAAATTTTATTACAAGTAGCAAATGAATCACTTCTATAAATTTTGTCTACATTTCGATCCTCATCAGTAGCAGATTCATCATATTTCCGCTTGATCCTCCATATCTGCCTTGTAGGAGTCCTCAAAGTCCTATCTGAAATATTTGAATCAAAAGAATTAGAATTTTCAGAAATAATAGAAACTTGTTTCTTTGAATTCTTTGACCTTCTTCTTTAACGCTTTGGTTTATAATAATCATCATTTAGCGTAAAAGATTCATCAAGAATTTCCGATTTAAGATTTGAATCTGAAGAAACAATTTTACCTAAAAAACCCAACTGATC
Source organism: Arctium lappa (assembly GCA_023525745.1). NCBI lineage: Eukaryota > Viridiplantae > Streptophyta > Magnoliopsida > Asterales > Asteraceae > Arctium > Arctium lappa. The sequence goes on along the minus strand of CM042048.1, from coordinate 19,668,609 downwards.
AGACAATAAACCTGAACTTGCCTCGGAGTCAGAAAAATTTTCAAAAAAGTTTTCAGATTTTAGAACTTCCTTTTTGTTTTCTTTAAAATCAGAAGAAAGACCAGAAACATAATCTTGGTTTTGAGAAATTAATTTTTCTTCAAGACTTGACGTCATGAAAGAAAGAATTACATCTGTTTCAATTTCTCTTTGAATATTATGTTCTTCCATTTTATCTTCTAAATCAATGATTTTGCTTTCTAATACTAATGGAGGAATATATCTCTTAGAATCAAAAGAATCTGGAGATATATTTTCTTTATCAGTGTTAGTGGCACATATATCAAAATAATCATCAGACAATGAAGATTTAATGGAAGATATGACATTCAAACTGTTTATGCTCTTCTTTGATTTTACGGGAAAATATTTGGCATTTTCACGCTTGTAAACAAAAGGAATTTCCTTTTTCGTGTTGTTCATTCTTTTCTCATTTTCAATTTCTAAAACTTGATTTTCACTTGTCCAATGAAATTTGAACTGAGGAGCGTATCTTGCAAGATTTAGATAATCGTATTCATATAAAGTGGGAACTTTTGTTTTAGCTTTATCTAAAAAATGCGGATTTTCAAAACTAAGTCTCCATTTTTCTTTGATAGACTCATAACTCCGTGGTTTATTCAAGTAAATAGTTTGTTCAGTTTGATTCCATCGATATAATTTTTCTTCCAACTTGTTTATTTTATCCGAAAAACTTTCTTTTTGTTTGGTCATTTCTGTCAAAGAATCAAGATAAGTCATATTTGATTTTTCTAAATCATTCAATTTCTTTTTAAAGATTTCTTTTGTATGAGACAAAATAGATTTTTCATCTTTCAAATAAATTTTTAATTTTTCAATCAAATTTGACTTTTCTGAATTTAATTGTTTTTCAGATAATAACTTTGAGCGAAGATCATGTAAAGCAGTTATAATGATGTTCATTTGTGAGGATATAAATTTGAAATCGAATTCAAAAGGTACCTCAGATTCATCAGTTGAATCATCATCATCATCATCATCACTCTGATCATCTCCTATGAAGCACACATGAGCAGTTTCCAAATTATCAGCTTCGTTGTCGGAGTGATCTAGCCAGTATTCTTCTTCAACTAATAGAGCGGTTCCATTCTCTCTCTTTTCGGCTAGTTCCAATTTTTTCCGGTAATAAGTTGAATCCCGAACCACCTTTGCTCGACACTCCTTTGAAATGTGACCCGGCTTTCCACAACTAAAGCATGCAGCAGCGTTCTTAGCCTCAGGTACTTTGACATTCTTAGACCCAGAAGTGAAGCTAAGGTTGTTAGAACCCGAACGATGTTGGAACTTTTTGTTGTAGTGTTGAGAGAGAAGAATCATCGCCTTCTGTAGCGCTTCGCCATCATCATCAGTGGCCCCGTCATAAGCATTTTCAGATAATGCTTGTTCAGCCAATTGGCTCGTAAGAAGTGCAATCGGGTCCACTGTCTTCTTGTTCTTCTTATCAAGTTTAGCTTTCTTTTCAAGCACTAAGCATTCATCAGTCATCAAATTCTCATATAGTTCCTGTATCTGCATGTTGGAAACTCGGACATCGTTCCTCAATCTGTGACATGATTTGCTCCATTCAGGTTGAAGAGCATTAAGGAACTTGAGATTTACTTCCAACTCAGTCTTGATCACCTTGATCTTATACGGATCATTTATCACAGCACAGAACTTGTCGAAAACACTCTTCAGAGACTCACCGTCTTTGACTTTGAACTCTTCAAAAATTTTCATGAAACGCGTATGCCGGAGTTGTGTTACAACCGTAGACCCAAGCATAATCTTCTCTAGTTGTGCCCACATTTGCATTGGATTCTTTTTGTAACAATCAATCCGGTTGTAGATAGTATTTGGTAATGCTAGCATCAGATTTGTCTTTATTTCACGATCAGCTTTATATCGCGAAGACTCTTCGGCAGTGTATTCGTCGGTAGGCTTTAACACCCTAGTAGCCAGAGTAGTTACAGTCGCGGGAATCTCTTTCAAGGGCTTTTCGAAAGGTCCTTGAGTGAGTATCTTCATCATGTTATCTCCGTTAGCTTGACGCTCGATGAAGTTAATGAATCGATCTTGCCATTGAGTAAAATCATTTTCATTGATCAACACTGGAGGACGCGTATCTGTTCCCAATGACATCATGATATCATTTTTGTAGAACTGAGATTGAAGAGAAAACTTTGAAGAATGCATAGAAAGCTCAAAGTCTGGAACAGAGAGGCTGGCGCAATTCTGGGGTTTTGCGCGAATAGTTACTGGCGCAAACTAGATTTGCGCGAAACGTTGGTGGCGCGAATAATGTTTTGCGCGAGACGAGACTGGCGCAAACTTTGTTTTGCGCGAGAAAGTAGCGCAAACTTAACTTCGCGTGAGATGTATGTGACGAAAATTTAACTTTGCGTGAGATGAAAGTGTCGCAAACTTAACTTTGCGCTATATGGATGGTGCAAATATGTTTTGCGCGAAACTAAGGTGGCGCAAACTTTCACTTTGCGCGAGACGATGGTGGCGCAAACTTAACTTTGCGCGAGACAAATGTGGCGCAAAATGAACTTGCGCGATGAACTGCTAGCGAAAAACTGAACTTTTCGCGAGAAGACTGAGACCTGAACTTGGCGAAAACTTTGGCAACCTTAGTATGAACTGGCGCAAACCTAAGATGAACTAGCACAAAACTCAGATCTGGCGCAAAACACAGAAAAAACTAGAAACAACTTCTAAAACTGATTACCGATTTGAAATTGAAGAAAATTTCTCACACAGAAATGTTCGAAAATAGTTTTCTAAACACTTTGTAACAAACAAATCGATCAATTTTAGCAAAAACGAGAATTTATGAAACGTCCAGAACGTTTTTGTCGAACCGAACAAAAACTTACAAAATCCTCAAATTGAACATCAAAATGTGATTTTCTTGGAATTTGGTGTGAATCAAATATGATCTAACAATGAATTCGAATCCAACAAACCAGATTTCAAGAAAATTCGATCAGAAAACAGCAAGAATTTGACAAACTTCAGAAAACGAGATTTTCTTGACCGTGATCAAGAAAATCAATCAAATTTTCTGAATTGTTTTTCAAAATCAGATTGAAAACAAATTCTCTCAAATCTCTCAGATTCAGATTAGGCTCTGATACCAATTGATAATCCAAAATCACTCTAAATCTTAGAGAGAGAAAGTAGAGAGAGAAAGTGTAAGCGCCAAAGTATATGTGTATTCAAAGTATGTGTTCCAAAGTTACACAACACAAGGCCATAAGGGACTTAAATACCCTTGGCCAGTACAAGATTTAAAAGATCTAAAAACTAGTATTAGACCAAGTCTATAAATACAATGATTACTATAAAATCTGACTTAACAAAAACAGACTCAGAAATTACATCACGGATGCAGGTCCGGGTATTGGACTCCACGAGCCCTCACCGTATTGTCCTCGAAATCCCATGACTAATTCTGGTGCCAACATATAAATAATAGCCCATTTCCTTTAAATAATAAAGACCGACTCATATGCCTATGGATTCACTTCATTACCGTCTAAAACATTACATGACTCCAATCGAATGGCCGACGCACTCAAAACATGTAATTATCAAGTGATATGTGTTACTCCCAATTAACAATGTTATGATCAATATGACATTTAATTTCCAAATTGAAATACTTTTGTTTCAATCACAAGTCTGAATTACAAAGAACACTCACAACTCTTTCTCTCTCTAACTCGGGAACACTCGTACAATGCTATCTCTGATGTTCTCGTTGTTACAAGATTACACGCACACAATCTATTTAAACAAAGGCATAAAACGCGCTAAACACTGTTCACGCTAAACACAGAAACGCACAAACAACTTAAAAACAGAAAATACAATGTTTGACTTTGACTTTATTACACTAGAAGTTGACTTTGATGCTGAGAGTTGACTTTAGATTTGACCTTCAGTCTTCATACTTCTGTGATCTTGTATCCAACAGATTTATGCTCTAACAATCTCCCCCTTTGGAATCAAGATCATCTTCAAAAGATTTAGCAATTCAATCTTCTCTCTTTGAGTACACAAATTACAATTTCCCTCTTTTAACCATCTTTAGCAATCTTCAGAATCTTCAGCAAAAACTTTATTAAAAAAATATCAATCTTCCCCAAGAATAATATAAAGCTCTTAAACAATCTTCTCAGAATTATCTCAAACCTCTTTCAAACATTTGAAAGAAATCATCTTCAGTTTCAGCTCAGATTACTTCAGCAAATTATCTTCAAAGAAAATTTCTGTAAAATTCAGCATGTCTTAAGAAATCTTTTGAATTTGCTTTTCTCTTTTAGTCTTTCAGTTTTTAAAAACAAACATTCTTCAAATCAATCTTTAATCTCCAACTTTTCTTTATTAACTCCAAAGTTTGTTTCAAATTGTTATTCAGTCAACATTTCTTTGAACTTTGTCATCTCCCCCTTTTTGATTATTGCAGCATGAAATCATCAAAAATTTCTCCAAGAAATGTCTTTATCTGACCACTGATCTTTTAACACATAACCTCAGAATATATACCAATGCAATGAATATATTCATCCGAATCTTTTCAAATTCAGACAAAATAAGAATGTAGCACCTGAATCAACAAATGAATCAGTTAAGATGCCTATCAGTAACACAAAGTCACTATGTGTAACGAATACACATTGGAAAGGAGCTTTTGTTATGTTCACTCCCCCAAGGCTTCCATTCAATCATCGAAACACCACAAAGGCAATATCTATGAACGTTATGACAAGAAAAACAAATTTCCTTGTGTGTTAGTGCAAGTGTTCGAAAGAATTAAGCACATGATGATTGTTTTTTATAAGGCTCAACATTGTGTAAACCACTAAGACAACAATAATTAAACACAGACTCAACTGTGCATGATCGAAGTGCGAAGGTGAGGCAGACTTCCTTCTTTTTCAATATCTAGATTTTCCAAATGAAAACCAGATAGATTATGTTTTGCGTCCCCAGAAAATATGAAACATTTTCTTATTGAGAAGAAAATGAGTAGTTGGTGGGGTTATTATCAAGAGTTGGCATGGGCTAGATGCCTGTTTCAATAATGTTCACCAAGAATTGTGAAACATTAGTAATGTGGCTACCCGGCTCAGAAAGTAGTTGGTGCAGAGTTTGATATTCCTTTACTCTGATCTCACACCCTCTTTCTTTTAAAACATTGAGCTTGCTTCTATCCAAACTCTCATTTACATTTTACCTCTTTACACAACCCACACTCATATCTTTTTGACATCTCACACAATCGATCACTCAAGGATTAACTTCTTGGGTAGGAAACACTGGTTAACATGAATCCATAGAAGTTTCATTTAAGCTCACACAAAGAACCCATGTATTCCTATAAGGAACATGTTGCTCAAAATTGGTTTAACTGGATCAGTTAAAGCTCAAAGATACAAGTCAGATATGTATATGATCAGAGATGTAATCATGAAGATTTGAGCATTTTAAACATTGAAGACTTTTCAAACAAGTATATTGAAAGAATGAAATGAATACAAGAAACTTGTTTGAAAATCTGACATTGTATCAAAAAGATCAATATCGAAATGATATAGCAATCAAGGCTTTGGTCATCAAAAATTGATATTGTCTATAAGAAACAAAATATAGACATTCTTGAAAGAACGTTCAGAAATGAAATCACGCTCAAATTCTTTGAAGTTCAATCGGGGTGTATCACCAGCGAAAAATTTGTTCAAATATGAGACATGGTGATAACATATCCAACAAAAATTAAACCGGTGTGTGTGAATACTTGAAAGTAGATAGAAAAGATAATACACAAGTATTAATCTTTGAAAACACAAGTATTAATCTTTGAAAACACACGGTTTGTTAACGTTTAAGCATAAGTAAAATGAAAACATTTAAAATCGCACTTCCAATTCATGAAATTTGTTTAAGAATCGGGAAGTGGTTTGAACATTTAAAAACATGTGTTCTATGATTGAAAGTCGTTCTTCTTTCAACCATATTTGAGATTAAGATAAGAAATAAACCTTTTCGCTCAGTCTTAAATCTCATCAAAACAAGCTTAAAGTCATAAAGATATGATATTGTAAGCATCTTCTCAATCTGCATCAGTCAAAAAGTCTGTCAAAGTACAAAATTTATTCACAAAAATTTATTGAAATGTAAATGACATAAAGCAGTAAAACATTGAATGTACGAGTTATGATATGAAATAATCAGAAATCATAATTCTTACTCCTTTTCTTTACTCTTACTTTCCCTGTATTTATGCATTAGAAAAAATATGCCAGTTAAACATATGCAAAAATATATTAACTCCCCCTTAAATAAATATTGATCATCTTTATCTTCTCTCACTCCCCCTGAGATCATGAATACACGTTAAAGTGTAGATATCTTTTCAGAACTAATATAAAGAAATGAAGAAAAATAACAATAAGGAAAACTTTAATAAGTAATCACAGATTATGTCTTAAGATTTAACATACCAAGTTTCGAGATAAAAAAATTAAATCTCTTTTCATCGAGAGGCTTGGTAAACAAATCAGCAAGCTGATAATCAGTGTTTACAAAATAAAGTTCTATTGTACCTTTTTCGACATTGTCTTTTATAAAATGATATCTCACATCGATATGTTTTGTCTTTGTATGTTGCACAGGATTTGCAGATATGGCAATGGCGCTCTTCGAGTCACAATAAATCGAAATTTTGTCAAATTTAAAGCCATAGTCTCGAAGTTGTGTCCACATCCACAATACTTGAGAGCAGCAACTGGCAGCAGCTACATGCTCTGCTTCAGCAGTAGAGGTGGAAACACAAAGTTGTTTCTCTGACGCCCAACTTACGAGATTGTCTCCAAGAAATTGAATATGACCCGACGTGCTCTTCCTGTCTAACATACACCCAACATGATCTGCATCCGAATAAGCAGTCAGTTCAAAACCAGTATCTTTAGGATACCACAGACCAAGATCTGCAGTCCCCTTCAGATATCTAAAAATCCTTTTGACCGCGGACAAATGGGATTCTTTGGGGTTAGCCTGATACCTTGCACATAAACATGTAGAAAACATAATATATGGCCTACTAGACGTCAAATACATTAAAGAACCTATCATGTCTCTATAGTTCCTAACATCAACAGGTTTTCCCGAAGGATCCATGCTGATCTTAGTTCCAGGTGCCATAGGGGTACCAATTGGTTTACAAGTTTCCATTTTGAATATCCGAAGAATATCAAAAATGTACTTAGCTTGATTTATAAAAATCCCCGTTGAAAATTGCTTAACTTGTAATCCGAGAAAGAAATTCATCTCTCCCATCATACTCATTTGAAATCTTGACACCATTAGATTAGAAAAGTTCTTACAGTATTTAGGGTTTGTAGAGCCAAATATTATATCATCCATATATATTTGAATAAGAATGATATCGGCTTTTTCTTTCTTAATGAATAAAGTGGTATCGATTTTACCTTTAGTGAAGCCAGACTTGACCAAAAACTTTGATAAAACATCGTACCAGGCTCGAGGCGCTTGTTTTAACCCAAAAAATGCTTTATCCAGAATATATACGTTGTCTGGTTTATCTGGATTCACAAAGCCTTCCGGTTGTGTAACGTAGACTTCATCCCTAAGTATGCCATTTAGAAAGGCAGTCTTCACGTCCATCTGGTAGACAGTGAAGTTTTTGTGAGCAACGTACGCTAGAAACATGCGGATTGCTTCTATACGTGCTACTGGAGCGTAAGTCTCGTCGTAATCTATGTCTTCCTCTTGCCGGTAGCCTTTGGCAACAAGTCTTGCTTTGTTTCGAATTACAATACCATCTTCATCCTTTTTATTCTTGAATACCCATTTAGTGCCGATGATAGATTTTCCTTCCGGTTTTGGCACAAGTCTCCAGACCTTTAGGGCTTCGAACTTGTTTAACTCTTCTTGCATAGTAGACACCCAATCCGAGTCAGCTAGAGCTTCTGATACGCGAGTTGGCTCTATCTTACTCAGGAATGAGTCATGCAGACATTGATTTAAAGTTGCTAACCTAGTTTGCACCGGCTTTGTTGGATCTCCAATGATTTGGTGAATAAGGTGCTCTTTGGTCTAGCGATATTCATAAGGGAGTGGATTAGATGTTGATTGATGATGATTATCATCTAAGAATCCACTGTCAACTTCATTAGTTTGTACAGTAGGAAAGAGTGATTCAGTTGAAGTAGCTTGTACAGAAGCTTCAGTTGGTACAGCTTGTTCAGACTGTTGATTTGTCTCTATTATACAGCCAACTGATTCAGCAACTTCCATTTCTTCATTTATGTTCACATCTTCAACTATCGAAGCAGATATTTGAACTGGAATTTCTTGCTGAACCGAAAAGTTGAATTCAGTAGATAACTCTGAAGCGGTTGAATTACTATTCATTGAGTCATTCATCCTGTCAACCACAGCAGATTTAGTCACTTTAGATCCAAGAAATTCATCATAAAACAGTTCAAATAATAAATCTAAATCAGATAAATGAGCATTAGAAGTTGATGCTTCATCTGATTTCTGCTTTGTCGGTACAAGTTCTGGACTGATCTGCCCAGAAGCTAGAACTCCGGTAAGTACGGGTTCTGAATCGTGTTGTTCAAAAGACATATCTTTGTCGAATGTGACATTAACGCTCTCAACTACTGTCTTTGACTTCTTCAAATACACCCGATATGCAGCCGATGATTGAGAATAACCAATGAAAATTCATTCATCTGCCTTAGCACTGAACTTGTTCAGACTCTCTCTGTCGTTAAGCACAAAACACTTACAACCAAAAATATGAAAATATTTTATTGTTGTTGTCCGGTTGTTGATCAAAACATAAGGAGTATTTCCAAAACGACGATGTATCATGGAACGATTCTGAGTATAACACGCAGTCGAAACATCTTCTGTCTACAGAAACAGAGGTAGATCAGATTGGTTGAGCATAGTCCGAGCGGCCTCGACTATCGTTCGGTTGCGCCTTTCTACTACTCCATTATGTTCTGGCGTACGAACAGAAGAGAATTGATGTGTTATCCCGACCGATTCGAGATAATCTTCAACAATTTTGTTCTTAAACTTAGTGTCGTTGTCTGTTCTTAGAAGCTTGACTAGTTTTTGCAGGTTCACTTGGGTAGTCTTCAGAAAGGTGATGAGTACTTCGGACGTCTCATCTTTTGATCTTAGAAATTTTACCCATGTGTACCTCGAATAGTCGTCCACGATAACTAAAACATACTTCTTGCCGCCTATGCTTTGTGTTCGCATGGGACCACAAAGATCCATATGCAACAAATCGAGTGGAGAACTGGTAATTTGTTCAGGTTTCATCTTATGTGGAGCTCTCTTCATCTTTCCCTTTTCACATACTGCACACAAGTGTTCTTTCACATATTTGAGCTCAGGAAGTCCTTTGACTAGCTTTCCAGTGACCAATTTGTTTATATAACGAAAATTCAGGTGTGACAGCCTTCGGTGCCAAAGCCAACTTTGCTGCATCGAGGCTTTTGTCAGTAAGAAAACCTCACTGTCAGTCTGAACCTTTGAAAGATTGATTGTGTAGAGGTTGGATCTTCTAATTCCGACCAAAAGTTCCTTTCCATCTTCAGTACGCACAGAACAACTTTTGGCTTTAAAATTCACCTTTAATCTTTTGTCGCAGAACTGACCAATGCTAAACTGGTTGTGCCCTAAACCTTCAACATAACTCACCTTCGTTATCATTACTTTGTCTTGAATGATGTCACCATATCCCAAAATTGGTGAAAATTGGTCATTTCCAAATCTAACTGTTCCGCAGTATTTCTCTGTATAATTAGACAATAAAGTTTTCTGCCCAGTCATATGCTTGGAACACCCAATATCCAAGTACCACATATGATGGGTCTGCACATGAGAAATCACGAAACAATTGATTTAGGTACCCATTTATATATGGGCCCTACAGTGTTAGCACAAGTAGATTTTGGCATCCATTTAAAAATGGACCCTTTTGCTTTTTGAAAAACAGATGAACCATATGAATGAGAAGAATAAACATGATATGTGCCAAACCAATCATTACAATGTTGTCGAGAAGCAAAATCATCCCTACGAATATTAGAAAACTTTCTAGTATACGGAGATAACTGGAATAATTGCTTTATTGAATAGTTCTTGTAATGAGTTACAAGTTTTTGTTTATTAGAAGCAACATTCACAATTATATCAGAAGTACTATCAGTATTTCTATTACAAGGAGAATCAGACAATGATTTTGCCTTCTCGTCAACCTTCTTCTTTGGTATCCAAGTTGATTTAACTCCATTCTTTTGCTTCCTCATATCTGAAACATTTGACAGATTAAAGTTAGAACTGTGAGAATCAAGAGAATGCTTCTTCTTTAGCTTATCAGTGTTGGTCAGTTTCTGTGAATGCCCAGATTTCTGCTTCTTACCTTTGGCAACTTTGGTTTTCACAGGAACTGATTTATCAACTTTCGTTGATGTTTCACCTTTTTCGTACACACTTGGTAATCCAAAAGAGTTTATGACAAATTTTGAATGATCAGGAAGTTTAGCATTAAAATCAAATTGAGCAACACAGTCATCTAAATCACCATCAGAGTTTAAAAAATCAACCTCTCATCATCAAATAAACCAGACATATCATCAGATTTTGAAGCCTTGGATGATTTAGAAAAATCAGTGAACACAGTAGAAAAAACAGTTCGTTCAAGATCAATCAAAATTCTTTCTTCTGCTAGAGTTTTCTCAAGTTCAGAAATTTTACTTTCCAAAACTAGAGGAGGAACATAAAGCTTACCTTTGATAGGCTTAGCATACATTTCTTTTAAAGAATAACTCTCAAAATAGTCATTTGAAAGAAATTTTGATTTATCAGAACTACAACTATTATTCAACCTCTCATAGCGAAATGGAAGTTGAACGTTAGTTGTGTTCTTTCTTTTCTCATTTTCTTTGGCTTCATCCTCTTCAGATAGTTTAGTCCACTTAACTTGAAGTTCAGGGTATTGTGGTGCCAATCTTAAAAATCCAAAATCATAAAGAGCAGGCACTTATGATATACCCTTTTTAAGATAGTGTGGATTCTCATAACCGAGTCCCCAACACTCTTTGTTCTCTTTTGGTTTGTTTAGATGAATGGTTTGTTCAGTTTGACCCAATGTGTATAATTTCCCTTCCAAAGCATTCACCTTTTCAAGCAAAGATTTTTTTTTTCCGAAAGTGAAGAATACATTTTAGTAATCTCTTTTGATTCAAACTCAAACAATTTATATTTTGAAACAGTTTCAGATAACTCATTATGAAGTATAGTCTTCTCTTTAGCGCTAGTATCAATATTTTTATGTAAAGCTTCAATCAATATGTTTTTCTCAGCAAGATCCTTGCTAAGTTTCAGTATTGACTGTTTGTTTTCTTTCATGATACTTTTCTCGCGTTCATGTTTAGAATTTACTTCTTGGAGTTCAACCATCATGGCTTGCATGGCATTAAGAAAATCAGATTGAGACATATCACATACCTCTTCATTGTCTTCCTCATCTGATTCAGCTTCATCTTCACACTCATCCACTGTCTTTCCCATAAGGCAAATATGAGCTGTCTGTTCTTTCTCATCTTCTTCATCTGAATGGTCGAGCCAGAACTCTTCCTCTGCCATTAATGCCTTGCCTGCCTCTTGTTGCTTTGCCAGAAGCATTTTGTTCTTGTAATACTCGGAGTTTTTGACTTTCGGCTTTCGGCAATATTTTGCAAAATGTCCAATTTTGCCACAGTTGTAGCATTTTGTCGGTTCTGGCTGCTTAGTCTATTCAGCTCTATACTTCCTTTCCTCAGGCTTCTTTTCTTCCATTCTCTTTCCTTCGACCCTCTCTTTATGCTCATAGTTCTTAGACCCCGAATAATATCTTTGACTATTTGAGCCAGTCTTTTTGTAAAATTTCTTCTGAAATGCTTTGGTCAACATAAGCATTGCCTGCTTCAAATTTTCACAATCATCAGAATCTGAATTCTCATCACTTTCTGCTTCTTCGGACTCATAAACTATCACTTTCTTTTTCTTTTTAAGGCTCACACTTTTCTTCTTCACAACAAGAGCAATCGGATCAGCAACTGCTTTATCAGCCTTTTTCTTCTCCTCTTTGATCTCATCTACTTCCTCTTCATTCTGCCTAAGAGTTTCATAAACCTCGTGGAGAGGAATCTCATTCAGATCTTTCAACTGCTTCATCTGTCTGGTAAATCTCTTCCACTCAGGCTGTAAAATACTGAGAAACTTGACATTCAGCTCTATTTGTGATTTCCTGACCTTGTTCTTGCTTAACTCATTCAGCAAGGTCACAAATCTGTCATAAGTTGTCTCCAGAGTTTCTCCTTCTTTAGCTTTGAACTCCTCATAGTTGTTAAGGCAGTTAGAGATCTTGAGTTGGTTGCCAATCTTCGACCTAGCATCATTTTCTCCAGTTGATCCCACATTTGCTTTCCAGTACCATTGTAGCTATCAATCTTAACATATATCTCGTTTGGGATGCCTTGAAGAATAAATGATCTTGCCAATCTATCAGTTTTTGTTCTATCTTTCTGCTCTTGAGTATAATCATCAAGTGGAAGTGGATACTCTCTCTGCTCATTTCCAACAGTACGAGTCTTTGTTGGAATTTCCATAACACCTTCCTCCAATGACTTTCTAATAAGATCACCCAATGCAATTCTGTCAATGAAATCCAAGAATCGATCTTTCCATTGTTCATACTCTCCCTTGAAGAGTACTGGAGGTTTAACATCGGTTCCTATAGCAAGTGCTTCTCTGGAAGTCATCTTTGATCTACACTGCTTTTATGATCATCAAAATTCAGAAAATAAAGTTGGATCTACAAAAATTAAACTCAGTTAAATTTCAGAAAAATTTAGAAAAAAATTGACTAAGGACAGAACATGCATAACACTGAAACAACACACTTCGCGCAAAACTCTATATGCGAGTTTCAAAAACACGCACACCAAGGCTTGCGTGAACTGAACTTCGCGTACAAAGAAGCTTGCGCAAACTCACTTCTCGCACACAATGATGTGCGAGTTTGAGATTCGCCCTCAACACTGCTTGTGAGAACCAAGGTTCGCGCACAAGCTTTATGCGAGTTCTTTAGTTCTCGCACATAACAATGTGTGAGTTCTAGACTTAGAATATTTTCGAAAAACAACTTCTCGCTAAATGTAAACGTGCAAGATTCAACTCTTGCGAGTTTTGAACTTAGAATATTTTCACAAAATCACTTCGCGCAAAATCCAAAACACGCATGGCACAACTTCTCGCAAAAACCTCTTCGCATACAACAAGCAACTTGAACAGTAACAACTAGCACCTAGGGTCGTGCGAGTTTCTACTTCACGTACAAGGCTATTAGCGAGTTCTTCACAGACCAGACCAACAGTACTTTGCGAGTTCTACCCTTAGCGTGTTCTTGACTTGCGAGTTCTTCACTAGCGCGAACTTCAGATCTAGCGAGTTCTACCCTTTGCAGTTCCAAAATTCGATTTTCCAATCTGAATCGATTCAAATCATCTTCAATTGATCTGAGATTTTGTAGAAATGCTTAGAATTCCTTTTCGATCACAATATTACCAATCAATTACAGATTACAACATCAAAATCTATAATTCGATCTATACAATAGTTCGTAAAATTTCAAACACAAAACCTTAGAAAATTCTAAAATTCAATCTAATACATGTGAATTAGACTAAATGAACCATACACAATCTGTTCTATGTATCAAATCGAACCTATTACAATCAATTTTATGATTTAAACAACACAAAATCGACAAAATCAAACACTCAGTTCATTTCAGCGAGTTCATCCTGTATACGATCTAAAACTTCAAATTCGATCCAATCTTTCTGAATTCTGTGTGCTCTGATACCAATTGTTACTCCCAATTAACAATGTTATGATCAATATGGCATTTAATTTCCAAATTGAAATACTTTTATTTCAATCGCAAGTTTGAATTACAAATAACACTCACAACTCTTTCTCTCTCTAACTTTGGAACACTCGTACAATGTTATCTCTGATGTTCTCGTTGTTACAAGATTACACGCACACAAGCTATTTAAACAAAGGCATAAAACGGGCTAAACACTGTTCACGCTAAACACATAAACGCGCAAACAACTTAAAAACAGAAAATACAATGTTTGACTTTGACTTTATTACATTAGAATTTGACTTTGATGCTGAGAGTTGACTTTAGATTTGACCTTCAGTCTTCAGACTTCTGTGATCTTGTATTCAACAGATTTATGCTCTAACAATACGCATTAAGTGCAATCATACTCATAACTCCATGACGGGCTATTAAACCGGACAATTGTCCCCAAGACTCATTTCAGTCAAACCGAGTCATAGCTCAACAAAAATTGCTTTATCGCACAGTAAATGACGGTGTAAACAATAAAACATTTTAAACCAACGGTCATGCAACTCAACGACTAAAAGTTTGATTGTTCCAAAACACAAAGTTGGTTGAGGCAAACCATTTTCCAGATGAACCCATACCCCTATATTTCCAAAATGCCTCATGACACAAAGATATGCATTTTCCCAAACGGGTATATAAGATCAAGTACTCAGAAATGACAATTACGTCAAATAAACACCATTTATATAAAATTGTTAAGGACACATGTCAACATGATTTATTCATCAAAATGCCCAAGAATGCATGTTATATAAGTTTATAAAGTTAAACACTTCCAAATAACAAAAACTTATTAGCCATTAACAAATTTCATGTAAAACACAAAACACTTTAAAATGAACATTTTGGCATGTACACCGTTTTCACAAATCGACTTGAACTCACCTCGCTAGATTTAGGCTAAATCTAGATTTTACCCCACTTTGAGCTCCTTTGAAGAAACTTGAATCTTCAAGGTCGAAACCTCCATAAACCTAGGTACACAAATTTCACCCATAAATAATCACATTCAACCATTTAGAATAGATCCCCAAACACATTACATCAAAATCCCCATTTTGGTCAAAACACTAATTTTGACTCCAAACCTTCCAAAATCTTACAAACCGAAACTGAAGAAATCAAACACTAGAAAATCATCAATGAAGCATTTACATCGCATATTAAGGTTTAGAAAAGGAGGGGATAAACTTACCACTTAGGTTTTGGTGAAAACCTAGAAAACCCTAAAATAGAGTTTGAGGTTGAAGATGAAGATGGAGACTGTGAACAATTGATCATAGCTTCCAATCCTACCACTTGATAATGTTTTACCTCTATAATATCCAAGGATTTGATCCAAGGATGACCTAAAACCGACAAATATGATTTAGGTTAGTTCTAGAGAGAGTTTGGGAAGAAAGGGGAAATGAGAAATGAAGAAAGGGGCTGAAAATCAGATTTATCAGCCAACAGTCCCCTTTGTGCGACATTGACAGGCTACAATGCCCTGGTCAATGTCGCTAGTCATTGTCGTTGACTGACCCCCCAACTTCTGTTTCTTGCTGCTACATTGTCAGGTGCAACTATGACTGGTCATTGTAGTCGGACCCGTACCAAGCACCGAAACTCGACTTTTTCTATGCCAACACTCCCGAAACTCGTAGGGACTTTAAATAATGCTTTCCCAACAGAAATCCCACCATTTACATATTACAAAAACGTCCGGACGACCTTTACCTACCGAAAATTACTGGTTGAATGTGTTGTAAGTTTGACCATTATAATTCGTGACCTTGATATTATTTTTATAGTGTTTAATAAATTCGATATCAGTTTTGATTTTTTGAATTTTTAGGGAAAATTTGAGTTTTTATGTTTCAACATCGTCCTCTCTGAAAATATGTTTTAATTTTGCACTATGTAAAAGAAGTTGAAAACTTCGACGCACAAAGTCGTTATGATACATGCGAGAAAGATCATACAGAAGGTGTGAGTTCATGTAAAGAAGCCTTATTTTCTAGTATTAGTGATCATATCGGAGGTGTGAGTTCCTGTAACCAATTCTCATTTTTTAGTATTAAATTCCGAACGATCACCTTTAGCGTGTTAGGTTTGAAAACCGACTTTTAGTTTTCCTTAAGAAATGGTTTAATAATCTTTATAGATGAGCACTATGTTCCAGATTGGATTTTTTTTTAAATTAAACTTTTTACAAAAAAACATTTTGCTTCAAATATGTAAGTAATATTTTTTTCCTCCAAGTGAATGCAACAAATATATCCCATATATCTCATTTGAAAATAAAACTTAATATATATATATATATATATATATAGAGAGAGAGAGAGAGAGAGAGGTTGTTGTAACACCTCTAAATTTGAAAATAGCAGATAATTTAAAACTTCTAAAAATCCCTTAAATTTAACACTTGGAATAACAAATATCTAAAGTTACAAGGGAAATAAACACCACAACATGTATCAGAGTTCAAACGGAACTATCTAGTCCCACAAACGGGAACAAAGTCTAACAGATATTACTAAAACCACCAAATATGTTATCTCCTCAAAACCGGATGACGTCACTAAGCCATCCTTCCGGAACTTCTACCAAGCTCCAAACGCCTCTCAGCTCCTTCTAAGACTTGATATATATGTCGATAAGAAAAAGTGTTAGGCTTAACGCCTAATGAGTTAAAACAGTTTTCATCATATAATCATAAAACGTCTAAAAAGAATACTTTATTCTAAAAACAACCGTCCCTGAAATATTAGTTATAAAAAGGCTTTGATCCCAAACGGTATTATTCTCAATGCCAAACATCCCTTTTTAGATAATGTTCACCATTCAATTTCCCCAAAACGCACCCACGAGATATTTCATCAAAATGTTATTTATATAAATAAGATGGTACGTTTTTAACACCGAAGGTGCGGGTAAGGGAATACCCGAAAAGAACACCTTTAGGTGACGGGGGAGACCCGATTCCATCGAATGTTGTGGAACACATAGTTAAACCACTTATCAACATTTACGAGGTTCACTTCAGGTCTAAAAGGGGGAGAATGTTAATGTATAGTTTAGATCAAGTGTTGTCTTTTGTATTGTTTGTATTTGACTTTGACTTTGTCTAAGGTGTCGTTTGTTTTTTAAGAGGTCTAAAGTCTGAAGTCTTAATTTAGTTATGATTAATAAGAGGTGATGTATAAAAATGTCTGAACGATTTAGACTTAAGAGAGATTAAGAGATTTTAAAAAAAAACAAACAACCCTTAAGTCTTTGAGAGTTCTTATGTTTTGAGAGTTTAGTGCTTTGAGAGTTTTAGTCATGCATATAAATAGTCTAGTTCTGTGAGGGAACCTTGTAACATTAAGGGGGTGTTTGGTTGGGGGTAATAATCTATAATTAATGGGAATGGATATAAAAACAAGTGTTTGGTTTGTTATAATATAATGGGCTCATTCCTAAATGAGCCCAAACTTTTATTCCGGTTCAGTTTGGGGTGAATGAAAAATCATTCCCGCTTCCACCCTAAAATCATCGCCTCCAGTGCTCTTCATCAAGTACGAACTCTCCACCCAAAAATCGTCGCCTCCAACTCTTCGTCACGAATTGAAGTCTCATCTCTTCATCAGGTACGTTTTCGATCTCATCTCATCTTCGAACAACAATCTATGTTGCAATCGAACTCGTCTCATCTCATCTACAATCGAACTCTCCACCTAACTGTGTTTTGTTCTTGTTTATGTAAATTTTCTACATATATCTACGTAATGATTATTGTTTAAAAATTCTAGCATCTTTAATCCCTGGTACATCTCGATCTGGAACTTTCATGAATTTATTTTTCATTTTTTTTTTGGATTACTTTGGACCTGGATGAAATTGGTGTTGAATCTATGAAGAAATTGACATGAAGGCTATAATGAAAATTACAATGCATGAAGGCTACTGGCTGCTCCACGTTGATAGCAATAATGAAAATTTCCTCATAGTTATGGAAGATATGTGAAGAATGTGAGTGCTTGATCTATCACCACAATTGATAAAAAGATATTTGTGGCACTTTGACTTGCTAAATTGTAAATGCTTGCCCTTTCATGTGACAGATGATGAATGAAAAAATGGATTCTAGAGAAATGGATACTTATCAAGAAATTGTATTTCTGTATATAATAATTTCTAGAAAACGACGTCTATATTATTTTAATTGCAAGTGCGTTAGGAGTCATTTTTGCCTTTTCTTTTTTCACTTGTAGTTTTGCAACTCCAATTGATCGATTGATGCTTGTTGGCTGCCTTTGGGCATACATGTTATGTTAGATCTGTTGGATCTGTGTTTGATCTCAATTTGATAACTCTTTGAACTGATCTAAATATCAAACACCCCCTTAATAACAAGTCTTTTATGTTTTTTAACAAGCAGTCCTGTACACGTGTGTGAGGATATTAGTAACAACAAGAATGTGTTTTTATGTTCATCTGATAGTGAAGGTGAAGAAGAAGGTGATGCACAAGGATCTCCTAACTCATCAACCACTATCACATCAAAGAAGCGCAAAAGACTTTCACCTAGAAGGGAAAATTTACAAGAACAAGAAATCACCTTCACTTCAAAATACCATTGACACGAGGTTAGATGAATTTAATTCCAAGTTTGAGTCTATTTGTGGTCAAATGATATCACAATATGTTGCTACTGCCAATCTTTTGACCGAAGCTAACAAATCTGATTCTATGAGTGAAGAGAAGATGCAAGAAGTCATGAATGAACTTCTTAGCCTCGGAATATCTACAAGTGATATTCCAAGAGCTTTTGAAATTTGCTATAATGAACCTACCAAGGTTAAGGTCTTCTTTACGTTGCCACCTCACATGAGAAGAGCATATGTGATTGGGTTCTTGTATCCTGTTAGTCAATGAATTTGGATCTTAAACATAATCTTTTGGTATGTTTTTTGAAGATAGTTGGATATGTAAGCCTCCTTTTGGTATTGTATTTTGAGGTTGGATGAAAACTTTTTGGTATTGTCTTTTGAAGTTGGATGAGACATCCAATAGTATTGTATTTTGAAGTTGGATGAAACACGAATTGTATTGTATTTTTGAAGTTTGATGGAACATCGAAATGTAATATATTTTTGAAGTTGGATGAAACATCGAATAGTATTGTATTTTTCATTTTGGATGAAACATATTTTGTATTGTATTTTTTAAAGTTATGTTTAAATGATAGGGTGATTGAGTAATGTTATAAAAATGGTAACAAAACAAATTTTCAGTTATTATATATGATAAACAACCAAACAACATCTATGATAATGATAATGATTCCCAGGATTAACCAAACAGCATCAATGTAATACTCATTCCCATTTTCATACCCTGTCATTCCCATTTTCATTCCCATTTTCATTCCTCTGCCTGAACCAAACAGGCCCTAAGAGTTGTGCGCATATTGTAATCTTGTGACTACGTGCGATACATATGACTATTTCTCTCTCTATATTCTATCTCTAGATTGTGTGTTTGATTTAGATTGAATTGTTTATAAATGGCTTGATTTAGACTTTACACCATCAAAACCCATTTGTAATCCAAATTGCACATTTAGAAAGCAACGAAATATGTTATTCAAATCCTTCAAAAATCCAATAAAATGCTTACTAATGGATCAACATCCTCTTTGGTGGCCAAAACGCCCAATATCACTTTGTAAATTATTTATACACATTTAACAACCCAATATGCTCAAGAATCCCAAAACCATAAAAACCCATTGAATATAAAGTGAACACATAATTGTATGTTTAAAACCAAAAAACATGTATATTTTGACATGTATATAGTTTTGTAAAGCAACTAGAACTCACCTTGCTAGATTTAGACTAAATCTAGGTTTTTACCCATAAAGCTTGAGTCTCTTAGACGAGATGCTGATTCCTTCCACTAGCTCCAAGTTTTCCCACCACAACCTTAGCTACAAACATTTATAGATTAAATCAAGACCCAATCAATGAAAAAGGAAAGATAGTCATAAAACCCTAATTTCTTAGATGAAGAGAAGGAATGCTACCTTACCCACAAATTTAAATCCACCAACAAAATACTTCTAGGTCACAACTGAGAACCTCAAACCCCAAATCTTTAAGGGAAAGGAAAAGGTCTTGAAGAAGGTTTGATAAAACCCTAGAAATTTGGTGGTGAAGATGATAAAATGAAGAGACTTGAGCTTAAGCTTCCAAAACCTTGTTGGATGGTGAAGTATCACTTGAAATCCCAAGTTCTTGAGTCTTAAATGCTCAAAATTAGCAATGAAGGTAAAGGGAATCATTTTAGAGAGAAAATGAGAGAGTATGGGCGAAGAGGGTAGCAACAAATGGGATGAGATAGGAAAAAATCGGGTTTAAAGGCCACTACCCCCCCCCCCGATCGCGACTATGGCCGACGACTATGCCACGCAAGGCATTGTCGCCCGCGTCTTACCACACGCAGTACCGAGTCCGCGATTGTGCCACGTGGCAGTGACTCTGGCATTGTCGTCGGGCACTGTCGCCCAGAACGCACCGAGGGCTCCCTTGCCCCTGCGACCTTGCCCTGGCGATAGTGACATGTGTCACAATCTCTAGGCACTGTCGCCCAGACTATGCGTGCTCCGAAATCCCTCCGTTTACGCGCTCGAGAGCTCCTGATACACTTAAGGTCTAAAACACCTGTCTCTTAGACTGAATTACACTTTAAATGGGTAGATTTCACTATGGAGCATAGAATCTGCAATTGCCAAATCTTACCGAAAATTCTGGGTGTTACAATTGTTCCATTTGCAAACCTACCTATTTATACAAAATTTACAAACCATTTAGGACCATAGATTTCATTAATCAATGGATGGAATCAATTTAAGGGTTGGTTGGATCGTTTTTCATTAAGTCATGTATGGATACAATTGTCTGTATTGATAAACCTGTCTGTATGATATTTGATAAGTTATTGTTCGGTTGTTATGTTGAATAACAGTCTGAATGACAAAAATGACCATTTTACCCTTTATTTTACATTGAACATTCAATTCCACCGATTTGCAGAAATCAGAAATTTCATATCAAGAAACGAAAGAATCTATGAACTGATGAACACCCACTTCAGAAATCAGAAATCAGAAATCCCAAATCGAGTAACCAAGAATCGATGAACACCTACTACAAAAATCAGAAATCAAATGATCAAGAAGCAGATGAAGCTATCAACAACCATTACATAATCAAAAAACCCAACTAGAATGATGAAGAAACAGATGAAGCCATCAACACCTTTTAAGAAATCAAAAAATTGAACCCTTATGATGAAGAATCAAATGAAGGAAACCAAGAAGGAAACCAAGTAGGAAAGAAGGAAACCCATGTTTCTTCATTTCTGCAATGATGGCGAAAAGCCTTATTTCTGCATCGATTTAAGAGGACAAATCGACCCATAAATCGATTTCAGAGGACAAATTGACCCATAAACCGATTTTAGGGGACAAATCTTGTTCATCATCCTGAACCGAACGCCACAAACCCTTTTCACGCATCTTCATATGAGGACAAATCGACCCATTTCAATCGATAACACAAACCCTAGTTTTTCAATTGGGCATACATTGTTAAAAAGAGAAGGAAGAAGATGAAAATGTTTCTTCACTTTATCGTAAACAAATGATGCATCTTTTTTACAAGGGTAGTTAGGGAAGAGAGTGGGCTAAGTGTATATGACTCTATTTTATGGCCTGAGAGAATAAGTCATTGATTTTTAGATTAAGCCATAACCGAACAGCCAACTATGGCTGAACAAATAAGCTATATGGGTTATACAGCCCATTAAGCCACAACCGAACAACCAACTATGGCTGAACAAATAAGTTATATGGACTATACAGCCCATTAAGCCACAACTGAACAACCACTTAGGGGGTGTTTACTTGGGGCTTAATGAGCTTAATGACAAAACTGGCTTATTCACGCAGATGTTTGGAGTGTTTACTTAGGGCTTAATGACAAAACCGGCTTATTCGCGCAGACATTTCTGGCTTATTCACTAAGTAGGGGAAAGATGTATTGTCCCCAGTAAGACACATCTTTGACATTTCTACCCTTTAAAAATAAAGACATGCCTACCCTCCTACTCAATAATCACGCAATAAAAACCTAGTTGCTCGATTTCACCTTCACTGCTTGTTCGATTTCGATTTCACCTTCACCGCTCGTTCGATTTTACTGCTTCGAGTTTATTGTTGGTTCGATTATGTTGGGAACTGAAGAATTTACCAAGTATGGTTAATGGTGCTAGTTCATCATGGTTACTACTTCTGTGGTTAATGCTGCCAGTAGAAGTTAATGCTGCTGGAACAAAGTTAATGCTGCTCTTCATTATTAGTACTGCTGGAGTTACTACTGCTAAGAGATTAATACTGCTGAGTATGGTTAGTGCTGCTGAACTTAGTACTGCTCAGAGTATTAATGCTGCTTATGATTAGTACTGCTTATGAAATGGAGATTCGTATGGAAAGGATGACAGTTGGATAAACTGAAGATATTCAAGGAAGCTTATAGAGATAATGATGGAAGATATTATGAAGATATTTTATTAATTGTAATTATCTTTTATTCAGTATATGTATAGTATTGATAGAATAGTTTAGATTATTATTCATCCTAAGTTTTTGTTTTAGAGAGAATCAACCTTAAGGCATAGTTCCTAATTCTAGAGAAGTAGAATTCGTATTGGTGAGCCTGTTCATCAATATTGAGGTTGTGTGTTTAATCTTGTAACTTTAAGCATTCAATACAAGTTTACAAGTGATTCATCAGATTTATTGTGTTATTTACTGTTTCATTGAATATCAAAGTGTTATTCCGTAAACTTCTTTGATATTAGTTTCTGAGAGTTTATTCTTGTTGAGAATTCGATCCTGACAAGTGGTATCAGAGCTAGTGTATCTCAGAAATCAAAATTGTCATTAGAACAGAAATTCAAGCACATAAATCAAAATCATCATGGCTAAAGGTTCAGAGTCTTCAAGCACAGAAATTCCCACAGAGGTAATATCTAATATTTGCTCTAAATCCTGTATTGAAACTGTTAAAAGGTACAGGGATCACAATCAGAAAATGAGTGATGACCTGAAGAGATTAGAAAAGGACATAAAAGATTATGTTAGGATTGTTGAAAGGTTTGAAGAGCAGATTAAGAGTTTTCAAGCCAATGAGCTTCAACATTCTTATGATACAAACTACTGGAAGTGGGAGAAGAATGATTTAGAACTTCAGCTGAAAAAGTCTAAAGAGGAGAATGAGAAGATAAAGAGTGAGTTTGAGAAAGCCAAGCTGGATATTGAGAAATTTTCCAATGCTTCTAAAGCAATGGACTCCTTGCTCTAAACTCAAATCCATGACAAACTTAGAAGAGGAATAGGCTATAACACCACCCCACCACCATACAACAACAACTACATCCCTCCTATATCAGACTTGCTAGAGACCAAGGATAGGAAGGAATTATCTGATGGAGCCACTAAGGTAGATCCATTAGAAAAAGTGGTGGCTGAAACAGACTCTGAAGAAGAGAACTCTAGTGAAAAAAATAAGGAGAACACTGTGAGTGGTGAGATTCCTCTAGAAAACCACATTATCACCAATGAGGGATGTGGAAAGACTTGGGTCAAATCTAAGAACATTGAGAAGACTGAGGGAAAGTCTAACAAAGTCCACTACAAACAGACCACAGTTGTGAAACCTGCTCCTTGTCAACAGTGTGCTTGCAATAAGTCTGAGCCCCAAAAACATGATAAACCAAGGGAAAATATGAGAAATTGGAATAATCAGTGGGCACAAAAACAAGGGGTTGATCTGAGTAAAATCAATAGACCAAAACCTTGTTTTATCTGTGGAAAGCTTAATCATGTTGCCAAATACTGTTATTTCAATCCTATCAACCAAAGAGTTAATTTTCAAAGACAAACTCAAAACTCCTTTGGTTATAGGAAGCAAGGAAGGAATCAAATGGCTGAGAACAGAGCACCTAAAAAGTCTCATGTTCAAAACAAGTTTGCTAAAACAAAGAAAAATACTCCAAATAAGCCAAGGAGTACTTTAAAGACAAAGAAAGCAAACAACTTTGTTCAAGTTTGGGTTCCAATTGCAAAGAAACCTGTTCGTACTGCTAACAAGAATAGTGCTGCTAACTTGATTAGTACTGCTAACCAAGTTAGTACTGCTAACCAAGTTAGTACTGCTAACAAGGCTAGTGTTGCTTCTAGTAGTAATGCAGCCAAGCCTATAATCTTGACAAAGTATTCCAGCCATGAGGCTCCTAAACAACTCATACAGACCAAAATGACAGATTATATAAATGAGAAAGGACAACCCAAGACCACTTTGGCTTGGGTTCCCTCCAAGACTAACTGATTTATCAAGTGTGCAGGGCAACCAACAGCTCAAGAGGAAGAGCATTTGGCATGTAGATAGTGGTTGCTCTTGGCACATATCAAGTAACATGGATTGCCTTCAAAGCTTCAAAAGGTTTGATGGAGGACATGTTGCTCTTTGTATGATACTCCAGATGGAGGTAAGTTCAAAGGTATGACAAGTGGTAAAACAATGATGGAAAATGGAGAGATGGAATAAAAGTGTGAGGTACAAATGAAAGGTTATGGACAACACAAGCTTAAAAGGTGTAAGTGCAGTTTTACTACTGCCAGTACACAGTTAATACTGCTAGGGGTTAATACTGCTCTCAGTTAATACTGCTAGTTAGTTAATACTGCTAGTGGTTAATACTGCTCTCAGTTAATACTGCTCTCAGTTAATACTGCTAGTTAGTTAATACTGCTAGTGGTTAATACTGCTCTAGGTTACTACTGCTTATGTCCCGAATACTATAAATACCCTTTGCCCGCCTAAAAGTTCATAACGACTCTTTGTATACTGTTCACTGTCTCTCTAATCACTTTTTCTCTCGAGCTCTTTAGCAAGTTTCAGGCAAAAATACTCAAGTTCAGATGGCATCCATGGTGTTCGTTGATGAGCATAATGAAATCGCGATGCTACAAAAGCCAAAACAAGCGGCTGGATTCCACCAAATTGTGGATTTCCTTAAGTCAAGCCACATTGCTCATGCTCTTACCATCTCGCCAACAATTTATATAGAGCATCAGAGGCAATTCTGGGCAAATGCCACCATTGTTGCTGAAAATGGTGTGCAAATGATCAAGACAAGGATCTGTGAAAAAACCTTAACAGTCACGGAAGAGGTGATACGCATCTGTCTACATCTAGACGATGCTGCAG
This sequence comes from Arctium lappa, assembly GCA_023525745.1. Taxonomy (NCBI): domain Eukaryota; kingdom Viridiplantae; phylum Streptophyta; class Magnoliopsida; order Asterales; family Asteraceae; genus Arctium; species Arctium lappa. Next base: position 19,643,232 of record CM042048.1, on the reverse strand, counting down.
GTATAACCTCTATTCCCAATGAGGAATTATTCTCAACTTTGTCAAGAATGGGGTATGAAGGCCAGTTGGGTGGTTTTAAATTTTCAAAGGCTAAATTTTATACCCAATGGCGTTTTCTTGTTCATACCTTAATGCATTGTATTTCTAAAAAGACTACTGGATGGAGTGAGTTCAACAGCACTATTGCTTATGCTTTGGTCTGCTTGGCCACTGCCAGAAAGTATAACTTTTCTCAAATGATTTTCAGAGATCTGGTTTCAAACCTGGGCAATAAAAAGAGTTTCTACATGTACCCAAGGTTTGTACAGACAGTTATTACCAATGAATTGACGGACATACCTCATTTTGATGGGGTATATGTACCTAAACCCCCTAAAGGCAAGGTTTTCTCAAATATGAGAAGATCTGCTAGGGACTCGGAAGGAGTTGACACACCATTGTTCTCTACAATGATGGTGGTGTCCCACACTAATGAAGGTATGGCAGCAGGGTCAAGGCCCCCATTAGACCATCCCACTGCTAGCCAATCCCAACCTTCCCACTCTAAATCAATTCCCCAGTCTCTTCTTGATAAACCAACTTCTCCCATAACCCAAACTTATTCAAGGAAAAAGGTAAAGAAGGCTCCTTCCCTTCTTGTACTTTCACCCACTAAGCCTTTAAGCCCTCTAAGGGAGAATTCTCCTTTAGAGAATATTTACAGGGAAACCACAGGGGTGTCTCCCAACCCCAAGGAGGTGCTCACTGAGGAGAGGGTTGAGTATATGGGTGCTGAGGCTGCCACTACTTCTGCTAGCACAGAGGAGGACGGTGGTAACATAAATAAGACCTCCCACATGGCAACTTTGGGTGAGCAATCATCCAAAGGTCCCAGGTGCCAAGAAACCATGGGGGTGGATAGTGCTTCTGCTAGGCAGAAGGCTTCCACTACAAAAAGATCCCATGATCCTTCAAAAGAGGGTAACACTTCTGGAGAAGGTGAGGACAGATATAACTACCAGGAATTGATGGATGTTATGGGAAACATCAACCTAGATGTCATTCAACAAGGAAAAGCCATAGAAGAGATGAAGCTGGTGATCCTGTCACAACAAGTACAGATTGCCAAGTTAAAGAAAATGGTGACAAGGCTTGTGCAGAAGAAGAGGAGAAAACAGTATGTGTTAAGGAAGAGGCCAACTAATAAAGATGCTTCCAACAAGGGGGAGAAAGAGACTGAAAAAGAGAAAGAAAGGTCTTCTGAAAACACTGCTGAGGGAGTTGAAGTTGAGGGGGAGAAAGAGGAAGGAATAGAAGCAGAAATAGAAGAAGCAGAAATAGGGCTCTCTATAGAGGAGATAGAGATAGCAGAAACCTTGATTAAAGCCAAGAATGATACTCCTAAGGCTACTCAAAAGGCCAAGGGAGTAGTCATCAATGAAGGAGGAATGTCACAGAAGGGAAAAGAAAAAGCAACTTTAAAGGAGACAAAGGAAAAAGGGAAGGAAAAGATGGTTGAAGCTGAACTGCCTGCAAAGAAGAAGACTCAGATTGAAATGGATGAGGAAATAGCAAAACAGCTTCAAGATCAAATGGAAAAGGAGGAGCAGCTTCAAACAGAAACAGATAGAGAACTTGCAAAGCTCATGGCTAGAAAGTTAAATGCAGAATATCAGAAAAGCATAAAAGAAGCAGCTCAGGCCAAGAAACTTCAAGTCAAAAAGATGCCAATTCAAAAACAGAAACAGAAAAGACAACCCTCCAAGACATTTTTGGCCAATCAGGAAAGAAGAAAAATGATAAATTTCCTGAAAGGTGCAATTGGTGTCAAGGGGGAGATGTTCACTAATATGGCATATACTCAGGTTGAGGAGTTATACCAGAAAGAGATGGCTAAGCTTCAAGGGGATTCAGCCCAAAGGGAAGAGGTTGAGAGAAGAATGAAGGAAAGGCATGATCTTAACATTCAAAAACCATTCCCTGAGGAGACCACACCCTCAAAAGACAAAGCTGAAGAGATGAAGGAAGAACAAGAGAGTGTTGGTGTAGAAGCCAAATCTGGAAAGAGGGTGAAGACAATTGCTTCCAAAAAGCAGTCTAAAAGGCCTAGAATGGAAGAAACAGCAGAAACTGCAGCAGAACCTTCAGATGTACCTTTAGCAGAATCAGTGCAAAGTCCAGAGCAGTCTAATAAGCAAACTGTTGAGAGTATGGATTTGTACATGACCATAGTAGAACCTATGAAGGCTGTTCCAATCTCCATGAAAGCTCCTGAGATTACCTTTTGGGACATTCTAAGAGATAATGGAAAGGATTTCTTCAGAATCAAAAGAGCTGATGGTTCATTTGAAGCATTTTCAACATGGGGGAGAGTTATCAGAAGTTGTTCAAGAGCAGATATAGAAGAAATGTACAAAGTGGGGATGAAACTCTATGAGCCTGTGTTGAAAGGTAATGAAGAAAATCTTCTCAAAGTGGCAATGGAATACTTATGTATGATGTTTGATCCAGAGAAGGTGATGCATAGGATTAAAGATCTTCATCATGAGTATGTGTTCAAAAAGATTGATAATTGGATACTCTTTGAAAATTGTGGTGTATACATGATTACCATTGACAAATGTTATCATGAATATTACCTGGTGGACAAAATCTATGAGCATAGCAAGGAGAAGCTAGTAGGGATGTTAAAAGCCAAGCTAGTGTGCACAAAGGATTCAGAGATGGCCAAGATTATGGTGAGAAGAACTGTCAATCAAAGTTTGGGTCTAGATCCAAATTTGGGTAACTGAACCTGAGGTGTTGAAAGCATCTTGAAGAAAATCTGAAGAACTTGACTTCTCTTTCTAAAAGTCAAGTTAGGGGGAGATTGTTGGGAACTAAAGAATTTACCAAGTATGGTTAATGCTGCTAGTTCATCATGGTTACTACTTCTGTGGTTAATGCTGCCAGTAGAAGTTAATGCTGCTGGAACAAAGTTAATGCTGCTCTTCATTATTAGTACTGCTGGAGTTACTACTGCTAAGAGATTAATACTGTTGAGTATGGTTAGTGCTGCTGACCTTAGTACTGCTCAGAGTATTAATGTTGTTTATGATTAGTACTGCTTATGAGATGGAGATTCGTATGGAAAGGATGACAGCTGGATAAACTGAAGATATTCAAGGAAGCTTATAGAGATAATGATGGAAGATATTCTGAAGATATTTTATTAATTGTAATTATCTTTTATTCAGTATATGTATAGTATTGATAGAATAGTTTAGATTATTATTCATCCTAAGTTTTTGTTTTAGAGAGAATCAACCTCAAGGCATAGTTCCTAATTCTAGAGAAGTAGAATTCGTATTGGTGAGTCTGTTCATCAATATTGAGGTTGTGTGTTTAATTTTGTAACTTTAAGCATTCAATACAAGTTTACAAGTGATTCATCAGATTTATTGTGTTATTTACTGTTTCATTGAATATCAAAGTGTTATTCCGCAAACTTCTTTGATATTAGTTTCTGAGAGTTTATTCTTGTTGAGAATTCGATCCTGACAGATTACACTATTTCAATTCATTGATGGTTCGATTTCAACCCTAAACAATAATTTCCTTTGGTCGATTTCTCCAAAGGTAATGATTTTACTGATTGTCCGATACTTGTTTCTTCTCCATACTCGATTGTTGTTCCATACTTGTTTCTTCAGTCGATTGTTGTTCCATACTTATTTCTTAAGTCGATTGTTGTTCCATACTTATTTCTTAAGTCGATTGTTGTTCCATACTTGTTTTCTTCAGTCGATTGTTGTTCCTTACTTGTTTCTTCTCCATAGCTGCTCGACATTTCTGCAATGTAGATTTTTGTAACAATGATTTCTACAATGTCGATTTCATACTTGTTTCATAGCAACTACTTTTGTGTTTGAACTTGAAAGTTTAAGTACTTAATGAATTTTTGTTTGATTTTTAGATTATATCAATAAATTTATGAATATATGGCTTAAAAAATAAACAACAATTTATAAAACAGCTTAAATTCATATTCAAGGGTAAATTGGTCATTTATGTTATTCAGACTGTTAATTCAGATAAAAAAATAAACAACAACATCAATTTATCCAGACAGATACATTTATTCATACAGGATTTAATGAAAAATTTGATAAACAATCTAGTTATGTTAATAAAATAAAAAAAACTCGAACATTAAACGAATTGAAGCAAGAATGAAAAGAGAACTCCTAAAACATTCTTAAACAAACTTTCCACTATCTAATATTTTTCTTAAAAATATTCTAAAAGTTGGTTAAGAACCTATTAAAAAAAAGCTCATGATTTTATTATTTCATGAATGAAAATAAATTATGATTCATGGTTTTATAAATAAAAAAAACTAATGATTTCATGGTTTCATTAATGGAAAAAACGCATGATTTCATGATTCGGTGGTTTCATGATCACAAGCAAACTTCAATACATGGATGATGAAATTGAGATATAAAAAAAATATACTAAATCATACATATATTAAATAGTTATCAAAAACATAATCAATATCCCTATAAATACATACAGTGAATTAATTACAAGATAATCACCATAAATAAATCTGAATAAAAAAAAAAAGACAATACAACCCTTTAATATTAAAAAGAAAAAAAAAATCATTATAGTTGATGGATAACAGTTTGTATACATATAATAGTTTGTATTTGATCCATTCTCTATCTCAAGTTAGAGAAATTAGCTCAAAGAGCCACATTACATTGGCATATTGGTCTCCTAGCCATTTCTCTATCTTATTGACGAAAATACACCTAGGTCTGCAATGACGGACCTGCAGGTCCGCTACCTCCAGAAAAAGACAAAAAAAATTGTCGGTCCAAGCCAGGTCTGCAACGGGTAGGTCCGCCATTTCGTCACGTGTCACGATCTCACTCAACGACAGCAGAGGATGGCAGAGGTAGAGGACCTGCAGGTCCGCCATTGCGGACCTGGGTCTATTTTGGTAAATCATGGAGAGAAGTGGCTAGAAGATGCAATTGATAGAGTAATGTGGCTATTTGAGCCAATTTCCCAAGTTATCTCTGCCAAATAGTAAAAATAAAAATCGTTCCTGTAAAAACCATCAACCTCTCTTTTTTTTATTTTTTATTTTATTTTTTAAGTGAATTGAAGGACACGACCCATACAACTTTTCCCTTTAATGGATTTAAAAGGTTAATAAAGTGCTCGTAACATATATTCTATCATCATTTGGAAATATTTTAAACAATTATTATTTCATAAAAAAATATCGTTAATTGCATTAAAATATAACTGATTTTTTTACTTTATCGTTATCCTATACATTTTAAAAATACTGTATTTTTTATACATTTTTTTTAGAATCTCGCTTTTTATCACCAATATTTACTAAAAGCGTACTCGCGCAATACAGTGAGATACATCACGATTTTAATGTTTCATTTTATTTTTTTGTCGATTTACAGTACGATTTTGAATAGTTTTGAGAAAGTGATAATGTTTTTTTTATAAATTTGTTTAATTTAGCCTTAATAATATAATATTTTTTATACAAAAAAATTAAGTATTTTATTAGAATTCAATGATTATCTTATATATTTTAATGACATCTAGAAAAAATAACCAATTACATATTTAATAATACAATTAAAACAAAATTATAGTAATATAATATCTATACTATATTATAAAGCACGGATAAAAAAAACTCTTATATACAAATTATTAGGCACAAGATACCATCATTTTATGCAAGATTTTATAAATCTCTTAATTTACAAGTATCAAAGCACAAGATACATATTACTACTACAGACTTCTAACACCCATCAATTTGGTATGTGCAGGGTCTTTCTTTTATGCAGACATTTCCATGTATCACTATTAATTAATATATTATATTATTATAAATTTGTTTTAATTATATTAGTAAATATGTAATTGGTTATTTTTTTCTAGATGTCATTAAAATATATAAGATAATCATTGAATTCTAACAAAATACTTATTTTTTATATATAAAAAACATTATATTATTAAGCCTAAATTAAACAAATTTATAAAAAAAACGTTATCATTTTCTCAAAACCATCCAAAATCGTACTGTAAATCGACAAAAAAATAAAATAAAACATTAAAATCGTGATGTATCTCACTGCATTGCGCGAGTACGCTTCTAGTATTAATTAATAGTGATACATGGAAAGGTCTGCATAAAAGAAAGACCCTACACATACCAAATTGATGGGTGTTAGAAGCATGCAGTAGTAATATGTATTTTGTGCTTTGATACTTGTAAATTAAGATATTTTTAAAATTTTGCATAAAAGAAAGACCATACACATACCAAATTGATGGGTGTTAGAAGTCTGCAGTAGTAATATGTATTTTGTGCTTTGATACTTGTAAATTAAGATATTTTTAAAATCTTGCATAAAATGATGATACCTTATGCCTAATAATTTGTATTTAAAAGTTTTTTTTATCTGTGTTTTACTAAAAAGGTACTCGCGCAATGCAACAAGATACATCACGATTTTAATGTTTCATTTTATTTTTTTGTCGATTTATAGTACGATTTTGGATGGTTTTGAGAAAGTAATAATGTTTTTTTATAAATTTGTTTAATTTAGGCTTAATAATATAATGTTTTTATATAAAAAAAATCAAGTATTTTGTTAGAATTCAATGATTATCTTATATATTTTAATGACATCTATAAAAAAATAACCAATTACATATTTAATAATTAAAACAAAATTAAATTAATATAATATATTAATTAATAGTGATACATGAAAATGTCTACATAAAAGGAAAATCCTGCATATACCAAATTGGTAGGTGTTAGAAGCCTACAGTAGTAATATGTATCTTATGCTTTGATACTTGTAAATTAATAGATTTTTTAAAATCTTGCATAAAATGATGATACCTTTTGCCTAATAATTTGTTTTTAAGAGTTTTGTATGTCTGATTTATAATATAGTATAGATAATCTATATATATATATATATATATATATATATATATACTATATTATAAAAAAGACATAAAAATCTCTTAAAAACAAGTCTTAAAGCTTAATGTACCACCATTTAGTGCTAATTACCAAAAAAACAACCATTAAAGCTATATTTACTACATTTAATGCTATTTATTAATTTTCAATTATTATCTCTAACCATTTTAACTTTCCTAAAATCATTTCTCACTTTAACTTCCCTAAAATAACTCTCAGCATAATTAAATATAAAATCAAAATCAAATTTTAAATATATAAAATATAAAATATAATTAAAAAAATCTAACATAATATTTTATAAAAAAAATATATTATGAAACCAAAATAAATTACATTATATTTTTAAGTCTAAATTAAACAAATTTATATAAAAAAACATTATCACTCTCTCACAACCATCCAAAATCGTAATGTAAATCGACAAAAAACATAAAATAAAATGAAACATTAAAATCGTGAAGTATTTAGCTGCATTGCGCGAGTACACTTCTAGTTATATTATAAAGCACGGATAAAAAACTCTTACATACAAATTATTAGGCACAAGGTACCATCATTTTATGCAAGATTTTAAAAATATCTTAATTTACAAGTATCAAAGCACAATATACATATTACTACTGTAGGCTTCTAACACCCATTAATTTAATATGTGCAAGACCTTCCTTTTATGCATAACTTTCCATGTATTACTATTAATTAATATATTATATTACTATAATTTTGTTTTAATTATATTATTAAATTTGTAATTGGTTATTTTTCTAGATGTCATTAAAATATATAAGATAATCATATAAAAAACATTATATTATTAAGCCTAAATTAAAAAAATTTATAAAAAAAACATTATCACTTTCTCAAAACTATCCAAAATCGTACTGTAAATCGACAAAAAAAAAATGAAACATTAAAATCGTGATGCATCTCGTTGCATTGCGCGAGTACGCTTCTAGTATGAATCTCATTTTTTTACCTTAAATTTGAATCTCATTTTTTTTTTGGGAAAATTACAGAAAAACCTAATAGGCTTTAGTGTTTGGAGTGATTAAGTTCTTGAACAATTTTTTGGAACAAATAAGTTCTTAGACAATTCAAAACACACTAAATAAATCATTGGATTTTTGGAAACCTGTTAAATACATCATTATTACTTAAAATATAACCTACAACCTACATAACAGATAAAACTACAAATTGAGAAAAAAACAAAAAAAATATCACCGACTTTATCATACTACAAAAAAAATGGAGAAATTAACGAAAATAGCCAATCTTATCAACCAAATTCATTTTAAGCATTTTTCAAAGTATCTTCTTAAAATAATCAAAGTTTAGGCATAATTGTTTTTTTGCCTTAAAAATTGTTTTTGGCAAAAAAAAAAAAAAAACATCTTTATAATTTATCATTTAATTTACTTTATATCTTTTTTTTTTACATTTTAACCATTTTCTTATATTAACATACGTAATCGTATATTAACTAAAATACATTAAAAAATACATTTTTTTTACAAATTACACCATTATAATTTTCTCGTCAATACGTTTAAAATGAACCTAATATTAACATTTTTTTATTTAATCTCATATTATTAAATATTATAAATACGTAGGAATTATATTTAATACATACACTTTCTATCCTTTAGGGTCATTTATTTAATAATATAAGATTAATCTATAACTATACAAATATAAATTGTAAGTATTAAAAATAATTCATATATATTTAGGATATTGAATAGTATAAGATTAAATTCACAAAACAATCTTGAGTTCAATTTGAACGTATTAACGAAACGATTATTGTAATTTGTAAAAAAAAACTAATTTTTTTGATATATTTTAGTTAATATATGATTATGATTTATGTGTGTTAATATAATAAAAAAAAAATAATAGATATAAAATAAATTAAATAACCAATTATAACTTTATAAGGATGCAAAGTGTAAAGTTTTTAAAAACTATAAGCATAAAGTGAATACTTACACATAAAATTTTCTACTTATGGATGATTTTTATTTTATTTTTTTGGAAAAAAAACACCTAAGGATGTTTTTTGTTTTTTTTTTGGAAAAAAGACACGGAAAAAAAATTGCGCAACTTTGGTTATTTTAGGAAAAAACTTTGAAAAGTGGTTAAAAATTAATTTGATTGATAAGATTGATTATTTTAGTTAATTTTTCTCTTTTTAATTTGTAGAAAGATAAAGTATGTGACATTTTTTTTAATTTGTAGTTTTACCTGCTATGTATGTTGTAAGTTACATTTTTAAGTAATAAGAATGTATTCAATAGGTTACCAAAAGTCTAAGAATTTATTTAACAGGTTTTGAAATGTTCAATGACTTATTTGTTCAAAAAAATTGTCCAATAACTTAATCACTCCAAACATTAAAGTCCATTGAGTTTTTTTGAATTTTTTTTTTTCTAATTTTGAATCACGTGGAGTTTAGAAAATAATGTTTTAATTAGTAGTCACGTGAAACGTGTTTGAATGCTAGGCCCTGAAGCAATCAGAAGGGCAAATTCGTCATTTCAACACATCCAATCCAATCCCACTGTTCGTGTGTATATATACATGGTATATTTATATATGTAAATGCGTATACCTGCTCCTGTTACGCCATTTTGATCGACCAAAAAACGCCCAAAATTCTGCGACACATCGATTGACTGTGTGTTTATACGTGTGCGGGAAGTAAACTGTGAGTTCGATTAATCGATTCTCTTTCCCGCCTTTAAAGTAGATTAAAATAGTACTATATACTTGCTCACGTACTCAACTCCTAACTACGTTGTAGCTGCCATGAATCATGATTCATCGTTGTTTTCTGTTGAATCGAGTGAATTTTATGCATTTTTTGACCTATTATTTTCTTGTGATTGAATGTGTATGCTTATGATTAGTATTACGTGTCGATTGATGAGATATTTTCTGTGTTTAATGTATTGTTTTTATCGTAGTAGTTAGAATTTCAGTAAATATGACTGGTGTTCCCGCTCAATATCATAATCCCTAAATGTGTTTCTGATTCTTGCTCCCAATTACAATTCTTTCAAAACCATCGTTTATTGAAGAAGGTTCAAGGTATAGAGTCGATTTTACAAAAAAGTACTAGTTAATTTGAGTGTAAATTAATATTAGCTATGTTAGGGGCCGTTTACCAAAAGTTTACCTTGTAAAGTAAGCCACTTACCAAGTTATATTTGCTTATCGGATGAATATGGTAAGGACCAATAATCTTACCCAACAAAAGGTCAAAAGCTAAGGTAAGGATCAAGAGTCTTACCTAGTGAGTGAGGGCGAAGACTCTTACCACGGTTAGCGCTTACCTGGAAAATTGTTGCATAAGATACCATTTTGGTCGACTAAAATATTAACCAGTAAGTGATAGTGTTGAATTTTACCGATAAGTGCTTACCCGGGTAAGCATTTGGTAAATGAAATGACCCCTTAGTTGTCATCTGGTTTTTGTCTAGGAAAATCTGGTATTTATTTAAATGTATGTACCTTTTTTGGATGATTTCTTACATATATCTCGCATAGTGGTATAGGCACACACAGATATACATGTCTCAATCTCATAGAGAATCTTGATCTTCAATTTTTAGCTGCTCTAAAAGGTTTATGTAAAGACCCTCCAAGGAGGTGCAACTTTTATGTCTGATCCATCAATGGTGCCTGATCAGGCATCAATCATCATGCAAGCATAAGATTTTGGATTAGACTATTACATTTGGTTGTGTTAGATATTGGGTTGAGCAATTAATCTGTTCCCCATTTACACTCCATTTCCTAAATTTAGCATTGGAATGACACAACTTAATCAAGTAAATCAGCAAATTAAGCATTTGATTGTAGAAGGAAAGGAGTACTAGTTATGTTTTAGTTTCTAAATTTTTTGACACCCTGTTGATGATTGTAGAATAGAATGTGTTGTAAAGTTTCCTCTCGAAGCAACCTTTTATATCCCGTTCTATTTCGCATATTACTATATTAGTTCTTGCGGTTCTTAACTATGATTTATACTCCTTTGATATACTATTTTTTTGTCGGTACTTCTTTTTATTTGTTCATTATAACAACAGTCCATACTGGTGATCGGAGGCTGGAGCTGCAGAAGAGAAATAGAATATATGGAAGGAAACGTTGGAAGAGATATAGAATCCCACAATACCATGGATCAGAATGAGAATAACAAGACTGATCAGACTATTATCCCTCCTTGTTGTTTGAAAGCCCGAGCTTTCTCCCCTGATGCTGAGCTTGAAGCCAACTGTCATGAAACAGTTGTTTCAGGATGGTTCTCTGAGCATCAGACTACATCTGGTCATTATCTTTTTCACCTCTTTGCAATACATATGTTATCACGTGTTGTATTAATATCTTCGCTTTGGTTAAGAAGGCTATAGAATTTGCTATTGTCATGATGATCATGTATGTTAACACCTTCCTCAACAAGTGGTTTAATTGGTAATTGTTGACATATTGTGATCATTTTGTTACTAATTGCAGATAAAGTGGGCAAAAGAATGTATTTCAACAACCCTATGTGGCCAGGTATTCGAACTTAGGCTCACCTTCAACGAGTCTTGAATGTCATAATTGGACCTTGAATTATTTTATGGTTCAAGTGTTTAATACATGGCAAAATGTCATTTTCTATTATCGTTTTGTTAAATATATTAGCCTATCAAAATCTGTAGGATACAAACTATTGCTGGTTGGATAATAGATGCTGACCGAAGAATACTTTAACTGCTCCATACCAAAATGGAGTTCAGTAAAATTTTAAAACAAACAAAATACTGTCTAGGAAGTAAAACTTGGTCAATTTTGTAATTGTGGAGCATGGCTCAGTAGCAACAGCTGCAAGAGCAAGATGCTGGAGCTCGGTTTAGTTTTCTGGCAAAATCTTGTGTGTTTATATGCCTTGTCAACTGTACTATGATCTTATAGAATGTAAAATGTTGAGTAGTTCATTACATTTTACTGAAATAACTATCCATGTTTCAGTACTTTTCCTTGAAAAGAAACAGGAAGTAGAATTTCCCGTATTTAATAAATTATCTGCTTGCAGGAGAAGCACATTCATTGGAAGTAGAAAAGATTTTGTTCAAAGAAAAATCAGAGTACCAGGAGGTCCTAGTTTTTGAGGTATAAATTTTGTTATCATCCTCTAGTACTTGAGTTTTTCGGAAGAAATAGTTCATCCTTAGACATCACACATATATGCTAAAGTTGTTTATTTGATTTGCAGTCTGCAACATATGGAAAAGTGCTTGTTCTCGATGGCATCCTTCAGTTGTCTGAAAGAGATGAGTTTGCCTATCAAGAGATGATAACACATCTTCCCCTATGTTCCATCAAATCACCGAAAAATGTAACGACTTCAAACTAATAATTCAACGCTTTGTTTACTAATATTCTTGGATGCTTTTAGGAGTAAACAACACATTGCACTTTGCAACCTCTTGATTTTAATGTTCTTCTATCATAAAATATAAATGTGTAATCCATACAGGTTTTTCTGGGTTTCTTGAAGTAAACCAATATATTTTCCATACATATTGAAGATATTATTTTCATTAATTACCATGATATGTGCCTTCGGGTGTAAAGAACTTGGGAATACATACCGGATAAATAGCACATGTCATCAACAATTTAAGAGGTTGAAGACTTTCATATTGTTTTGAATTGATTTCGTTAGCATATTCCAGGTAATTCTAGTTTCAGAAGTTCCTTGTGGTCTTGTATGTGCGTTTGACATGTGACTTTGCCTTTGTTGCATTTAGTACAACTTTCCTATGCTCAGTAGAAGGCATCCGCTTACACTGCACTTGAAGACCATCATATATTTAATGCATCACCCCTGGAACATGCTATAACTTATTTTGGTACTATGGATTTAGCAAAGCAGCTAAAGAAAGAAACTAAACCCATTGATAGTCTCTACCTGGAAAGGGTTGGAACCGTCAGTTATTGTAATTCAATGAAAAAAGTTATAGAGCATATTTACAAAAATACCCAGGAATAAGCAAAGATAGCTAGAGAATACGAGTTTTACTTTTCAGATTGTCTTATAGTGGAAAACGTAGACATTGGAATAAGGTGGTTGGACCAGTTGGTACAATAACGCGTATGAAGTTGAAGGAAGATGCTTTTATAAATATACTTGCTTTCTTACAGATTCAGCTAGTAATACATGATGATAATCACTCTACCTATGGCTGTTTGAATGGGTTAAAGTTCAATGTCATTATAGTATTATATATTATCACCGTTTGGATTTGCTTATTACGAGGACTACTTTTGGTAACAAATATACATGAGTGATTCAGTAGTATTGTAGTATACTATAGGCGTGATTTTTTTGTTGAATCTTGCTTCTTAAGTGAAGATTGCAGCTAACATAGATGAAAGTAGAGAAGGGCGTACGGCTAAATGGGATTTCCATTTGGGCTTGAAGTTTCTAGGAGAATGATATTTTAGTTCTGCTAGAAGTATTAAGGAGGCATTGGCATGATAGGTGGAAATGTTTGAGAAGACTTTTTAGGTTTAAATAGCATGAATCGTTAAGAAAACGAAGTTCTTTTATCATTTAAAATTAATCAAGAGTTGGTTTCAGTTCTGTTAGTATTAAAAAATATTATTGTCTTAGGTTTATATAGTATGGATCGTTAAAATAGCAAAGTTTTTTTTTTTTTTTATCTTTTATAATCATCCAATGTTGGTTTCAGTTCAGCTAGTATCAAAAAGTTACTGCCTTCATCAAATAATGTAATCCATATTTACTATTTGTCAAGAATTGAGTGAATGGTGACTGGGTCTAAGCATTGCTCTTTTGAGTTCACTAGCTTGTTCCGTTGGTGTGCAAGTAAGAACTTGAACTGCTTTCTTACCTGTATATAATCTTCAACTTCTAGTAGTGCCATCTTATATTACCAAAACTAAATTAGAATTAAAAGTTCCATTAGTTATGTGCCAGATTCTGCACTATCACTCTATATTCTTTCCACTGCTTCAAGTATAACTCAATCCAGTTTAATTTAATGTATGTCACTACTTATATCTCATTACCATTTAAAGTTCTGTCACTACTTAATTGTGAAATGCAGTTAGACAGGTAAGGATATATCTCTGTTCCCATTTCTGCTATTCTTCGAATTTTGGTTAACTCTATTGTATAACGCTAAAAACCATCTTGTGGGTTAAATGCAGGTTCTGGTGGTGGGTGGCGGTGATGGTGGAGTTCTTAGGGAAGTTTCTCGCCACAGCTCAGTAGAGCTGATTGACATATGTGAGATAGATAAGATGGTTATAGATGTATGTGCTGAAAACATATCCTGTCTTTGGGTATCAACTTTGCATTATTGTTGTATCTTATGGATGATTGTTGTCTAATTCCTCGTTTGTAGGTTAGTAAGAAGTTTTTTCCTGAGCTAGCTGCTGGTTTTGAGGATCCACATGTTCATCTCCATATTGGTGATGGTAATACCACTCTACGTCATATGATCTTCCATTACAATTGTGACCATAGTTTCCCATACAAGAACCTGACTTATTACTGATTGCAATTTGGTAACTGATATTGGGGATATTTAGCTTATCGACCTTTACAAAATCAACTTTAAGAGTCTAACCCTCTAGTATCTTTTCAAGTTTTTACGGGGCAGACTGTTTGGGGCAGGTCAGAAGAAGGTCATTGAATTAAAAAATAAAAAACATTAGAAGGTTATGCTCCTAATTGATAGTGAAGTTAGGGAGTAGTTAGACTAACGTCCATATGGCATCACTTGATTAGCTCTTGTAAAACAGTCGGTTAGACTAATGTCCACACATGCCATCTCTTGCCGCATTAACATAGCATCTTTGGGTCTTTCTAAATCTTTGTTTTTCAATCTTGACAGCTGTTGAGTTTCTACGACATGTGCCAAAAGGAAAGTATGATGTGATTATTGTTGATTCGTCTGATCCAGTGGGTACGTTGTGCAATCATTTTTTTCTGAATAAAAAGAGATGCAAAGTTAATTTCTAAGTGATGTTGTTGTTATAGGTCCTGCTCAAGAGCTTGTGGAAAAGCCCTTCTTTGAGATGGTAGAAAGGGCATTGAGGCCTGGTGGTGTTCTTTGTAACATGGCAGAGAGTATGTGGCTCCACACTCATCTTATTCAGGATATGGTCTCCGCGTGCCGTGAAATATTCAAGGGGTCGGTGCACTATGCATGGGCGAGCGTACCCACGTATCCTAGGTGCGATTGCAATCATTATCCGATATCCAAGTTATTAATTTTGTTTTAGTAAAGGGGTCCTAATTAAGTAGTATAAATTGTTATTGATTGCAGTGGTGTGATTGGGTTTATACTGTGCTCAACGGAGGGTGGACCAGCTGTAGATTTTAAAAATCCTGTAAACCCTATTGAGCAGGCAGTGGATCATGAGAGAGACCTAAAATTCTACAACTCTCAGGTAATAATTCATTTTCATTCCATCATAAGTTTGATTGAATAAGAATTGCAATATTTTTGAAATTTATATATAGATTCACAAATGTATAAATTTTTTATGATGAAAACTAGTGTTGTTTTGAGTTTTTATAATATTTGGTATTTATATGAGATTCATTTTGAACAGATACATAAAGCTGCATTTGCGTTACCATCATTTGTCCGGAAGCAGGTGAGCTGTCTTTGAAAGAAGCTTCTAGTATATTTTGAGTCAAAGGTGGTCTTGTGAATTATTATTATTATTGTGGTTATTATTATTATTATTATAATTATATGGGAAATGTGAGACATATTAATGTGATGTTGAGAACATGTCGCTTGTGTTTTTACCATCTTTCATAGGCTTGCACCAAATCACTATTTTATTGCTCTGTTTGAGTGACAAAATAAAATAAAAAAGTAAGTTGAATGCCATCAGATTCTATTATTTTCCATCTAAACAGTTGATCATTTTTAAATAATGTTATCATTATCTTTTAATTAGTAATATTGATATTAATAATAAAATGATTTGTGAATTTCTTATATACATTTTTGTCAAAGCATCAAAAACTGATAATGTAATATAGACAGTTACCAAGCTTAGTTTTTGTTATTCATTATTACCACTAATTCTTATACATATTTTTGTTACATCAATAAAAGATATTGATATCATGTAGAGAATTGCCATCACTATTCTTACTATGAAACTTGATTTAGTAATATATTTGTGTAACATCGGCAAAGTTGTGCCAAATAAGAAATGCTTGGGAAATTGGCCCAAATGGCCAAACCATTGAACTGGATTGGCCTCCTAGCCAAATCTCTCATCGGTTTACTGAAATAGCCCTAAGGACGCAATGGAGCCTAAGAATAATTTTCAACAAACCAAACCATTCCAATTCCAATTCCAATTAATTATATAATTTTCAATCCATTCCAATTCCAATTCATTCCGACAAACCAAACGCACCCTGAGGCATATTTTCGTCGGGTCCATAATCACATTGATTCTAAAAAATATTATTTGGATTCGGTCAATTTGAATTCCAGGGCTTCAAAATCTATTTGTTGATATAATTAGAGGAAATAATCTTTAGGATCTTATTGTTGGACTCATATTTGTGTCTGAGCCGGGGGGTGTACCAAGCCTATAAATTAACACGAAAAGTAATAAAGAAAACAAAATATAAAAGTCTATACATATTAGAAGTCTTAAAAATTAAAATAACAAAAAGATTTTTACATGACATTAACATATGCAATTTCACTTAAATCGATAATCACCAAATTGGCAACAAGAGTAAAAGTCTAAAGCATATAATTGGGTTAAAAGTTAAAATATATATTACTGAGTAAAAACTAAAACATGTATAATTGTGCCTCGAAAATTTTGGAGTCCTCTTCCCTATCTCACTGGAACACCTTCCTAGCACAACCTTGTGTCTCCTCTTGCTCTTCGACAATCGCCGGTCTAGTTTTTGATATTTGATAAAACCATGTTTCTACATTTGTTGTGTTTTTTCCGTATATGGAGCCGAGTTACTCTCAAACGTAATATTTCTTAGATTCTTTGATTGTTTTTATTGTTCAAAATATTCTTTATGTGATGTGTAACAATGATTATATTAGAGTACCATCAGGTCCGTTCCTAACATTTTATAGGCCCTGAGCGAGATGTAGAAAAGGGCCCTCGATATATTGTTTTTATCATAAGAAATAAAATTGAATTCAAGAAATACTAATAATTAATATAATAGTTTTTCAGAGTAATCCTAGACGTAAAATCAATCAATAGTTATTTCTAAATTAATATTACCTGCCATATCAATTTTACATAGCATCGTTAATCTGTTCCACCGTCCAAAACATCCTTATGATGTACATTTAAATATAAAATGGCATAATTTTGGGTCAAAATGTAGATTATTCGGAGTAATACTTTATGTAAATCAATATAAATCAATTGTGTTTCTATCTCATCTTTGGTTAATGTTTTTCATCACCGCTTGAAACTTTTAGGGTTGAAACAATTTTTTTCGAGACCATCAATCTTAGAATCAAAACTCATGTTGGTTATAGCTTAAGATTTTGTTATTGTTTTAGAGATACGGGAATACTCAAGATTCTTGCACTCAATAATAGGTAATAAATAGTTATTAATGTTTGAAAAAACAAGGATATAAATATAAGTTGAACCGTCTCATATATGGTTGGTAGATTTTTTCAAAGGTAAGAGCGTGCTCTCTTAGTTAATAACAAAAAATCTACTATATTCTAATACAAATATAGAATTCATGCGGATGGAATAATTAAAAGAGTCAGTAGGAGATGAATAAGAGCATCTCCAACAGCTTTGCTATAATTTCTTTAAAATAGAGAAACAAAAGTGAAAATCTTTAAAAATTATTACATTCAACTCCAACTGATTTGCTATTTTAGATATTTTAAAACAACTTATATTATTATAATATTCTCTAATTTATCATCTCAATACACTTTTAAAAAAGACTTAATATAAAATGATAAAAATTGAATCTCATTGGTGGGATTGAATAAAATAATCATTTCTCTCTCATACCATCAAGTTTTAGAGAATTCCCTAAACTTAGAAAATTTTCAAGTTTTTTCTATTATAGCAAACAAGATAGCAAAGTTATTGTAGAGGTTTAGAGAACAAAAACCAAGTTGTTTTCTACTTTAACAAAGCTGTTGGAGATGCTATAATGGATAATATATCAATATTTTATAGATAAGTAATTTTAGACTTTGATATTAGATAGAGAAACGATAGGCATACTAAAAAATGAACGACTAATTAACTTTTAACATATTTTCTTTTTCAATGTAATTAACTAATACATATTTGGGCTTTAATATAATACGAAATTTTTAGGTCCTATTAGATACTAAAAGAATTTGTGTCTTAAATTTCCAATCAATACTATTATATACTAAAAAAAATTGGGTCCCTATTTATCATGGGCCCTGGGCATACGTCCGGCTGTGCCTCGCCCTAAGTACCATCTATATTAATGAAGATTATGGGTTCTTAGCAATTATGTGTTTTTGAAACATGCAACCATAGTTGTCGCATTTCTAAAATTAGGTATTAAAGGCAAAAATAGATTATAACTAAAAGATGTTGATTTAATCAAACACGATTATGAATTTATTTTTGATATAGACATTTACTTTTGTATTATAAATTTATAATTGAATCCCTATCCATTTTCTGATTGTAGCCTTTATTTATGGCAATGCGTTATTGCATTCCAATTTGTTAAACCAATAACCATTATGGTTAATAAAAATCATATGTTTCCAGGTTATATATTTATTGACTGATTCATCAATTATGTTAAGATATATCATTATTTTATTTTATTTTATTGATTTTTTTATTTTTTAAAGATAAATACTAAACTTCTAATATTGAGAAGTTGAGTTAATGGTGAAAAGGGTGAGAAATTGTTATCGACCGTTGAATAAGAAATGAACACACATTAGGATGAGATGCACCCAGATTAATTCCCTTCTAAGTCACAATTCATAGGAGGGCTTGAGATTAAAAGAGATTAACGGTTCAGATCCACTTCTGACGTTTTTCGTCATTAATTCAACTTCTCACACGATCCTTCGCCTATATAGGGGGTCATTCAAGGGAGAACTCGATTATCTGTGATAACCATGAAATCCAATCTTAGTCACAAATCAGAGGATAAATTGGGAAATCAATAATTTTGGTAATTTTTATTTAAAATATTAATTAAAGAGTATTTTAGGTAGTTCATAAATCTTCTCTCTCCTCTCTCTGACAAACATTATTCCGGCGAACACATGGTGCACATTGTGATACCCTTTTGTAAACAACGAAAATAATGAAAATAAATAAGAAATGTTTTGATACCCTTCGTAAAACAACGAAGACAAACTGAGATACATTTTATAAACAATGAAAGTACATTGTTGTACTTAAAAAACATCAACATTGTTCAAAAAAATACATACAAACTATACATACTGTGATACAAACCACACTGTGATACACTATGATATAATTTGTGATACAATGTGATTTTCACGATTATGTATATATGATACCACAGTGTGATACCGAGAAGACTAGCGGTGCGGATAACATCTCGGTTGTCACCGGAGATGGAGCTTTATCACCGGGGGTGTAAGTTGTCGGATTTGATCGTCGATTTCAAAACAATATATTCCATAATAACAGGGTAACTTAAAAGGAATGAAATCAATTCTTCCACAATATTAGGTAAGTGATTAATTGTAGAAAATTCAAATTACCAAAATAATCTTTTATATTAATTTAATAAAAAAATTTATTATCTTAAATGAGTAGATCACATTGGATCTCACAATTATCACAGATTACGCAGTTCTCATTTGATTAGGCCTATATATATATATATATATATATATATATATATATATATATATATATATATAGATAGATAGATAGATAGATAGATAGATAGATAGATAGATAGATAGAGAGAGAGAGAGAGAGAGAGAGAGAGAGGGGGGGGGGGGAGGGAGGGAGGTTCAAGGGAAAACCTAAAAAAACGGAAAACTGAAGAACACTCTGGTAGCCCTTCATCTGGACGGTATGCATTTGTGCATACAGGTAAATTATGTTTTTTAGGTTTTTATGCACAAGTACATTATGCACGTGTGCATGTGTGGGCCACATAATTTAATAATTAAAAGAGAAATTAATTAAACTAATCATTTCAAAAAATTGACTTTACCTCCTAGCCATTCTCTCCCTTAATTTATTAAAATAGCCCATAAGTTCGTAAAAGGTGCTCGTATATACGAACACATCCTTAAATCTGATAAATTTGACATATGTTCGTAATATACGTTCGTATATACGAACATAATTTAAATAGTCAAGAAAATTTTATAACTTGGTGAAATTGGTTCCTAGGAAATGAAATAAGTTAAAAAAAAATTATATTTATGGCCCATGTTCGTGAAATACGAATCAAACTTATCTTTTTGGCCCCTGATCGTAAAATTGGTGAGTGATACGAACATGAGAAATTTACAATTTTGGCCCCTGTTCGTATATATCATGTGATATACGAATATTCAAAATTTATAAGTTTGGCCTCTGGTTCGTGATTCTTTATTTACGATCTAAATGAATTGAAATAAAAACTAAGTTATAATTATGATCCCTCATCTCTGGAACATTAATCAAAAAATTTACACTTATGGCCCATCTTCGTGGAATATGTTCGTGTATCACGAACATATTATTTCAAATAAAAGGAAAGTTACAATTTTAGCCCCTCATCTTTGAAGCATTAATTAAAGTATTTACAACTTTGGCACTACTTCGTGGAATATGTTTGTGGGGCACGGACATATAGTTTCAAAGTTGTAAATACTTTGATTAATGCCCCACGAACATATTAACTTTTTGAAACTGATTTCATTTCCCAGGATATATACGAACAGGGGCCAAAATTATAAATTTCGCATGTTCGTATCACTCACCAATTTTACGAACAGGGGCCAAAAAGGTAAGTTTGGTTCGTATTTCACGAACAGGGGTCATAAATATAATTTTTTTAAACTGGTTTTATTTTCCAGGAACCAATTTCACCAAGTTATAAAATTTTCTTGACTTTTTAAATTATGTTCGTATATACGAACGTATATTACGAACATATGTCAAATTTATCAGATTTAAGGATGTGTTCGTATATACGAACACCTTTCACAAACTTATGGGCTATTTTAATAAATTAAGGGAGAGAATGGCTATGAGGTAAAGTCGATTTTCTGAAATGGTTAGTTTAATTAATTTTCCTAATTAAAAAAACCATAAATAAAAAATAAAAAATAGTTTTAGAAATTAGGATAATTATCATTTTAAATTGGATAAATCCTTAAAATCCTTATTATATCTTTTAGATTTATTTATTTTTTAAAAATATACTTTTAATAAAAAAATTCACACTTTTAACCAAATATCACATGTGATATCATTATATGAATATTTATGCATATCACATATCATATTATTACATGTGATAATTGTATATATTTTAGTTAATCATATGTGATTATGTATACTTCTATTTATAGATCTTTTTGTGATGTAAATATTACCACATGTGATAATTGTATATATTTTAGTTAATCATATGTGATTATGTATACTTCTATTTATAGATCTTTTGTGATGTAAATATTATCACATGTGATAATTGTATATAGAGTAAACTACGATTTTAGTCTCTATGGTTTGATATTTATAACGATTTTCGTCCCTGGTCGTTCCGTTCACTAAAATGATAAGCGGGGTCGTCCAGGTTACTTAGTGGGTCTTTCAAAACTGCTTTTTTAATCCTTGTGGTTTCTATTTGCTTCTATTTTCATCCCTCCCTCCAAATTTTATTAAAATTAAATGTTAATTTATTTAAAAAATAAATAAACAAATTACATATTTGGTCCTTGTGGTATATAAAATTTACATTTTTATCTTAATTTATATTTTTTTTACTTTTTCTTTATTTATTGTATTTCATAATGACATTTATTTTTCTATTAATTATATTGTATATTTTCATAATTATTATTACTTTAATTATAAAAATAATCAAATAATTTTATTAAAAATACTAATAAATACATGAATTTTTTTTCAAAGCTTTAGGTTTAGATCTCTTAAAATTAATATTTTTTTATAGTTGATTTATTAAAGTTTTTTATTTATTTTAAATTACCATTGAAAAAAGTTTAATAAATTTCGAGAAAAAAAATCTTATTTTATAACAATTGGTTGTTTATTGGTAAATTCACTTTACTCCCATTATTTCATATTTTCATTTAAACTTTATTTTTATTAAATAATCAAATTTGTTAATATTTAAAATAAACACACACACACACACACACACACACACATATATATATATATATAGAGAGAGAGAGAGAGAGAGAATGAGGTTTAAACGAGAAAGATACATATTTAAAATAACACGAGAACGGTAAATCACATACAAAATCATAAGTGATTATACATTAGCGGGGAAGTCGTACAAAATCACAATATGCGGGCGACTTTTGCCGCGACTTAAGGTCGCGGGATCACATGTAAAATCACTTATATTTTGTATGTGATTTGCCATTGTCGGGCTCATTTTAAATATGTATCGTTCTCGTTTGATCCCCCCCTCTCTCTCTCTCTCTCTCTCTCTCTCTATATATATATATATATATATATATATATATATATCAAGGTTTTAAATAATGTTTGTGTTTGACGTCACGTTAATTTTGAGGCACGTCATGACCCATTGCATGATTTTTATAACAACATATTGAAATCTTTTTATCCTTTTATTTTCTTATTTTTTGTTTTTAATATATAACCTAATTTAAAATGGTGTGTGTGTTTATGTGTGTATCTCTTATTTAAATATTAAACAAATTTGATTAATTAATAAAAAAATAAAGATTAAATGAGAATTTAGAATAGTGTAGTAAATTGCATTTAACAAAAAACAACCGGTTGTTATAAAATAATACTATTTTTTTCTCGAATTTTATTAAACTTTTTTCAATGATAATTTAAAATAAGAAATAGCTTTAATAAATCAATAGATAAAAAAATATTAATTTTAGAAGATTTAAACCTAAAACTTTAAAAATCAATATTTTTAATGAAATTATTTGATTATTTTTATAATTAAAGTTATAATAATTATGAAAATATACAATATAATTAATAGAAAAATAAATGTTTTGATGAAATACAATAAATAAAGAAAAAGTAAAAATAAATATAAATTAGGATAAAAATATAAAAGTTTATATACCACAAGGACCAAATATGTAATTTGTTTATTTAATTTTTAAATAAATTAACATTTAATATTAATAAAATTGGAGGGAGGGATGAAAATAGAAGCAAATAAAAACCATAAGGACTAAAAAAGCAGTTTTAAAAGACCAGGGACGAAAACCGGTATAAGCATCAAACCACAAGGACTAAAATCATAGTTTACTCTTGTATATGTTTTAGTTAATCATATGTGATTATGTAGATCTTTTGTGATGTAAATATTATCACATGTGATAATTGTATATATTTTAGTTAATCATATGTGATTATGTATATTTATAGATCTTTTTGTGATGTAAATATTATCACATATGATTATGCGTCATTTATATTCAAACATATATTATCATATATGATATTTACAAAAATCCACCTAGTGAGATTATATGTGATACATAATAATATATCACATGTTGAACGAAGTTAATCACATGTGATTCAAAACGTAAATCTAAAAAATAGAGAAAAATTGGCGAAATAAATAATGAATTAGTTATGGATATCACATGTGATATTTGATGAAAATTATTATTTTATCTAGAAAATAATAATAATATAAATTTGATAAAAAAATTATGAATTTATTAAATAAAAAATAAATAAATTTAAAAGATATTATGAGATTTTTAAGGATTTATCCAATTCAAATTGTAATTATCCTAATTTAAAAAAATATTTATGTTATTTTTTAATTAATAAATTATGTGGCTCTTATTTCTTCTATATATATATATATATATATATATATATATATATAGGGAGAGGTTAATTTGAGAAATGCTAAATATATGAGAAATATAGATATAATCAAAGTCGTTCATTCGGTCAAGATCGACTTTGACCGGTCAAATATTGCGTCTTTGACTGGTCAACAATTACGACTTTGACTGGTCAAAAGTTACAGCTATTCCAAAAATAGAAGGACAGTTTCGTAATTTTTACAAATACACCTGACGAGTTCATATATGAACCTGTATGATTCACATATGAACTATATGTTCATATGTGAACCAGTGTAATTCATATCTGAACTCTTTTAACTGATTCATATATGAACCTTTGTGATTCACATATAAACCAATTAACTGATTCACATATGAACTAATTAACTGTAGGTTCATATGTGAATCAGTTGAACTAATTAACAGATTCATAAATCATTTAAAAGAGTTCATATGTGAATTACACTGGTTCATATATGAACATATAATTCATATGTGAATCATACAAGTTCATATATGAACTCGTCCCGCGTATTTTACGAAACTACCCCTCTATCTTCTACAGACCACACAAGGAATTATCCGGTGCTTCACGATCAAAGCCGCAAATGTTGACTAGATAAAAGGCTAGTATCATTTCTTTATTTCTCATATTTTTAGTATTTCTCAAATGGACCTATATATATATATATATATATAGGCGAATGATCGTGTGAGAAGTTGAGTTAATGGTGAGAAGCGTGAGAAGTGGATATGAACAGTTGATCTCTTTTAATCTCAAGCCCTCCCATGAATTACGGCTTAGAAGAGAATTGATCTGGTGCATGTCGGTGCATCTTATCTGGGTGCATCTCATCCTAATGTGCATCAATTTCTCATCCAACGGTTGATAACCACGTCTCACGTTTCTCACCGTTAACTCAACTTCTCACCGGAACCCAACCCAACCATATATATATATATATATATATATATATGTAGAGAGAGAGAAAGAAAGAATGTAACACCCCGATTTCGGTGTAAGCAATTATTAAATTAATCTATGTTTCGGTTATTATTTGGTACTTGCATTTATCCGTGCCTCGAAAATGGGTCTATTGTGGGTTAGTTCTTAAAGTTGGAAAAATTGAAAGGTGGAACCACAGTGCAACGCACGGATCATGGCGCGACTTGAACCGCACCACTAGTCGCGCGGAGCACTGTCAATCCGCGGGTCCAGAGAGCGGTGCGACTTGCCGCGCGGGACCACCTGATCGTCTAAAAAGGGGGAAAAGTGGTCCCATTTGCATTTACTCCAAATCTTCCTCCCCAAGAACACTCTCTTCTTCTCTCCCTTCATAAATTTCGACCTAGGTTTATTTATTACTAAATCGTCTTCAAATCTTCAAGTTTGGGTCTATCTTGTGGAGTTTTGGAAGACTAGGGTTCAAGAACCTACCATCTTTCCTTCTCCATCTTCAACCTCAAGACTTCATCACCATTTTTAGGGTTTTCTCACAAACCCTAGTTGGTGAGTCATCTTTTCTCAAATGCTCTAGTACCTATTTATTGCTATGGTTAACCTACATTATTCCTATGTGTTATTTGTTTGAGTTTTGTGACCTAACTTGTGGAATTCTCAACTTTATGAACCCTAAGGGAAAAAGGATGAGTATGCTAGTAAACTTTAATAATCTCTTGTGTGGTAATTAGATGGGTTATGTATTATTGATTGCATGCTTATATGTTGAGTTCATGAGGAAATTTCTATTGCCATGATTTTAATCCAACTGCTGATAACTTTATGAAGAGACGATGCAAGGATGATAAATGGTTGTGCCGACATGTATGAAATTATGAAGAATGATTGGAATCTAGTCATTCACTATGACCCGCTTTGAGAAGTAAGAAGATACCTATTTTGCATGTAGAAAATAAATGCTTATGATGTTATAATTGTTATCAAATGTTGATCACCTGATAAGAATGTGATTACTACTCCTTGTGCACGAGGAGGTAGTAGCTTAATGTATGAACCTTGTAATAATCATGGTGTGTTACTAGCGAGTAGGCAATAAGGGATCATGTATCCTTGAGGTGTAACTCTTCTAGATATGGATAGGCAATAATGTCCGTAAGGCCTTGAGGTGTAACTCGACGGAGTAGGCAATAAGGGCAGTAAATACGGCCTGAGGTTGGGATGTCGTTATGGCCTGGGAACTAAGATCGGGGCATGAGGTGTAATCCATTACCATCACGGGTGACCCCACTTTCGTGTAAACGTCACCCCGATGGAAACGGGTCTCCCCCGTAATTCAAAAGGTATCTCGTGTATGTTTATATTCAGGTTTTGAGAATCTGATTGCGGGGAAATTGTTTACTTGTGAGGCAAAGGAGTTCGGTAACACGATTATCGTTTTATAATATCTTGTTTGTAGCTACCTCTACTACTAATGCATCGGGAAGAATACTAACAGGAGTGACAAATTGCTTACAGAAAACTTCTGAAACAAAAGAACATGTAGCACCCGAATCAAATAAAACACGAGCTGGCAAGGAGTTTACTAGGAACGTACCCGAAACAACATCAGCGGTCTCCTTTGCCTCCTCGGTAGTCATCCGGAAAGCTCGACTTAACGCCCTTGGTGGTTGCTCGACTCTAGCCGTCGAACCCACAGAATCTCCACCAATTCCTTCTACTAGCTTTGGGCAATCCCTCTTCATGTGGCCCGGTTCTCTACACTCAAAGCATACCGGCCCCGGATGGGACACTCTCTCATTGTGTGGTTCTTCTTACCACACTTGGCACACCCTGTTGGACCGGAGTAACTTCTTGGAGCATATGGCCCCGAGTGCTTTGACTTGCATTTGTGGCACCACCGATCCTCACGACGGTGATCACTCGATCTCCCGCTTACAAAAGGTCTTGATTGACGAACGGGCCTAGATGGCCCTTCCCATTTTCGTTTCTCGCCAGCCTGACTTCTTTCTTCCTTCCCCACATTGATGTCGTCCTCAATGAGCAAAGACTCTTCAATGACCTCTTGCAAGGTCGAGCCCCTAGCATTTCTTACCGCCGTTCGCATCTCGGCTGGTAAACCTTGTTGATAGGCCTTAATCTTCAACCTTTCATCGGGGACCAGATGTCCCACCAGATTCAGTTTCTCCAAAAAGAGTCTGGAGTACTCGACAATGGATAGAGTCCCCTTCTTCAGATCTCGGAACTCCCGCTCCAGCTTGTCCAACGAATGCTCACTACAATATTTATCCATGATCTTCTCTTTGAACACCAGCCAAGTTAATTTAGCCAGAACTTCCGGAGTGAGGGAGGATCGAGTAAGATTCCACCAAATCAGAGCCTCTCCCCGCAGTAGTTGAGAAGCAAACTTGACCCGTTGAGAAGGATCGCACTCACTGGACTCAAAGGCCATTTCTACCTCTTTGAGCCAATACATACAAGCCACCGGGTTATCCGAACCCGTAAACTCTTTAGGGTGGAACCCCAGAAATGCCTTGTAAGTGCACCCCTTAGCCTTCGACTTCATCCCATTATCCGCGGGATCCTCCACAGATACCACAACTGGTCCACCTGACCCTATAATAATGTTTTCCGCCATTGTCTCCTGTTGTCAGTTACTGGCCTCTCGATCTTCTAAAAGCTTCATGAAAAACTCTTGTTGTTGGGCCATGGCTGAGTTCATGGCCAATATCATGTTATCCCGTATCCGGGTCTCCATGGTCACTTCCTCCATGATGGCATTATCCGCGTTGAGGTTCCGGCGCGGAATATGTTCAGGTCCTCCTCCCAAGAGATTGGGCAAGGGAGGTCCCTCTGTAGTTAAGCCCAAAGGAGGTCGATCAGCTGTAGACTCCACTTCCAAGTGGCCCTCCGGTGTATTTGGTAACCTACTTCGAGTGCTAACCATCTCGATCTGCCATTCATGTACGAGAAATAGATTGAGAAAAGACTAAGCGAGTTGAACTCATTGTACGTACTAATACCTTCATCAATTATCACAATAATAGTAAACCAAGTATGCTCACGTAACAATGCATTCATAATAGCAGTAGCTAAGTGGAATTATGAACGAACCATACCCAAGAATTCTTGTCACCATCATCACAACTCTCAATTAAAGTAATTTCGTAATCCTAACGCTCTCCCCACCTAGGATTCCTACCCCAAGTGAACAGTGAATCTATAAAGTCTAAAGCTTAAGTCTAGATATGCCAAAACAATACCTAGTTCGTTTAAACTAAAGCTCTGATACCAACTTGTAACACCCTAAAAATAGGGATAACAAAATCCGAAGAAATACGGACACGTGGTATAAAATTTGCCAAAGCAAGAGCCTCCCAAAAATGGGGAAATAATACAAACCTGTTTAATCACAATTGTAATTTCAACGGACAATAAATTAACAACCAACTAATCTAATTTCTACAACTAGAAAGGAGATTACAAAAGGGTTGTCAACTATAGTTCCAAAAGTTCTTCTATCCAAAAAATGCTAATTTGCAAGCGTTCCCCAAGCTCTCACCCAAGCAACTATGACAGCTTAGAACCGGCGCCACTAGAACCTGAGATACACATCGACACCAAACAAGTGTTAGGCCAAAAAGTCTAGTGAGTTGAACAATAATAAGCATGCATGAACAATTACAATTCTTATCAGCAGTTAACCATAGTTCAACAAATGTGGAGTCAATAGGGGAGACCCATAGCACCAATCAAGTTCCACCCAAATAGTCGATATACCTTGATGCCCTCTAACAAGGGACACCCGAAAGGCCCGACACATCCGAGGACTACAACCATGGCATTACCCCGAATGGCGGAGGTCTAGGCACATACCATCACGGTGGCGCCCAAGACTACATCCTCCTAGTGTCTACTGACTTGGTTCGTCCAACATATTATATAGGAGGTCTTGAGGTATATTTCAACCAATATATTTCGATACCAACCATGGGTACTATGTTACCATCCTATCACATAAGTCCGTCATGAGACCCAAATGACAATCATGCTCATCATGCATATTATATATTACCAAAAAGGTATTCCAACTAGAAACCATCGTCATATCGAGACATGTATACATTTATCACATCAACATGTACATATTATGAATCCAAGAGAAAAAGTACCAATACTTGCACATTTAGAGTAGACCATGGTATTTCACATATAACCATATTTCCAACATTCCTTCATAAGAAAATCCCAAGTATTTGAATATATAGAGATAAATAACCATAAATAGAAGCATATGATGTGTATCTAGTTTTGACAAAGATTTAGTAAACTCACAATCTAGGTTTTTGACCAAAAACCTCGAAAAGATGAAAACCCTAGAAGTTGGATGAAGGTGATGAAGACTTGAAGTCTTGAGAACTTGAGGTAGATGGAAGCCCAAATAATGATTTCACCTACCAAGCTTTGCAATAAATGACAAGAGGGTTTAGAGGGGAAGAAAATCTCCCAAACCCTAGCTCCTCTCGGTTTAGAACTGATTTTTGTGATAACAATGAGAGAAAAACGGGCAAATTGGGGGTTTTGGGGACTGCAGGTCACCCCGCGACTTGTGCCGCGACTTGCACCCGCGGCATAAGTCGCCCGCTTACTTAAACAAAATGAACTCCAGTGGCTTACGCGACTTATGCCGCGACTCCAACCCGCGGCGTAAGTCGCGTGAGTTACTGTTTCCCAAGGGTGATTTCTAAAGCTTCCAAACCAACAGAACCAAATAATCATATATAAACACAATATCACTTAAGCATATAAGTTCTACTTTAATAGACACAAAAACATAAGATTAATAGAACCTTATACTTACCCGAAAAATACGGATGTTACAATCGTATCATCCATCAAAGCAAGGAAGTATTTGGCAAAGAAATGTCCTTCGTACCTAGCGTTCGTGTTGGACGCCAAGGCGGAGAAGAATAAGGTAGAAGAGGTGAAGGTTGTCAACGAATTTCCGGACATGTTTCCAAATGACCTACCAGGCTTGCCACCCGACCGACAGGTGGAGTTCCGGATTGACTTAGTTCTGGGGGCGGCACCGATAGCGCGTGCACCGTATCGCCTTGCGCCAATGGAAATGCAAGAAATGATGTCCCAACTCCAAGAGTTGCTAGAGAAGGGGTTCGTGAGGCCGAGTTCGTCTCCGTGGGGAGCTCTGGTACTCTTTGTGAAGAAGAAGGACGGGTCGATGCGTATGTGTATCCATTACCGAGAGTTGAACAAGGTGACTATAAAGAACAAATATCCCATACCCCGGATAGACGACCTCTTTGACCAACTACAAGGGGTCGGATGCTTTTCCAAGATTGATCTTCGTTCGGGGTATCATCAAGTGAAGGTTCGAGAGGAGGATGTTCCGAAGACGGCATTTAGGGCTCTGTGTGGTCATTACGAGTTCTTAGTCATGCCTTTCGGATTGACGAACGCGCCAACAATATTCATGGACTTGATGAACCGTGTGTGTAGACCATTTTTGGACCGATCAGTCATAGTGTTCATCGACGACATTTTGGTATACTCCAAGGATGAAGGAGAGCACAAGCAACACTTGAGAGAGGTTTTAGAGGTGCTAAGGAAGGAGAAGTTTTATGCTAAGTTCTCTAAGTGTGAGTTTTGGTTGCGAGAAGTTCAATTTCTCGGCCACGTAGTGACTCGTGAAGGAGTGAAAGTAGATCCCGCAAAGATAGAGGCAATGATGAATTGGGAGCCTCCGAAGAGCCCAACCGAGATCCGAAGCTTTTTGGGACTTGCAGGTTATTACCAGAGGTTCATTCAAGACTTCTCTAAAATCTCCTCATCGTTGACCGCTTTGACTCGAAAGAATGTGAAGTTTGCATGGACTGAGGCTCAAGAGAAAGCTTTCCGTACCCTGCAACGGAAATTGTGTGAAGCTCCAATTTTATCCCTACCGGAGGGAACGGAATACTTCGTAGTCTATAGTGATGCATCCAAGATGGGGTTGGGTTGCGTCCTCATGCAGAGAGGTAAGGTGATAGCTTACACGTCAAGACAATTGAAGGAACACGAGAAGAATTACCTAACGCATGACCTCGAGTTGGTGGTGGTAGTGTTTGCCTTGAAGTTGTGGCGACACTACTTGTACGGTACTAAGTGTACACTCTACACCGATCACAAAGGCCAGAAGTATGTTTTTGATCAAAAAGAGTTAAATATGCGTCAAAGAAGATGGCTGGAATTGTTGAAGGATTACGACTGTGAGCTTCAATATCACCTGGGCAAAGCAAATGTGGTGGCAGACGCGCTAAGTTGGAAGGAGTATAGTGGGACGGTAAAAACCTCTTTGACAAGGATTGAGATTATCTCAAATCTTATGGATATGATAAAAGCCGCTTAAGTCGAGGCGCTACTTGAGACGAATCTCAAAGACGAAGCGATGACGAAGCAACGCTTTATCCTGACGGAAGATGGTAGAGGGTTGAAACTCTTCCAAGGAAGAGTTTGGGTACCCAAGTTGGGAGGATACCGGAAACTATTCTTGGAAGAGGCACACAAATCAAGGTATTATATTCATCCTGGGAGCACCAAAATGTATAGGGACCTAAAGTTGAACTTCTGATGGCCCGTGATGAAGTTGGATGTGGCGAACTATGTACAGAAATGCCTTACTTGTTCGTTAGTGAAGGTCGAACACCAGCGACCGTATGGGAGTTTACAATCTTTGGAAGTACCTGAGTGAAAGTGGGATCACATCACAATGGACTTCGTGACGAAATTACCAAGGACGTTGAAAAGCCAGGACACCATTTGGGTGATAGTAGATCGGTTGACGAAGAGCGTGCACTTTCTGGCCATGAGGGAAACGTTACCATTGGACAAGCTAGCGGGACTCTACATAAATGAAGTGGTTTCGAGACATGGGGTGCCGTTGTCCATTGGGTCCGATCGGGACAGTCGTTTCACTTCCCATTTCTAGAGTGCCTTTCAAAGAGAATTGGGAACAAAAGTAAAATTGAGCACGGCGTACCATCCTCAAACGGATGGACAAAGGGAGTGGACAAGTAAAACATTAGAAGACATGTTGCGATCGTGTGTAATTGACTTTGGGGGACATTGGGACTCTCATCTCCCACTAATGGAATTTGCCTATAATAATAGTTATCACTCGAGTTTGGGTATGTCACCATTCGAGGCATTATATGGACGAAAATGTAGAACACCAACTTGTTGGCTTGAAGCGGGCGAGAATCAGTTCGCTGGACCGAAAATAGTGCAAGAAACGGCGGATAAGGTTAAGGGGATACGGGAGCGTTTGAAGGCGGCTCAAGATCGCCAAAAGAGTTACACGGACAAGAAGCGACGTCCGATGGAATTTCAAGTGGGCGACCGAGTCATGTTGAAGGTGTCGCCTTGGAAAGGAATTATAAGGTTTGGAAAACGAGGGAAGCTTAGCCCCCGTTTCCTCGGGCCTTTTCCTATCGTTGAACGTGTGGGACTCCAAGCCTACAAACTTGATTTACCGCCCAAGATGAGTGGAATCCACCCAATCTTCCACATTTGCTATCTACGGAAGTGTTTAGCGGAAGAAGAAAACATCATACCGTTATCGGAGATTCGTGTGGACAATAATCGTTGCATTGAAGAGCCATAATCCATCCTAGAGAGAGAGACGAAGAAACTTCACCATAAAGAGGTGGTGATGGTGAAGGTTCAATGGAAACATCATCGAGGTGCGAACGTGACGTGGAAAGCGGAGGAGGATATGAAGGGTCGGTATCCTTATCTTTTTTAATAGCGTGAGATTTTGGGGACAAATTCTATTCCTAGTGGGGGAGGATTGTAACACCCCGATTTCGGTGTAAGCAATTATTAAATTAATCTATGTTTCGGTTATTATTTGGTACTTGCATTTATCCGTGCCTCGAAAATGGGTCTATTGTGGGTTAGTTCTTAAAGTTGGAAAAATTGAAAGGTTGAATCACAATGCACCGCGCGGGTCATGGCGCGACTTGAACCGCGCCACTAGCCGCGTGGAGCACAGTCAATCCGCAGGTCCAGAGAGCGGTGCGACTTGCCGTGCGGGTCTAGTCACGTGGGCACCCGCGCGGGACCACCTGATCGTCTAAAAATAGGAAAAAAGCTGCCCCATTTGCATTTACTCCAAATCTTCCTCCCCAAGAACACTCTCTTCTTCTCTCCCTTCATAAATTTCGACCTAGGTTCATTTATTGCTAAATCCTCTTCAAATCTTCAAGTTTGGGTCTATCTTGTGGAGTTTTGGAAGACTAGGGGTTCAAGAACCTACCATCTTTCCTTCTCCATCTTCAACCTCAAGACTTCATCACCATTTTTAGGGTTTTCTCACAAACCCTAGTTTGTGAGTCATCTTTCCTCAAATGCTCTAGTACCTATTTATTGTTATGGGTTAACCTACATTATTCTTATGTGTTATTTGTTTGAGTTTTGTGACCTAACTTGTGGAATTCTCAAATTTATGAACCCTAAGGGAAAAAGGATGAATATGCTAGTAAAATTTAATAATCTCTTGTGTGGTAATTACATGGGTTATGTATTCTTGATTTCATGCTTATATGTTGAGTTCATGAGGAAATTTCTATTGCCATGATTTTAATCCAACTGTTGATAACTTTATGAAGAGACGATGTAAGGATGATAAATGGTTGTGTCGACATGTATGGAATTATGAAGAATGTGAAATCTTGAGAAGTAAGAAGATACCTATTTTGCATGTAGAAAAGAAATGCTTATGATGTTATAATTGTTATCAAATGTTGATCACCTGATAAGAATGTGATTACTACTCCTTGTGCACGAGGAGGTAGTAACTTAATGTATGAACCTTGTAATAATCATGGTGTGTTACTTGCGAGTAGGCAATAAGGGATCATGTATCCTTGAGGTGTAACTCGTCTAGATATGGATAGGCAATAATGTCCGTTAAGACCTTGAGGTGTAACTCGACGGAATAGGCAATAAAGGCAGTAAATACGGTCTGAGGTTGGGATGTCGTTATGGCCTGGGAACTAAGATCGGGGCATGAGGTGTAATCCATTACCATCGCGGGTGACCCCACTTTCGTGTAAACGTCATCCCGATGGAAACGGGTCTCCCCCGTAATTCAAAAGGTATCTCGTGTATGTTTGTATTCAGGTTTTGAGAATCTGATTGCGGGGAAATTGTTTACTTGTGAGGCAAAGGAGTTCGGTAACACGATTATCGTTTTATAATATCTTGTTTGTAATTTATATACTTATGAGATCTCACTAGGATTTGTCCTAACACTTGTTGTGGTTGTTGTTTCCTCACAGATCCTCCTCGTGGTGGGAATTAGGCTGTCGGGCTTATCAACCGGGCACGTAGGAGTTCCCGAAGTGCCGGTCTTTTGGGAATTTTTGTGAAGAGAGATTATAGAGAAATTGCAACACCCATTTTAATCTAGTTTGGAATTTATTCTAGATTAAGTAGGTTGTTGTAACTTTATTGTCCCATCGTTAGTAAACTTTATGTTGCAAACCAACCCATCTTTACGTGGGTCTTTAGTTGTTCATATTTTGGGTTTATCTTGTTGGAAGTTTTTATCTACAGGGTAATTGAATCTTCGTATTTTAGACGTTATATTGCCGAATTTTAGAATTTTTATTCGTCGAAATTTTAGGGCGTTACAAAGAACGATAATCAAATGAGAACCACAAAGAGGTTGAAAACCGTGAGAACCGATCTGAGCCGTAATTTGATTTTGATCCGATGGTTTTATTTGAAAATTGTTTCGCCACATGAAAAGGGCATAATTGTCATTTTGGTAACAAATATTCACCAAATGAAACACATACTACCAATTGATCATTATAAAATTATTATTTTTTATAAGGTTAATAATAACAGTGTTTCATCTTTATGTTATTTCACCATATGAAACATACATATTCACCATATGAAACACATAGATTCACCGAACACACAAATTCACCAGATGAAACACATATTCAATATATTCACATTGTGTTTCATATGGTGAATCAAACACCATGTACCACCATGTTCCATCAAACACCATTATACACATATCCAGATCCAAACACAATTAGTGTTTCATAAGGTGAATCGAGTAGGATGCATTATTTATATGTGTTTCATATGGTGAATCAAACACCATGTACCACCATGTTCCATCAAACATCATTATACACATATCCAGATCCAAACACAATTAGTGTTTCATAAGGTGAATCGAGTAGGATGCATTATTTATATGTGTTTCATAAGGTGAATCAAACACAATATACCACCATGTTCCATCAAGCACCACTATACACAAAATCTAAACCCAAACACAACTGCATCTTAACATCATTAATAAAAACAAATTATACACAAATACAACTAAACCAAAAACAAGTTTCTTAAAAACTAAATCAAAGTAAAAAACAACTAGAAATCCCAACTCAAAATCGAAGAGCAATGTAAGAAAATCCCAACTCAAATTTAAGAACGATAAAAACCCTAACTCACCATATTCTATTTCTTGGGTCGATTCTGGGTTTGAAGAACACCAAATCCATTTATGGGTTCGAATTCTTGGTTTGATTCAGAATTTGAAGAACCTCTTCATCCAAGATCCGATTTATGGGTTCAATTTCTTGCTTTGATTTTGCGAAGAACAACTCAATTCCATATCCCGTTTTCTGGGTTCAATGTCGACGGTTTTTCAAGGGGGGAGCGGTGTGTGATTGAGATGGATGCAGGTGGGGCGAGTAGTGTTGGGCGTCAGATTTAGAGCTTCTTGGTTGCCAGTGAGAGGTGGCCGGTGGGTATGGTCGTTCCATCCAATGAACCAGATCTGCATTGTAATTTGATTTGGTGAACAATGTGACTCAACCCATTATACCCTTTCAATCTACTTTTTAATTTGATAAAAATACCCTTATTTCATCATTTAATTACAGATATGCTTCTTTTTTTAATGACCTTTGATGTAAACTAATCCATGAATTAGATTAGTCCTCAAGGTTTCCAACATTTTATTGGTCCTCACATGATTTAACCCCTATATATATATATAAGGGAGAGAGAGAGAGAGAGAGAGAGATGAAGGATCATGTGAGAAGTTAAACATTTTTCGAGAAGACGAGAAGTGTGATATCATATATGATTACACGGCCTGTGGGTGTGTTTAATCATATATGATTAAACGTCTATGTATTGTCAATGTAACATGTGTTTAATCATATATGATTAAGCTTGTATATCATATATGATATCACACTTCTCGCCTTCTCGTAAAATGTTTAACTTCTCGTTTGAACCTGCCGTATATATATATATATATATATATAGGTACTCAATTTGTGAGAAGGCGAGAAGGAATAAGAGCCACAAAATTTATTAATTAAAAAATAACATAAATAAATTATTATTTTTAGGATGGGGAGGGCTAAATACACATTTAAATTTACTAAATGCACCAAATGATTGCTAATAATCATTTGTTTTTTTTTTGTTTTTTTTGTTTTTTGTCTTTTAGTTGTCTTTTTTTTTATTATATATTTTTTTATTATATATTTTTATTATATATTTTTGTTTTGATTTGATTTGAAAATAAATAAATATTTTTAAATATAAATATTACCAATTTTTTTAATTATATAATTATAAAAATAAAACATAAATATTGCGATTTAATAATTATAAAAATAAAACATAAATATTGTAATTTAACATATAAATAGAACATAAAATAATTTATATTACATTCGATTATTCTAAAATAACATTATCCGTAATACAATTAACACGTAAAAGCTTCATGTACTTCTTTATTCGCTCTGAATACGGGGTAGCCCATCCAGCAGCACACCGATAACTGTGATGGAAAAAAAGTGATATAATTTGCAGAAACGGATATCCTTCTTTCATATCTAATTTGACATAATGGTTACCATTAACGTACCCGATTGTAAAAACAACATGTTCATACCACACTGGAGGAGTGGACCTAAGCGGCAAGTACGTCCCACTGTCGGTCATACTTATAACATGTAATATCACATTATATTTTGAAGCAATCAAGACACCTATTTCAGGCATTGTCATCCAGTGTTCAAATGGTGCACCTTGATCTGATCGAAAGAAGTTTAGAGTGTTGTAAGTAATATCCCAGTGTTCACCTCCAAAAGCGTTGATGTACTCTGTCTTGTATTGCTCTAACTCTTCCATCAAGTTATACCGAATTGTGGACCATGCATCTTCATGAAGACCCATCCAGACAGCTATTGCTCGGAATCCGCAATTTCCATCACCTATCACACCATGTACCTGCTTGATATAAGGGTGAAACAATGCTGGAAATTGAATGATGTATGGATGTGCATTATTATTTTTGAACATGAAAGAATTGTGTCTCGCTGGTTCTTGGTAGCTCATTTTTTCCTTGTCAACAAATCTAGACGCGTTCGAACTGCTACGTCTAAGGGGTCTTTCACTTGTAAAAGACGGGTCAACATGAGTCGGAAATGAGGGATCAACATGAGTTTTTCTGAAAATCTTATCCTTCAACGAGGGTCGTCCACGAGTAGTCTTGTTAACAACAGGTTCACGAACCGATGTTTTTGATCCACTGGCTATCTCTTTTAGCTTCCTCAGTAAACTGAACTTACCGGATCTCGATTGCTTGTTAAATTCCTCAGTAAACATTTGGACTTCAGCTTCACAACCTACGTCACCATCTTGTAAAGATTTGCACGGTGATAAATCAAGTGTCGTCCAAAATACATCAATTGAATCAATCGGGATAGGATGACCTTCGTTCAAGTATTGCATTTGTTCGTGCGCACATGGCAGCCCATAACTTGTACGTAGTAGACAACTACAATTTTCAGAAAATAAGCCAACAGATTGAGCTCGTTCATACTCTTGGAATATTATGTTTAATGCATAATGTGAAACAAAACCACACAATTGTTGGAAGTGTGGTATGCGATGACGATGTTTCGTGACACTTTTGCTCGCTTGGATACTTGCTTTAATTTATGTATCTTGTGACTGAATGAGTTGATTGATTTTGCTCATAAATGTCGGTAGACTTGATTGCGCTGAATCCAAGTAAGTTTTCAACTTGGAATGTTGACTCTCCACTCTATTACTTGTCTGATTTCCAAAGTGGAGAAATCTGTCAGTCCAAACAGATACAAACATTTCTTTATATGGTTTCAACCATGTGTCATTCAGATAAGCAAGAACACCTGAAAATTAGAACAATTTAACTTTTTTAGTAATTGTTAAACTTAATTGTAATATTTACTTATAATAATATATTAAGGCGTACCTGGATAGCTTCGTACATTTACTTATAATAATATATTGTGATATGAATAGTGATGTGAATAGTGACATGAATAGTGATATGAATAGTAATTGTATAATATATTAAGGCGTACCTGGATAGCTTCGTAATACTGCTTCAAGTTGTGATAAATGAAACATGTATGTTTCATCTGTTACCGAGTCAACCAATGTCACCCATGCATTGTAAAATGAACCCCAGTCATGATTTGATGTTATTACTGGTCTATAATTTTTCATTATACTTTGGAAGATGTGCCATCTACAAAGTAATCTTTTAGCATAAGGAAATACAATACTGCATGCTTTCACCAGTGCCAAATCTCTGTCTGTGACGATCACACGTGGATAAAGACATCCATCCATCAATGACTTTAGACAATTCAATGCCCAAGTATAATTGGATTCCTTTTCTCTGTATGTACCACCACAATCACATTGAAATTCTACTTTATCACTATTGCTTCTTTTAATAACAATAACGAAACCAAGTGAATATCCCATATTGTGTACCCAATCAATTAGATCTTTACGGGAATTAAACACCTGAAATTGACTTTTTTTGTTACAAACTATTAACTTTACCAGATAATTTAACAAGGTAAAATGAAACATAAACTTACCATATCAGTAGAAAATGCGGATGGTTGAGGGATTTCACAAGTTTCATTTGATTTGTTTGAATAAACATTATCATCCTACACAAACATATAAAAATATGATTCAGGATAACATAATATATATATATATATATATATATATATATAAAGTAGTGATGGAATACCTGATTATTAGAATCAAAGAACCATTGAAAATCTTCACCCCAATTCACCATTTTTAAACCGATAAATCACGACATGCATAGTAACATGAATAGTGACGTGCATAGTGACATGCATAGTGACATGAATAGTGATGTGCATAGTGATATGAATAGTAATTGTACGTCAATAAAACATATAGGTTACGTTTATCAAATGGTGCGATTTAGGTACATCGGGTCTTTTATTATGATGGATATATATATGTTACGTTTATCAAATAAATAAATTTAATAATATGATAATACAGTTTTATCTTTTATTATAGTGCATA
Source organism: Arctium lappa (assembly GCA_023525745.1). Lineage (NCBI taxonomy): Eukaryota > Viridiplantae > Streptophyta > Magnoliopsida > Asterales > Asteraceae > Arctium > Arctium lappa. The sequence continues at coordinate 19,603,685 of CM042048.1, read as the reverse complement.
GTAATTGTAAGGTTCTCGATTTATATTTTTGCAATTGTGAACATATATATCAATTATATGATTTAAGAAGAAGTTTATACATCTAGGAAGAAATTTATACCTCTAGGAAGGATTCGAAACGTAGATTCCGAATATCTAATTGATTCGTCGATTACTTCAATGGATTGAGAGCAAATCTAGAGAGTAAATTACAGATTTAGTAAATTACAGATTTGGTCATATAACTAGAGAGCAAATCTAGAGAGAGAGAGAGAGAGAGAGAGAGAGAGAGATGAAAATTATGTGCATCTAACATATCATATATATAGAGAGTAAATTACATATTTGGTCCCTAACGTTTGGCGTTTGTTACGGAATTGGTCCCTAAAAGAAAAAATATATTTTACAAAGTTATAATAAAATGTAATTGTTACAAAAAGAAAAATACATTTTACAAAGTTATAATAAAATCAAAAATTACAAATTTATAAAATAAAATAAAATCAAAAGTTACAAATTTATAAATTTATAAAATCAAAATATATATATATATATATATATATATATATATATATATGTGTGTATATATATATATAAAGAGTTTAGGTTAATGACAGTTTTAACCCTTAACTATCTTTAGTTGTCATTTTTATTTACGTTTCAATTTGGGTAAGAATAATTATATGTTTTAAAAAAAAACGAGTCTTACAGAGTAAATTACAGATTTTGTCCCTAACGTTTGGCGTTTGTTACGGAATTGGTCCCTAAAAGAAAAATACATTTTACAATGTTATGAGAAAATGTAATTGTTACAAAAAGAAAAATACATTTTACAAAGTTATGAGAAAATGTAACTGTTACAAATTTATAGAATAAAATAAAATCAAAAGTTACAAATTTATAGAATAAAATAAAATCAAAAATTACAAATTTATAAAATTTATAAAATTAAAACACACACATATATATATATATATAAAGATATATATATATATATATATATATATATTAATAATAATAATAATAATAATAATAATAATTATAATAATAATAATAATAATGATTTGATTATTTATAATTTAATTATTGGATCGGAAAACAAGGTAGGACTATTTGCACCTTTTTGGTGCAAATAGCACCCTCCTTTAGGATAATTACAATTTGAATTGGATAAATCTTTAAAAATCTCATAATATCTTTTAAATTTATTTATTTTTTAATTTTAATAAATTCATAAGTTTTTTTTTATCAAATTCATATTATTATTTTCTAGATAAAATCATAATTTTTATCAAATATCACATGTGATATCCATAACTAATTCATTATTTATTTCACCATTTTTTTTCTCTATTTTTTAGATTTACGTTTTGAATCACATGTGATTAACTTCGTTTAACATGTGATATATTATAATGTATCACATATAAACCCATTAGGTGGATTTTTGTAAATATCACATCTGATAATATATGTCTGAATATAAATGACGCATAATCACATGTGATAATATTTACATCACAAAAAGATCTATAAATATAAATATAAATAATCACATATGATTAACTAAAATATATACAATTATCACAAAAAGATCTATAAATAGAAGTATACATAATCATATATGATTAACTAAAATATATACAATTATCATATGTGATAATATTTACATCACAAAAAGATCTATAAATAGAAGTATACATAATCACATATGATTAACTAAAATATATACAATTATCACATGTAATAATATGAAATGTGATATGCATAAATATTTATATAATGATATCACGTGTGATATTTGGTTAAAATTGTGATTTTTTTAATTAAAAGTATATTTAGAAAAAAAATTAATAAATAATTGAAATTACAAAATAAATAAATCTAAAAGATATAATGAGAATTTTAAGGATTTATCCAATTTAAAATGATAATTATCCTATTTTCTAAAACTATTTTTTATTTTTTATTTATGGTTTTTTTAATTAGTAAACTATGTGGCCCACATTCCTTCTCGTCTTTTCATAAATTAGTCCGCTTCTCGCATGATCCTCCCTCTCTCTCTATGTATATATACCAGCCATGTACCCGCAAAATGTTGCGGGTTGTAAGACGCAAAGTAAAATATGCGATTTTACCAAAACGCATAGTTGTGTGTTAATATTATGCAGAATATGAAAACATTTACAATCAATTATGGTGGTTTTTATTATAAAATTTTGGTTGAAAAATGGTTGAAAGAGAAAGACTCGTTTTGTTCTTTTTAGTTTTGGAAAAACAATTGATATTTCATCTCATGCCATACAATACTATGTCCTAATTCATAAACTCATTATTGATTTTCGAAATAAAATAAATATGTTGCACCCAACTTCAATTCAAATACAATAAATAAAAAACCTTGTGCATACGACTAAGCTTATCATCAACCATAGTTGAGTAACTATATTTTGTACATTTGTTTAAGCAATGCTCAAACTACTTAAGGGGTCGTTTACCAAATGCAATTCCTCAAACTACTTAAGGGGTCGTTTACCAAATGCTTACCAGATAAGTGCTTACCGGTAAGAGAAATTACCCTTACCTACCTCATCATGTAACATTGCCAGTAATCAAAATGGATTGTTTGTAGGCGTGTGAAACCCGGTAAGTGCTTACCGGGTAAGAGTTGTGTTCCTACTTACCGGATAAGATTTTTGGTACTTACTTAACATTTTACCAGGTAAGATTCTTGGTCCTTGTCATGCTCAATTTGTAAGGTAAGCGCTTACCCGATAAGCATTTAGTAAACGACCCCTTAGTTTGTTTTACTTTTTCCTTGCATATAACTCTTCCACACACTCAACTCAAAACTCTAAAGTACCCAAAACAATGAATAGTAGAAAAAGAAACCCTAAAGTTAATAATGAGGTCAATCACACCCCAAGCACGAGTAAAAATAACAAAAAGAGAGAATGAAACTTCATGATTTGGCCTAATAAAGCCTGGTTGGGAGAATGAATCGGTTGAAATAAGACTGAAACTGAAACCCTGGAAACTCAACATAAAGATGAAACATGTTGTACATTGTGCTATGCAACTCGTAAAGTGATAGATCTTAAGATTTCATGCTTTGATATTCTAAAAATGAAAATGTCATTCTTAGTAAAGGCAAACCTAACGATGGTTTATAAACTTGAGATTTTGCTTGTTATTGCCCAAACTCATCATGACTTTCCATATTTAACTATTTAATGATTAGATTTCACTCCCACTGTTTGAAGACTTCCAAGTGCTGACTTAAGTACATTTTATTACTCATAGAAAGCTTCATCCAACTTCGAAGGTGAAGCAAAACAGAAACCACAACATAGGGGTTTGACCTTACAAGATCCCTTTGCATCTCCCCTGTTACAGATTAAAATTGGGAGAAGGAAACAGAAGGAACAAAACAAGCAACTACATCTACCATAAGACAAAGTACAAGTTACTTGACATGAAACATACCTCATTCAGATTGGTTGAGATAGCAGCAAAACTGAAATTCTCTTTATTTGATATTTCAAGAAGCTCTTCACCAAAATATGCGCTTACCAAGGCTATCAAAGGAATCCCCTTCAACATTTCAAACAACATTACCATGTAACTATAGATTCCCTAATGTAACAACAAGAAAATGAAACGGCAAATCCAATGCACCAAATCTCCTTGGCTTTCCAAGTCATGGAAGGAAGCCTTTGCACATAGCCTTTCTATTAAATTTTGCAAAGAAGCTGAAACTGTAACAATAAACTAAGGGAAGCTTTTGCTTGCCAAGGTAGAAACTGATGAGAGATTAGGGCTAATAACCAACATCTGAGTTGCCATTGCTAATAACTCCAGTGAACCGGCTACAATGGTCTACATAAGAAAAATAAATGAAAAAATGGTGACATGTCTACAAAGTGTTCCACTCAGAAAATCGGTTTTCACATGTTATATAATATGTAAATGATCATAAATACGAAATAACATATACAGAACAGTAAAAAAGTACCAGGGTATTTACAGTTCAGAGAATGGTGATTTAGTGATGAAGTTTAAAGAATCTAATCAGATTAGATCTCCCATGCTTCAAAACGGTTTCATTTGAGTTTTAAATCCAAATAGAAATTACCACACATGTAAGCATTTGTGGAGGTCGATAGTGCATTCCTTAGTCACCTCTTCCTTGTTTCTTTCTTCGTCTTCTCCATCATTTTTGTTTGATCCTCATTGTACCTGTACTTAAACAATATTAGTTTTCAACTATATTTAGAGAAAAATCAACAATCCATCACAACATTAGAAAGAAAAAATAATCCAGTTCATGAACTTTCTTTTCCCAAAAGGTCATATTTTTTAGAGAACAACTATAAAGGTCATGTTTTAGAGATAACAACTATCTATTCACGTTAGCACAGTGAACACCAAAACCAAAACCAAAACCAAAACCAAAACCAAAACCAAAACCAAAACCAAAACCAAATAAGCCATAATATTACTCATGCATTCGTTATTATAAAACAATAACTTCATATGTTACTTTACCGACGAACATGAACAAGAAATAGAACTTTATCATAGAAAAAAACATGTAATCGGAAACCAATAACTGAGTTGAGATTATGAAACAAAGAGTATTAATTACAATAGAATACTTAAAAAGTAGACAATCAAAAGTGGAAGAAAGAGAGAGTTGTTTGCTTGATGATCTCTGAATATTTGTGGTTGAGCGAACTCTATCTAAACAGGGGGAGATAAAATTTTACACTCAAAGAAAAAACCCTAAATCATAGACTACAAGAAATAGGTTTCAGGAGAAGAGATTTTATGCGATTTTGTTGATTTCATCAAGAGATTTTACAGATTTGAATTTGAGGGGGTGTTTGGGATTGCTTATTTAAAACAACTTATGCTTATTTTAAAAAATGCTTATCAACTTATGCGGTGTCAAATCGGAGTTTTTAAAAAAGTGTTTGGATTAGCTTATTATGGTACCAAAACGTAATAAGCTAATAAGTTGTTATTTAAAGGTGTTTGAGATTGTTTAAACAATATAAAATAACTAAAAAAGGCATAAGCACTTTTCAAATAAGTTGATAAGTTAAAACCAAATGACTTATCAAAAAGTGCTTTTCAGCGGTTTGGCACCGCGATAAGCCATTTTAATTTTTCTTCATCCAAACACTCAAAAATGCTTATCTCCGGTACCAAATCGCAATAAACTAAAAAGCACCTCAAATAGGCAATCCCAAACACCCCTGAATTGTCCTTGGTTGTTTGGGAAACAAAACAAAGCGTGAAACTACTTTGGAAAAATCAACCATCTTTTTTAGCTAATTATGGGGAACACAAATCTGAAATCTTGAGTGAGCAAAGTGTATGCTTTAAAGCTTTGTACCTTATGCATAATAGCTAGTAATTCATAGTTTTTTTTTTAAGTTTTATGCATAAAAATTTAGTAAATTATGCATTAAAAATTGTAATTAAGAGTTTTTGCATGAATACATTATAAGGTAGTATATATATATATATATATATATATAGGGTCTCCTTCATTTGTTAACCACGGTATTGGTGTTAACCGTGCTAACCAATCTGGACCGTTGGTTATTTAGATCAATGGTTCACAATTAATTAGAATTTTAATTTTAGAAATATTAAACTAAAAGTCTAGGAAATTACGGTGCATAAGAGCATAGGGTTAAAAATGTAAAAATGCAAATAGCCTTCCAAAATCATGTTAACACGTTACCAAAACAAGAGGCGCAAAAGTAGGGATTTTTTAAATTAATAATTCTTGTTTTTAAACCAAAAAAAAAAAGAGAGAGACCCACACAGTTTAAAGTGTTTGCTATTTATGTGAATATGTGCATTTTTTAAACTAATAATTCCTAATGTACATTTTCAAAACAAACATATGTGAATAATTTTGTGTTGTGCATATGAGCATTGTCTACACTAATAAGTGTTGATGTGCATATGTACAATTTTAAATATGCATATCAAATGATTAGATTATTTGCTCTTTCAGTGCATATGTGCATTGTTCACGTTAATAAGTTTTGATTTACACTATGAGCCTTTTGTATATGAATACGGAAAATGGTTTAAGATATGCACGTATGCATATGTGCAAACTTAATAGCATAGAATCCGGAAAATGCATATGTGCTCACTTGGACATTTGTTCATTGTCAAGTAAATATGTGCATTTTTTAAACTAATAATTCTTAATGTACATTTTCAAAAATACATATGTGCATGATTTATGTATTGTACATATGTGCATTGTCTATACTAATAAGTCTTGATGTGCATATGTGCAATTTGAATATGCATATCAAAATGATTAAATTATTTGTTCTTTCAGTGTATATGTGCATTGTTCACATTAATAAGTTTTTATGTACACTATGAGCCTTTTGTATATGTATATGAAAAATGGTTTAAGATATGCACATATGCATATGTGCAAGCTTAATAACATAAAATCTGGAACAATATCAAAGTTACGTTTAAAAATATTAGATTTAACTCTTTATAACATAAAATCCATATATATCGCTCATTGTGATATAATGAAAAATATATGTAAATGATATATTAAGATTTAAGATAATCTTGAATAATTTAAAATTTCAAACTTTTATATTTAATATGGTATATCATTACCATAACAAACATTGCTATAATTATGGTACACAATAAATAGGCGATAATGATTACTTAATTTGAATATTCCGATTTTATATAAATTCCTTTATTACCCTTGTAAGTTTAAAATAAACAAAATCATTATCTAATCGTTAGGAGCATTTTGATTGGCCGAAAATGGGTTAGCATAGTTAACACTAATAGATTGGCTGAAAATGGGTTAGCACTAATATATGTTACTTCTTCAAATATAATTAAAAAATGACAATTAAGTGAAATATCAACGAGTATAATCCTATGCATCCAATAATGATGGACAATTTACTATTTATTTATATATCATTATATAATCGATTTTTTTAACAAATCACCCATATCTTACTTTTATGTATTTCAAATTAATTATATTAAAAAAAAAAAAACCATGTTGATATGCCAAGTCTATTTAAAATGTTTTATGGTAAACATGATTATGTTATAGTGTTAAGGCTTGGGTTCGTCACCACGTTTACGCATGTGGCTCCGTTGTATGGTTTGCCTTGCATTGTAAGGCAAACCATTTTGTTATACTCATGTGGCTCCGTTGTTTTCTAAGGTATGGGGTTATTTTTAATATATAACTTAAGGGATAAAGTTATAATTATGCGTGGAATCTAAGATTTAGATAAACATAAAAAAGAAACTTAACAACTTGAAAGCTTAAATTGGTAAATACTTGTTCCCATTTCCGTACACGAAAAGTCAAACATGAATTCTTTAAAACTTGAAGAAAGTAATGAGTAGAGATACAAAAGATTTAATTAAGATATATCATTTTAAAACCTATATATATATATATATATATATATATATATATATCAATGGTTTTTCTTTCTTTTTTCTTTATATAATTTAATTTGTTCTATGATATTACTCAAAACACTAACACACACAAGTGTATGTATATATATGTTGCCTTAGGGCACGTCTTGAAAACACGTTGGGATCTCACCGTAACTTGTAACGCTTGAAACTTGACTTACCGTCACACAACTAGGGGTGTAAATGATGCGAGTTGTCTCGTCTCATTTACATCCCTACGCAACGCCCCCGATACCTCCAATCATTCGCTTTACCCGATAGAACTCGCACCCGGGCTCCAGCTATCCTGAGGGAGACTTCGGAGGAACCAACTACTAGTCTTTCGCCCCTATATCCAAGTCAGACGAACGATTTGCATGTTAGTATTGTTGGGGGCCTCCACTCTGGCTTCGTTCCGCTCAGGCATAGTTCACCATCTTTCGAGTCCCGATAGACATACTCACACGCGAACCCCTCTCAAAAGATCAAGGTCGGTAGGTTTAGGTAAATCTAAAAATGAAGCATTTGAACTTTTTTAGATTAAATCAAAAATATAAAAATATTTATAAAATATATATGAAAAATGGAATTTGAAGAAATCACCCAAAATTAAATCACAGATTCCAACGCTTTTATTGTTGGTTAATTTGAGGGGTTTTGATCAAAGTTTATTTTGATTGGAAAAAGTCAGAGAGATGAAATCGTATTAACGATTACAATTTCATCTTCATCTATCACTCTCGTTTCAACTGGTAATAATTACTGTTCTTCATCAATCTAAACATGTTATTCCTTACTCTAGGGTTTCCGTTTCAATCTAAAGTTCCGATTTTTGATTTTATATTGATCATCATTTCGTTGATTCTTATACATCCATTGCTAGTTTCAATAAATTTCTATCGATTTTTTTATATATAATTTCGTTATGATCGCTTGTTATGTTTATTAGCGGCTTAGGCGAATTCCGTCAGCTTTGAATTAGGTTAATAATCGATGGTGTTTGATGGATTTGATGCGAGTTCATGGAACTGTTGTTAATCGCTTCACTCGACTATTTGAACATAATGGTTAAAAGTTCACAGACGTAATCGCATTCATCTTCCTCAGATCATCATCAGTGTATTTAGGTTTGTGATTCTAATGTCAAAATGATAACTATGCGATTAAACCTAACGAGATTCATGATATTTGAAGTTAGTGATTGATGTGATTCCCAAACATGCATCGTTTCTAATTTGGAAAAACAAACCAGTTAGGTTCTGGTTTTGGTTCTGAACCGAAAACTATTCCAACCGAACCGAGTATAACCTGGTCCGGTTTGGTTTTGTGGACATCGTAGCCATCTCTCATTTTGCTGTCTGTCTATATGTTGTTCAACTTTTAAGCCATTGTTTTAGCTTTTCATTAGTAATGGTGACATACTTCTTGATGATTATTGTAACATCCCAGGCTAACCGTACCAGATATTGTCCGCTTTGTCCACACACCTGGCCTCACGGTTTTAAAACACGTCTGATAGAGGAGGTATTATGTCCCTTATAAGGCAACCTTTGTTCCCCTCCCCAACCAATGTGGGATCTTACAATTATGGTCTTCATTAGTAATTGTTTTAGCTTTTCAACTTCTTGATGATTTGGATGTTTGAGTAGTTTATTCATGGCATATTTTGCATTTTGATATTTGTATCATCTTATATGCGCGCTTTCGTTTCAATGTATTCTATAAAAAGAAACATCCCCCGAAAGAACATAAGCTTGAACACATCTCGAACCAAAACCCTTCCACCATTTTCCGACTAACAAATTTCTTAATCTTTCCTTACAATTACGTCCACTGAAGTCTTCATTCTTCAAAAATGTGCCTTCTTGTGTTTTACCTTTCTTGTTAATTGAATATTATGGTACTTGAACAACATATGCACTTGTGGATGATAAGGATTAGGTTTTGGAAATTTGGATGGCAGTCCTCTATTTCATGATAGTTGGAACAACTATGCTGCTTTTTGTAAATGTTTTTCACTTTTTCTTCAGTCATTTATATGCAAAAAGATTGTTTCCTGAATTTGTTTTCTGTGTTATTGTTTTCTCTTAATCCAGCTTTTCAAATCTTTTATCATCTCTGTTTTTCTCTCATTATTACACTTTCCACAAGTTGGGGTCTTTACAGAAACAACCGCTCTACTCTTTGGGGTTAGATGTTAGGTGTATGTACATCTTACCCTTTCAGACCCCACCTCAGGTGGGATATACTGCATTCGTTTGGTACTATTTTCTGATTTTTGGTCTACCTCAGGTATGTTTCTTGAATGCTATGAAATCTTGATGACAAAATAGAGGTCTCCGCTTTTGTGCTCGCTCTTTTTTCACAATTTTCATAGAGAATCAGCAATAAAGGTCATGGAATGCAATAGAGATGAGGCTATCAGGGCAAAAACCATTGCAGAGAAGAAATTGGCAGATAAAGATTTTGCTGGTGCAAAGAAATTTACTTTGAAAGCTCAATCCCTATATCCTGAGCTCGATGGTATATCTCAGATATTGATTGCTCTTAACGTGTACATCTCCTCAGAGAATAAGGTAAATGGGGAGTCGGATTGGTACGGGGTACTTGACGTAAATCCCTCTGATGATGAAGAAACGATCAGGAAACAGTACAGGAAGTTGGCGCTCATGCTCCATCCCGATAAGAACAAATCAGTGGGTGCCGATGGCGCGTTCAAGATACTTTCGGAAGCATGGAGTTTGTTGTCGGATAAGGCTAAAAGATCGGCGTATAACCAGAGGAGGAACTCGAGAGGAATCCATGAAAAGGTTAAGCTTTCACCTCAAAGTGGGCGTCCGTCAACATCCCTGGGTGTCAATGGAGTTAACAAAGCAGCTTCAAAGCCAACGAATCGGAATAGTGCCGCCAGTACTCGATCAGGGCCAGGGTCAGCTCCGTATCGGTCTCCTCCGCCTCCGCCACCGCCACCGCCTGCGTCTACGGTGGTCCATGAGGGTGATACGTTTTGGACTGTTTGCCGGCGATGCAAGATGCATTATGAATATCTGAAGGTGTACGTGAACCGTACCATTCTTTGCCCCACTTGTCAGAAGCCTTTTCTCGCGGTGGAGATGGCACCACCGGTGAATTTTCCGAAGGCGGGTAGCGATGAGAATGGAAGCAGTGCAGGTGGTGGAGGGGTTAACACAAAGGTCCCTTGTTCAAGAACAAAGGTGGCATCAAAAGCTGCAAATGAGAGGGTGAAAAGGAGAAAAGGGGAAGGTGAGGGGGAGTTGAAGATGAAGAGAAATGGAAGTGGTAGATGAAGTAGAAATAAGGCATTATAGATTTTAGATATATTCTAGTAATGTAAGTTAAAGTAGTAGGAGTTTTCACAGATTTTAACCTGGATCTTGATCTTGTTTCATGATGATGATAATGGGTTTTGAAATCAATTGGATAGATCATCAGCACTAGATTTATTGCATCCTTTCTTTGGTTTGGGCCTTTCTTTTGGGCTCCTTATAAACAGACAAACAAAAATTGTAGTGACTTATGAGAGCATTTTAACACATTCTTTAAATGGACATTTTAGACAAATTTTTACTCAAATGGATCCTTCAAGCACAAAAGAATATGAAATTCTTCAATTTTGGAGAACGAACTCTCCACAAATGATAGGGAAACAATTTTTTTATTATATTCCTACCAATAAGAAGTTTTGAAATAATATTTTATTACATGCATAAGATATTATAACAGTATAATTAATGTTGTAATCTCCAACTATGTGAGAGTTGAAAGTCGTTTTTTGTGTGGAGCTTTTGAGTTTTGATTCTCCATTTTGGAGAGATTTTGAACATGCTCTAAGAACTATCATTAAAAAGAGTTATTTTTAAATATTATTGATGTTAAAAAATACAATATAAAACCCATAAAAGAATATTCTTATCGATCACTAGCACTATAAAGTTTTTTCATATTTTTTAATTTGTTGAGTTGATAATGATACACAAAAATATCACTCTATTAAACAAACAAAATACCCTAATAATAGAAAACCATATGTGACACAAAGTAGTTGTATTTATTTCAAGTGACTTGAAAAAATCAGCTGCTGTTTCTTTCCATGTATTTTATGAATTTAGGTTAGGTGGTCTATACTATAACTGAAAATACAAGAAGCATATTAATAAAAAAAAAAAAAAAAATAGGTTGGTTGTTGACTAGAAAATATTAGTATTAAGTTTAGCTATTGGTGATAATGCAGGAAGCCATTCAAGTCATGTATTGGCCCAGATGGCATCATGCCTGGCTGACCACCACCAACATACCCATTTGCAGCATACTGTCCTCCATTGTTATTGTATTGGAGACAATTCAACATTGTGTAGTCTCTACTCCGATCATTGTTCACCTGCAAAATCATCACACATCAACCACCCTCCCCCCTCTTTTAAATCTTTATACGTACGTCTATATATGTAGAGGGAGGTTTAGGTACTCGAGAACCACCCACAACATGCCACGTGTCCCTCGTCACGATGAATATTCATCATGAATCACACCATGTTTTCCATCATACATTCATGATGATACCATGTCCATATCCCTAATAAATATGCCACGTGTCGCGTGGGCTGTTCCCGGGTTCTTAACCAATTTTGGGTTCCTAATGGCACCTGCCCCAATGTAATTGAAAATGTTTTATGATTTCTATGCACATGTGCATACTATGTACACATTTGAATGGTTTTTAGGGTGTTAATCACTTTTCAAAATTTTAATGGTTTTCCCTTCAACATGAGTCTATGTATATATAATATATATATATATAAGACATCAATAGGATGGACCGATTTGTATCATTTGCTTCATCAATCAACTGACTGTTATGATTTGATCAATGTGATAAGCAAGCAAAGGCACATTACCTTAATACTAAGATCAGTGTGGCGAGAATATGAGATGTGAAGCTTGCAAAACCCTCCGTCGTATATGCAATGTCCTTCCAACGCTTCCTTTGCAACAACCGCTGTCTGAACATCTGCACACACCCCCTTTATCAAATGCCTATTTCTTCTTCAAATAAAGATGAATAGTTTTTTTTTTATATTTTTATATTCACAATGCTTCTTGTATAGTCTGATGTAATTCCAAGAATTTACACGAGAGAGATAATTATTCGTATTTCATAAAGCAGTTTATTTGCAACTCCCAGGAGTAGACACCGTGGGACATTGGGTGTAATGCCACAACCAAAATTTCCCAACACAAAAGAGTTGAATCCAAAACTCAACCAAGTGCTCGTTCCACCCAACCCGACACGTTCATTTGGCCAAAATAGGTCACAAAGATTTACACTGCAAAACTAACCTCCAGGACATGAGTATTCTATCAAGTCGGAAATCTGTACAAGTAGATAATAGAAACAAAAAGTAGTCCCCTTTCCATATGCATTGGTTGTAACCTTACATAGAAACATTACCCATGGTATGCCTGCTTAGTGGTCAAAAACTGTAACACCAACAATGTTTCAGCTTACGATATCTAAAACTTATCAAGTTGCGATCTTTTTCTTGGAAGTGCAATTGGTCGATGTAACTCACCAGGATACTGAATTAAAGCTTGAACACCTCCATTCTTATCAAACATGGCAATCTTCAAGACGGGACCAAAGGCAGAAAACACCTAATACGAAACCCAGAAAGTAGAAATATAAAATGATGCACATAGTTAAATATGAGAATGAAAAAACATATTGTGACTGCCTCCATAAAGATACCATGTGTAAGACGTCCAAGGTGACAGCATACTGCATATTCTCAATAGAAGCAAGAAGAACATTACTCTCAGACTCGAGTTTCTTCCCATCTAATCCCACACTGAACTGCAAATGGGACAAATGGATAGCATGAATCTCTAAAGAAACATAACAAGTGACTGAAGGGTGAAAACAAAGTAATTCAATAAAGCCTCTTCAGGGTTCTTCTTTGATGTCAGAGATGCATTCCAGAATCACTGCAAAAAGTTCGTCTTACTCTCTATATAATCAAAATAGATGTAATTGACTAACAGGTCACGATGCTTTGGTTTTACATTAGTGCATCGATCTTGTTCTTTATTCTTGTTCAGTTATTTGTTCTTTTGATAGAATTATCATTAGGTTTGAGCTTCTGAAAACAACAGGTTCATCCAGTGGTTTCTTTCCCTAATTTGAAAGATCATATTTGAGTTTCTTGGTATATCGTTTAGAAATAAGAAGAAACATAAGGAAATCTTAGAAATCTTGCATATTATTATACTGGAGTAGTTGTTTCATTTGATAACCCTTTGGATTTACTCATCTGTGCTACTGTTTTGTTTGTTTATTACTTCAGTAGGACAAGTAAAGCTCTTATAGTTCTTTGGGTACTTTCCTTTCGTTATTGATAGAATATTGACACTGATGCATTGGTCTGTCCCTGTCCCTGTCCCTGCATGTCAATTTGAACATTCATCTTTTTCTGTACCTCTGGAGCGACGTGATCTTTCTTTACCCATAAAAAATGCAATCCTTCTTTAGCACTCAGGACGTGATGCTGGAAGTTAGGGATCACAAACATGCGCCTTCTCTTCCATTGTCTTGAGACGCTTGGGGATTTTCTTGCTTTAATTAATGATTTCCATACTTGGGGCCTTTGTATTTTGGTTTCATTAGCCTCTTGGTTGAGTTTATGGGTTTTTAATCTTGTAGAGTAAAATCAATCTGTCCCCTTTCTGACGTTGACTTTTGGTAACTTGATATCTTCTTATATAGGGTGTTGGTCATTTACTTTTGATGGTAATAAGGTTTAAGGTCAATATATACATGGAAATCAGTTTTTTTGCCACTCAGCTAGTGCATTGACTTATAATCTCCAATCTCCTCAAATAGTACCTTGTCATAATTCTCAACTCATGTATTGGTTGTGGTTTTATTCATGTTAGTTTCTGCAGTAGCTGGAGGCAAAATGCATGTCTGTTAACTCAAATGCAGTTCTTGTGAATCCCATGTATCATTGTAAGTTCATATTCACTTTGCTTTTCCCTTCTAATTCAGACCCTCCTATTCGCTTTTATGTGTTATCTTTCTATTTGAACTTTTTTTTTTGTTTCTGTTAAACGACTTGGCCTTTTATCATTGTTATTTTGCAACAAAGTACAACCCTGCCCCCCCCCCAAAACACGCACACACACACACACAAAAAAAAAACTTAAATTCCTAGCTCCGCCCCAACACACATCTGCACTACGGCCAAGATATTTTATGAAGATCCATTGACACACATATCACCACCATATAGCTGATTTATGTGTTTACCTGACCAGTAGCATCTATTGCTGAGGAAGCGACAGGAAGCAGAGGGTTAGTATAGTCCCTGAACCAATAGATATCATATTAAAATTATAGCCAAAAGACCATAGCAAATGCAAACTTATGAACATAAGGCAAATCAATCAGAAAGAAGTATACAACCCTCCATTGTGAAGACTAGAAGCTAGAAAGTACAAAAACTTGACAACTGATTTTACCTGCTACGATGACTCTGGAATTTTACACTCAAATCTGTATGTGCAGAATATGTGATTTTAAGGGAGCATGGGCCCAACTCGGGGATCAAATACCTGGCAAATGTGTAGGACTCAAAAGTCAGTCCGAACATCAAAGGAAATAACCACAGGTAAATACATAAAGGAACAATCCATGAGCCACAATGTTGATAAATTGGTGGTACATAGATCCTTAAAGAAATGATGTTCAAGGAACTACCATCAATAGTAGTTATGCTTATGCAATACAATTACAATTAGATGACGACATGGGTACATGTTCAAAGAAGTAAAGGGATCAGGGGTTCAAGTTTCACCAAAAGGTCAGAAGTGTGTGTGAGTTTAATTTTACCGTATATAAATATTATATACGTCGAAAAAAGTAAAGGGATCAGAAAGAGAACAGTGCCAAAGTAGTTGATATTTGAAGGGAAAAAAAATACCAGTACCATTTTTTGCCATATTCACATCACACAAAAAGGAAATGGCCCCTTTCTTCCAGTCACCCATCCTTCCAACCCTGATGCTAAAAATAACAAATGACACTTCTCCAACAAAGAGGAAAGAGCATAGGAATCAGAACTGAGCAATAGCAGGCAGGTGGAAATGGGAGATAAAGCAGAGATATCATGTTGTAAGGTGCTGTTATGCACTGACCCAAGCCCAGGCCCATAATAGGATATGTTCTAGAAGGGGTAGTTTTGGTATTGAGTCTGTTATGGTTGTTAATAAATAGAGGGGATGCAGGAGGTGAGAGTCATGCAGAAAATTAGTGAGTTCTATTTGGGAGAGTCCTAGCCTCTCGAATGCTAGTTATTTCCTGTTTACTTTCCCTTTTAATGATACATCCGATTGCTTCTTTCCATTGATTCCATTGTGAGCTTGGTTCATAACAGGTGCATACATGTATCCACCTACTTAGCCAGAATGCATCTAGGCCCAAAAACACAGGATGTGAACAATCAGGCTGAATGATTAATTTACAGAAAAACTAAAAGGAAACTAGCAATTCTAGAGGCTAGACGATAATTTTATGTATAAACCTTCTACCCTCTTCCCCTCCCTTTTGTACTACTTGATAATCAATTTATTCTAGATATTACCCAAATACCCCCTGCTAAAAGATTAATTTCCCAAACCATTGTATTACCCCTTCTATCTTCTTCTTGAATACCTAAAACATAATGCTGGACTTGGGCCTTGTAAGTAAATGCATAACATTATCCCTCCCTCGAAGAACCACCTTGTCCTCAAGGTGGATAGAAAAAATGTGCTGCAATGGTACATCTCCCCCATCAGCTGCACTGAAGTTGAATCCTCCCAATTAAGCTCCAACTTCATAGAAGGACCAAATTCTGTCATTTCCAATCATTTACCATTATGTCACCCTTCCTTGTCCATGCCAAAGTCGCATTTAATATTGCTTTGGTCAGCTTATGTACCAGAGGATCTTCACCAATTGATACACTTGGTGAAAGTTTACTAGAAACGATGATAGCAGATGTCGCAACGTTGGACAATGTTGTTGCAGGAATGTAACACAGATGCTCCTTCCTGAACATTTGTCGATTGAGATTGATCCCTTCCCCTCCCTTTTATATACTTCGTAACCAATTTATTCTAGATATTACCCAAATACCCCGCTGCTAACAAACTAATTCCCAAAATCACTGAATTACCCCTTCTATCCTCACAGAATGCCTAAAACATATTGTTGAGCATGTCCATGAAAAAAGACACACCCCAAGCCAATAGTTACATTCAAATAACCTGGGAATGCTTCTTCCATCAAGAGCTTCCTTGGCAGAGGATGCAGTTTCTGAGTCCAAAAACTGCACCAGAGCCTGAAAAGCAATCATATACTACATGTTCATATCACGAGCATCATGTTAACAAATTGGATAGAAAAATTCCCACACCATTTCACACACCTGGAATCCAGCCGTTTTCTCAAAGGTTGTAATTTTATGCACAAACCCAAATGCAGAGAACACCTAGAAAATTGACATTGAACAATCATTTACAGGAAGAAGCCATATAACTATACAACACATATATCGGAAGATTTTATCCATCATCCTCCAGTTCCACACAACACAAATGACTGGTTTCACTTTCTAGGCACACAAAAACAAACTCCTGCCAACGACAATGACAAAATGAAACAACTGAAGCCACTTTATCTATAAAAATGCCTGAAGTCATATATGAAAAGCATACAACAGCAACCAGACTGTGTAGAAGGTTAAAATGGTCTATTTTGACCAACTATAAAAGAGTATATATAGGGCAGAACATTTGTTTTGAAACAGCAGGAGAGAACATTTACTCCAGTCTTTTACAATATACAATAAATAAATTACAGTTGGGTTAACCAATCAATAGTTTTAATTAGCTTTTGGCGAAATTCAGGGCAGAAAATAGTAGCAAAAAAAGGAAAATGTAAGTAAAAACACAGTGTTTCTTATAGTTTATCTAAAGTTGTATTTCACACATATACTGTGTTCCAATCGTAAATCGAATGTCTACTTATTGAAAATGAAAGGTGAATAAATCAATAGATTTATTTGTGTCAAACTTGTACTAACTTCCCTAAATCATGTTCCGATCAAGCTTCTTGACTTCTCCTATATAACTCCTGTCAGAAGTCCTTGCAATTGGATAATTTCAAAATTACATTTGATGCAAGTGGAGAAAAAACTTTAGGCCAATATAGTGTAAATGTGTAATTGAAACCTTGAACTTCTTTTTAGTTTCTCTTTTATTTTGGAGTATTCATTTCTAAATGGTACAACACATAAAGACAAATGGACTACTGAGGACCTAACTCTGGATGCTCAAAATACCAAAATCACTCTTGAACTTAAGTCAAAAAACGCAATTAGATCCAAGTCAATTGAATGTGACCTTTGTTATTTTTCATTTCCAAAAGAATTCAATTGAAGAAAAAGAATAAAAAATCAAAAGCATCTCAGTAGAAGTCAGCTTGTCTCATCACTCTCATCTACCAAAATGACAAGAACAGATACTTCAACATCATTAAATAGATACTCAGCTTGTGAGGTTTGATGGGAGGGGAGGTGATTTATTAGGAAGGGAAGTGGGGTGAGTATTGGTAAGGGGGTGATTCTAATAAGAGAAACTAGAACGACCACCAAGGCTACCAACAAACATACTACTTCTCCTTCCCTGAAGAGAGCTAGTGTAATTAAGATAAGTGAGAATGTGCAATAACTCGCATGATTTTCTATAAAAAGTAAACTGGTAAGTTTGGTGATCATCGTTGGTCATGGATTTATCCTTCATATAGGATTCCCCATTGCTTGGGAGTTCTCAAGATATAACTGTAAATAGGAGGAATTTCCTACCTGATTTACGCCTCCCCATTTTTGGAGATATAGTTGTCCACATAATCCCTCCAAATTCCTCCACTTGAAAACTCATAAGCACGAGTAGGAGGGGTGTTCGGGATTAACAATCCCTCAATACTTACCTCCACATGAAAATAGAATTCACAACTCTAAAAGTTGGACTGTGCAATTCCTATGTATATTCTAGTCCTATCATCCTATGAAGTATACAATAGGATACTTGCTGTTATTATAAGCACTCTAGCACAGACCATACAGAAACACAAAAGATAGATAGGGAAAGGAAAGAAAAACAAAAGAAATTCTCCTAAGCTCTTAGAATGCTAGGAATACGAAGAGATGAGGAGGAAGAAAGGAAGAGCCAGTGTTAAGGGAAGGAGAAAAGGAGACAAACACACATTTGTTCTTTACCCCCAAGCAATAAGCTTCCATTGAAGACATTTCCTTGACATGGGCCTGCTGATCCATTTAGATTTCATGTCAAAAATGAGGCTAAACAAGCATGTCCTAACAACCAAATGTCATTGACAACATCCTTCTATAATTTACCTCTTTAAATCAAGCAATGCATGTAATGTGAGTACTTACCAGGTGTAAGACATCAATTGTGACGAGGCGTGCATCAATGCCCTCAATAGTTACCAAAAGCACATTTCCAGCAACATCTGCAGTGGTTTTATTATTCACAATTTCTTGCCTGTTTGAATATTGTAGGTAGACTGTTTTCCCTCGAACCTGAGCTGGTTCTGATGATGAAGCATAATACGAAATCATTGCAATAGCTTGATTTAGTTCTTCCTATAAATCATTACAAGGCACGAAGCAACATGTTAAAAGACGGTCAAGGGAAATAAAAGATCAAAAAGATTTACTGGTCGTTGATTTCAATCTTCCATAAAACTTACAAATTCAATAAATGCCTGATTTCTGTTTGCTCCAACATTACACTTTGTGTTGACAACTTTACCAAATGGTTTCCCAAGTTGAATTAGCTCCTCTTCGGTGCACTCCCATGGCAAGTTCCTCAGATGGAGAACTTTAGATGGCGGCTGTGTGTATCGAAATTGAGGTTGACTGGAAACAGATGCCATTTACACTGTACACCCAATCCTGCAACAACATGACTAGTTGATAAAATAATTTATATCCAAACAATTGAACACACACAGTGTGATTTCATATTCATAAAAACATTAAGAAATTAAAGATGAAGCTTTGATATGTCGAGAATTCAATTCCATGACAACTATAACTATTTCACAACCACCACAGATATTTACATGTACACCAAAGAGTTAATCATTACAATTTTTGCTTGTGTTTCTAACATTACCATTCACCGATTTAAATAATATAATGCATACAAATAGCAAAGCACTACACTAAATTCAAATTTAAACTCCAGCCAACGAACCAAAACTTCAACGTGAGAAGGAATACTAACAATTGAAAGCGTTAGTGATTTTTAATAAATCAATTAGATAATTGAGCAAGCAACAACATGACTCGTGTGGATTCAGAATCATTTTGGAAATAGAAACATGAAATTAGGTCAAAATGTGGATAATTGAGCAAGCAACAAATTACATAAAGCAACAACATGACTCGTGCGGATTCAGAATCATTTTGGAAATAGTAATAGAAACATGAAATCGAAAGTGGAAAGGAGAGTACCTTGGAGACTACAAAATCGTTGGTGGTTTCAAAATGTAGGGTTTGAAAGGCAGACGAATGGTGGAAAGAAGAAGAAATGGAGGATGCAAGCGACAGGCAGAGCGAAGAGAGCATTACAACAGGAGGGAGGGGTGGAGGGGATAGAAATGGAATTTAGTAAGGACTACGGGTGCAAACAGCATGTAACTGATCGATTCATGTCGGTTAATCAACTCATCCAAGCTAAATGGCACCCTCTTGCTAATCGCATATCATTAATTTTTTTTTTTGGTTGCCTTTTCATTTAAATATTTCTTTTTTTCTATTTTATTTATTTGTATTATATATTTTAGTTAGGTTTTTTTTATTTCTTTTATTTTTTGGTTTTATTTAAAAATAAATAAATATTTATAAGTTGGGCACGCACCTTGTCAGTAAGATTTGAAGTTTTTCACTCTGCTTTCCCTGGTTCAGACAGATTCCCAAGCTAGGTTGTAGCCACGACGGTGCTATTCCTTTCTCTTCGTTCTGATCTTAAGAGAAGAACTTTACTAATTTTTTATAATTATATAATTATAAAAATAAAACATAAACATTACGATTTAACATATAAATAGAACATAAAATAATCATATTACATTCGATTATTCTAAAATAACATTATACGTTATACAATTAACACGTAAAAGCCGCATGTACTTCTGTATTCGTTCTAAATACAGGGTAACCCATCCAACAGCACACGGATAACTGTAATGGAAAAAATATGCTACAATAATAGGAAACGGGTATCATTATGCCATATCTAATTTCACATAATGGTAACCATTAACGTACCCAATTGTAAAAACAACATGTTGATACCACGTTGACGGAGTGGAGTACGTCTCATTGTCGTCCATACTTATAACGTGTAATATCACATTATATTTTGAAGCAATCAAGACACCTATTTCAGATATCATCATCCAGTGTTCAACTGGTGCACCTTGATCTGATCGAAAGAAGTTTAAAGTGTTGTAAGTAATATTCCAATGTTCACCTCCAAAAGCGTTGATGTACTATGTCTTGTGTGTATCTAACTCTTCCATCAAGTTAAACTGAATTGTGGGTCATGCATCTTCATGAATACCTAAAGAGACAACTATTGCTCGGAATCCACAATTTCCATCACCTCACACATCATGTACCTGCGTGATGTAAGGGTGAAACATTTCTGGAAATTGATTGATGTATGGATGTGCATTATAATTTTGAACATGAAAGAACTATGTCTCGCTGGTTTTTGGTAGCTCATTATTTCTAAGTCAACAAATATAGACGCGTTCGAACTACTACGTCTAAGGGGTCTTTCACTTATAAAAGACGGGTCAACATGAGTTGCAACAGACTGATCAATATGAGTTGCAAATGAGGGATCAACATGAGTTTTTCTGAGTTTAACTTGAGAGAGAAAAAGTAAGATGATACCTTAATACCCAAAGTGGAAGCTTCATTTTTCTTTCTTTTTGTGAAATCTCTCTTACGAAGACACACACACTTAAAATGGAGAATATAAATTTGACAATTTTAAGAACCAAACGGAAGGTGGTGAGTCATGTATCCACCAACAATTATCAAACAAAACCAAATGAACTTTTTTTTTTAAACCAACTAACCTTAGGATATTACATTTATATTTGAATAAACTAACAAAGCAAATAAATGCAATTTTTCTTTTTGATATTATATATTTAATAAAAAAAATTAACACTTTTATTTATATTTTTGGGTAATCGGATTTTTTTGCATTTAATTAAATTTGACTAACATAAAGAAAAATATATTTTACAAAATTATAATAAAATCAAAAGTTACAAATTTATAAAATAAATGGAAAATAATAAAACACACACACACACACACATATATATATAGGGGGAGTTTCTTTTGCAACCCATGTATTTTGTACAAACTTTGTAAACTCTCTCCAACCAATCAGAATTCACGGTTTAAATATAGTTGTAGTTAATTAATTATAATGTTGTAGGGGTATTCATGTAAATCTGTATATATTAAATTAATAAACATTTTTTTAATATTTTTTAATTATGAAAGTGCATATATTAAATTAAAATATTTTTTAATTATGGGAGTGCATATCTTTAGGGTCGAGTAGCATCTTCTAACCAATTTCTTGATTTTTTATGATTATGTATCTTCCTTATCTCATATTCCATTAACAGTGATTTGCAGAAAATTCGATTAACAGTGATTAACAAATGGAGCGACAAGGGTTAACGATTGATGGTTGTTAACCGATGAATGAAACATATGTCAGTGAATTGGATGGTTCAACGCATTTGTTTCAGATACATGAATGTGTCGGCGGAGATGAGAACGACGTTGGTTCGTCACGACATTTCTTACAGATGAACGAAGGTGTCGTCGGAGATGAAAACGGTGATGGTTCGTCTAGGAACCCGTCTGGGAACTCTGATAATGAAATCGATGATAGTGGTATGGTTTTAATGATTTGATTCCTTTTGTTTGTAGTTACCATATTATGGTTACAGGTGTTGATGAATATTGTATCGAGGTGGATCAAGTATATGTCTTTTTGTAAATGTAATGTGTTTCTATGGTATCAATGTGTTAAACAGATCAACGGTGTTTCTTATTTATTTTACAAGAGAATAATTCTTTTGCAACCCATGTGGTTTCTGCTTCTGTGTTCATGAGATCATGATGCCATGAAGCTTTGAGCAGCAGGGGTGTAGCATAATGAAGTTGAACTTTCATGAATTGACTGATACGTTGTAACACCTTAAAAATAGGGATAACAAAATTCCGAAAAACGGACATGAGGTATATAAAATTGTCATAGCAAGAGCTTCCCAAAAATGGGGAAATATACAATCCCGTTTAATTACAGTTGTAATTTAACGGACAATAAATGACAACCAACTAATCTAATTTCTAAAACCAGAAAATAGATTACAAAAGGGGTGTCATCTATAGACCCAAACATCTTCTCCAAAAATATAAATGTCCATGTGCAAATCCCCAAGCTCTCACCCAAAGCAACTATGCCTGTTTAGGACCGGCGCCGCTAGAACCTGAGATACACATCGACACCAAACAAGTGTTAGGCCAAAAAGCCTAGTGAGTTGAACAATAAAAGCATGCATGAACAGTTATAATTCTTATTAGCAGTTAACCAGAGTTCAACAAATATGGAGTCAATAGGGGAGACCCATAGCACCAATCAAGTTCCACCCAAAGAGTCGATATACCTTGATGCCAACTAACAAGAGGCAGCCGAAAGGCCCGACACATCCGAGGACTACAACTAAGGAAATTCCCCGAATGGCGGAGGTCTAGGCACATACCATCACGGTGGCGCCCAAGACTACATCCTCCTAGTGTCTATTGACTTGGTTCGTCCAACATAATGCATATAGGAGGTCTTAAGGTATATTTCAACCAAACATATTTCGATACCAACCATGGGTACAATATTACCATCCTAAACCACATAAGTCCAACATAAGACCCAAATGTCAACATAACCAATATGTAGATACAATATCACCAAGAGGGTATTCCAAGTAGAAATAATCATATACCAAGACATGTATACATTAATCATGTCAAAATACTCATAGTATGTATACATGTGGAAAGTCTCAAATACTTGACCAAAGAGAGTAAATCATGGTATGAAACTTATAAACATATTTCCACCATATTTTCATAAAGAAGTCATCAAATACTTGAACATGTAAAGATGAACATTTTTGAGCAAACATACAATAATAATAACAATAAGAGATTATGATGTGTATCTAGTTTTAACAAAGGTTTAGTAAACTCACAATCTAGGTTTTTGAACCAAAACCTAGAAAATATAAAACCCTAGCTTTGAGGAGATGAGACTTGGAGATGAGAAAGATTGTAGACTTGAGAAACCCTAGCAAATGATCCTTTGAGAGAAGTTAATGCAAGTGCCCAAGATCCAACCACCAAGAGGGTTTGTATTTATAAGGGTTAGGATTTGGTGAGGGAGAAATCAGATTATAGGCTCCCAAAATCGCCAAAGAGAATAGAGGGTTGAGAGAAAAATGAAGTTGAAATCTGATAAAAACTCATTTAAGACACTGCACCCCGTCGGCGCTAGTGCCCGGCGATAGTGCTAAGGTCACTATCGCGAGTCACAATTGCGAGCCACTTAGGCACCCGCGGTACAAACCCCGCGAGAGTGCCCGACGATAGTGACAGTGTCACTATCGCGTGTCACAATCGCGACGACCACCCCCACTCTCGGTACATCCCCCCGCGAGAGTGACCGGCGATAGTCACAATGTCACTATCGCGTGGCACTCTCGCGCCACTCTCCCCACAACCCAAAATGCAGTCTAAAATGAATACGAGCGCGAGGTTTAAACAAATAAGATGATAAATCAGTTTATACAACACTTCAACATATAATGATCATCATGCTCATATAAAAGACTCATATTCTCAAATAATCATAATTTAATGAAATAAGAGGGGAAATTACTTACCTTATAAATTTTCGGGTGTTACAATCCTCCCCACCTAATTGGGATTTCGTCCCCGAAATCTCATCCTAAATTAAACAAGTGAGGGTAACGCTTCTTCATATCATCTTCGGACTCCCAAGTAATGTTAGCACCCCGATGGTGCTTCCATTGCACTTTAACCATAACCACTTCCTTATGCCGCAACTTCTTCACTTTCGACTCTAAGATCGCCTCCGGTTCTTCCACACAACGATTCCCATTATCCACCCGAATCTTCGTCAAAGGAATCACGCTTTCCTCCTCGGCTAGACACTTTCGAAGGTAACACACGTGGAACGTAGGATGTATTCCATCCATTTCCAGTGGTAAGTCCAACCGGTAGGCTTGTAAACCAACTCTCTCCAAAATGACGAAGGGTCCAAGGAAACGAGGGCTAAGCTTCCCGCGCTTCCCAAAACGTATAATCCCCTTCCATGGAGATACCTTCAACATGACACGGTCGCCCACTTGAAACTCGATCGATCTTCTCTTCTTGTCCGCATAGCTCTTCTGTCGGTCTTGAGCCACCTTTAATCTTTCTCGGATCTCCTTCACTTTATCCGCCGTCTCTTGAACTATTTTCGGTCCGGCGAATTGCTTTTCGCCCGCTTCTAACCAACAGACCGGGGTTCTACACTTCCGACCGTACAAAGCCTCGAACGGTGCCATCCCGATACCAGAATGGTAACTATTGTTGTACGCAAACTCTACCAATGGTAGATGTGAGTCCCAACTTCCTTCGAAATCTATCACACACGACATCAACATGTCTTCTAGCGTCTGGATAGTCCTCTCTCTTTGACCATCCGTTTGAGGATGATATGTTGTGCTCAAATTCAGTCTAGTGCCCAACTCTTTCTGTAAGCTTGCCCAAAAGTTCGATGTGAAGCGACTATCCCGATCCGATATGATAGATTGCGGAACTCTGTGCCTTGACATCACCTCATCAATATAGAGCTTGGCCAACTTTTCCATTGGCAAAGTCTCCTGCATTGCAAGGAAATGAGCATTCTTGGTTAGTCGGTCAACAATTACCCAAATAGTGTCATGACCTCGCAAGGTCTTCGGTAGTTTCATCACGAAAACCATGGTGATGTTGTCCCATTTCCACTCGGGAATGGACAACGGTTGCAAACTCCCGTACGGTCTTTGATGCTCCGCCTTGACTTGGAGGCACGTGACACATCTCTCCACATAACTAGCCATATCTAGCTTCATCACCGGCCACCAGTAGTTCAATTTCAAGTCCTTATACATCTTGGTGCTACCGGGATGTATAGAATACTTCGACTTGTGCGCTTCTTCAAGAAGTAGGTCACGGTTTCCCCCAACCTTCGGCACCCAAATACGCCCTTGGAAGAGCTTGAGCCCACGTCCGTCTTCCGTTAAGAGTTCCCTTTGCTTTATCATGACTTCAGATTTGAGGTTCTCTTCTTTAAGCGCTTCCACTTGACTCGTCTTTATGTTTTCCAACAAACTTGATACCACATCGATCCTTGTAAGGGACATCTTGACACCACTATCATGGCTCATTCGACTCAATGCATCTGCCACCACATTGACCTTACCGGGATGATAAAGTAGGTCACAATCGTAATCCTTCAAAATCTCAATCCATCTTATTTGTCGCATGTTGAGTTCCTTTTGATCGAAGATGTACTTAAGACTCTTGTGATCCGTGAAAAGAGTACACTTCGTCCCATACAAGTAGTGTCGCCATAACTTCAATGCAAAGACTACCGCAACCAATTTCAAATCATGAGTCGCATAATTCTTCTCATGATCCTTTAGTTGCCTTGACGTATAAGCTATTACTTTCCCCCGTTACATAAGTACGCATTCAAGCCCCATCTTAGAAGCGTCACTATACACTACGAAGTCTTCCGATCCCTCGGGTAAGGATAAGATCGGAGCTTCGCACAATCTTTTCTTGAGCGTTTGGAAAGCTCGATCTTGTACATCGGTCCAAAGAAACTTGACGTTCTTTCTTGTGAGTGAGGTGAGTGGCGTAGCTGTAACACCCGGTTTTTCGTAAAGCAAGTTCCATCCTTCGTTGGTTATCCCTCCGCCTTTCCCGCCTATCTTTTGATAGGTAATTGTTGTGCTTTCGAACCTTGAGTCAACCCATGCGAGAATCTCGAGTTTCAACCTTTTCGGGGCTCGGTACGTGTGGCGCGATTGTGACTCGCGATAGTGACATGTGTCACTATCGCGTGGCACAATCGCCGGGGGTGTACCACCTGCGGTACATTCCCCGCGAGAGTGCCCTCGCAATAGTGACAATGTCACTATCGCGTGGCATAATCGCCCGAGGCCACTGGTTCCTAAATGCCCGAATTTCTCACCCTTTCTCTCATTTCTCACTTCCATCTTCTTCTTTTTTCTCTCCCAAACACTAAAACCGAACCCTAACCCATTTTGATGGTTTTTCCCTCTTGAATCACATGATTCTTCATCATCTAACTGGTTGGAACCTTAAACCACAAAACCTCCATCTTCATCTTCCCCATCTAGTTCATCGGTTGGGAGCTCGGGTTGAAGTGTTGGATTGGGTGTTCTCGGAAGCCTCTTTGTCTTCAAGGGTAAGTTTTCTTGTATTAAGGTTATAAATGCTCCATTGGTGGTTTCTTAATATTCGATATCTCAAATCTCGGATTTGGTGGTTTTGAAGAAATTAGGGTTTTGATCTTGTTTGGGGATCTTGGTATTTTTATGTTTGGAGAACGTTTCCTTATGGTTGAAAATGGTTATTTATGGGTTGGAACTTTGGATCTAGGTTTTGGAAGTTTTCGGCTTGAGGATTCAACTGGTCTTCAAATGAGCTCGTTGGGTAAAATCTAGATTTAGCCTAAATCTAGCAAGGCGAGTTCAAGTCGATTTGTGAAAACGGTGTACATGCCAAAATGTCTATTTTAAAGTGTTTATGTGTGCTACATGAAATTATCAAACGTTTGGTTATTTGTTAACCTTTGATTTTTGGAAGTATTTAACTTTACAAACTTTGTATAATACCCATATTTGGGATTTTTGGGCATTTTGATAAATGTGTTACAAAGGAATGTGTTTTGAGATATTATTGCATAAATAGATCTTTGGTCAAAGAAATACTCTTTTAAATGTTTGTCGGATTTAATGCATCATTCATGAAATAGAATGTTTTATAAAGTATTACTTGCACTTTTATGTGAGGTGCTGGAAAGAATGGTTATAGTCTCATTTTATGATTTTCATTCTTATCAGCAGTTAAAGTTGGAAAATGCATATTTTGTGTTATGAGACATTTGGAAAATTATAAGAGTATAAGTTCATTTGGAAAATGGGTTGTCTCAACTAATGTTGAGTTTTGAACTAATCTTACTTTTGGTCGTGGTGTTGACATATCCGTTGGTCGAGTGCGTTTTATCGTATTGTTATTTTCATTAATCAATGAGTCAAATGGGGTTGCTAAGCCTGCGGCTTGGCATTGTTATATTGATGGGGTTTTGGACAATTGTCTAGTTTTGGTAACTCGACTTCGAGCCTTGTTGGCAATTTTGGATGAAGCTCGTTAGGTATCGGGTGCGATGTAAGTCCTACGAGCTGCACGTTAGGTATCGGGTGCGATGTAAGTCCTTCGTGCTGCACGTTAAGGTACCGGGGTGCGGTATAAGTCTTTCGTGCTCAAGTATTACGATATTAGATGAGGGGCTCGACATAGGAACCCGACGGGGTTGAACTCGAGTTTCCGTGGGTGTACGTTTAAAGCTACTGAGCCTGACATCTCTTGCGTGTACTTTTGTTTATATGACTAGTCATAACAACATAAAATGGGCTTACTTTGTGGACCGCCACATTTTATGGAATCGGGAATCCCCCGTCACCGAAAGGTGTTGTTTTTGGGTATTGAGTTTTATTATCCAAGTTTTCGGTGACGTTTTGTATGATTGGGTTTTACCCTTGATTTATGGGTTGAGTATTATTTCCCACCCGTGTTTTGGGGTGTTTTGGGATATAAGGGTTAACCTTATCTTCATAAATGGATAGTTCAATTTATACTTACACTTTGAGTGAGTTTTGAGTTAAAAACTAATCTATGAATGGGCGGCTTATGTTAGTATCATTATTTTTGAAGTAGTTGGCTTGGAAAACGTCTTAATTGGTGTTCTTTACCTAAAATGCATATTGTTGAAAATGAGTCGTTTTCACATGTAAGACGTATCATATTGAAGGACTATAACTTTTAACCGCATTCTTTCTTTTAAACTATTATTTCATATATGTTGAAAACTCTTGAGCTCACTAGGCGTTAAGCCTAACCTTTTTATTTGTCGGCATGTGCATTAGGTTTCAAGGTCGGGGGTTGGTCCTAGCAATCCTATGAAGAGTTGAGTTTTAGCTCTGTGCAAATGTAAGTAGTTGGGAAGTCTTCCGCAATGTTGGAGATAGTAATTAATATGAGGTTTTAGTAGCACCTGTCCTTATCATATACTTTTGTATATAATGAATGGTTGTATTGAGGTTAAATCTTAATTTGCAGTTGTAGATGATTTGTTTATTGATGTATTTAGAAAATTTTAAATAAGTTGCTATTTCCAGAATTGAGGGCGTTACAAGTTGGTATCAGAGCATAAGTTTGAGAAAATTAGGTATTGATTATAGGATGCCTAGACTCAAACTAGCGTTTTTATAAGCGATTGAAAGTGAAGTTGCACATTAGGAACCTTAAGATAAGATATTATAGAGTTGATCGAGTCACTAGAAACGGGAAACTTGTCGAGGGTCGCAAGGATGAGCATGTGCGGTACGTTCATAATGGCACCTGGCCAGTGTTATGGTGAACCTACATACTACATGTGTATACTTGAACTACCTTGGTATGATTACCGTTGGGGTAGTGAGAAGGTTTCTAAGGGAGTAATCTAAGGAAACGTTGATGTCTATAGCAATGTCACGTTGAAGTGATAGTTAAGTGCGTTGAATGCATTAAGTTGATCGTCCTGAGTAAGAATAATTGGTTGGAGTAGAACCTTGAGCTTATGGAATTGACGTCATACGAGGAGAGATTGTAAGGTGAACCGATGAAATATCCGAGTGTCGCTTTAAGATGTGGAGTATCCGGATGACAATAGTAGGAAATTGAGGTTGTTGTCCTAAGATGCTTGATACACCCGGATGGTATTAGTATGTCGGGTTATTGAGAAGCGTAGTCTAGAAGGGTGAATGCCGACCAAATTCATGCACTAAATTTTATTTCTGAAATAAAATTGCATAAATTGTCTCTTGTGTTCGTAAAACAGAAAGTGGTTTATATTATAAAGTTTTGGTAAAGTATTTAACACGCATCAGATTTTAAACTGTGAGCTTAAGCATGCATAAATTGTTTTGTTGCACGTAACTGCAAATTGTTATAAAAAATCTCTTTATTCACGTCTCTTGTTTAACGCTATTTGTGGATATTGTAATATCCATGTTTTAATGTCATTTGAGTATTGGGCAAGTAGCTATGAGATTTTAACCTAGGCATTGGATCTCCTCCACATATGTCAATGGTTTTAAAGGAAAAGTTATTCCCACGCGTTGAGTCGGAATTTCTTGAGAATTTTAGTTTGTGTGAGTTTTGTTGGAATTTCATGGAGTATTGTTTTATACGATGTCTGTCCATGCGTGAGTTTTAATTTTGCTTCTTTTAAGCCTACGAGTTAGTTGGCGTCGTGTCCCATGTGAATTTTGTTAAAGGTGTCATTTTACATTTCATTGCATTAAAAGAGGAAACTCTTAAAGGCTTAGTGTTTCAGCCATATTGCTGTCTTACATTCTTGTTGAGAAATAAAAACTTGTCACTGCACAATTTTAGCATTATTGAGCTTTGCGAAAATTCAGTTGGGTTAGGGTGTCTCGTCTTACGTCATTTTGCGTTGCGTAAAATAATTTTGAGAACATGTGCATATGCATCATTGTGTGCGTTAATTTACGAGTTGTGTTCAATACTTTGTTTCATGCGAGTCTTGCATCGACACTTTTGCAACCGTAAGAGGCACCTTGAGAAATCGAAATGTCGCATGATTGCATCTTGAGCTTCACACGAGTATATGTGCATACTTTTGGGTTGAATCCGACTTTCACGCGCGTGAGTAAATATGCGAAATATTTATATAGTCTTAAATTAAATTTTAATCTAAGCGTGCTTCGCTTATTGACCTTACTGTTATAAATTTTCCGCAATACATGAAATGAATTTTCGAATTGCATATCGTTGTAATTACCATCTTGGTCAAGTGTATCTTATCGTAGCGGCTTAAAGTTTTGAACTCGATTTGAGAATTATTTGCATTCTTATCATTTCATTGAACTTTAGAGAACAAACTGTTGCATATGGAGTGGTTAATAATTTTATGTTGCAACAACTTTTGGGTTGGGAAGTCAGAACTTTAGAATTAATTTGTGAATGTCTCTTTTGGGAATTGTACAAACTTTTATTGCACAGGTTATAGTGCGGAAGGTTACCTTTCATATGCATAGTATAAATTGATGCATTACTAGGACCATGGTAGTCCGTTTGAAAATTTTGTTGCGCATCTCTTGTTACCATTTTATTAACGTAATTACTGATCGAACGAGTTTTGGAAATGGTTTTATATGCGTAGTGTTGGTGATCGATTTTGAAACCTATCCAACGAACGGTAGTGTATTTTTACCGCGTGGTTGATCGTTATAAAACTTGTGTATTTGAAAGTTTTATAAAAGTTTAAATTGGCTTATTATTTGAAAAACCTTGAACTCATTAGGTCTGTAGGTTTAACCCCTGTCGTGGAAAGGAGTTGCAATTAAGGGGCTAAGGGAGTCCTTAGGAGTTGAAGCGTCGAATGATCTGGCTTGCGGTCAGTCTTGGATTTTGGACTTGGGTTTTCGAATCTGCGCTCGTTTGTATTAATGAAATTAGTAGACTTAAGTCTTCCCGAGTATTTAAGGGGCGATTTTATGCTCCGGCGATCATGCGGGTTAAAGCGTTAGGTAACTATTGGCAATCAGATTGGGTTTCGTTTTGGTGGTTTGCTAGTCGGTGTCACATCATGGGCTGTGTGGTCAGTATACCGTCTTAGCGGGTTCCGCGATTAAAGGAAATTTTGGTGATCTGTCTACTAGAGTTGTGAGAATTGAAATTTTAACTCTCTGATTTGGTGTCAACCTTAGTGCGACTATCTGTCTAGAATGGGATTTTGGACGGAATGTCCGTGTTTTCGAGGTCACCGTTTAGCCCTAGGTGTCGACTTGTTTTCTTGGAGTCAGTGGAGCTGGGAATGTTTGGATGTATCCCAGTCAAACCATGAGAAATATTGACCTTTTAGTGATGGAATTTGGAAGGAGTTTGGGTGTTGAGGGTTAAGTATCAACGTGTTTAAGCACTCCGGTGGTGATAAAGATTTTGTTAAAGGAATGTTGTGTGGTTGGGGTTGGAACG
Organism: Arctium lappa; assembly: GCA_023525745.1. Lineage (NCBI taxonomy): Eukaryota > Viridiplantae > Streptophyta > Magnoliopsida > Asterales > Asteraceae > Arctium > Arctium lappa. The sequence continues at coordinate 19,571,628 of CM042048.1, read as the reverse complement.
GAGTTGAGTGATAGCCGAATTTGGGTTAACCAGTTACCTAAAGGACGCATTGGTGCGCCTTGGAAGGACGTCTTCATCAATATTAGGAGTGGATCTGTAGGAATCTGAGGATTCATGGGATTTAGGATAATCGACTATCTGTAGAGCGTAGTGGTATGTTTCTGGTGGAAAAACAATGCTTGGGTCTATAGAAGTGTGGGAGCACTTGCAGACATTGTGTCCGGGTCAGATTTGAGGAACGCATTTAAAGGTTGCGATGGTTCAGACCCAACTAGTCGTTAGGAAATTTCGTCAAAGGACAATAACTCCTTGGTGATGACGATTTTGGAGACATTTGGTGGGAATGTCGAGGTGGACTTTAAGTACCAATGAACTTTGAGGAGACTTTGATGCGTCGTAATCAGAAGTATCTAAGGGAATAGTTTGGATTGGGGTATTCTTGATGGAAATGGCTAGATAAGGTCGTAAGTTGCTTTCGGGGTATTATGAGAAATCTAAGGTTGGGAGGCAACCGAGAGTGAACGATTTAGAAAATGATTAATCAAGGACTCAACTTTCATCCTGGCGTCGGTGAAATATTTTGAACATTGAGATTTAGTTTGTAACGGCACGTTATGAGAAACTCAGCGAAAAACCTCAACCGGAATGTAATCGGGTCCGTATATGAGGTGAAGTTTTATGAAGGCATCCCTTTGGGATAGGGAATCAATCGATCTTTCAAATGTGAATGTTGGGTGCTTGGTGCTTCCAGATATCGAGGACGAAATCTCTTTTAAGGTTGGGAGGATTGTAACACCCGGTTTTTCGTAAAGCAAGTTCCATCCTTCGTTGGTTATCCCTCCGCCTTTCCCGCCTATCTTTTGATAGGTAATTGTTGTGCTTTCGAATCTTGAGTCAACCCATGCGAGAATCTCGAGTTTCAACCTTTTCGGGGCTCGGTACGTGTGGCACGATTGTGACTCGCGATAGTGACATGTGTCACTATCGCGTGGCACAATCGCCGGGGGTGTACCACCCGCGGTACATTCCCCGCGAGAGTGCCCTCGCGATAGTGACAATGTCACTATCGCGTGGCATAATCGCCCGCGTCCACTGGTTCCTAAATGCCCGAATTTCTCACCCTTTCTCTCATTTCTCACTTCCATCTTCTTCTCTTTTCTCTCCCAAACACTAAAACCGAACCCTAACCCATTTTGATGGTTTTTCCCTCTTGAATCACATGATTCTTCATCATCTAACTGGTTGGAACCTTAAACCACAAAACCTCCATCTTCATCTTCCTCATCTAGTTCATCGGTTGGGAGCTCGGGTTGAAGTGTTGGATTGGGTGTTCTCGGAAGCCTCTTTGTCTTCAAGGGTAAGTTTTCTTGTATTAAGGTTATAAATGCTCCATTGGTGGTTTCTTAATATTCGATATCTCAAATCTCGGATTTGGTGGTTTTGAAGAAATTAGGGTTTTGATCTTGTTTGGGGATCTTGGTATTTTTATGTTTGGAGAACGTTTCCTTATGGTTGAAAATGGTTATTTATGGGTTGGAACTTTGGATCTAGGTTTTGGAAGTTTTCGGCTTGAGGATTCAACTGGTCTTCAAAGGAGCTCGTTGGGTAAAATCTAGATTTAGCCTAAATCTAGCAAGGCGAGTTCAAGTCGATTTGTGAAAATGGTGTACATGCCAAAATGTCTATTTTAAAGTGTTTATGTGTGCTACATGAAATTATCAAACGTTTGGTTATTTGCTAACCTTTGATTTTTGGAAGTATTTAACTTTACAAACTTTGTATAATACCCACATTTGGGATTTTTGGGCATTTTGATAAATGTGTTACAAAGGAATGTGTTTTGAGATATTATTGCATAAATAGATCTTTGGTCAAAGAAATACTCTTTTAAATGTTTGTCGGATTTAATGCATCATTCATGAAATAGAATGTTTTATAAAGTATTACTTGCACTTTTATGTGAGGTGCTGGAAAGAATGGTTATAGTCTCATTTTATGATTTTCATTCTTATCAGCAGTTAAAGTTGGAAAATGCATATTTTGTGTTATGAGACATTTGGAAAATTATAAGAGTATAAGTTCATTTGGAAAATGGGTTGTCTCAACTAATGTTGAGTTTTGAACTAATCTTACTTTTGGTCGTGGTGTTGACATATCCGTTGGTCGAGTGCGTTTTATCGTATTGTTATTTTCATTAATCAATGAGTCAAATGGGGTTGCTAAGCCTGCGGCTTGGCATTGTTATATTGATGGGGTTTTGGACAATTGTCTAGTTTTGGTAACTCGACTTCGAGCCTTGTTGGCAATTTTGGATGAAGCTCGTTAGGTATCGGGTGCGATGTAAGTCCTACGAGCTGCACGTTAGGTATCGGGTGCGATGTAAGTCCTTCGTGCTGCACGTTAAGGTACCGGGGTGCGGTATAAGTCTTTCGTGCTCAAGTATTACGATATTAGATGAGGGGCTCGACATAGGAACCCGACGGGGTTGAACTCGAGTTTCCGTGGGTGTACGTTTAAAGCTACTGATCCTGACATCTCTTGCGTGTACTTTTGTTTATATGACTAGTCATAACAACATAAAATGGGCTTACTTTGTGGACCGCCACATTTTATGGAATCGGGAATCCCCCGTCACCGAAAGGTGTTGTTTTTGGGTATTGAGTTTTATTATCCAAGTTTTCGGTGACGTTTTGTATAATTGGGTTTTACCCTTGATTTATGGGTTGAGTATTATTTCCCACCCGTGTTTTGGGGTGTTTTGGGATATAAGGGTTAACCTTATCTTCATAAATGGATAGTTCAATTTATACTTACACTTTGAGTGAGTTTTGAGTTAAAAACTAATCTATGAATGGGCGGCTTATGTTAGTATCATTATTTTTGAAGTAGTTGGCTTGGAAAACGTCTTAATTGGTGTTCTTTACCTAAAATGCATATTGTTGAAAATGAGTCGTTTTCACATGTAAGACGTATCATATTGAAGGACTATAACTTTTAACCGCATTCTTTCTTTTAAACTATTATTTCATATATGTTGAAAACTCTTGAGCTCACTAGGCGTTAAGCCTAACCTTTTTATTTGTCGGCATGTGCATCAGGTTTCAAGGTCGGGGGTTGGTCCTAGCAATCCTATGAAGAGTTGAGTTTTAGCTCTGTGCAAATGTAAGTAGTTGGGAAGTCTTCCGCAATGTTGGAGATAGTAATTAATATGAGGTTTTAGTAGCACCTGTCCTTATCATAGACTTTTGTATATAATGAATGATTGTATTGAGGTTAAATCTTAATTTGCAGTTGTAGATGATTTGTTTATTGATGTATTTAGAAAATTTTGAATAAGTTGCTATTTCCAGAATTGAGAGCGTTGGTTAAGCCGAAAGGCATCACCAAGAACTCATAGTGACCGTATCGTGTTCGGAAAGTCGTCTTCGGGATATCTTCCTTCTTCACTCTCACTTGATGGTATCCGGACTGAAGATCAATCTTTGAGAAGCATCCCGCGCCTTGGAGTTGATCAAAAAGATCATCGATGCGAGGTAGAGGATACTTGTTCTTCACCATGATTTTGTTTAATTCTCGGTAGTTGTAACACCCCGATTTTCGAAAGGTATCATTTCAAGTTTATACAGAAACCGATATATTAAGGAAAAATAAGATATTTGATTTTGGGATTGAATCCTTGGTTTTATAGTCTTTATGGATAAAGGATTCAATTACGAGACCAACGGTTCTTTCCGGAGCGAAAACGGAGCTATAACGAAGAAGTTATGACCAAAACAGTTTCGGTACGTGCTAGGCTATAATGCCCGGCGATTGTGACAGTGTCACAATCGCCTGTCATGGTCGCCAGAGCCCGAAAACTCTCGGTACAATCTCAGCGATTGTGCCCGGCGATTGTGACATTGTCACTATAGCCTGGCACAATCGCCTGGGTGTATCAGAGTGTTAAAATCGCGATTTTCAGCCCCAAACTTCATTTCTTCATATCTTTCTCATCCTAGCTCCGATTTGGGCGATTCAAGTTGCTACAGTTTCGTTTTTGAGAGCTCTTCAAGTATCAAGCAAGATATTGGAAGTTTATTGAAGTATTTTAGAGCATTTTGTGGTGATAAGCTTCTCATCTCTCCCTATTAATCTTCTTCCCCAAAGTTTTCTAGGGTTTCATCCACCCTTTGTTCTCCTTTTCATAGATTGAAGGTTTGTAATCATTTTGGTGAAGTAGATGTGTTTTGGTTGGTGAATTCAAGCTTTGTTTAAGGTAATCTTCTATTCTCTTCGGTTATGGAAGTTAGGGTTTCGGTATTAGTTGAGGTATCCATGTACATGGTTTGGGAAACGATTCTTTGTGGTTGATTGTGTATGTTTATGGTTGGAACCTTGTGGATCTAGGTTTTGGAAGATTTGGTTTGAAGAACCAAGTTTCTTCAAGGAAAACTCTAAGTGGGTAAAATCTAGATTTAGTCTAAATCTAGCAAGGTGAGTTTACTAAACCTTTGTTAAAACTAGATACACATCATAATCTCCTATTTGTTTATCTCTATATGTTCAAATGTTTGGGGATTTCTTCATGAAAATAGTTGGAGGATGTATATATAAGGGTGATTTGCCATGATTATTGTTATATGTATCATTATTTGGGATTTGTCTCATAGATACATAATGTGAGTACCTTGATATGTTAAATGTATGCATATATGGGTATTATGATGATTCTAGTTGGAACACCATTTTGGTGATATGTTTATATGCATGATGAGCATGATTTACATTGGGTCTTTTGTTAGACATCACGAGGATAAGGTGGTAATATTATACCCGTAGTTGGTATTGAATTATATGGGTTGAAATATATCTAAAGGACCCCTTATAAATGTTATGTGGACGAACCAAGTCAGTACACTAGGAGGATATAGTCTTGGGCGCCACTGTGATGGTATGTGCCTAGACCTCCGCCATTCGGTGAATTTTCTTAGCGATAGTCTTCGGGTGTGTCGGGCCTTTGGGGTGTTCCTTGTTAAGGGCATCAAGGTATATCGACTCTTGGGTGGGACTTGATTGGTGCTATGAGTCTCCCCTATTGACTCCACATTTGTTGAACTATGGTTAACTGCTGATAAGAAATGTGACTGTTCATGCATGCTTACTATTGTTCAACTCACTAGGCTTTTTGGCCTAACACTTGTTTGGTGTCGATGTGTATCTCAGGTTTTAGCGGCATCGGTCCTAAGCTGGCGTAGTGCTTGGGTGAGAGATTTGGGAATATCGCTTTTGGACTTACTATTGGTAAAGAATCCTTTGGGTCTATAAATGACACCCTTGATTGTAATCTCTTTTCTGGTTATAGAAATTAGATTAGTTGGTTGTTATTTATTATCCGTTTAATTACGATTGTATTTAAACAGGTTTGTGTATTTTCCCCATTTTTGGGAGGCTCTTGTTTTGGCAATTTTAAATACCGCATGTCCGTTTTTCGGATTTTTGTTATCCCTATTTTTAGGGTGTTACAGTAGTCGATACACATCCGCATGGATCCATCCTTCTTCACGAAAAAAGTCGGGGCTCCCCAAGGTGACGAACTCGGTCGGATGAAGCCCTTATCCAACAACTCTTGAAGTTGCATCATCATCTCTTTCATCTCCGTCGGGGCCAATCGATAGGGAGCACGAGCTATTGGAGCTGCTCCCGGAGTGAGGTCGATTTGAAACTCCACTTGCCGTTCCGGCGGTAACCCGGGTAAGTCTTCCGAATAATCTTGCACGACCTTCACATCTTCCACCGACTTCTTCTCTTTCTTCGCGTCCACCACATAAGCTAGGTACGAAGGGTAACCCTTCGCTAGAAATTTGCGAGCTTTAATGGATGGCCCCGGCCCCGGTCCCCGGGGCCGGCGGGTACGGGGGATCGACTACCCGGCCCCGACCAATACCCGGTCTATCCCCGCCCCCGTTAACCCGGTTCGTACCCGTTTACCCGTTATATATTTATATATATTTAATATACATATATATATATATTTAATATACATATATATATATATATATATAATATAAAAGTTTAAATTTAATATATCTATATATATATATAGATATATACAAGTATAAATTTAATATATGTATATATATAAAAGTATAAATTTAATATATATATATATATATATAACCGGGTACCGGGCGGGTTGGGGGTATGTCACCCGGCCCCGGTTTGAGCCTACCGGGTATCCCCGGACCCGTTTTTGCGGGGATTCCCCGGCCCCGTCCGGGTTGGATGGACCGGGTTCCCCACTGGATCGGGCCAAATCACCATCCCTACCCGTATGTGACTTGTCAGGCAAAATAACACATGATTTTACCTGATCATTCCATTTTAAGCACATATGACATCCAATTTGCATACCAAATTGCTAAAGAAAGTACACAAAGTTTGCTATATATACCAGTGACATCAATGTCGCTAGATCAGCTCTCCTACTTCTAGGCGACCTCCAAAAAAGACTTGCAAGTTGCACGTAAAGTATCGTGACATTTCCTATGAACCGACGATTTGCAATGCAAAATGAAAGTCGTCTAGGGGTGTTAAAAAAACCCGTTGGACCACTCAAACCGTTCAAACCAAGTCAAATCGAACCATTTTTTGGCGGTTTGAGTGGTCTGGCGGTCCAATCTGCTCTGGAAAATAGCCAAACCGCTCGGTCCAGTCTGGTCTGCAGTTCGAACATTTCTTTGAACGGTCTGTGGACCGAACTGACCGCCAACAATACACATGTATGAATTGTATTTATTTTTCATCTCGTAAGTTTTACTTTTATGACCAAGTTAAAAATTTTTTGTCAAAGACATTATGTTTTTGAGTTTTCATTTATAAATAGACAAAATTCCGAAATCCGTCAAAAATCAAATTCAAAATTCTAAATCGTCATTCGTTTTGCTCAATGTTTGTCTAAAATTCCAACTATTGTTGGTGGATTTGTTTAACCTTCTATCATTTGCTCATTGTCTTTTTTTAATTTTAGAGATAAGACATTTTTTTTATAATTCGGTATACAATTTCTTTAATCTATACTATATTATAAAAACGGCATAAAAAACTCTTAATTACAATATTTTAAGCACAAGGTACAACTAATTAAAGCCAATTACTTAATTTACAATTTCTTAATGCTTTGGTACAACATTTCCAAGCACAATATCTCACATAATCATCTATTTGTGGAATGGATACTCATTTATTAATATAAATATTTGTTTTTTTGGTGAAAGATTTTATAAAATAGATTTTATATTAGAATAATCTATTTTAAATGTAGATTTTACATTTAAATCTATATTAATGAGATGTAATATAAAATCTTTTTTCTTCCGTATTTTTTTATATTACATCTCATAATGATTTTTCCATATTTTATTTTATAAAATCTTTTTCCATATAAAATCTATATTATAAAATCTTTTTCCATATAAAATCTTTTTCCGTATTTTTTTTGCTAATATAAAATCTATTTTATTTTATAAAATCTACACGTATTTTATATTAGCATAATATAAAATCTACACGTATTTTTTTTCACGAGCATTAAAAAAAGAAAAAAGAAGGTTGATATGAATTAAAAATAAAAAATAACGAGATACACTAATAAATTATCGTATTCTTTAAAATAAAAATATTCTGCAATACTTTTCAAATTAATCAAGTGTAAAGAAAATAAAATAGAAACGATGTAGATATAAAAATATTCTTCCATATTTTTAATATATTTACATTTAAATGTAAAATCGAAAATGAAAATAAATGATTTTAAAATATTCTCTATATTCACTATAAATATATATAAGGAGAAGACGAACGGTCGGGTGTCAATGGCAGAACCTGCAACTGAACAAAAGGTATTCCACTATATTTTTGTTTCTTTGAAAAACTACTTTTTTATATTTTATTTAATTTACTGAGGATTTGTTTATATTTTTCAAAACCCACAATCATATTTTTCGAAGTAGGGGAATAAGATATATATACATATCTTTATTTTTATCGACTAATACTATGAGGTCTTGAAGTCAATAGTCAGATAAATTTTCAAGTGGTACTGAGTGAATTTGAACTATACCAGTTGAGTTGCCGGTTACAAAAGATAGAAATCATTTATTTTCTTTGTCATATTTGATGTGGGTTGAATGTTGTTAATTAAACTACATATTTATACGTTCAAAGTGATTGCCAAGTGTTGTCGAGGAGGTTTCAGAAAAATTGCAAAATCTGTAAAAACGTATGTTCATATTTATAATTATTTCAATAATAGTGATATGTTGTGAGACATGTCGTTTGAGTTTTAAATAATATAATACAAAACTATTACCAATATTATTGCACAAACTCATAACAACAAACGATTAAGAATATATGCAAGTTAACCACTTATGAAAATACATTCGTTTTTCACATTGTATTTCATTAACTGTTAACAGAGAAATTACGTTTCATTTTAACTCAGTTCAATATTCCAACAAAAAATTTATCCTCCCGTGCAATGCACGGGCCCAACACTAGTAGTGTTATATTGTTAGAAATTTCATTTTAGATATAGAAGTCATGTTTTTTAAGTTTAAAGTCAATAATAGGACCATATTGTCTTTTTATGGTCCGGTTTGACCGGTTTGGTCATTTGTTGCCAAACCATTCGGTTTGGAAATTTTCTAAACCGTTATAGCGGTCTAGTTTGTGGGTTGAGGGGTTAAACTGTCCAAACCAGACCACCAACACCTTTAGGGGGCGTTTGGTTCACAGAATGTTTTTGGATAGAATGAAATCTGTCAAATGAATTTGACTTTGAAGGAATTGGAATGAAATGTTATCAGGTTTGATCACTTATTTGGTTGACAGACATTGGAATGAAATTTGTTAAATGAATTGGAATCTGTCTGTTTGGTTCACATAATGTAGCTTTGGAATTGGAATGAAATACTAGTAAATGACCAAAATACCCTTTTTGAAACTTTTGAAATCGAAATCCAACTATTGTGGTTCAAATCGGTGGTGGTCGGTGGTCGTTCAGACCGGTGGTGGTCGGCGGTGGTCGTTCAGATCGATAGTGGTCGACGGTGGTTCAGATCGACGGTAGTCGACATAGGTTCATGAATGGTGGAATGTGTGGAATTCAAATAGGGAAGATGAGGGTAGTTTTGTCTTTTTGAGAAAATGGGATTGAATGGAATTGAATTCCCTCTCAATTGTGATGGAATGACCAAATCCATGAATGGTGGAATGTGTGGAATTCAATTCCATTCCATAGGTAACCAAACGCCTTAATGGAATTGATTATTCCAATTCCTTCAGATTTCATTGGAATCTTGCGAACCAAACTCAGTCGCCTATGAATTCGTGCATGTCTTTGGCTGGCATGTGTCAAAATTTCAACAGATTAATGTATTATAGTTCATGATGAAATTTACTCTGTAATTTTAATTTGTTTTAAAATATATATTCAATTTTTAAAAAAATTTCAGCCGGTCTCATGAATTTTTAACCTATCAAATACTTTTAATCCTTTTTACAATACAAAAGGCCACAACATTCAATCGGTGGTTTGGGCTTATAAAACCCTAATAACAAAATCTCTAAATATAGGGCAGAGTATGAACAGTTTTTCATAGTCAGGGGGTGTATTTGCAATATATATTTTCCATTAAATAAACATCACGGCGACCACGCAGGTCGGTCTTTCGACGTCTATCAACATTAGTTACATGGTTCTCAACGGTCCGAAGTAGATCGAAGGGGCGATCTAGGGTTCATAAATCGGACAGATCTCGTCGTTACAGATCTGGTGAGTTTCAAATTACATTCACAAAATCTCATACATTCTTCGATTTGTTATTGTCTTCATTGATTTTGATTAGGTTTGCGATGTGTGTGATTAAATTTACAATTCAATTTGAATTTCTGGTTGTATATGTCCATGTACTCGCTAGAGGGCCAATATTTCAGAATTGATCTTAGATCTCACGGGAATTTTATGTTGCTACTCAAGAATCGAGATGATATAATTAGGGAATTATAATTGTTCTCGCCGATGTCAGTCGATTACGTTAAACCTAAAGATAGGAGTATTGCAATGAACGATCATGCTAATTTGGTTTGTTCCCTATTAAGATTGGAGTAGCAAAGTGAATTTGATACACGTTTATGGATGTATTGTTGCCACATGACTAGCAAGTAGCCAAGTAAGTAGTTGGTCTTATTCATATTGGCCCTTCCACATTAGAATACATAATTATGAGTTATGTTTGCTTGATGTTTGGTGGATGAGAAGATGAAACTCCAATATGGATAGTAAAGAATGGAAGAAATGATGTAAATAATGACATCTAATAATCAGATTTGGCCACTTGACATTCTCATTATGGTCACATTTGTATAGTATAAAAGTGATGTTGATTTGATCATGGTCTTATTCACTTGATGCTTGACAAAGTAAATATATGCACAAAATAGGACTTGTTGAAGAACTTGGACCTCTGGACCAAGTTACGTATCCTAGATGGGACTTCTCTATTTTTAACAATACATCACAGTTACAACACATGATCACAATGCCCATCTTTGGCCCATACTGAAGTCACTGAAATATTTCGGTTGTTCATCTCCATTGCTCTTTCTCTCTCTCTCTCTGCTGAGGCCTTCTAAGGAGCATGAACTGCTTGGTGACATGCTCCAATTGGTGTGCATATACTTCCCACTCTTGGTTAAGCTGGTGTTTGTGAAAAAATTGAACTGTTTTGAAGATGTTCCCAACTAATTGATCTCAAGTATTAATGTGCATAATATATATAAATATATAAACACACCCCTTTATTCGTTAACTATAATAATTTCTCATTCTCTTTTCAGACGTAGGAGATGATCATATTCTTGGGTCAAAAGTAAATTTTGCTATCTCTTGTACCATCAAGATGTCTTCAGCTCAAGACCCATTTTATATTGTGAAGGAAGAAATTCAAGATTCTGTAAGTTGGTTTTTCAAGCTTTCATATTGTTGCAATTTATGATGAAACAGGTTATGTTCGTTTTGTTTGTTTTCGTTCTTTTGTTGCAGCTCTTAGTCATAGATCCATTATTTACTCATCTGTACAGAAACATTGATGCGCATATTCTGTTTTTCAGATCGATTCTCTGCAGGCTACTTATCACCAATGGGAACACATGCCTGTAGCCAGCGGGGAGTACACCCGGCTCACAAAAGAACTCCTTTCCAATTGTGAAAGCATTGAATGGCAGGTATGCATCTCAAGCACAATCAAGTGATTCCAACCTTTTGTTGCATTAAGATCAATACAGTCCTTGATTGGAACCCAAGTGAAAGATCTCCGTAAATACATGCTGTTCATGTGCTCGGGTTCTGAAAATCTATTTTACTGATAGGAAGGTGGATGAATTGGAGAAAGCTATTTCTGTAGCAGCTAGAGACCCTGCTTTATACGGAATTGATCAAGCAGAGCTTGAAAGAAGGTTTAAATGGACAAGAACTGCTCGGACTCAGGTAAAAACATCCACATCTTGTATTTCTTGACCTTATTATCCTCTTTTTTCGGGTTTGATATTGGCAACAAAAGTACACAACTATAGAGATTCACCCCATTCAATCAGGTGGGAAATATTAAGAAGCCAGTGACTGGCACAGGCTCTTCTACCCTGAGTGGAATGCGTCAAGAACTAATGAGACTGCCAAGCGCTCATCAGCAAGACAAGGCCAACCATTACATTGCTAAAGATAACGATGATTTCATTTCTTCAGAATCCGACCGACAGATGCTTCTCATCAGGTACCGTCTATTTGATCTCTTCCATTATATTCTATAGATGTCAGATTGTTTGCATACACTTTTGCACAACTGAACAATGCTCAGTCTATCTTTATGTAATTGCTATTTTTAGACAACAAGACGAAGAGCTCGACGAACTGAGTGCAAGTGTGGAAAGGATTGGATCTGTTGGGCTTACCATACATGATGAACTCCATGCACAGGTACTGAGAAAGTCGTTATCTTTTCAAATTCACAACAAGTTGCTCAAATGATATAACTGCAGGAGAAACTTATAGATGAATTGGGATCGGAAATGGACAGTACATCAACTCGTCTTGATTTCGTTCAGGTTAGTCATCCTCTCGTGTGCTGCCTGAATACCAAACCTAAACATGTCTAACAGTCTAAGGCTATGTTTTCCAAACTAGCCAATAACTTAGTTGTTAACTGAAAAGCTAGTTGTTGTTTGATGGTCTAGATGATAAACTAGTAATGTTCTGTAAAAACTAGCTAGCTGATAAGCTAGATAACAATATAAAATGACTTAACAGGTAATGTTAAAAAATTATTTGGAAAAATATAGGGACATAATTGGAAAATAGCCCATGGAGCTTATTGAAAGGTTACTTGTAGTAGCTTTGAAAAAGCTAGCTTATTCCCAACTAAATGAAGCTTTTTTAATAAGCTCAAACAATAAGTTATAGCTTATAAGCTAGCTTTATGCTAATGCTTGCGAAACATGGCCTAAATGTTGAACTTCACGGAGTACATGATTAAGTTTAATTACGATATTCAATTTGTTGCAGAAAAAAGTGGCGGTGGTTATGAAGAAGGCTAGTGCAAAGGGCCAAATGATGATGATCTTGTTCTTGATCGTTCTGTTTATCATATTGTTCGTGTTGGTTTTCTTCACCTAGGCTTACTGAGGTTAGAAGTCATTCGGCTGTGAGCATTATCATAGAAGAATTTTGGTTTCGACAATAAAAGAACATTTTTTATCCACGCAATTGTTTCTATTAGACCTGCGGTTGGGAATTTTCAACCCGACACTGTAACCATGAGCAAATTTCAAGACGAGAAGTTATTCTAATCGGTATGTTTGGTCTTCTAAAACACATCGAGAGAAAGCTTGCATATCAAGTAAGACGACATGGAAACAATATACTCCACGTACATAAAACATCAAGAGACATGCAAGAAAAGCTTGCGTATAAGGAAACTGACAAAGGCGTTCCATGAGAGAATAAAAAGAAAAAGACAATTATCAACGTTCAGGATTTACCGACGAGAACATCCTTGTATGGAGTTACATCTGGTGGTGGTGGCGGTGGTGCTGGTGGTTCTGCTGTGGCTTGTACGTTCCTTGGCCACTTTCTTCGTTCTTCAGTAAGAAACGGAGTTTGCCCTTCACGTACTCGGATGAGTCGCTCTTGTGCCCCACCTCGTAATTTCTCTAACCTTAACCTGTCCATCTGGAGCATCTTGAAAACCTTAACTACATTTGCTAATCCCCCTATTAGTAACAACAAACTTGCGAACGTACCCATCCAAACCCACGTACTTGTCTGCACACGACATGAAAAAAATGTATCAACTTTGAGTCTTTCAACATAGTATCATATCAGAACCACCATATCAGGCTGTTTACTACCTTTACCACCTCTTACCAGGTAAGAGGCGTTAATCCAGTAAGACATGTTGGTGTTTACCGAGCCCCTCCTACCGGTCCATGATGTTACCGAGATCTACCGCACTCTTACATGGTTAGTGTTTACCCAATTTGTGTTGGTAAACGGCTCTCAAAGTCCATATTTAAATATTACTTACCATGTATTATATTGGTAGAGAATTATAAAGCACATATATACTCAGACAATGAAAGTTATAGATATGGTTTGTGGGTGTTTAAAAAAAGCTACTTGGCAAACTAACGATACGTACCAATAGATACAGACCATGCAGACCATGAAGATGGCCCGAGGAACGGACTTGCTCACGAGTGTTAAAAATGGCACCCACCAAGAACAAGAAGCTTGAGGCCAAGAACGGGATGTGGACACTTTGTTGCAGGATTTGAACATGCCCATCGGCTCTCTCGTAGATTTGGCAAGAATTTAGGATCGAACCAAGCACCCATAACACGGCACCAGCGATAAGCATATTCAACGCGTGTTCTTCGAGCCTCATGTTATGCATGTGTCCTCTATTTCCCTACATTAAAATGAGCATCAGGATACAAACATTCACTTGGTACCCAAAACCGATCTTCAAACAATGGGTATGCTAAATGTTCCCGACTATGTCGAATCCTACTCAACAAGTGAGGGATAAACTCTTAACGGTAAGTGTTTGCCGGTAAATACGCTTACCAAAAATCCATTTTGATGACCATGAATGATACGCAATAATGTAGATAAGGGTGGTGGTTATTGCCTGTAAGCGCTTATCCGGTAGACGTTTGATAAACGACCCCTTAATGTACTAAATTATACTAATTTAAACTGCATTGGTTCAAAAATTGCAGGCTTTTCTTTTTCGGATGAAAGCAAAAGTTGGAATATTTTCTATTTTAGCAAAGCTTATTCAAACCAAAACGACCCTGTAATATCCCATTCGGATGCGGAAAGGGTAGCATACAGTACACTGCAGAGGGCTGACCTATGAGAGAGAATTTCCATAAAGACCCCCCACTTATACACGACGAAAAGGTGTGTGCACGTAATCAGTAAAAATAACAAGTAGAATAACGATTTAATATAGGCCAAATCAAATACACCTTTACAAACGAATCTCAACCGTCCGTTCGTGTAGAACAAAATCAGTTCCGAAATTTACTATCAATTTTTTTTTTGGAAAGGGTGTCCTGTGCCTTTGGCTAATCTCTTGGCAATGAAACCGACTGTAAAAGCATGCAACCCACACAAAGTTGCGAATGCAGGAAATCGAACCCGGGTTGAGCGCGTGATTACTGCTACACCACAAGCCTTGTGGTTTACTATCGACCATACCTGCAACTAATTTGATAACTACTTAAAATTTTCAAAATACACAAAATCGATTGGTTTGTAATTGATTTTATCCCCTCCATGTATATAGTATTCAATTTTAATCAAGTTAATCGATGTAAATCCTCTATTATTTTGTAACCATTATTTTACCTGGACGAGAAGAAAAATAATCCCCAAAAAGAAGAGAATCCCTCCGACGGCCTGAACCACCGGCACGGCAACCTCCACCAACGGAATCTGAATATCAAACTCCATCAGCCCCATCCGGAAATCAATTCCGGCCAGATGTGCGATCAAATCATGTATATTCACCGCTACTATCAACACGAACCCTATCAGCAGCAACACCGCCCCCGCTGTTTGCTGCCACGACAGCAACGCCACGAACCCACATAGCAACACGATCGTCGAAAACACGTAAATTCCAGCGTTCATGTACTCCGCTCGGTTCCGGATCAGCCGCGGCCCGTACATTCTACTCTCACGCGCCGTCGCTAGTTTTACCATTTTTAATTTTTCTCAAGGAGAAAAATTGAAATCAATTTCTGCTAACATAGAGATTGGTCGCTTCAGTTAGAGAAGAATGAGACAAAAGAGATATAGAGTTGGTGAGTACGTGCCGGTGGGAGGGGTACGTGGCGGCGTGCATGGAGTTTGAATTTTTTTTAAGGGAAGGTATCACCGTATCAGACACGTAGTGGGTACCTATTTTTTTTTAGGATTTGGTCCTTGAACTATTCGGGTTTGACATCCTCTCATTAATGCCAAAATGGGAATCTGGGTCTTCTTGGGACAACTTCGTAAGAGATTGTGGCCAAAAACCAGGCATAATCTCTGCGGAAATTGTCACAGAAGATGGCAAACTTATGGTGCCCACAAACTGTTTGATGAAATGTCTGTGTGAACTGCAGTGCTTTCTGAACACTACTGACGTAAATGAGATAGATTTGTCTTCTGGGTTGAGTCCAAGCAGCGATGAAGAACCTTTTCGCCATGGAAAGCCACTAGTTTTACTGCAATTGTAAGGCTTTCTTAGTTTTCTTGCTGCATTTTGATCATTTTCTTGAATCATGTTGAACTTACCTTATTTGTTTTCATTTTAAGTCAAGAAACAGATCAAGAGATCATAATTCCCCAAGCAAGTCAAAATATAAAGAATTAAAGATAAAACAAAATATAAACCATCTTTAGAGCATTTAAGAATAAAACTGTGTTAGGGGGTGTTTGTTTTCAACTTAATGAGATTAATGAGTGGTTAGCTTAATTGGTTAAGTTATATTGAGGTGTTTGATTTTAACTTAATATTTACTTAACATGATATCTTATTGGGCTCATTTCGAGGGTATTGAAGAGACGATTATAATGATATAACTTGTTAAAATAAAAACGTATTTTTTAACGTATTTTAGTTAATATACGATTATATGTGTTAATATGATAAAAATATAAAATGAATAATAGAAAAGTAAAAGGTATAAAATAAACTAACTAAATAATTATAGGGTATAAACTGTAATATATAATATAAATCAACAATTCATTGAATTGAATTGCATATGTCCGCGTATTGAATTGCATGTCCGCGTGAAATCAACAAAACGCGGACTAACCCCTTGTATTTTCACACTACACGCGGACCAACCCCGCGTTTTGACCAAAACGGGGACCCAAATAGTGAACCCCTCGTTTTTTCAAAAACGCGGACTTAAAACGCGGACATATGGGTTATTTTGGCAAAAATGACAAGATTTGGGGCACTTTGGGTACTGATTTTTCAAGTTAGGGCATTTTAATTAAATTCCCTATAATTTTTCCAAAATTACCCTTGTCCTGTAATTTTTCATCACACATCTCATTAAAAAATAAATAGTTCACCAACATGCATAAATTAAAAAACTTGTAATCAAACATTAATACTTTATTGTTTTAAATATATTTTAAGTTACAAGTATTGTTTTGAACTAATTGAATACATATTATTTATGTTATTTTAAATAATTTATATTATTTTAATTTTTTTGTCATTTTAAGTATTTATCAAACATTTTTTTTATTCCAGCACTTAAGTAGACATAAGGTTAAAATGATAATTTTTTATGTTCAAACTATTTATTCAGGACAAAAATCAAACAACAACTTATCTTAATTTATCGGGATAAATTAATCCTTATAAATAACTTAATAGATTCAGAGCTTAATAGATAAAAAATCAAACGACCCCTTAGACATTGTACTTATGCCACGTGTGGCTTCATGATAGGCTAGTACTAAGAGCATCTTCAACATGGTAACTTGTATAAAAATGTTATTGTTGTTAACTCAACAAATAAAAAATCTACAAAACTTAATTAAAACTTGATTAAGGTCATGATTTATAAGGACTAATTTTTTAATAAATTTAATGTGGATATACAAGTCGAAAATATATAACTAAAATTAAACAAGTAGAAGGGTTTGAAGCTCATTTTGACATGTTATCTAACTAGTTTGTCCTTGTTACAAGTTTGTATGTTTAGCCCTTTTGAGCATTGTTCGTCATTTCGATTGACATAGCCACACTACAAGCTAATATGAATTCCAAATTTATCACATTTTAGCTAGGACTAACAGAGCTATATACGTGTATCATTAGCATGTGTGGGTATTCAAAGAATACATTTGAATGCGCTATATTGGATGGTATTTATATGAAAGAAGGAAAGATATTTCTCATATTTTCTGATAGTTCTGTTGCTCTAAAAAACCAAGAAAAAACGGTGAGCAAAAGGAAGTAATAATTATCTTGATGTGATGATAAGAAATCAGTAAGAACCTTTCGTTGAAGTTGTGGAATCAATCTACATTGTTTATTCGTACTTGGTTCTAACTCACATTTGCCTTGTTAGTTTCAAAGGCTTTTGAACTACTTTCCCATATATTGTCTCACCTTGACACTATATCAAGTTACAACCTTTACGAGAAGTCCTTTTCATTTGTATTATATAAGCGATCTTAATGGTGGAGATTGGAGAATGAGATTTTTTTGGGAAGTGTGGGTGTTTGGGCAAATTTGACCGCACCTCGACTAATCTCATGGGACCCTTTATATAACAAGAAGAAAAATGCCCAACGACCCTAAGGAGACTCAAACGGATGACCTATAGGCTATGGAAAAACGCCAAGGAAAATGAGAATCTTTGCAAGCTTATATAGACCATTTTCGTTGGAATAGTGAGACAAATACCCCTCAAACAAGAGTTATAAAGTGATTAATCTTTGTTAGAGTTCACCAGATTAATTAAACCCAAATAAATTTAAGTAGTGGATCATTTACCAAATGTTTACCGGGTAATGGGTCATTTGCCAACAAGAGTCAAAACCCTCACTTGCCTTGTCGAATAATATTTTCATCCATCAAAATGGATTGTTGGTAAACGTCTTTTACTAAGCTTAGGAGCCGTTCACCAAACCCTTACCGGGTCGGACATCACTTACCTTACCGTTGAGCATGACAAAGACCAAGAATCTTACCCGGTAAGTGAGGAAAAAGAATCTTGCCCGATAAGCGCTTATCAGGTAAAAGGTGCTTACCATAATCCATTTTAATGATTGATAATGTTACCCGATAAGGTATGTGGGGTGATAACTCTTGCTGGTAAGTGCTTACCGAGAGTTTAGTAAAGGACCCCTTAGTTTTTCATGGATTGCTAAGCTTTACTATTAACAATTAGGTTAAATTAGGTTTCAATTCAAAAGGATTGTATAATTTCTTGTTCCTTATTGTGAATTTGAATGGTTATCTACATACATGTCTTTGTGTTATTGACATTATTGTTTTGATTGGTTGTAGTGATAGGGTCCATTGTGTTGGAACTTAGTTGAGAAAGAGTGAAACTTTGTCCCACATAGGAGCCAAGAAAAACTACACATCACTTAATAAACCTAAACCATTGAGCATTAAATGAATCATTTAATACGATTGTTGTATCCTCTAGACGGATGCTGTACGGGCGAAATTCTGTCTTAGGACACTGCTAAACGTGTAGGTCTCAATCGATATCAATTCCTACACGAATCTTCTATTCAAGTAAGGATTTATTTTGTGTTTTCTCATTTGATTGATGTTGTACTATGTTAATTACATAGATTTTATGTATAAGAGTTTCTATTTTTATTATAATTTTGTCCATATATATACAATTATTGTTCTTGTGATTGATTACACCTAACATTCCAAGACAGAATTTTGTTGTGGAACGATGGATCAATCACAATTGTTGAAAAGTCATGTGGAGAAACCCGAGAAGTTCAAGGGTTCGTACTTTCGACGCTGGCAACAAAAGATGTTGTTCTATTTGACAACACTTAGGGTTGCCAACGTGTTCACTGAGGAAGAGCCACCGACAAATCTTCCAGAAGGGGCGGACGGGACTGCGCCAACGCAAATCCAGGTGCACATAACAGAACGGTCGATAATTGGAGATCGAATGAGTATAGTTGCAGAAAGTATATACTCAATGCTATCGACGATTCCCTCTATGACATATATTCTACCTTCCAAACGACAAGGGAGATTTGGGAATACTTGGATGCCAAGTACAAAACTGAAGTGGCGTGTTCCAAGAGGTTCGCAGTGGGAAAATTTCTGAATTTCCGGATGATTGATGCAAAGCCAGTGGTAAAACAAGTGGAAGAATTGCAAGTACTAGTCCACGAGCTCGAAGTTGAGGGTATGGGCTTGAATATCAATTTTGTGGTCGGTTCAATCATTGAAAAGCTACCTCATTCGTGGAAGAACTTCAAGCTGTATTTGAAGCATCTCACGGAGGAAATCACTTTTGAACAGTTGCTTTTCAAAATCCAGGTTGAGGAGGACAACCGACAAAATGACAAAGCCGATAACATTCCAAATGAACCGCATGCCAACATGGTGGAAGGAAGTTCATCCAAGCCTAAATTCCCGAAATTTAAGGGAAAGGGAATTGCTACCAAGAGGCCTTTCAATACGGGAAAGGGCCCCTTGGCCCCACAAAAGAAACAGTTTAAGAGGATGACTTTGTATTGGGTATGTGGTAAACTGGGACACCGAGCCAAGGATTGCCGATACAAGCATGACCATGGTGGCGTCGGAGGAAGTGGTGGTGGAGGACATGGGGCATCTTCTAGTCATGCCAATCTCACCCATTCCCCGAATGAGTTCATTGGTGTCATTGAATCCCACATGGTTACAAACATGGTGGATTGGTGGTTTGACACCGGGGCAACCAAACACATTTGCAATTCGGAAAGCTTATTTGCATCCTACCAGAAGGTGAGCGATGGGGAGCCGATGTTCTTGGGGAACGCCACGGCTGCAAGGGTTGAAGGAAAAGGGAAGGTCAACTTGAAGTTGACTTCCGACAAAGATCTTATTTTAACTGATGTTGTACATGTACCTAGCATAACTAAAAATTTTATTTCTGACCCTGTTCTAAGTAAGAAAGGGTTCAAAGTTGTAATCGAATCTGATAAAATTGTCATCACCAAGGGTGGTGTGTACGTTGGGAAGGGCTACCTCAATGAGGGGCTCTTCAAACTTAGCATTGTAAATAGTTTGGATGCCGCCAATGTAAATAATAATAAGGCAGACCCTAGCACTGCTAGTTCCATGTACATGATTGCTCCTTCTAACCTTTGGCACTCTAGATTAGGACATGTCAACTTTAGATCCATTCAAAAAATGATCAAACTTGACATGATATCTAAATGTTCCATTGACAAATCGACTAAGTGTGAGGTTTGTGTAGAGGCTAAATACACAAACCATCCACACAAGTCTGTTGAAAAATCAAATGAAATACTTGGGTTGATTCACACTGACTTATGTGATTTCAAGGCAACACCTTCACGAGGAGGTAAAAACTATTACATTACCTTCATAGATGATTGCAGTAAGTATTGCTATGTGTATTTAATCCCTACAAAGGATGAGGCCTTAAATATGTTTAAGACTTATAAGGCCGAAGTCGAGAATCAACTCGACAAGAAAATCAAGATTCTAAGGTCTGATCGGGGAGGAGAATACGAATCCCATGACTTTGCAGAATTTTGTGCTACACGTGGTATTGTGCATCAAACGACCGCTCCATACACACCTCAACAAAATGGAGCGGCCGAGCACAAAAATAGAACATTGAAGAACATGATAAATTCAATGTTGATCACGTCTGGAGCTCCATATCATTTATGGGGTGAGGCGTGCCTTACTGCAAATATAATCCTAAATAGGATTCTCCACAAGAAGAGTGACAAAACTCCATATCATCTATGGAAAGGAAAGTTACCGTCTTACAAAAGGTTGAAAGTGTGGGGTTGCCTTGCCAAGGTTCAAGTGCCTTTTCCAAAAAGGACTAAACTTGGACCTAAAACCATTGATTGTGTATATATTGGACCTGCTCATAATAGTGTTGCATATAGATTCTTAGTATGTAAATCTAGTGTAAATGACATAAGTAACAACACAATAATAGAATCTGCAAAAGCAGAATTCTTTGAGACTATCTTTCCTTACAAAGAAAAAGAGGATCAAACCTCTAGTTCAAGGAAAAGATTGCATGATGACACACACACTCTAGATGAATCAATTGAACTTTATCCAACACATAGAGGTGAAACCTCCAAGGTTCAAGAAGATTTGGAACCAAGGAGAAGTAAACGTGGTAGGATAGCCAAAGACTTTGGACCTGATTTTTTGGCCTTTAATGTTGAAGGAAAACCTCTATCATATAAGGTCGCCATGGAATCATCCGAGGCACCTTATTGGGAAGAGGCAATCCAAAGTGAGATAGACTCCATAGTACAAAACAATACTTGGAAATTGGTTGACCTACCTCCGGGTCATAAAGTAATAGGCCATAAATGGATATTTAAGAAGAAGTTGAGACCCGATGCCACTATTGAGAAATACAAAGCTCGACTAGTTGCCAAAGGATATCGACAAAAGGAAGGTCAAGATTTATTTGATACCTACTCTCCGGTCATAAGAATAACGTCTATCCGAACGTTGATGGCCATAGCAGCAATTCATAATTTGGAAATCCACCAAATGGATGTGAAAATTGCTTTCTTGAATGGAGAGTTAGATGAGGAGATTTATATGCAACAACCGGAAGGGTTTGTTGTTAAAGGTCAAGAAAATAAAGTTTGTAAATTGATCAAGTGTCTTTATGGACTCAAGCAAACGCCAAAACAATGGCACGAAAAGTTTGATAACACTTTGATATCAAACGGGTTTCAAATAAACGAGTGTGATAAGTGTGTCTATGTGAAGCAATACAAAAATGCCTATGTCATTATATGTTTGTATGTAGATGATATGCTAATATTAGGATCGAACTTAGATGTAATCAATCAAACCAAGAAGATGTTGCACTCCTCGTTTGACATGAAAGACTTGGGAGAAGCAGATGTAATCCTTGGTATAAAGATTCAAAGAAATCCAAATGGTTACATCCTTACCCAATCTCACTATATTGAGAAGGTACTTCGTAAGTTCGGTCACTATGATGACAAACCGGTAGTGACTCCATTTGATCCTTCTAGTCAATTGAAGAAGAATCAAGGAGAAAGTGTGGCTCAATTAGAATACACTCACGTTCTTGGAAACTTGATGTATATCATGAATTGCACACGACCGAATATAGCATACAGTGTGAGTAGACTTAGTCGGTACTCACATAACCCGGGAAAAGATCATTGGTATGCACTAGTGAGAGTGCTTAGATACTTGAAATACATAATGAATTACGGGTTACATTATACCAAATATCCTCCGGTAATAGAAGGGTATTGTGATGCCAATTGGATTTCCAACCATTCAGAGAGTAAGTCCATAAGTGGATATGTGTTTACACTTGGTGGTGCATCGGTCTCATGGAAATCATCTAAACAAACTGTGAATACAAGATCAACTATGGAAGCAAAATTTGTCGCTCTAGACAAAACCGCTGAAGAAGCCGAATGTCTAAAGAGCTTCCTAGAAGGTATTCCATTGTGGCCAAAACCCG
Organism: Arctium lappa; assembly: GCA_023525745.1. Lineage (NCBI taxonomy): Eukaryota > Viridiplantae > Streptophyta > Magnoliopsida > Asterales > Asteraceae > Arctium > Arctium lappa. The sequence continues at coordinate 19,548,804 of CM042048.1, read as the reverse complement.
TGACTGCCATTTGTATCCATTGTGATAGTATGGATGCTCTCACAAGAGCAAAGAACCAAATTTACAATGGCAAGTCTCGACATATAAGAAGACGCCACAATACTATCAAGGACTTGCTGAAAAATGGAATCATTTCCATTGACTATGTAAAGTCAAAGGAGAATATTGTTGATCCTTTGACAAAAGGCCTACGTAGAGAGCAAGTATCATTTTCATCGAGGTGAATGAGCTTAAAGCCAATACAATGAGTTTCCTCGGCGGCAACCTAACCTAGCGAAATTGGAGATCCCATGGTCTAGGTTCAATAGGCAAACTAGTCGGGGTCAACTCAAGCAACAATCAAACAAAGGTATGCCTATTCCTATGATGTTTCCTTTGTATTTTCCGTTGATGATTTAGGGTTGAATTTTATATTCTTAATAATGCTGGTAGCTTCTTAGTAGGATACCACGGAATATTCTTGATCGGCATTACCTTGTGAGACTGATGTGTGGTCGCATCTTTGAGGACACATATGGCTACGTCTTCTAAAACTCTCATGAAGAAAGGATTTGTTCACGATCGAAATGAACACAACGGTAAGAATCTATGTATGTATAGATATAATATGTGTGTTACCTATTATCTCGATTTACTATAAAAAGTGGCTAATTCAAGACCTTAGTTCACTATCCACGAAGTAGATCCGATAGGTATTCACTATGAAAGGTTCAAGTCCAAAAGACACCTCTTCCGATGCATATTATAACTAGCTTGGTGATAGAAACATAAGTTCCATAATATTGCTTATTTTCTATTCAAATGTGGGGTATTATTTGGGTTTGAATAGAAAATGTGGGGTATTGTTGGAACTTAGTTGAGAAAGAGTGAAACTTTGTCCCACATAGGAGCCAAGACAAACTACACATCACTTAATAAACCCAAACCATTGAGCATTAAATGAATCATTTAACTGTTTGGCTTGGATTGTGATGTGATTAGTGGGCTCTCATTGACATTAATATATATATATATATATATATATTAATGTCAAAGATGGGCCTTGGGGCTCTTAGGGTTTCGATGGGGTCGAGATAGATTGACGGTGGAAACTGTGATGCAGGTTAACAGAGGCTGGCGCGACCCGAGTCGCGCGGTGCTTTGTGAAACAGAGCCTGACGCGAGTTACCGGGCGGGTTCACCCGCGCCACTAGTCGCGCGGGCTTCCTGACAGTTAATTTCGGTTGGCGCCAGAAACTATAAAACCTGCACATTTTTCCCTCTTATTTTTCCCAACGAAATTTCATCATTCTCTCTCAATTTTTCTGGGTTTCTCCTCTTCCGTTCTTCGCCAAACACACATGATTCGATAGATTCAAGTTCTATACTTAAATACGATTGTTGTATCCTCTAGACGGATGCTGTACGGGCGAAATTTAGTCTTAGGACACTGCTAAACGTGCAGGCCTCAATCGATATCAATTCCTACACGAATATTCTATTCAAGTAAGGATTTATTTTGTGTTTTCTCATTTGATTGACGTTGTACTATGTTAATTACATAGATTTTATGTATAAGAATATCTATTTTTATTACAATTTTGTCCATATATATACAATTATTGTTCTTGTGATTGATTACTCCTAACACATTGGTCAAGTATCACAACAATACACCGCTAATTAGAGCATAAGACTCGTATTTGTAAGAGAAGGTATAATATTTCTAGCGACTTAAAATGAATGGTGAATTCATGTTATGAAGGTATATAACTTGCCTAAATGAATCGGCCATACGAGATCTTTGCCTGTAAGAGGTGGTTTCTCAATACTTAATGTCGTCGAGGAATTAAATCTTAAGAATGTTTCTAGGATTGGGGATGCACATGGGTTGGGTTGCCGGTTTGAACAATCCAACCAATATAGTGCGGTTTGGAAAAAAATCGCAACCTCTAATTTTTTTAAAGCATACCCCAACCCAAACCATTCAAGTTTGATTGGTCGGTCATGACATCCAAGATTTGTTCTTTGAACACATTTGAGCATAAAAATGACACTATTTATACATATAGCATATTACATGGTCTTATTTGACCATTACTTTAAGAGGACATACACATTCATCTGTATCTTGACTATCTAGAAATGAAATTCTTTCATTAATGGCTGAAATCATAACCTTAATTAATACTTATGGTTATAACATTATATAACCCGATTAAGTATCGGGTGGCTTTGGCTGGCCAAATTTTTTTGCACCCCTATCTAGGTTTGTTTGTCGATTAGATAAATAGTTGACAAGTGTCTCTTGGCTACCAAAAATCTAAGGAAAAACATGTTATTAGGTCGAACCAATAACCATAACCAAATTAGAAACAACAGATGAATCTCTTGTATCAATTATTAATCCACCGAATAAATTACGACATTAGACCTAGTTATTGGATACTTTCTTGTCCATGAATCTTCGTTACTATTTTTTTTCACTTAATACCTTCTAACTTCCAGACTTTCTTTCAGCTTAACTTCTTGACTTACATCTTTCACGTGGCAATCTTTGATGGGAAAAGAGTGATAAAAATCTAAATCAAAGAGGTAGTTGACAGAGGTAGAATCGTGTAACACCCCGAATTCTGGGATTCTTCGTCCTGGTTTGATGGCGAGCGAAGTGGCTAAGAGGATGGCAAGAGAGAGAAAGAGCCGGCAGTGTTCCGGGCGACTCACCGCGCGAGTGGAACCGCGCGGTCGTCCGCGCGGGTCTCTGTCCCGTCCCAACTCCAGAACCCTGCGCGGTTCTCCGCGCGAGTCAATCTGCGCCGCCACCCGCGCGGAGCCCCTGTGCGTCTAAAAAGGGGGAAATCCGACTTTCACCCCATTTATCTCATCTCATCTTCTACTAAAACTCTCCCAACAAGAATACTAGGGTTAGATATGATTTTGGAGCTCCATTGAAGTGTTCAACCATTTCCTTCCTCAAGTCTTCATCATCAACCCAAGATCATCACTTTCATCTTCTTCATCATCACCTCACCATTGTTGACCATATCTTGGAGTTTTCCAAGAGATCCATTTGTAAGTTACTCTAACCGTTTCTAGACCTTTGTTACTATAAAGCCTCTTATCTTAACCTCTTAGAACATCTCCCGTGATGTATCTCTCGTATTATGAGGTTCGATCTATGTTGGTTATTTTAGAGAGGTGGGTTTTAGTAAAGATTGTTCGATCTATGTTGAATGCGTTAGTTCATTCGTTTGAGTCATGTAACGTGTAGACTGTAATGCATTGGATCCATAGACATATGAGTCGTTATGTTTATCATGGAGTTTTGATGTCCATGTTTGAGTCTAGTGAGTGGTCCCCAAGTCATGTTGTTATGTAAGCTTGCGGTGGTGCTCTTGGAGAGCCGTATACGGAGCTAAGTCTTGCGGTGGTGCCCATAGTGAGCCAGATACGGGGACTTGTGACTTTGTGGTGAGACTCATCTAGAGGTCGAGTGGTCTCTAGTTTCATCGAGTATCTTGCGGTGGTAGCTCAGAGGAGCCAGATACGGGGATCCATGGTCTATGCGAAACTCGAGAACGTTGATAAGTGACTTAACTTTGTGTGCCCGCCACATTCGATGGAATCGGGTCTCCCCCGTCACCGAAAGGTATTATCTTGGGTATTCCCTTACCCATGCCTTCGGTGTTAAAACGTACCATTTTAATTACACAATGAGCCTTTTGGAGAAATATCGTGTGGGTGCGTTTTAGGGAAATTTGGGCGTCGATTATTTATTTAAAATGGGTGATTGGAAATTTGAAGGAACTTGATTTGCCAATAAAGCCTCTTTATAATCAGTATTTCTAAAATGGCCTTATTCAGAGTAAAATGTTTATTTTAAATGTTTTATGATTTATATGATGAAAACTGCTTTAACTCACTAGGCGTAAAGCCTAACACTTTTTCTTTTCGACATGTATATCAGGTCTTAGATGGATCTGAGTGGCGAGTGAAGCTTGGTAGAAGTTCTGGTTGGATGGCTTTAGTGACGTCATCCGGTTTGGTGAAGATAGCAACTTTGGTGGTTTAGTAACACCCATTTAATGTTGTCCCTATTTGTGGGATTAGATAGTTTCGTTAGAACTCTAATACATTGTTATAGTGATTCTTACTTGTAACTTTAGATATTTGTCATTTCATATCTTTGTATTTAAGAGTTTTTGGAAGTTTTATTTTGTCTGCTATTTTCAATTTTTAGGGGTGTTACAAGTTGATATCAGAGCTCTAGTTTAAGTGAACTAGGTATGGATCTTAGATGTTTAGACTTAAGCTGAGACTTTAAGTTATGACTTGTTCGTTATGGGTAGAATTTCTAAGATGAGCGTGGGTTGTGGTGGTGGATGGAAATGCACTAGTCATGGGTCGTGGCTATGGTGACGAGGATCCTTATGTATATTATATTCATAATTTCAATTGGCTACTGCTATTATGAATATACTGTTATGTGGGTGTGCTTGACTCTACCATTATTACGATGCTTGGGATGTGCATTAGTATGTCATAAGTTGCGATTATAGTATTGGTCTAAGATTCTTAGTCTCATTCTCGTGTGTGTCAGATAAGAATGGCGGATGCAGGAAGAGAGACGCAAACTCAAGAGGCAAAACCTCAAAGCGAGTTGTTGGATAACGTGGTTCAACTGATGAAGTCAGCTATGAAGCAACAAGAGGAAAGGATAATGAAGGCGTTAGAGGTCAGAGATGCAAATGACCGGAGACGTGAATTAATTAACGAGCCTGATGTGCGGAGTCTCGGTGACACCGGGAATGTGATCCGAATGGAGGATCTTGTAACTGCCAACATGAAGTATAACGAGAGGACCCGCACATACAAGAACTTTCTGTGCAGCAAGCCGCCAGAGTTTTCAGGGACTGACAGTCCAGTGGCGTGCTTGAATTGGATCCAAGAAATGGAACAAACATTTGACACTAGCGAGTGTGAGGAGGGACAGAAGGTGAAATTTGCCTCCCGCATGATGAGGGGTCGAGCTCTTACTTGGTGGAACGTCACCAAAACCACTATGGGAACTGCTATTGCTTCGTCACTAACGTGGGACACATTCAAGAAGGAAGTGTTGGACGAATATTGTAACGAAAGGGTGATAGACCGAATAGAAGATGAGTTTCGAGCCCTGAAGAAAGGAGATATGCCGGTGAGAGAATACTCCAATCTCTTCATGGAAAAATTGGATCTAGTAGGACATATCGTTCCGAGTGAGAAAGACAGGGTCAAGGCTTACATGAATGGACTGCCAGCCCGCATGAAGGCGATGGTCCGATGTTCCAAGGCTTCCACTCTTTGGGAAGCAATAGAAGAATCAAAATGGAGGACGTTCATTCCCGGGGTGAAGAAGAAGAGACAGAGTTTTCGGAAAAGAGGAAACGGGAGGACCGGTGGAGTCCACCCCATGAACACCATAATTATGAAGAAGAGAAGAAAAGTATCCATCGCAGGAAGTCGAAGTGGTGTCGTGAATGTCGAGCCAAACATGCGGGGAGGTGCAACCCCAACCCTTTGACGTGTCTCAAGTGTGGCGTATTAGGTCACTCCCATCGGGATTGTTCCATCAAGGGCACTATCTGTTTTGTGTGCAAAGAGTTGGGTCATGTCAAGAAGGATTGCCCTCGTGCAGGGATCAGTGAAGGATCGGGAAGCGGGCACAGCGTGCCCAGACTGGGATAGTATGTCGGTGATGACAGGTACGTTCCCCACTTGTTGCGTTCCATAGGGTAATTAAGCTTTCGTGTTCGAGTCTTTGTTAGAATGGTTTGCCGCTATCTCGTTTAATGGATAAGTGGTGCCAGTTTCTGGTACCCGATGCTAGAGATCGATGTTATTAGCGCTTCTAGGAGCCTAGAGGGCCGGTAAGGGGGCTCTGGGTGTCAAGTCATGTGGTCAAGGTTTGAATGGATAATATGGAGAGAATAGGAGTGTAAGTGATAAGCTCCGGGGTTGGTGACCAATCGATGTGGTTGTTTGGGGTTGAGGACCAACATAAGAATTGTAAATCCAAGATTTTGGTAATTGGAGTTATATAGTACCAGTGTTAGATGAGGTTTCTTGAGGTGAGTCGAGTGATGGTTTGCTTAGAAAGATCAAGAAAATGTTTCCACCCGTGACCGTAGAAGGAGTTGTTAGCAAACGACCGCTAAGAATTCAGAATGTTGTCAATAGATTCTAATAAGATAAAAGGTAGATAGCATTTGGTCACAGAACACTAGGAAGATCTGTGTGACGTTTTGGAAGACCCCGCTAAGCGAAACTTTTAAAAGTTAATGAAACCATGAGTTGGTCGATTCGAGGCTATCGCGAAGTTGCAGACCCAACCAAATCCTACACTTAAGATGGTGACATATTGTAAGATAGTACACCCTCTAGTAAGATAAGTGGAGTCAACTCTCAAGTGGTGACGATACTCGGTCAGGTGTGACCAAGTAATTGGATTTTGGAGTGCAGTCAACTAGGAGCTTAGCGGAACCTTCTAGTCAAGGGATAGAACTAAGTTGTAAGCGCCATGAGGATTGTGGGACTTTTGGAGGATTGTCAACTCTAAGAAAAGTTGGGAACCTTAATGATCTTGTTGGTGGTTCATGTGTAGGATCTTGCCTTCTTATTTGATAGTGATTTTATCTCTCGCTAGTGTGTTAGGCTTTCCTTGCAGCTTGTTGGGCGAGAGCTAATTCGAGATCAGTGGTGGTCTTAGGAATGGTCTTAGAGTTGTGAGAGGTATCCCTAGGTTTGAGGTCCTCGTTAGAGAGTCTTGTCGCAAGGGCCATCCGTAGGGTTGTTCTTAACCCGGACTCTTAATTCGGGGTTCTAAGGGAATCTACCAAAAGGCGCGATCGAGGGCGCATCTTTCGAGCATATGGGGATCGGTAGTGTAACAACCCAACCAAAAGCAACTAGATAGCAACTTAAATCTCAATAATATAAATAAATATTCATGCCAAAACGGCCCCAAGCTTACAATTTACAATTCAAGGTTCTCAAAGTCGGCCTACACAACTGAGATAATAATAAAGAATGTCTAATATGACAGTCCTCTAGCTTTTCCCGCTACCTCATCCCTTTGCCCTTATCTGCTTTCTCTAATACACGCTTGCCTGAAAAGATTTTTAGTTTTGAAATAGCGAGGGTTAGACCGAAGGTCTAGTGAGTCCCCTCTAACAAATGAGCAATGAAATCACTTTCCAGAATTTAATCAACATTTAATAAATGCACATATATGAAACATACTACTTACCACACGACCGTCAAAGACGAGGTGTCTACTCGCACTGCCTTAATATTGGGACACTCCCCAATGGCATAAACGGGCCACACTCCCCGGCACGAGTAGGCGGACCACACTCCCCGACTTAGGTTACAATCTCACGCTACTGACCACACTATCGCCGAAGACGGTGTGTCTAACTCGCACTGCCTTAATATTGGGACACCCCCAATGGCATAAACGGGCCACACTCCCCGGCACGAGTAAGCGGGCCACACTCCCCGACTTAGGTCACAATCTCAACATATAATGTATGCATACATTTAAACATCAACAATTGATAACACACTTAAATCATTTAATAATAGTCATGCCATCGCAAATAAATCAAAGTTTAAAATTCAACTTCGCATGCTTTCGTTACCAAAAAGGTTTAGTTCATAAAACTCACTTGATGTCCTTTGCTCAAAGCTTTGTGTCTATTTTTATAGAATCTGAAATGAAACCTATAAAATAAGACATTGCTTGGTAAACCCCCGATACTTTCTATTTTAACAAAATCCCTCTTACCCCATAACCTCATCGACACAGACTCTCCACAATACTTAGTCCACTATAAAACCATCTTGAAAATGATAATTAACAATGAAAGGAAGTGGCCCAACATTTAAATGTTTAAGCCCAAGACACTAGCTAAATCTTGATTGGATTTGGGCCCATAGAAGCGCAAGGCTTCGGCCTACAAAGCACAAGCCGGGGGACCGGAGGCAGTGGTCGACCGGTGTGCATGAGACCGGGTCGGTGACCGGTGTGCACGAGACCGGGGCCTCCCCCCCTTCTCCACGACCGGGGCTTCCCCCCCTCTCTCGACCGGGGCCTCCCCCACTCCGGTGACCGAGGTCTCCCCTCAACCGGTGACCGAGGTCAAACTATAACCTGTGTCGACCGGTGCCCAATCCGAGGACCGGACCACCTTGACGACCGATGCCCAACGAACGAACAAAATTCAGAGAATCGATAACTCAATACCACAGTTCCCCGTCAAAATCCTAAATCTTGATACAAATCAAATCTAAAACTTAGTAAACATATGATAACTCGATTTTTAACCAACTCCATTAATTCCTAAAAATCCTCTTTTCCCTTTTTCGATTGATTAATAACAGCAGTAAATGTGGAATCCTCCCCAAAACAGATTTCAATACAGACCCACTAAACTAGAGTAGATTTCTTCACAACAATCCCAACACAACTTTTCTGATAAAACATATAAAAAGAGATTCTCGTTTACAAGATGATTTACTTGGAAATGAAGTCAAAGCCACACTTGAAATCCTTGAAGAATCCTCCTTCCTTCTTGGTCTCACCAAAATCGCTCAATAGCTCCTTCTCCCAAATTCAGCCGCCACACACAATTGCTATTAACTCTAGTGTTAAAATATCTCTTTTCCAATTTTTCACTCTAGGCCCCTTCACTAAGGCCTTTCTAATCTTTTACCCCAATCTTTTAATTCTTTTGATTTTAACCCGGTTATTACAATATCCTCCCCTTAAAAGAATTCCGTCCCCGGAATTCCCTCGTTGAACCACCCCCATATTGTACTCTCACATCCAATTCTAATTCCCAAGTCGCTTCCTGATCTTTAGGGAATTGCCACTGAACTTTCACCGGTTGGATTTCTTTGCTCCTCACTTTCTTTACTTTGGGTTCTAAAATGACCACAAATTCCTTGACATAACAAAGTTTCTCATCTATTCGGACGTTGCCCAAAGGTACCACCACATCCACCTCTGCTAGACACTTTTCAAATTAGATACATGGAATGTGGGGTGTCTACCTTGCAGCTCCACGGGTAGATCCAGTCTATACGCTACCTTCCCAACGCGCTCCACGATAGCAATGACCCAACAAATCTGGGTCTTAACTTCCATCTCTTTCCGAATCGGGTCACATCCTTCCAAGGCGAGATTGGTATCTTTATCTTTGTCCCCACTTGGGACTAATGACTCAAAATTCTCAATCAACCAAATTAATACCATTCGATTATCCAAGCCACTATGGTCAATACTTAACCATACGTAACCAGTAGATTTACCCCTCTATTACAACAACTTCCTTAACCGATAGAGTTTTTACCGGAGTCAACACCATGACAGCATACATCATTGATTAAATAATCACCGCACTTGCCAACATAGCACATCATCAACTGTGGACATCACCAACATCTCACAGTCACGAGTTTCTTCCGCATGCCACTTACCATTGCAAGCAACCCCTCTTTGTACGTCATAAGTCCAACGCATAAGCACCTTCTTATTCGACCCCCTTGATCTCAACTCCTCGGCATTACTAAAATCTTACACGCTAACATACCTCGCTCCAACGTTATCACTTCAACTTCTCACATATTGATAGAAACTTCCACAATTCAAAACCATCGCAAACCACCTGTTCCACCTGGCCAATTAATGCGACGCATACCTCCATTTCTTATTGCATCTACAAACACCCGACCCAATGCGCAATAAAAATCCAGCTACACCCTCTCGTTACGGAAATACCAATCTTATACAAACTTTTCCAAATAGATTAACACGGAACAACAGACTCGCCTGGACTCCCCTTTTTCACGCATTGCCAACACTAACACTATGGTTCTTTGCTCCGGACACTATATCCAAACACCTCTACCTTCCTCCTTGAAGACTTCAAACCCACTTCTACGACCGACTCTCTGATTAGAAGCATGAACTTTTGGGCCAGTCGCACGACTTTTATTTATCAACTCTCACAACGCACCGAAACGCCATCCTCTCTTTCTCATATCCACGCTAGGAAATTATACACTTGCTAGCAGCAGAATCTGAAAACGTTTCTCCACATTTTGTGTCACTTGCGAAAGTTCTTACTCTCACAATTCCCACCTTTCCGACACGATATCTTCACTCTCTCCTCGCTGCAAGAAACACTGATCAACCAACATTGTTTACTCTATTCCTTGATGATTCTCAAACGTCAATCCCATTTACATTACTTTGCTTGATCAATCGACTTTCCACAATTTTTACGCGAGATAATCAGCCCCACTCTTCCAAAGCATTGCCCACTATTCGAAATCACTACACAATCTTCGCTCTCCAAATAGGATTACCCAAACTGTTAGAATCCTTTCACCATGAAGAAATACCTCAACATACCCACTGATTTCCTATCTACTACAAAACCCCTGAGCTAAGCTGTTCGACACTTTCAACAATCATTCTAGGGATATAAGATAATCCCGCCCCAAAACTTTCCGAAAACCAGAACACACAGTTCCTCTTTTTTAATAGCCGCCAACCATCATTTGTAAATTATTCTTAATTTAGCAATACTCCAATAATCAAACATTCACACATCCCAAACACATACACACTACTCACAAATCATTCCCCATAGATCTTCAGATGAGGACGCTTCTCCTATAACAATAACGCCAACCTTACACATAACCTCAAGGAAGCTTCTGACTTCTTTAATGATTTGCACCCCCAAATATGTCATAAAGACGTCGCTAACCCATGGTTACAACCATCACTCTACTACTTCATCCCAGAACCTCTGCAAGTCTCTACGACCACTTGTCACACCTACAAATACCGTTCTCTTCTCACTGGTCATAATACTGAAATCGGACTTCAAGGCATTTCACGATCTTGTCTTTCTCGAACCTGAATAAATCGCAAAACTATGATCTTCAAAACCACCCAACAAGATATCGCTCTTTGTCAGCTCATCGCGACCTGCCGGAATCAAACTCCTGTAGCCTGAAGATTAAGCATACTACCTCGAAAACTTAAACGCTCAAAGCACAACCCCTCCCAGTTGTGCTATATATAAACTTCGCTCCCACCTAACCAACAAAAACCTCATCGGTATAGAACCACCTGACCGAACCAAAGGTCTTCCGCTTTGTAAGGTCCACACAATGTTGTCCAACATCACATTAGGTACACACCCTTTTCTGAATAACTCTTCGCTTCTTCACAAAACTCCTCAAAACTACCATTACTACTTATTCACTTCCAGCGTTCCACAATTCACTACGATAATGGTTCCTGACTTCTACGGCAACAGTCGACGCTGAGATATTTCCACTATGTCTCCAACCAACAAGGATCCCCAATGAAACCTACCTCTTCCTCTGCGGCAGCTAACTGCAAGAATACCTTTACGACTTCAAACTCCACTTCCGACACAACCATTTGCCAACATTCACATCTCGAGTCTCGGAACCAACGGTAAACCACTTTAGTACCATCATCCTTAATGTCATAGGTCAATACCTCCATTAACCGTGTCGATCCCAGTGCAGTGCAAAACAGAATAATCAACAATCAAAGATGAATAGATTATAGGCCACAACAACTAGTCATATGATTAATATTACTTCAAAGGGTTTAGGTTTACAGAGAGAATTTCTGATAAGGGTTTGTAAACCTAATGACTAGAAAACTGAATAATGAAATTATAAACTTCTAACCTAATTATGAAACAAATAAGCCTTTATATACTTAGGCTTACAGGCCTAATGGGCTTGGGCCCATCTAATTAATCAACTATTAAAGAATTACATTTCGAACCCTTATAAATACTTTATTCCACTTTCCACATATAGGACTTTTAGTCCTAACAATCTCCCCCTAAAGTTGAATAAAGCATTTAACAACTTGAAAAAAACTTCAGGCCTTGATCTTCTTTCCCTCTTGAATATTTGAAGAACTTTGGTGTTGCATGTCTTCATGACTTTCCATGCTCCCCCTTGAATAAAGCTCTTGATCTTCATAGTATCAACTTTGTAACTAGATTCAATGTACAGTAGTCTCGACTGAACGCACTATCACGCAGCTTTTAACTGTAGAAACTCAATCACATCGGATCAGCACACAAGAAAGATAATGTGAGAGTAACGTGACATTCCACGGTGCATCTTCAGTTTAAAACAAATAATCTATCTTTGAACCGCGAGTTGAATAGGCTTTCATCTCAAGAACTTGTTTCAATTAGCGCATAGGAGAAATGAGAAACAAACTTGTAGCAGACACCACATGATACGGGAAAGAATCAATACAAACTTTGAAATCTTCACTGTCTTCAGACAAACAAATTTAGCATTAAAATCATATATTCATCTCCTTGATCTCTAGAATGTCTTCAGTAGCATTAAAATCATATATTCATCTCCTTGATCTCTAGACTGTCTTCAGAACTGACTTTCTTTCTTTAAAACTTTGAAATTGAACATTGTAAACATTTCTCCCCCTTTTTGATGATTGTGAGAATCATGATCATCAAAACTTTTCAATTTCAACATATTCCTTGATCTCCCCTTTATGACAAGATGACATTCTCCGCATTTTGATCTGAGTATCCGTCAAATCATGAAATATATATATATATCCGAATCTTTTCAAATTCAGATATAATAGGAATTGAAAACCTGAATCAACAAATGATACAGTTAGTATGCCTGTAAGTAGCACTGAGCCACTTTGTACAACAGATGTACTTTGGAAAGGAGTTTTTGTGATGTTCACTCCTCCAGGGCTTCCATTCAATCATTGAAAAACCACAAAGGAATTTTCTATGAATGTTATGACAAGAAAACTCATTCCTTGTGTGCTCGTGCAAGTGTATGAATGATTGAAGCTACTTAGCTTGATCAGGCTCAAACTGTGTAAACTGTTGAGACAGCAACAGATATTACACAGACGCAATGTGCATGAAAGAGGTGCGAAGGTGGGGCAACTTTCCTTCTTTTTCAATATCTAAATCTTCCGAGTGAAGACTAGATAACATATATGTTGCGTCCCCAAAGAAAATGAAACATTTCTTTGTTAAGAAATAAATGAGTGGCTGGTGGGGTTATAGCAAGAGTTGGCATGGGCTCACTGCCTATTTCAATGATGGTCACCAAAGAATGTGAACCAATCAGATTATGTGGCTGTCCGGCTCAGAAAGTGGTTGGTGCAGAGTTCTGATATTCTTTTAACTCTGTTCTCATACCCTCTTTCTTTTTAACATTAAAGCTCACTTCTAACCAAATTCTCTTTTTCATTTTTCCGCTCAGCACAATGAAAAAAACTCAACCAGATGAGTTATCTCCCCCACTCTTTGATTTATGACCCCTCACCCCTCAATTCACTCTAGGATAATTTCCGGGGTAGGAAACACTTGTTTACGTGAATCCATGGAAGTTCTGTTTAAGCTCTCACACAAATCCCATGTAAGTCCTTAAAAATAATTGCTCAACAGTTTAACTTGAACATTTAGGCTCAAATAAGATAACACTATCAAAAAGTATGCTCAGGAGATTTGAGCAATTAAACTTGAAAATCTGACAATGTATCAATCAGATCAACTAAACTGGTTAGGGTATCAAAGAATTGGATATTATGTTTATATGAACAAATATAAACAATTTAGCAATGAAAGCACAAATTTAGAAATAATGATAGATGTTTAACAACATTGAATATCAAACGGGAGTATTACCATCGTAAAATTGTTTCGTTATGAGACATGGTAATAACAGATTTCAAACGATGTACTGAACCGGTGTGTGTGAATACTTTACAGTATAAAGACAAGATAATACGCAAGTATTGATCTTTGGAAGCACACGGCCAGTTAAACAGTAAAGCTCAAAATTGAAAAACATTTAAAAGTCACACTTCTAAATTCATAAAATCTTTTGATAATCAGAAGTGGTTTGAACATTTCAGAAACTGTTTTTCATGCTTGAAAGTTGTTCTTCTTTCAAACAATCAGAGATCTAGAGTTAGACGATATTTACCTTTAAGCTCCCCCTCAAATCATGATAGAATGATTTATGTATTTTAAGCTCCCCCTGGATATTTGCACAATATCCAAGTTTGAACGTTGAAGAACGGGTCCTGATCAGTCATGTTATCAGAAGCCAAACTTCGTTGAAGTCCGGGTTCTAAGCTGATTTACTTAGAAGCCATTGTTCTTCTACTCCCCCTTGACAGTAGGTGCCTGCAACAAATAATCAGTTTTCGGCTTTGGTACCCACTGGTATTTGGGTCCATGAATGTTAGTTGCAGTTCTTGTAGGGGAAATGGAATAAGAACCATACCAGAAATGATCACTGGTTTTGTGAATGTGATCACGTGTACGACAATAAGAACAGTGGTATTTCTTGCCTGACAACCTGAGTAATTGATCTCTCGAGTAGATATGATCAGATTTACCTTTATGCACTTTGTTCTTCTTGGCATTGACCGCATGTACACATGATTCTTTTTCTTTCAGCTCATCTTCAACTGGTTTCTTCTTCCAGACCAGTTCCTCATCTTTGTATCTCTTTCTTCTAGAGCGTGTACCTGAACCATCTATATTGCTATCATAGAAAAGGTTAGTTTTACGAATCTGATCAAAAGATTTAACTGACCTTTGTGTAGAGACAGATTTCTGATTTGAGCTTGATACAAACTTTTCAAGCACTTTAATCGTTGAAGCGAAGTTATCTCTTTATTGAACAAGAAGGTCAATCTTCTTCGTGAACTCAGACTTCGTTTTCTGCCCTTTTAGTGCCTTCTCAGATAGTTCAAATAACTTGGCAGTAAGCTTTTTGATCTCAGTCTCAAACAAGCTTCTTTCTTCTTCAAATCCCTTCTCAGCATTGTTTCTTTGGCCAGATATTTCTTTGAAGACACCAACATTCTTTTGTTCAATGGTCTTCTTCTCTTTGGGAAACTTCTCTCTTTGTAGAATGATTACTTTCTGAAAATCAGAAACTTGCTGAGAAAGTTTTATGCATTTCAGCTCAACTTCCATTTTCTCGAGAATTCTGAGAACTTCTTTGTGAAAGATTTCCCTTTAGTCTCAAAATCAGATTTGTGTTTAGCAAGTAGTTGCTCCAAATCAGATAAACGCTTTTGAAGATCTGCATTTGCATCTTTCAGTTCAGAAATCTTTTCCTCAGAACTTTCAACAGAGACTGTTTGCTTAGTTTTAGCTTCCAAAATAGAGATCTTTCCTTTTAGCTCAGAGTTCTCAGCTTCCAATTCTCTTCCTGTTAATAAACCCTTTGTCCCTAACACCAACCATTCAGTACAATCCCACAGCTCTTTTCCTCTCATTTTGTTAGAATTTATTTGACCAATAATTTCACTAAAAATGTCACTAATAAATTCACACGAAATACTATATGTCATATAATTTCGAGCTACATTGTTAGCCCTCTCTCTTTCCTCCTTTTCCACAGGTGAAGCTTCTGTAGGAATCTGGGATTGCATCTCCCCTTCAGTCAAAGATAATCTGATGTAGGGACCCACCTCATGTTCGTCCACACAGTTCAAAAAATGAACTTTCCACTCTTCATATTCTCTTTTGGACTGCAGGTAGGTACACTATTTTGATCGTTTCGAATAGAATGTATTCGCTTCGGCTTTGAAGAGAGATGAAACTTGAAAGTGCAGGGACCAAAAGTGACAAAATGTGAAACTTGAAAGTTTAGGGTCACAAATGACACGCTGAATTCTTGAAGTACGGCGGCTAAAATAAATGCACTGCAAAATGATCGTGAGACAAAAAATTTGACCTTTTTTACTCTTTTTTTTTAAATACACCCGGTCAAGTAGGGGTCCAGTCGAAGCAAAGGACCGGTAAAGACAATCTACCGGTCGAACAAAAGGACCGGTAAAACAAAGTACCGGTCAAAGGACAACGACCGGTAATCAGGGTACCGATCGAAGTGATGTGTCGGTCGAATAAAAGACCGGTATTGGCAAAGACCCGGTCGAATCAAAGAGCGGTATTGACAAAGACCCGGTCGAATCAAAGACCGGTATTAACAAAGTATCGGTCGAACACAATGACCAGAAAAAAAACAATGTATCGGTCAAACAAAATGACCGGTAAATACAACTTCCCGGTCGAACAACCTATCGATCGAACCTGATAAATAACAACTTAAGAAATAGACCGATAAAATCACAAAACCGATAAACAGATAAGCCCGATAAAATCAGATAAAGACCGATAAAAACGAACAGATAAGTCGACCGAAGAACACGATGAATCTGGAATTCGATCGAGATCAAACCCAGAAAATTAAATCGATTAATCAACACATAATCAGGTCGAATAGCAGTTAACAGCACCGATAAACAGATTTCAACACAACCAATCGACTGATAATTAGATTTCAACACAACCAATCGACCGATAATCAGATTTAAATCCACAGATATGCAATAAACACATAAGACCGGATCTGAGTTGCAAAAAAAATCGATTGATAAACTTTTTCCACAGAAATCTTAAATCCAACACAGAACGATTCAATAGGACTGATATTAAATAAATTGAAAAAAAATCTAATAGATCGATAATACTCAGAAACAGGTAACCAATTAAAACACACAAAAGCGATTAACACAAATAATTGATTATAGGGTTTTAGACAAACCTTTTTACTGGATCAAACCTTTTTTGCCTATTTGCTCTGATACCAATCGTAGATCCCAGTGCAGTGCAAAACAGAATAATCAGCAATCAAAGATGAACAGATTATAGGCCACAACAACTAGTCATATGATTAATATTACTTCAAAGGGTTTAGGTTTACAGAGAGAATTTCTGATAAGGGTTTGTAAACCTAATGACTAGAAAAATGAATAATGAAATTATGAACTTCTAACCTAATTATGAAACAAATAAGCCTTTATATACTTAGGCTTACAGGCCTAATGGGCTTATGGGCTTGGGCCCATCTAATTAATCAACTATTAAAGAATTACATTTCGAACCCTTATAAATACTTTATTCCACTTTCCACATATAGGACTTTCAGTCCTAACAAACCGCCTCCGCTATCAAGTATTTACCACCCTCTGATCGAGCGACACACTTCCACTCTCAAAACTTTCATCATTCTTAATTGCAACCCTTCCCCTTGACCAAGAGAGTTCATAGCCTTCATGCATGACACACAACTATTTAAACTCTCGATACATTTGAAAATTTAGAAGATACCTACATCAGAAAGAAAACTTACGTGTATACGACACAACACTGACTTAGCCATGCACAACGATTTCAAGAATCGTTTTACCTCAACTCCACAGCAATTTCTCTTCACCACATCCCAATATCGGGGTTGGCACATTTGAAAATATTTCCGATGAACTCTACACACACAATTTGTAAAATACTACAAAATTGCTTACACTGAGCGTGCCAACGACTCTCATCTTTATTGATATGACAACACAAGTCTGTACCAAACTCACTTATAAAATCACACGATCAAATGTTGTTTTGATTTTCATAACCAAGAGTTAACTCATTTTCAAAGAGATATAAAATAATTTTCCCACACCGAAAATTTAAATTCTATCTTTCAACACGTTAAACTGATATATTCAATACCGACACACGTTTGCAAGTGTCGATACGTTTTCAAATTAAATACCTCGTAAGACACCCACACGCCAAAAATATCTGATATGAATGATTTGAACAAAAAAAACTTCATCAAATTGTTCGAAACACAATGCGTGGGACTCAATGACACTGAAGGTTATTTACTCTAACAAGGTAAACTGTTTACATTCACTATAATTTATCCCTGACTCCTTGCTTCCGACCAACCAGTAGGAGTCCTCTACTGCCCACAATCTCAGGCACCAACGTCTTCTAACAACCTTGGAAGCCCAACAACTAGTCACCACCGTGACTATTGATTCGCAAATCAAGCGTCCCTCACTCTGGCTCCGAACAACCCATCAACAATAGCTCATTTCCATTCGATCCTCACTACATATTATTAGTCAACACTGATATCATCTCTCAACCACTCTTCAATTAACTACAGCTTTAGAAATCGCACGCTTATCCTTCAATTCTTGGATTAACACTCTCCTACTTCTCACTAATTGACATACCATTTTACCCAACCGAAGACTCCCTTGGAGCGAAAAGCTCACCTCTTATCCTCATTCTCTTCCTTATGGACTCAGAAGGTCCTTTCTCAACGAAATATCTACATCCCGCACGATACTCATCCTAAACGGTATTAATCTTACCACCAAAAACGAACTTCCACCACACGCTAGACTAACACTATCAATCTATGGATAAAACTCTCTACCCTGAACCACACTCAACAATAGTAATCGAGTATGCCCATGCACCTGTAAATTCATAATGGCATTGGCCAGATGCGATTTTGAATTTACCTTACATGAGGGTACTCACTATTGTTATCACGCCTAACAATGATCAAGGTCTTTCTTACAGGCTTCCTATATCTCAGTTGTGTCCCTCTACTCCACAGTTTAAGTTTAGGCCCATCCGGTCACCTAAATCCCTTAAACTATGGTTCTGATACCAATTGTAACAACCCAACCAAAAGCAACTAGATAGCAACTTAAATCTCAATAATATAAATAAAAATTCATGCCAAAACGACCCCAAGCTTACAATTTACAATTCAAGGTTCTCAAAGTCGACCTACACAACTGAGATAATAATAAAGAATGTCTAAGATGACAATCCTCTAGCTTTTCCCGCTACCTCTTCCCTTTGCCCTTATCTGCTTTCTCTAATACACGCTTGCCTGAAAAGATTTTTAGTTTTGAAATAGCGACGGTTAGACCGAAGGTCTAGTGAGTCCCCTCTAACAGATGAGCAATAAAATCACTTTCCAGAATTTAATCAACATTTAATAAATGCACATAGATGAAACACGCTACTGACCACACGACCGTCAAAGACGATGTGTCTACTCGCACTGCCTTAATATTGGGACACTCCCCAATGGCATAAACGGGCCACACTCCCCGGCACGAGTAGGTGGGCCACACTCCCCGACTTAGGTCACAATCTCACGCTACTGACCACACTACCGCCGAAGACGGTGTGTCTAACTCGCACTGCCTTAATATTGGGACACCCCCAATGGCATAAACGGGCCACACTCCCCGACATGAGTAGACGAACCACACTCCCCGACTTAGGTCACAATCTCAACATATAATGTATGCATACATTTATACATCAACAATTGATAACACACTTAAATCATTTAATAATAGTCATGCCATCGCAAATAAATCAAAGTTTAAAATTCAACTTCACATGCTTTCGTTACCAAAAAGGTTTAGTTCAGAAAACTCACCTGATGTCCGTTGCTCAAAGCTTTGCGTCTATTTTTATAGAATCCGAAATGATACCTATAAAATAAGACATTGCTTGGTAAACCCCCGATACTTTCTATTTTAACAAAATCCCTCTTACCCCATAACCTCATCGATACAGACTCTCCACAATACTTAGTCCACTATAAAACCATCTTGAAAATGATAATTAACAATGAAAGGAAGTGGACCAACACTTAAATGTTTAAGCCCAAGACACTAGCTAAATCTTGATTGGATTTGGGCCCATAGAAGCGCAAGGCTTCGGCCCACAAAGCACAAGCCGGGGGACCGGAGGCAGTAGTCGACCGGTGTGCATGAGACCGGGTCGGTGACCGGTGTGCACGAGACCGGGGCCTCCCCCCTTCACCATGACCGGGGCTTCCCCCCCCCCTCTCTCGACCAGGGCCTGCCCCTCTCACTCGACCGGGGCCTCCCCCACTCCGGTGATCGAGGTCTCCCCTCAACCGGTGACCGAGGTCAAACTATAACCTGTGTCGACCGGTGCCCAATCTGAGGACCGGACCACCTTGTCGACCGATGCCCAACGAACGAACAAAATTCAGAGAATCGATAACTCAATACCACAGTTCCCCGTCAAAATCCTAAATCTTGATACAAATCAAATCTAAAACTCAGTAAACATATGATAACTCGATTTTTAACCAACTCCATTAATTCCTAAAAATCCTCTTTTCCCTTTTTCGATTGATTAATAACAACAGTAAATGTGGAATCCTCCCCAAAACAGATTTCAATACAGACCCACTAAACTAGAGTAGATTTCTTCACAACAATCCCAACACAACTATTCTGATAAAACATTTAAAAAGAGATTCTCGTTTACAAGATGATTTACCTGGAAATGAAGTCAAAGCCACACTTGAAATCCGTGAAGAATCCTCCTTCCTTCTTGGTCTCACCAAAATCGCCCAATAGCTCCTTCTCCCAAATTCAGCCGCCACACACAATTGCTATTAACTCTAGGGTTAAAATATCTCTTTTCCAATTTTTCACTCTAGGCCCCTTCACTAAGGCCTTTCTAATCTTTTACCCCAATCTTTTAATTCTTTTGATTTTAAACCGGTTATTGCAGGTATGTCGGTGACTCTTCCTAAAATCTCATGGAACAAGAAATAGTTGAAGGTTTGGAGATCATATAATTCTCTCAAGTTTTTCGGGTGAAAGACTGTGGGAAGAATTGTTTTTGCCAATAAGGTGGTGGAACCACTTCTCGTAACCCTGCTTAGTGGGTGTGAGAATGCGTTGCGAAGTAGAAAGGGTATGGTACCCCCCTTGACCAATGTTTGCCCGTTGCTAAGAATTGCTAGTAAGAGCGAGAATTATGTTTTCGGCTAAGGAGCCAAAGTCGAAATGCAACGCGTTTGTGGTAGATTGGGATTCGTTAGTAAGGCCCCGTGCCCCGTGGAATTTTAGGGATTCCGGGTCAAGATTTCGAGGACGAAATCATTTTCAAGGTGGGGAGGATTGTAACACCCCGAATTATGGGAGTCTTCGTCCTGGTCTGATGGCGAGCGAAGTGGCTAAGAGGATGGCAAGAGAGAGAAAGAGACGAAAGTGTTCCACGCGTCTCCTCGCGCAAGTGGAACCGCGCGGTCGTCCGTCCCGTCCCAACTCCAGAACCCTGTGCGGTTCTCCACGCGGGTCAATCCGCGCCGCCACCCGCATGGAGCCCCTTTGCGTCTAAAAAGGGGGAAAACCGGCTTTCACCCCATTTATCTCATCTCATCTTCTACTAAAACTCTCCCAACAAGAATACTAGGGTTAGATCCGATTTTGGAGCTCCATTGAAGTGTTCAACCATTTCCTTCCTCAAGTCTTCATTATCAACCCAAGATCATCACTTTCATCTTCTTCATCATCTCCTCACCATTGTTGACCATATCTTGGAGTTTTCCAAGAGATCCATTTGTAAGTTACTCTAACCGTTTCTAGACCTTTGTTACTATAAAACCTCTTATCTTAACCTCTTAGAACATCTCCCGTGATGTATCTCTCGTATTATGAGGTTCGATCTATGTTGGTTATTTTAGAGAGGTGGGTTTTAGTAAAGATTAGTGTGGATCTGATGTTGGGAGTTACTCTCGTTGTGTTTTGATTGTTTATGACTTAGATAAAGTTCTTGTGGTGGATATTTGTGGATCTGAAGCCTTCATCAAGAAAACTCAAGTTTGGGGTAAAAACCTAGATTTAGTCTAAATCTAGCAAGGTGAGTTCTAGTTGCTTTGAAAAACTATATACATGTCAAAATGCATATATTTTGGGATTTGGAAAATATATCTATGGGTTTACCTTAGTTTGACAAGTTTTGTGAATATTTGTATACTTGCACATTTTGTGCTATCAAACTTTGAGAAATGGCTTACAATATTTTATGAAGTGTTTTGCGTCTTACATGAAATTGTTAACTGCTGATAAGTTTGGTTATTTTGAAAGTGTTATAAACCTATATAACACACATCGTTGTGATTTTTGGGCATTTCGATAAATATATCATAAATGAATAGGTTTTGATGAATTATTGCATAAATACGTATTTGGTCAAAAATGCACTTTTAAGTGTTTGTCGGGTTTTATGCATCATTCATGAAATGAGATGTTTTGAAAAGTACGAATGTGTGAGTCCTTTGGTTTTGGATCATTCTCGACTTTAGGGAACATTTTAGAAATGGAAAACATTTTGAGTTTTGGGCCGAAGGCCAATGGTAATTTGAGAATCAAATATTTTAGGAAGAAGTGTATTTTGGTTTATGTAACCGTATTAGCTCTCGTGTTTTAGCCAAACGTCTATTAAGCCTCTTGGGGCTTGATTTGTACTCGGTGGAGTCTTTGAAACAGTTGTTCGATTTTGGTAGCTCGTTGAGGAGCCTTGGACGTATGGTGTACTTAGTTGCATCTTATGTGACAGTTACATGTGTTGAATGAGTTAGTTCATTCGTTTGAGTCATGTAACGTGTAGACTGTAATGCATTGGATCCATAGGCATATGAGTCGTTATGTTTATCATGGAGTTTTGATGTCCATGTTTGAGCCTAGTGAGTGGTCCCCAAGTCATGTTGTTATGTAAGCTTGCGGTGGTGCTCTTGGAGAGCCGTATACGGAGCTAAGTCTTGCGGTGGTGCCCATAGTTAGCCAGATACGGGGACTTGTGACTTTGTGGTGAGACTCATCTAGAGGTCGAGTGGTCAATAGGTTCATCGGGTATCTTGCGGTGGTAGTTCAGAGGAGCCAGCTACGGGGATCCATGGTCTATGCGAAACTCGAGAACGTTGATAAGTCACTTAACTTTGTGTGCCCGCCACATTCGATGGAATCGGGTCTCCCCCGTCACCGAAAGGTATTATCTTGGGTATTCCCTTACCGGTTGGATGGCTTTAGTGACGTCATCCGGTTTGGTGAAGATAGCAGCTTTGGTGGTTTAGTAACATCCATTTAATGTTGTCCCTATTTGTGGGATTAGATAGTTTCGTTAGAACTCTAATACATTGTTATAGTGATTCTTCCTTGTAACTTTAGATATTTGTCATTACAGAGCTTTGTATTTAAGAGTTTTTGGAAGTTTTATATTGTCTGCTATTTTCAATTTTTAGGGGTGTTACAAATCGGCTAGAAAGCTGGTAGGGTTTAGGGTAAGCTATGGGCTACATTAGATATGGATAGATCAGTTGGGGCAGGGGAAGTTAAAGCAGGATGTTTGGTGTGAGGTCGTCCTCATTTTGTTGATTGAAAGAGAATAAGTGCTTATCCATTGAGACTTGACCGGTGAAACTCTGGTACTTAGTCTAGTAAAAGGAAGGATCAAGAATGTGATATATTTAAGGAGCTATATCAGTTGCCGCTGACCTTTCACTGTGAGTACTGCTGAAGTAACGCCAACGGGAAGATCAGTCCTAGGGCTCGATAATAAAATTGCCATAGAACCGAATTTGATTTGCGATATATGATCGATATTTGCACTACAACGCCCCTCCCCTCCCAAAGCAGTCTAATGAGGGTCAAGCTATGGCTTTGATCCTCCACCCGGATACCAAAATGACTTTATATAGAGGCCCTTCGTTGACGCCTTAATTTTTCTTTTTTTCATCTGCATAATGATCCACCTAATATGGGTATTGTGACCGGCATATGGATCATTTCGTTAGTTTAACTCCAATTTCCAACCCCTCCCTCATTTTAGTTTTACTTTTTTTTAATCGCAATAAATAAATTTTACCGGTCGATAGAATAACGTAACTCGTTAGATTCAAAAGTCAAATTATGATAAATTGAAATGTGTTTTGTCATTTATCATCCATTTTGATCGGAATATTCACATAAAGAACTTGAATAGATTTTAATTAGTATTTATACACTTATATTAAATTGTTAAAAAGTTGGATGTAATCTATGTAGGTGTTAACAAAAAAAAAACAGAATCTTGATGTTGATGGAAGGAGGGAGCCTCGGACTTCCTTACTTTTAGTCTTGGTTACTTGTAGTTTGAAGTGAACCCAAAATCCTTGATTTGACAACATAGGGATCTGATTAATGACTTTAATATTATGGTTTTGAAACAATTCTTGAAATTTTCATGCAATTTGGAATCTGTCTGAACTGAACTCTGAAGTCACAACTCACAAATGGTGTCTCGTTGCTTTTTTAGTTTTGATTACTAGGTTTTAAGTGAAACCCAAAATCCTCGATTTGAAGGCAATCTCGTTTAGGGATCCGGTTAATGGCTAATATTATCGTTTTTGACTCGATTCTAGAAATTTTCTTGTAATTTGGAATCGGTTTGAAGTCATAAATGGTGTCTCATTTACAACAAACTAATTGAGGAGTTGTGAAAAATAGAGAAAATGGTAAACTACATCTTGATGCATACCTCTTTCATGGCTTTAACAAATGAGTTTAGATTTGAATTTTTTGGGGTGCACACAATAAACCCAGTATGGATCATTTTGATATCAGTTTTGTAGAAGTCAAAGTTCCTTAGAAGGGTTAAATACCTTCGTTAAAAGAGAACATGCATTGTTGTCAATTAGGACATATAGACATTGCAACACTGTATATTGTATATATATATATATATATATATATATATATATATATATATATATATTTCTTAGATGTGTCATATCTATTGGTTTATACATAATCTACAATCTATGTAGATTAAGGCGTTGGAACTATCGTTGAAGCCAAGAAAGATAAGTACTTTGTGTAAATTTTTTAGCATATATACACGTCATATTACAAATGATCTTATCAATGAGATTTGTGTGATATGATGATGAATTGGGCTATGTTTTAGCAAATTAGTTAATAAGCTAGCCATTGGATGAAAAACTATTTGTTAAATGATAACCTATGTAATAAACAATCATATTTGATAAAAACTGGATGATAATGTAAAATGACCTTAAATGGTTTATTAAAAAATTAACTGAAAAAAAATATAAGCATGATTGGAAAAAGTGGGGAAAAAACATATAGCTTCGGGCTAATCAAACCATGTTTTTTCAGCCATCTTAAAAAATAAGCGAATTTGTAGTTGCCAAACATGACCTTGATATTATTGAAGATTGAAACCGAAATCATTAATATATAATTAACCAATAATTAAAGAATTAATCTTTAAAACCGAAATGATTAATTCGATTATTAACTGGTAATTAAAATACCCGCCCGGGTCACTGGGTCAAAAATAAAATTAGCAAAAACCAAACTGTGCGAGATTTCGTGTCCGCAGGCCGAGCCCACACACACAGGTTCGGCGATTTTAGCTTACAAAATTCTCAATCGACACCCCCCCTACGCGCGGGTTGGTGTTGGAGTAAAACCATTCAAGGAGCTTGTAAACTCCTCTCACTTCCATGGTTATAAATCACTAAATTTTTACTCCTTCTTCTTATGTGGGACATTTTCCCACACCCACTTGGTTTTTACTAAGTTCATCCAAGTACTCAACTTTGAGCATCGATATCTCATTCACACACACTCCGTTTTGGACACATAATATATCGTTTCGAAGCTCTCATATTAGAGTTAATTATATATAATAAATATATATGTATTTAAATGTGTCCAAAATTAATAAAAAAACATATGTTTTTACTAAATTTTCCAACAAATATTGCAAATAATTAAATGATATGCAACTGGTTTGTTTGGTAAGGGCAGTCTACCGTACAAGGTGTGGCGAACATGAAAGGGAGAATTATAATCCAGAGGTCTTGAAGCCTTTTTTTCACTGAATATGCTACATATATACAAATTATTAAGAGTGAATTACATATTTGGTCCCTGAGGTTTGGTGGTTTTAACACTCTAGGTCCCTAAAATGAAATATCTATGGCTTGCATTCTCGTGATTTGAATTTCATAACGTGTTTGGTCCCTAAAACTAACTCCGTTTGATTTCCAGCCGTTAAAGTGCACATGATGGGTATATTGGCCATTTTATATTAAGGGACCAAATGTGTTATTTTAGTCTAGATTATATAGTAAGTTATTATTTTAGTCCTTGTGGTTTGTCTTTTGTCTTTTTTTCTTTTCTTTTTTGTCTTTCCTATCTTTTTCATTTTATACTCTTATTACATTAATTAACTAATGATAATTTTTTTACTAAAAATCCATTAAAATATATATTTCATTTTATAAGTTACACCATTAGAAAAGTCTTGTCGACATTTTTAAAAAGGTTAATCATTTAATATTTTTAAAATTTTATGCAATTTATTCAATATATATATATATATATATATATATATATATACGTGCAAATCGGTCTACACTAATCCAAAAAAAAAATAACTCTTCTAAATTAAGTCGTGTTTAAAGTTTTTATCGTTTTTATTTATTTATGTAAGAAACAAAATTGAAATTTATCTATATTTATTAATAAAAAATGTAACATTTTCGTGTATTTTATTTAATTAAATGTGTATCAAATAAAAAAAATCTTTATAATATAGTTATTATTTACTCTTTCAAAATATAAACTTAAATTTATCAAGTGTAGACGGAAAAATGTATTGTTTTCATATATTTCATTTAATTAAGTGTTTTTTAAATGTATATCAAATAAAAAACTTTATTATACAATTATTATTTATTCTTTTCAAAATTATAAACTCAAATTTATTGTAATGAAAAATAAACAATCAACTAACAACCATACATTTTTATTATTTTATTTATTTTCATGGATTATTATATCAAAAAATAATGATTTACATGGTAAATATGCATGGTTCATGTATCTGCATACTGCATTTCATATCAAACAAAACATATAAGGTGAGGTTTGGTACACAGATATGATTGAATTGTATTAAACAAGACAAAACTGGATGGAGGACATGACTAGATAAGACAAATGTTTGTCTTGATAATTAGTTATTTATTTTTCATTATGATAAATTTAAGTTTATATTTTGAAAGAGTAAATAATAACTATATTATAAAGTTTTTTTTTATTTGATACACATTTAATTAAGTAAAATACACGAAAATGATACATTTTTTATTAATAAATATAGATAAATTTCAATTTTGTTTCTTATATAAATAAAAAAACGATAAAAAATTTAAACACAACTTAATTTAGAAAAGTTATATTTTTGGATTAGTGTAGACCGATTTGCACATATATATCTATATCTATACTATATTATAAAGCACGGATAAAAAACTCTTAATTAGACACAAGGTACCATCATTTTATGCAAGATTTTAAAAATCTCTTAATTTACAAGTATCAAAGCACAAAATACATATTACTACTGCAGACTTCTAACACCCACCAATTTGGTATGTGCAGAGTCTTCCTTTTATGCAGACCTTTCCATATATCACTATTAATTAATATATTATATTACTATAAATTTGTTTTAATTATATTATTAAATATGTAATTGGTTATTTTTTCAAGATGTTTTTAAAATATATAAGATAATCGTTGAATTCTAACAAAATACTTAATTTTTTTATATAAAAAACGTTATATTTTTAAGCTTAAATTAAACAAATTTATAAAAAAAACATCATCACTTTCTTAAAATCATCCAAAATCGTATTGTAAATCGACAAAAAAACAAAAAATAAAATGAAACATTAAAATCGTAATGTATCTCCCTGCATTGCGCGAGTACGCTTCTGGTATTAAATAAATTGCGTAAAATTTTAAAATATTAAATAATTAACTTTTTTAAAAATACCGACAAAACTTTTCTAATGGTGTAATTTATAAAATGAAATATATATTTTAATGTATTTTTAGTAAAAAAATATCATTAGTTAATTAATCTAATAAGGGTATAAAATGAAAAGGATAGGAAAGACAAAAAAGAAAAAAAAAGACAAAAGACAAACCACAAGGACTAAAATAGTAACTTACTATATAATCTAGACTAAAATAACACATTTGGTCCCTTAATATAAAATGACCAATATACCCATCATGTGCAATGCACATGATGGCTTTAACGGCTGTAAATCAAACAGAGTTAGTTTTAAGGACCAAACACGTTATGAAATCCAAACCACGAGGATGCAAGTCATAGATATTTTGACCCAGAGTGTTAAAACCACCAAACCCCAAGCACCAAATATGTAATTCACTCAATTATTAATGAAACGATATGCCTTTTTATTGCGAGATAATAATTTAAATATAGTTATAATTAAAATAGTTATACAGTATTATATATGTTTAAAAAAATTAAGGTCGCAAAGTTAATATTTAAAACAAGTTTAATAAATATAAGAGCATCTCTAACATATTTTTTAAAATCGAGATTTTGAAAACTATTCTCCAAAATGGAGAAAGCAAAAGAGAGATGGTGAAATTCTCTAAATTTGGAGAACTTTTCAAAAATGATTACTTAAGAAAGATACATGATATGTTTTATTCTTCCTATCAATAAGAATAGTTGAAATTAAATAGTTAGAAGAGAGAAATAATATTTTATGATTTGTATTGAATATTTTAATAAGAGTGAATTACATTTTTGGTCCCTCATGAATGCCTGGATTTCAATTTTCGTCCTTCCAGTTCTGAAAGTACATTGGTGGTCCCTAAAAGCGAGATATGGTGCCCAAACTCGTCCTTGGTGCTAACGCCGTTAGTCTAGGCTCCGTTAGAGCACCCATGTGCCCCTCACGTGAGGGGCATTTTAGTCTTTTTACCCATCTTCTTCTTCCTCAACAAGAACACCAACCATTGCCACCACCTTCCACCTCCACCACCATCATCTCAAGAAATCAAATTTAAACCATAAACATATCTAGATTTCAAAATCAAATTATGAACCATAAACATACAAGAACCAAAAATTGTGCTCATCTCTGTACCGCCATACTCAGTCCATACATTCATCTGCCTAAAAAAAGAAAAGAAAACCAACAATTCTTCTCTTCCTGAATTCTTCAAGACTCCATAGCCACTACATACAACATCATTCTTTCCTAATTATATATAACTAGTTATTTGCCCGCGCAATGCGGCGGGATGCCAATCTTCTATTTATGAAGCAAAAAACAGACTCGAAGATGGTAATCAATATATCTTTGTCAAAATCAGGGTCTAAATAGATAAAAAGTACACATGCATTCATATACCCCAAATGATAAAAATGTCTCACTCACACCTAATGTAAGACTTAATTTCGTAGTTCTCATACTCAAACCATAAAATATATTTTTTCCCTCTTTACCATAAACCAACCACAACCACAAACCATCATAAGGATCAAAATGATCAATTTACCATAATGTTTGTTTTTCCATTATGGTCAATTTTTCTTCCTAAGAAATCAATCAATATACAATACCCATGAATTTTTAAAATTGATAAAACCAATAACGATGAACCCTTAAAATTACTTTAATAAAAAATAACAACTTATTTTTCACAACCATAGATATGCCAATAAATCAAATATTGTACACGTAAAGAACAAATACATTCATCAAACCCAAAACCAAACCAATTACAACCGCATGGTTCTCTTTTGAAAAAAAAAATTATATCTACCTATTTAATGTAGGTATGCCAAGATCCTTTCACATAATGTATAACCACTACTCACGGATTACACAACACGAACACCCAATGCCTCCTTCCTACATTTTTCCTGCAAGTTTGAATATCCAAAATTCGAAACCTAAATTACATTTCTTAAAGCAACAGTCATGGTCTTCAGTCAGACCATGATCACATCGACTTCCTAAAGCAACATCATAATGTTAAGTCATACGATGAAGAACAAAAAATCTATACTTCAAGTACTTTTACAGACCGCAAAATAGTTTACTAAAGATCAATGTGATTTTGTATATGGACAAAAAAAGATATACAAAATTGGTGATTGTTCAATATCAATTGATGGACTAAAAAAACAATGTTGTGCAATTTCTCGTTTGTACAACGGATACCGTTAGCCATACGATCGTAGAGACAGTTTCCTGACAGAATGATATGGCTAAAACAGGCAAACAATGAGGATCAAATGTAATTAGAATGAAAAGAAAGACAGTTTGATAGTATACCACGATTACACGACTTCTAGACATGGGAAGTTCTTAAAGAAACTTCTCAAATGCATCAAGTCTGACTCTGCCCTTAATATCCACAGAACCAGGACACTCCTTTGTTGCCGTTTTCTTACCACTAAAATGGGGAATAAGATATCAGCAAAACACAACCAACAATCAGTCTTTAAATATTAACTAATAAAACACAACAAGAAGTAACATATAGTCATTCTAAATGGTGAATGAATGGAGTAAGCAAAGAAACAATGGTCAAACTACTAAAACTACAAAAATGCCTACAAAACTCATCGTCACATATATCCACAACCACAAAGCTTTTGTACCAACATTTGTCAACCAAAAATTCGATGATATGAAATAGAAAGAATACGTTTCAAGAAAAAGGCATGTACATGAATTTTCCATGACAGAAAGCACCATGCAGGAGATAAAATATTATAGAAAATTGAAGCAAAACTCAGACAATCGTATAATAAAAAGTTCAACAACAAACTTTGGTATGATTAAAGCAAAAAGCATGGAAGGCATACCTTCTGAACAGTGGAATAACAAACACAACAGAAGAGAGAGAGAGAGTTAGCTGGAGTTCACCTTCCATAAAAACTCAGCTGAAACACCTAAAATTAAATTTATATACCAACCTTTCAAATATCTTTTCAAAGAAAAAGTCAATGAGAAGGATGGTCGATATTTTGAACCATTGTAATCAGGTTTTTTGGTTGCAAATGTACAGTAATTCTTGCAAAAATGTAAACAAACCACCAAGTTTTTAAGAATAAGTTCTTGTAGACTATGGTAATTAAAAAGTTGATCAATATTAAGTTTCAAAAATAATATCATTTCCCAATTCAAAGATACATGGTTCTTGAAAACCTTTAAAATTAAGAAAATAATCAACAACATACAAGTTGATCAAGATTAAGTTTCAAAAATAATATCATTTCCCAATTCAATTTTCCAAATCAACACCCATTTCACATTCATAAATATGTAGGTTTCTGATCAAATTATGTATAAATTGCATTAATATCAAATAATAAAAATACCCATATATAAAAAAACGTGTTAACAATCAAGAACCAACAAGTGGATGTACATATGTACCTTATTAGGGATTCAAAGTCCAAACCCAGATTTCATTCTGCAATCGAACAGGCACAAACAAACTCCTTTTAGCTGAATCAACATCAAACACACATAGGTAACTATCTAGAAAATGAACAAAAGTACCAACTTTTTCAAACCTTCTGCTACAATTTAGAGGAACACCTAGTAGGCCGGGTCATGCATAAATGGTTTAAATACCAAAATTTTGAATGTCGCCAAATGTATAGACAAATGTGTGAACAGAACAAAGGATAGATACACATGTTTATCATGCATTAACACACTACTTGATATTTGCTAGATCAGAAAAGATCGATGAAAGACCTTGAGGTTGTGATTTGCGAGAGCAGATGGTTGTCAAACGGGATGGCGGTTTCATGGCGGTCAATCTAGCTTAAACCTGCAGAA
Organism: Arctium lappa; assembly: GCA_023525745.1. Taxonomy (NCBI): domain Eukaryota; kingdom Viridiplantae; phylum Streptophyta; class Magnoliopsida; order Asterales; family Asteraceae; genus Arctium; species Arctium lappa. The sequence goes on along the minus strand of CM042048.1, from coordinate 19,517,286 downwards.
AAAGAAAAGAGAACATTCACAAATGTTCCATAAAAACTTATTACTTTTTATAAATACCCATAATTTGAACAACTCATAAAAAATATAGATGAAGCACATAAAGAATAAGCAAAGATACAGACCAAAATCAAATAAAAAAATATGAGTTACAATCATAAAAAATGAAAGAAATAGACCAAAATATCTAGATAGTTGAATCCGACAAATCGCCTTGAAACAACAAAACCATCTAAAGGCAGGCAATCAAGACCATAGAAGTTGAAAATAAACGATAGTCTGGAAAATCATACTGGAAACGTAAACAGAGAAAGGTATAAGAGTTATGCATTGATAACTTGTATAAAATGTAATTAAAAGATCTCCAAATTTCATACTTTAATTGGAGGTACTTTGTTTTCTAAGAAAAACCTTTACCTCAAAATAGGATTGAACACAAAGAAGAAACAATCTTTGTTTATTGCACAAAAAAGAAACAAAGGACAGTGGACAGATTCAAGCCAAACAAACCAAAAAGAAGAAAAACACACCAAAAAAGAAGAAAAACTTTTACCTCAAAATAGTTAGACTACATCTTTCAAACCAGAAAAAGCAATTTCTCATTTTCAATGGTGAATATGTTCTCATTTTTACTGGTGAATACCGGTGGCATTCAAGGCTTCATTATTCGCTAAAAAAACAAGTTTTTCTCTCAAGTCTCAAGGGGAACTTCTGGAAGTAAAAGTCAGAATAAAAGAACAAAAATAAATCTAATATGGTTATAGAGTCTTATGTATCGACACACATTATGAACATTTACCCAAAACAAAATGTAATTTTCTTAAGAAAAACATCTTTGAATACATTAAACATAAATCATGCCTACTTGCTCTTGTGACATAATAATGTTTTAGCTGTGAGTTGAGGAGCCTAGAATATATGCATAGAACTGGGATGATCAACCAAATAGAACAACCCATAAGACACACACACATATCATGCCTGCAAAAGCTTGCACACACTGAAAATTTAAATGGGCAAGAAATCCAGCTCCAATATCATGTTGACTTCAAAGTTCAAAAAAATATGGATGGCAATAGTTGGCTTATGGTCTACTTGTGGACCAAATAAAACAAACCATATATTGCAGCTTCGTTTACAGGGTGATATATTATTGATGCTTCTTCAGAAGATTGGAGATACAAGTTATGTACCGAGCCACATATGAGCTAATGAGCAACCTTTATACACAATCAAATGCAAATGGCCCACCAAGAGCAATATTAGAAACTTATTAACTTCCTACGGGATTTGTTTCCATTAAAAAGTGAAAGCAAAGTTGTACTAAAGCATATAACAGTAGAAGACATGATAAAGTAATTAGTTTTCCCCTCAGATCATAAAGCATTTAATAATAATGTTTACATCCAAAGCAAAATTCGACTACAAAAAAATTATCCAAAAATCGATTAAGCTGGAACTAACGATACATATCGAAATCGTCTGAATCATCCAAAGCAAAAATCAAAATCGATGTGGTATGTATACACAACATCAAAAATCGAATGAGAGCAAACAAAAATCAAACTCGTTTGGTATGTATAAAGAACATCAAAATCGAAATCGAAGTTGTCTGAATCATCTAAAGCAAAAATCAAAATCGATTTGTATGTATAGACAACATCAAAAATCGATTGAAAGCAAACAAAAATCAAACTCGATTGAGAGCAAACAAACAAAATCGATCGAAAGCTAACCCTAAATGGTGCACCTGATGTGTGTTCGGCGAGAGCAGCGAGAGGAGTGAGAGAATAGTCTGAATCGTCCGGAGCTCTGCATATTTGATATCACCATAATCATTCTGAAGCGTCGTCTTGGAAGTAGAGAAAGTCTGAATCGTCTGTACGGGTTATGATGAGGAATAAAAGAGTTTATGTATGGTATTTGAAATTTGGAAATGCAGATCTATTCTTGGGAGTTGGGAGCATGGAAAGTCACCTTGGGCCAAGTGAAAGCCTGATAATAAAGGGTTGTAAGAAATTGAAATTAACATATTTTAAAAAGTGTGTTTGAAGGTGTTGTACTCTAGGCTTTAAAGGTTGTGTAAGACTTTAAGACTTTAAGATTTTTGAGAAATCTGATTTATAAGATAGTATATATATATATATAATACATATATATATATATATATATACACTCCTGCTTACCTTTGTCTTCAAGATTATACAAACAAACCACCATCATCCACAACTTAATTTTCCTAATTTCAATTCATACCCACTTTCATATCTTCCCTAAAAATCCAAGCTTTCCAAACAACTTCTTGCTTCAAGAAATGGCTTCAAGATTTTCAATTTCCCAATCACAACTCTTTTTAAAGAAACCCCATGTCATATTTACCCCCCAAACCCCAATTTTCATCACACCCATCTCAAAACCCACCCAAAGTATGAATCTTTTTGTGTTGAAATCCAAGAAAACAGTGGTGGTGGCGGCGGAGACGGCGGCGGCGATGACAGAGGAGAAGTCAAAGAAGAGGTATCCATGTGAAGGAAAAGGGTTTGTGGAGGAAATGAGATTTGTGGCTTTGAAATTGCATACAAAAGATCAAGCTAAAGAAGGTGAAAAAGAGGCTCAAGAGAAACCTTTGCCTAAATGGGAACCCACCATTGATGGGTACTTGAAGTTTTTGGTGGATACCAATGGTTGGTGTTCTTGTTGAGGAAGAAGAAGATGGGTAAAAAGACTAAAATGCCCCTCACGTGAAGGCACATGGGTGCTCTAACGGAGCCTAGACTAACGGCGTTAGCGCCAGGGACGAGTTTGGACACCATATCTCGTTTTTAGGGACCACCAATGTACTTTCAGAACTGGAGGGACGAAAAGTGAAATCCAAGCATTCACGAGGGACCAAAAATGTAATTCACTCTTTTAATAATATAATTCATGTTGTAATCTTCAAATTTAAGAAACTATTGGAGATGAACATAATTTTTAGAGTAAATTACATTTTTGGTCCTTGTGGTTGTCACCCATTATTAAGTTTGGTCTCTCTTTCAAACTAATTACAATTTTAGTCATTGTGGTTGCCATTTTATTTCACTTTTGGTCCTCTGACCAATTTTAGTTGGAAAGCTTAGTTTAGATTAAGGCTATTTTGGCCATTTTATATTTTCTTTGACTTTTTCATTTTGTGTTTTATTGGATTATATAGTAAATTACAATTATAATCCCTATGGTTTGTCTTTTTTTTCCTTTTCTTTTATTTCCTACTTTTTTTTTTCATTTTTCAGTTTATACCCTTATTATATTAATTAATGATAATGTAACTAAAGACACATTAAAAATACGTATTTGATTTTATAAATTACACCATTAGAAAAGTCTTATCGATACTTTTAAAATAAGTTAAATATTAAATATTTTTATATTTTTATGCAATTTATCTGATATATATATATATCTGCAAATTCGTCTACACTAATAAAAAACACTTTCTATTTTAACTTGTCTATAAAAATTATCTTTTTTTCTTATTTATGTAATATAAAAAATCAAAAATTAGCTATATCTATTAATAAAAAATGTATCATTTTAGATAGTTCATTAATTACATGTTTTTCAAATGTGTAACAATTAATAAAATTTATAATATACATATTAAAAAAATCAAAATATAAACTTAAATTTATTGTAATAAAAAATATTCAAAATATGGAATTTTTAAGGGAGTAAAAAACTCCTTTGACATCTCTTCATCTGCAAATAATTCTCAATGTGAAACCACATAAAGAATGTTATTCAGTTCTATTGCAAACTATAAACCATATACCCAAAATATACCAAACATTTCCAATTACAAATCCTTACATAAAATCCAAATCTATTGAAAACATTATGCCAAACCAAACAAGCCCTTATTGTTGTGTTTGATCTAAAATGCATGCTCATGAACCATGCATACTTCACATTGTAAATCATTCTTTTATGATCTACTGATTCATTAAAATAAATAAAATAAAGAAAATGTGTAGTTGTTAGTTGGTTATTTATTTATCATTATGATAAATTTAATTTTATATTTTGAAATTAGTAATAATTGTATTATAGGTTTATTTTTCATCCACATTTAATTAAATAGATATCTAAAAACGATACATTTTTTTATTAATAAACAGCTAAATTTCGATTTTCTTTTCTTACATAAATAAAGAAAACGATAGATTTGTTAAACACAATTGAAAATAGAAAAAAAAATTGGATTAGTGGTGACGGATTTGCAGATATATATCAAATAAATTGCATAAAAATTTAAACATATTCAATACTTAACTTATTTTAAAGTTATCTACAAAAATTTTCTAATGGTGTAATTTATAAAATAAAATATGTATTTTTAATGTATTGTTAGTTAAAATTATCATTAATTAATTAATATCATAAGAGTATGCAATGGAAAATGAAAAAAGATAAGGAAAGAAAAGAAAAGAGAAGAGAAAAAGATAAACTAGTAGGACTATAATTGTAATTTACTATATAATCTAATAAAACAAAAAATGAAAAAGACAAAGAAAAGTTAAAAGGACCAAAATACCCTTAATTTAAACTAACCTTTCTAACTAAAATTGGTCAGAGGGACCAAAAGTGAAACAAAATGGCAACCACAATGACCAAAATTGTAATTAGTTTGAAAGATGGACCAAACTTGATAATGGGTGGCAACCACAAGGACCAAAAATGTAATTCACTCTAATTTTTAACTTTTGATTCTCTATTTTTGAGAACTCGTTGAAGATTGCTCTAGACTAGAGGTGGCCAAACCGGCCGGCCCGACCTTGCCCAGGACTGTCGGAGGACCGGAAACGGACGGACATGGGACCGGAACCGGGCCCGATAGGGATTGGTTATAGGCCCGAAAAACCGGGCCGGTTATGCATTTGGAAGGATTCGGCGACCCGACCCAATCGAACTGGGAGCTGTTATGGGCGCGACCCACAAATTCAAAAAGTAAGCCGCCAACTACTGACACCGATTATGGTAGTGTCTCACAATACAAAGAATGATGAAGAACTCGACATTGACGACCTCGATGATTCAACGAATCTTCAAAGACTTGAAAAGTACGTGACTCTTCAATACAATCCATGAGATGAGGGGAATACGAATCTTTAATAAGTGTATTTTTTTTAATTGATGTAATTTTAAATGTTACAATTAACTCGAAAGTATAATAAAACGTATTTTTAAAGTGTATTTGAGTGGCCCAACTTTATTTTTTAAAGTTTATTTAAGTATTTTAAGAAATTTTATTTAAAAAAAATATGAAGAGACGACTTTGGGCGTGGCAACACCCGGATTTTTGTTTAGGCCCAACTTATGTATCTTGCATTCTCGCATGCTAGATTAGTAGTATGTGGAAAATTCCAACCTCTTATATGTTCTACGAGTGGTATAACGTAAATCCCCATTGGTATCGTAGATCGTCGTGGGTCAAATCACCAAAAATCGGGCGTCGATACAGAGTCGGCGACTATGTGCATGACTGTGACACCCTGTCACTATCGCAGGGCATTGTCGCGGAGGATGTACCGCGGGCTGGGGAGCCAGCGATTGTGCCCGCGATTGGGACACCTTGTCACTCTCGCGGGGCACTGTCGTGAGAGTTGTACCGAGGGGTGTTGGTGTTGAGCGACAATTCCATTTGTCATAATCTCACCAACACAATCGTGGTTGGGCCAGTCCATTTAACGTAGCAACCTCGTTTTTTATCTCATTTTTTCATTCTAGAGCACATTGAAGGGGATTTTCTTAGTACTAATGTAGGTTTCATCTTCTCTCATCATTTAATACTCTTAGAAGGAATCATTAAGAACACTTATGCTTTTGGTATAGGTTGGTTGGCATTGATTAAGAACCCTAGTGATTGAAGCTTCAAGTGTTCTCTCATCTCTCTCAAGTTTCCCAATATCTAGGTTTTGTATACAAAATCTTATAAGGTGAGTTCATCCATATTTAAACTTTATACATGTTAAGAGTATTGTATTTCAAACTTATATATATATATATATATATATATATATATATAGAGAGAGAGAGAGAGAGAGAGAGGCCCATTCATTTGCTAATCGTGACATTGGTGCTAACCGTGCTAACCAATCTCAACCATCCATTGCGATGATCCACGACTCATATTTAATTGGATTTTCATTTAATTAATTATCATACATAAGGATTGATTTAAAACAATGCACAAGTGCACAGGGTTAATTTGGTAAAATAACAATCCAACTTTATTTACGGAAACACGTTTTAAAATCGTAAAATCCCTAACATTTAGGGATTTCTTCCCCTAGAATCATTATCCCTAACATTTAGGGATTTCTTCCCCTAGAATCATTAGGTAACCATCAAAACACAAAGAAAAAACAAAATGTGTCTCCTTGTGATCAACCGAACAAAGAAATTGAAGATTTTATCTCGAACAAATGGCACAAAATCGAGATCCGAATCATTGCATAGGATTAATCACCTCTTCCATATCTGTATTATACCTAAAATCGGCATGGAATGATCTCCTCCGGCACCAAAATTCCGGTTAAGAGATCACGGTAATGATATGGAGATCGGAGAATCGGTTATCGGTGATACGAGCTCTGAATCGACTTCAGTCACCAGCGATGAAGACTCGGAAATCGAGTATGAGGAATATGAGTTTAATATTTGTTTGTAATATGAGTTTTTCATCGATTTGATATTGGTCATCATGTTTCACAGGGTTTTTAGAGAAACAGAAGGTATAAACAATGAAGTGATGCAATTGAAGCATCACCTGATGGCCCAAAAACAACTTGTTAGGAATCTAATGGATGGTGCTTATCTAAAGGCTGTATTAGATGATTCAATGGACACAGTTCTTGATGAATCCGTGCTTGTTGATCAAAACCCTACGACATTCTTCAAGACTTGTTCTGATGAGGTTTTAGAAACCCTAGACAACCTTCTGTTTGAGCAAAGAGAAATCGTAAGCGACATTCAGATTCATCGAAAAAAACGGATTAACTAGCTAAATCGTGGAAAAAAAGGCGCGATAATGGATGGGGTTGAAGGCATATAGACATGCATATATGCAATGTAATCGTTTTTAACTGAAATCAATATGTAGTCAATTACAAATATTTCAAATATAATTTGAAATCAATATGTAGTTGTCCACACTTCATCTATGGTTGTATGGTATAAGATTGTGTTTGTCCATATTGAGACTACATATGCACATTGCATATATGCATACGTGCACATTTGGGTGTATCCATATATAAACTCTAATCATATATGCATATGTGCACATTTCTAATATATGGAAACTACATAATGAAAATGAAGTGCACATGTCCATACTAGCATATATACATGCATATATGCACTATAATTAAAAATGCATAGTGCTAATCACTATAAACGAATAACTTTCTTCAACAACAGTTCCAAAACGTAAAAAAAATTTACCTAGATCGACGGGTAAACTGATTGTGCAGTTAGAAATAAAAAAAATGATTAAAAAAAGGTAAAAGATAACTTCCAAAATTAATAAGATGCAAATCAAAATAAAAATTTTAATTAATTAATACTAGAAGCGTACTCGTGCAATGCAGCGAGATACATCACGATTTTAATGTTTATTTTTAGTTTTTGTTTTTTATTGATTTACAGTACGATTTTGGATGGTTTTTATTGAGTGATAATGGTTTTTTTATATATAAATTTGTTTAATTTAGGCTTAAGAATATAATGTTTTTTATATAAAAAAATTAAGTAGTTTGTTAAAATTCATTAATTATCTTATATATTTTAAATTTTTTATATTTAAATTGAGATGTTTAACCTGTTTTGATTATGTTTATCAGAATTCAAATTTCATGATTTTAGGATTTGGGGATTAGAGATAAGGATTTTGGGGGATAGGGATGAAATTTATTAATTAGGGTTAAAAGCATCTAAAAGTAGTACATATTGCTTCATTAATTGATTTTTATGAGATTTTAAGTAGATTAACATTAAATAATAGTATATAATGCTTAATACATCACGATTTTAATGTTTATTTTTATTTTTTGTTTTTTATTGATTTACAGTACGATTTTAGATGGTTTTTATTGAGTGATAATGATTTTTATATATATAAATTTGTTTAATTTAGGCTTAACAATATACTGTTTTTTATATAAAAAAAATTAAGTAGTTTGTTAAAATTCATTAATTATCCTATATATTTTAAATTTTTTATATTTAAATTGAGATGTTTATCCTGTTTTGATTATGTTTATCAGAATTCAAATTTCATAATTTTAGGGTTTGGGGATTAGAGATAAGGATTTTGGGGGATAAGGATGATATATATTAATTATAGGTGACATATATGCTGTTAGGTGACATATATGCTGTTGGATCATAAATTGTATTCAAGATTAAAGTTAAAATTAAAGTTAAAGTTAAGGGTTTAAACTGCAATTGTGCTAAAGTTAATTAGAGGGTTTAAATTGTAATAAGCTAATAGTTAATAGCTATCGGGCCTCAAGCCCGTTTAGCATTTAGAAAGCCCAATAGGCATTAGGCCTCGGTATTTAATGTTTTGTTTATTTCAGTTTTAGGGTTAACTCTTATTATTATTACTTTCATAATTATTGTTTAGAGAGAGGTTGCTGTAATCCAAGGGTATCAAGAACACTCAAGGTTTAACAGTTTATACAAGGGATTGGTATGTTACTCTGATTTATATATCTCTTGATTATTATTGTGTTGCTTGATTACTTGATTGATTGTTTACCAACTAGATTAAAATCTGGGATAACATATGCTTCATTGATGATATCCTAGTGTTTTATTATTTCAATTTCGGTTTGGAAGATTTTGAAGAGACTTAGGTCAAAAATAGGGTTTTGACCAAAATGGAGATTTTGATGTAAAATGTTTGGGGAATGTTTCTATATGGTTCAATATGGTTATTTACGGTTGAAAATGTTTGGATCTAGGTTTTGGAGGTTTTGGCTTGGAGGATTCAAGTTTCGTCAAGGAAGCTCAAAGTGGGGTAAAATCTAGATTTAGCCTAAATCTAGCAAGGTGAGTTCAAGTTGATTTGTGAAAACAGTGTACATGCCAAAATGTTCATTTCAAAGTGTTTTGTGTTTTACATGAAATTGTTAACTGATGATCACCTGATAAGTTTTGGTTATTTGCAAATGTTAAGTTTTATAAACATGGTGAAACACCCATTTTGGGATCTTTGGGAATTTTGGTAAATAAATCATGTTGAAAAGTTTCTTGGATGATTTTACATATAACTGGGTTCAATTGACGTAAGTGTCATTTTGTGTATTTGATCTTATAAACCTTTTTGGAAAATGCGTATTATCGTGTTATGAAGCATTTTGAAAATATAAGAGTATGAGTCCATTTGAAAAATGGTTTGCCTCAACCAATGATGAGATTTGAGTTAATCATACTTTTGGTCATTGTGTTTGCATGATAGTTGGTCAATCGTGTTTCAATGTTTATTACTGGTTTTCATTTGGGGTTAACATAAATTGTTAGGCCTTTGGCTCGTTTTTGACTAAATGGAGTCTTGAGGACATTTGTCCGGTTTAAAAACAGTTGTGGAGTTTTGAGTATGATGGCGTATGTTTCGTGTCATTTGATAGTTACTTGTTTTGGGAGCTTTAGTCTTTCAATTGGAGTCATGTAATGTTAGACAGTGTTGTAATGGATCCATAGCCACGTAAGTCTGTCTGTTTTGGTAAAGCGGGTAAGGTTGGTTATGACCGTTGACCGCTTGGGTTCGTTAGCGAGTAGGCAATAGGTGGCTCAAGCCTTCGAGTTGTAACTCATCTAGATTGGATAGGCACCTATGTCTGTAAGTCCTTGAGGTGGAACTCGATGGAGTATGGCCAGAGGCATAACGGTCCGAGGATTGTGATGTCGATGGTGGCATGGGAACTAGGTCCGGGATATGTGGTGAAATCCAATAACATCACGGGTGGCCCCATTCACGTGTTCTCGCCACCCAAGATGGAAACGTTTAGATGACATGCGAGGAAGTTGTATGGGCGACCTACTTGTGTGTTCCTCTATTCTCAATGTATACGGGTCTGTTCGTCGTAGATCCGTGGTATTTTTAAATGGTAATGTCGTATTTTACCAACTTTGATTTGTGTGGTCGACGATAAATGATGGCCTTAATATTGGGTTTTCCCCACGTATATTAAGGTTTGAATGGAATGCGTCACTTCCACGTTTCGGTATTTGATTTCGTCCATTTTATGGTCGGGAGAGTTTTGGGTCTAATGTCCGTGTTCACGAAGATATTTAATTATATAGATTTTCATCTATGGTATATGAGTTGTGTATCATGTCCACCCGTGTTAGGTATTTCGAGATATAACATTTTTGCCCGCGTTTTATAAAATTGGGAGTTTTCTCTCTATTCTCATTTTGAGCAAGTTTTAGGTTAAATCTAAGGGGGCGTTTGGTTCGCTGGAATCCGCCGGAATCTGATGGAATTGGAATGGTCAATTCCATTGACCAAATTCCATCCTGTTGTTTGGTTTCCAAAGGAATGGAATTGAATTCCATGAAATCTTTCAATCAAGGATTTGGTCATTCCTTCTCATTTTGGATGGAATTGAATTCCATTCCATTGCATTTTCTCAAAATGACAAAAATACCCTCCAAACCCTCTTAACAAAATTAAAACTCATCAGATGTAGATTTGGTCTCTTCTCTCTCTCCTCTCTCTCCTCTCTCTTCACTCTCCTCTCTCTCTCCTCTCTCTCTCTCTCCTCGCTCTCTCTCTCCTATCTCTCTCTACCCTCTCTCTCCTCTCTCTACCCTCTCTCTCCTCTCTCTCCTCTCTCTTCTCTCTCTCTCTCCTCTCTCTCTCCTCTCTTTCCTATCTCTCTCTACCCTCTCTCTCCTCTCTATCTTCTCTCTCTCCTATCTCTCTTCTCTTTCTCCTCTCTCTCCTCTCTTCTCCTCTCCTTCTCTCGGCAATTAAAAAAATATAAATAAATAAATAAATAAAAATAAAGAAAGGGTATTTTTGTCATTTTTCAGAATTCCATTACAATTCCTTTGCAAACCAAACAAACATATTCCAATTCATTTGACTGATTACATTACATTCCTGCCAACCAAACAGTTGGTCAAACTTGAAAACATTCCATTCCAATTCCTTCCAGATTCCAATTCCATTGACAAATTCCATTCCATCAGAAATCATTCTGCAAACCAAACGCCCCCTAAGTTTACGGAAGGACGTTTCATATTGGGATCTTAGTCTTTAAAACAGTTTGGTTTGGTTAACGATTAACTCGGTGTCTCTTTCGTTTAAAATACATATCTATTGGTAAACGAGTCGTTTTCATAAGTGAAGTAGATCGTTTTGAAAGATTATGATTTTAACTGCATTTTTTTAAACGATTAACTTATATATGTTGAAAACTCTTGAGCTCACTAGGCGTTAAGCCTAACTTTTTATTTGTCGGCATGTGCATCAGTTCCTGTTGGGGTTTGGTTCTAGCAGTTATGAAGAGTTGAGCCTTAGCTTTGTGCAAGTGTAAGTAGTTGATGATGTATTCCGCAGTTTGGAGATAGCGACTATTATTGGGTTTTAGTAGCACCCGTCCTTGTTATAGACTGTATGTAGACAATAAATTATATGTGTTGAGGTTAAAACTTTATTTTGTGATTGTAGATGAATCAATTATCGACGTATTTAGAAAATTTTAAATTAGCTGCTATTTCCAGAATTGAGGGTGTTACAAGTTGGTATCAGAGCTTAAGTTTGAGAGAATTAGGTATTGATTTTTGGATGCCTAAACTCAAACTAGTGTTCTTTTAAGTGATTGAAAATGAAATTGCACATTAGGTACCTTAAGATAAGATATTTTGAGGATTGATCGAGTCGCTAGAAACGGGAAACTTGTCGAGGGTCGCAAGGATGATTATGTATTGTACGTTCATAATGGCACCTGGCCAGTGTTATGGTGAACCTACATGCTACATATGTATGCTTGAACTACCTTGGTATGATGATCGTTGGGGGTAGTGAGAAAGTTTCTAAGCGAGTGATCTAAGGAAGGGTGGATGTTTATAGCAATGTCAGTTTGGAGTGATAGTTAAGTGCGATAAATGCATTAAGTTTACCATCTTGGGTCAGAATTATTGGTTGGATTAGAACTATCAGTTTGACAGACCGATTCTGTTTCGAGGAATATTGTAAGTTAACCAAATTAGTGGGGTTGTGGCTCTAAGATGTTTGATGCACCCGGATGACAAAAGTATAACGAAAAATTGAGAAGCGTAGTCTTAAGATGCTGGGTGCCGACCAAATTCATGCACGAAATTTATTTCTAAATAAGTTTGCATAAATTGTTTCTCATATTTTCAAAGTAAAGAGTGAGTATGTTACGAAGTCTTGGTAAAACATCTAACACTCATCAGATTTTAAACCGTGAGCTTAAACATGCATGATTGTTGCACGTGGTTACAAATATTTTATTGAAAATCTCTTTATCCCCGTTTCGTGTCTAACACTATTTACGGATCTTGTAATATCCGTGTTTTAATATTATTTGGGGTATTGGGCAAGTAACTGTGGAATTTTTGACCTTGTGTAACACCCCAAATTTACGTTATAAGAATCTATTGATAAAACTTCTAGTTTTGCGTATCGTTTATTAATGTACTCTCGTGTTTAAATGTTATTGTTAACACGGATGTTTTGAGGTAGTTTGAATACTTGAATTTTGGAGGTTTTGGGGCACAAACAGGAGCTTACGCGAGTTACTCGCGATTTACAAGTCGCGGCTTAGCCGCGTAACTCACTGTTGGATTGTTGGTTCAGGCACACGGGCGACTTGTGCCGCGACTTGGAGTCGTGTCATAACCCGCGGAATCCCTCTGAACGATTTTATACGGCTTCTTTCCCCATTTCTCCTCATTTACTCCCATCTAACCTAATTTCTATCTCTCTGCCCCTCATTACTCCTCCCATCCGAAATTAGGGTTCCAAACCACCACCATTCAGCTCATTTATTGCTAGAGCTTGGGGTTAACATCTAAGGATTCAAGTTGGGCTTGGGAGTCATCATCTCCATTGTCACCTTACCCAAAGTTCTAACCTAGGGTTGGGTTTCCAAAAACCCACTTGGTGAGTTATTCCTTCTTAAATGCTCTAGTATTTGATTATTTCCATGTCTTTATCTCACACTACTTCTATGTGCTACTTGGTTGAGTTTTATAACCTAATAGTTGATAATCTTGACTCTATGAACCCAAAGGGGGCAAGTATGATTAGTAGATCTTGATAATCTCTTTAGTAGTAACTATGTGGATTATATGTTCTAGATTTCATGCTTAGATGTTGAGTTCATGAGGAAACTACTAATAACATGATTCGATCTAACTGCTGATAACTTTATGAAGGAATACGGTAATGATGATGTGTGGATGTATTTACATGTATGAAATTATGAGGACCATGATTTATGAGGAATATGGAAGTAAATATTTTATATGTGGAAGAAAGGTGTATATAATGTGTTATTTACTTAACAAATGTGGATCACCTGATAAGTATGTGGCACTACTCCTTGTGCACGAGGAGGTAGTAGCTTAATATATGATTTTTGCATTAACCTCGGTATGTTACTAGCGAGTAGGCAATAAGGGATCTCGTATCCTTGAGGTGTAACTCGTCTAGAATATGGATAGGCAATAATGTCCGTAAGACCTTGAGGTGTAACTCGACGGAGTAGGCAATAAGGGCAGTAAATACGGTCTGAGGTTGTGATGTCGTTATGGCATGGAAACTAAGATCGGGGCATGAGGTGTAATCCATTACCATCGCGGGCGATCCCACCTTCGAGTAAATATCGCCCCGATGGAAGCGGGTCTCCCCCGTAAATCAAGAGGTATTTCTTGTATGTTTATATTCAGGTTTGAGAAACTGATGGCGGAGAATTATTCCGTGCGAGGCAGAGGAGTTCGGTAACATGATTATGGTTTTATAATGTCATGTCTATTATCTACATATTTATGGGATCTCACTAGGCTTCGTCCTAACACTTGTTGTGGTTGTTGTTTCCTCACAGATCCTACCCGTGGAGGAAATTAGGATGTCGGCTTGGCTACCGGGCACATATGAGATCTTGAAGTGCCGGTCTTTTGGGGAATTTTGTGAAGAGAGTTCGTATTGACTTAGCAACACTCGTATTAATCTAGATTAAATCAATCTTAGATTAAGTAGGTCGTTGTAGTTTAATGTCCCATTATTTTGTTGCAACCTTATGATGCAAACTAACCCGGTTTATAGGGTCTTAGTTGTATTGATTATTGGGTGAACGCCCTTTTGTTATATCAATTAAACAGGTGTTTGGTCCCTCCGTATTTTAGACGTCGTATTGTCGAATTTTACAAAAAATTTTATTTGTTGAAATTTTAGAGTGTTACAAGTTGGTATCAGAGCTCTAGTTTAAGCGAACTAGGTAAAGAATCCAGGTGCCTAGACTTAAACTGAGACTTTTTAGATAATCAAGTGTGAGATTGGGGTAGAAATGCTAAGATGGGGTATTCCTAGAGTCAATGGAGACTACTTTGTTGGGAGTTATAAATGTGGTAACAAGACTTTTTATGTATTATATGTTCATAATTTCAACTAGCTACTGCTATTATGAATGTATGTTTACGTGAACATGCTTGAATTATTGTGATTATGACGATTGATGAACGATAGTAGTACGTTTCGCGTGTATAATCTTGAGTAGCCCTCTCTCACCCTCTTTCAAGTTGTTGACAGACGAAAATGGTAAATACTCGGAGTCATCTTCAGTCATCGCCAGAAGGGCAAGCGGTAAATGAATCCACGGCCGACAGGCCCAATGCGACCGTAACAGATGGACCTTCGATCCCACCTATGCTCGTCGGAAGGGTGGAACAAATTCCGAGGACCGTCATCGACACTGCCGATCCGATTGTGACTGAGGTAACTCCTCAGACTCAAATGATGGACATGATGAGAGCCATGAACGAAACTATGGCAAAGCAACAAGAGTTGTTCGTAAAGCTTCTAGAGGACCGTGAAGGGATTCAACGTCGACACGAAACTATTGAGGAAAACATTGTCATAGTCGGTTCCGGGGGTACCGGGGGAGAGATTCGCATGGATGGGGTAGCAACGTTAGAAACAAGACAACCGGAGAAAGGGTGTTCCTACAAGTCGTTCCTTTGCTATAAACCACCGGAATTCGCCGGGTCCGATGACCCCGCGAAGTGCATGAGTTGGCTTAAAGAGATGGAGCAAGCTTTTCGATCTAGCGATTGTGAGGAACGTCAAAAGGTGAAGTATGGGTCTCAATTGCTCCGGGGCACGGCCTTGACTTGGTGGAACGTCCTCACCTCAACCATTGAAGAATCAGTATTGGCCAAAATGTCATGGGCCGAGTTCAAGAAGAAGATTCTAGAGGAGTATTGTACTGAGGAAGAGTTGGATGCAATAGAAGAAGAATTTAGGGCAATCAAGAAGGGTGATTTATCGGTGAAGGAATATACTCGACTCTTTATGGAAAAGCTCGACCTAGTAGGGCATGTAGCCCCAACTGAGAAAGAAAAAGTGAAGGCGTATCTGAAAGGCTTACTAGCAGACATGATTCAAATGGTTCGCAACTCAAAGGCCTCTAATCTCCGAGTGACAATTGAGGAAGCTAAGGTGACAGAGAGACTGTTTGCTAAAGACAAAGCCGAGAAGGCAAAGACTGTGGAGAAGAGGAGGTGGGAAAACCCTCCTAGTTCATACAAGAAGCCAAAATTTCAACCTCCCAATAAGAGTTTCGACAATCGACGAGAGGCTAAGTGGTGTCCCAAGTGTAAGAATAGACACTTTGGGTTTTGCAAGACCAACCCTAACCCAAATCCGGGTCCACCCTCATGTTTCAAGTGTGGCCAGTCGGGTCACACTAGTTTCTTGTGTCCTATTCAAGGAACGGTCTGTTTTGAATGCAAGGAGATCGGTCACGTACGAAGAGAGTGCCCCAAGCTGAGAGGTGGGGCAAGAGGGGGCAATGCTGGAAGTCAAGCGAAAAGAGAGGCCATTCCCAAAGCTCAAGGGAGGGCATTTCAAATGACGAGGGAGGAAGCAAAGGAAACTGCCGAGGTGGTGTCGGGTACGTTCTTACTCAACTCCACGCAGCTAGAGTATTATTTGATTCTGGTGCAAACTTCTCTTTTGTGTCCGATGTGTTTTGCAAATCTTTGAACTTGTCAGTTAGTGCCCTTAGAGACGCCTTGGTTATAGAAGTGGCTAATGGGGAGCGGGTAGTTTTGAGTGATATTTTGAGAGACTGTCAACTAGAAATCAGTGGTGAAACCTTTATGGTGGACTTGCTCCCTATGACCATCGGGAGTTTTGATGTGGTGATTGGTATGGATTGGCTACCAAAGCATCAAGCGGAGATCTTTTGTTCAAAGAAACTCATACGGATTCCCATTCGAGATGGCGACTCCTTGGTTGTTTATGGCGAGAAACGAAGAGGTGAGATAGCAGTCATATCATCCATTAAGGCAAGGAAATGTCTAGCAAAGAAGTACCCATCGTATTTAGCCTTCGTGGTAGATGCCAAAGTAGAAAAGAGGAGAGTGGAGGACGTGAAGATTGTCAACGAATTCCCGGACGTGTTTCCCGACGATCTACCTGGTTTACCTCCTGATCGTCAGGTGGAATTTAGGATCGACCTAATTCCGGGAGCGGCACCTATTGCCTGAGCACCGTACCGTTTGGCGCCGACTGAAATGCAAGAGATGATGTCCCAGCTGCAAGAGCTACTTGACAAGGGATTTGTGAGACCGAGTTCGTCTCCGTGGGGAGCTCCGATGCTTTTTATGAAGAAGAAGGATGGGTCGATGCGTATGTGCATCGATTACCGAGAATTGAACAAGGTAACCATCAAGAATAAATACCCACTACCCCGGATAGATGACCTCTTCGACCAACTGCAAGGGGCAGGATGTGTTTCCAAGATTGACCTTCGTTCGGGGTACCACCAAGTAAAGATTCGAGAGGAAGACGTTCCCAAGACGACATTTAGGACTCGGTATGGGCATTATGAGTTCTTAGTTATGCCTTTCGGATTGACGAACGCGCCGGCAATATTCATGGACTTGATGAACCGGGTGTGCCGACCATTTTTGGACCGGTCAGTCATAGTGTTCATCGACGACATTCTAGTATACTCCAAGGATGAGGAGGAGCACGAGCAACATATGAGGGAAGTGTTAGAGGTGCTAAGGAGGGATAAACTTTATGCTAAGTTCTCTAACTGCGAATTCTAGCTGCGGGAAGTGCAATTTTTAGGGCATGTGGTGACTCGGGAAGGAGTAAAAGTAGATCCCGCTAAGATCGAAGCGATGATGAATTGGGAGCCTCCGAAAAGCCCGACCGAGATCCGAAGCTTTTTGGGACTCGCCGGTTACTATCGAAGGTTCATTCAAGACTTCTCCAAGATCGCCTCATCGTTGACCGCGTTGACTCGAAAGAACGTGAAGTTTGATTGGACCGAGGCTCAAGAAAAAGCTTTCCATAGCTTGCAACGGAAATTGTGCGAAGCCCCAATTTTGTCCCTACCAGAGGGGACAGAAGATTTTGTCGTGTACAGTGATGCATCCCAGATGGGATTGGGTTGCGTTCTCATGCAGAGAGGTAAAGTGATAGCTTACGCGTCAAGACAATTGAAGGAGCACGAGAAGAATTACCCAACTGACGACCTCGAGTTAGCGGCAGTAGTGCTCGCTTTGAAGTTGTGGCGACACTACTTGTACGGTACAAAATGTACACTCTACACCGACCACAAAAGTCTGAAATACGTTTTCGACCAAAAAGAGCTTAATATGCGTCAACGAAGGTGGTTGGAATTGTTAAAGGATTACGACTACGAGCTTCTATATCACCCGGGCAAGGCGAACGTGGTGGCGGACGCGTTAAGTCGGAGGGAGTATAGCGGGACAGTGAAAACCTCGTTGGCAAGGATTGAGATTATCTCAAACCTTATAGGAATGATAAAAGCCGCTCAAGCCGAGGCACTACTGGAGGCGAATCTCAAAGGTGAGGCAATGACGAAGCAATACCTTAGTCTGACGGAGGATGGTAGAGGATTGAAACTCTTCCAAGGACGAGTTTGGGTACCCAAGTTGGGAGGGTGTCGGAAATTACTTTTGGAAGAGGCGCATAAGTCGAGATATTCTATTCACCCCGGGAGCACAAAAATGTATAGAGATCTAAAGTTGAACTTCTGGTGGCCCGTGATGAAGTTGGATGTGGTGAACTATGTGGAGAAGTGCCTTACGTGCTCATTGGTAAAGGCTGAACACCAACGACCTTATGGAAGTTTGCAATCGTTGGAAGTGCCGGAGTGGAAGTGGGATCATATTACAATGGATTTCGTGATGAAATTACCAAATACGTTGAAGATCCACGACGCCATTTGGGTGATAGTGGATCGATTGACGAAGAGCGCGCATTTTCTGGCCATGAGGGAAGCATTACCATTAGACAAACTAGCGAGGCTCTACATCAATGAGGTAGTGTCAAGGCATGGGGTGCCGTTGTCCATTGTGTCTGACCGAGACAGTCATTTCACTTCCCAATTCTGGGGCGCCTTTCAAAGAGAATTGGGAACAAAGGTAAAGTTGAGCACGGCGTATCATCCTCAAACGGATGGGCAAAGCGAGCGGACAATTCAAACGTTAGAGGACATGTTGCGATCATGTGTGATCGACTTCGGGGAAATTGGGACTCTCATCTTCCATTGGTGGAATTTGCCTATAATAACAGCTATCACTCGAGTTTGGGAATGGCACCGTACGAAGCATTATACGGACGAAAATGTAGAACCCCAACTTGCTGGCTCGAAGCGGGTGAGAAGAAGTTCGCTGGACCGGAGATAGTACAGGAAACGACGGACAAGGTTAAAGGGATTCGAGAGCGTTTGAAGGCGGCTCAAGACCGTCAAAAGAGCTACGCGGATAAGAAGCGACGTCCGATGGAATTTCAGGTGGGCGATCGGGTTATGTTGAAAGTGTCGCCCTGGAAAGGGATTATCAGGTTTGGGAAACGAGGGAAGCTTAGCCCCCGTTTCCTCGGGCCTTTTACTGTCATTGAACGTGTGGGACTCCAAGCTTATAAGCTTAATTTAGCACCCGAGATGAGTGGGATCCACCCCACTTTCCACATTTTCTATCTACGGAAGTGTTTAGCAGAAGAAGAAAATGTCATACCATTGTCTGAAATCCGGGTGGACAACAACCGTTGTGTAGAGGAGCCGGAAGCTATACTAGAGAGAGAGACGAAGAGACTTCGCCATAAAGAAGTGGTAATGGTGAAAGTTCAGTGGAAACATCATCGAGGCACGAATGTCACGTGGGAGGCAGAGGAGGATATGAAGGGTCGTTATCCTCATCTTTTTGTTTAGAGTGGAGATTTCGAGGACGAAATCTATTCCTAGTGGGGGAGGATTGTAACACCCCAAATTTACGTTATAAGAATCTATTGATAAAACTTCTAGTTTTGCGTACCGTTTATTAATGTACTCTCGTGTTTAAATGTTATCGTTAACACGGATGTTTTGAGGTAGTTTGAATACTTGAATTTTGGAGGTTTTGGGGCACAAACAGGAGCTTACGCGAGTTACTCGCGGGTTACAAGTCGCGGCTTAGCCGCGTAACTCACTGTTGGATTGTTGGTTCAAGAACACGGGCGACTTGTGCCGCGACTTGGAGTCGCGGCATAACCCGCGAAATCCCTCTGAACGATTTTATATGGCTTCTTTCCCCATTTCTCCTCATTTACTCCCATCTAACCTAATTTCTATCTCTCTGCCCCTCATTACTCCTCTCATCCAAAATTAGGGTTCCAAACCACCACCATTCACCTCATTTATTGCTAGAGCTTGGGGTTAACATCTAAGGATTCAAGTTGGGCTTGGGAGTCATCATCTCCATTGTCACCTTCCCCAAAGTTCTAACCTAGGGTTGGGTTTCCAAAAACCCACTTGGTGAGTTATTCCTTCTTAAATGCTCTAGTATTTGATTATTTCCATGTCTTTATCTCACACTACTTCTATGTGCTACTTGGTTGAGTTTTATAACCTAATAGTTGATAATCTTGACTCTATGAACCCAAAGGGGGCAAGTATGATTAGTAGATCTCGATAATCTCTTTAGTAGTAACTATGTGGATTATATGTTCTAGATTTCATGCTTAGATGTTGAGTTCATGAGGAAACTACTAATAACATGATTCGATCTAACTGCTGATAACTTTATGAAGGAATGAGGTAATGATGATGTGTGGATGTATTTACATGTATGAAATTATGAGGATCATGATTTATGAGGAATATGGAAGTAAATATTTTATATGTGGAAGAAAGGTGTATATAATGTGTTATTTACTTAACAAATGTGGATCACCTGATAAGTATGTGGCACTACTCCTTGTGCACGAGGAGGTAGTAGCTTAATATATGAATTTTGCATTAACCACGGTATGTTACTAGCGAGTAGGCAATAAGGGATCTCGTATCCTTGAGGTGTAACTCGTCTAGAATATGGATAGGCAATAATGTCCGTAAGACCTTGAGGTGTAACTCGACGGAGTAGGCAATAAGGGCAGTAAATACGGTCTGAGGTTGTGATGTCGTTATGGCACGGGAACTAAGATCGGTGCATGAGGTGTAATCCATTACCATCGCGGGCTATCCCACCTTCGAGTAAATATCGCCCCGATGGAAGCGGGTCTCCCCCGTAAATCAAGAGGTATTTCTTGTATGTTTATATTCAGGTTTGAGAAACTGATGGCGGAGAATTGTTCCGTGCGAGGCAGAGGAGTTCGGTAACATGATTATGGTTTTATAATGTCATGTCTATTATCTGCATATTTATGGGATCTCACTAGGCTTCGTCCTAACACTTGTTGTGGTTGTTGTTTCCTCACAGATCCTACCCGTGGAGGAAATTAGGATGTCGGCTTGGCTACCGGGCACATAGGAGATCTTGAAGTGCCGGTCTTTTGGGGAATTTTGTGAAGAGAGTTCGTATTGACTTAGCAACGCTCGTATTAATCTAGATTAAATCAATCTTAGATTAAGTAGGTTGTTGTAGTTTAATGTCCCATTATTTTGTTGCAACCTTATGATGCAAACTAACCCGGTTTATAAGGTCTTAGTTGTATTGATTATTGGGTGAACACCCTTTTGTTATATCAATTAAACAGGTGTTTGGTCCCTCCGTATTTTAGACGTCGTATTTCCGAATTTTACAAAAAAATTTATTTGTTGAAATTTTAGAGTGTTACACCTTGACATTGGATCTCCTCCACGTATGTTAAAGTTTTAAAGGAAGAATTGTTCCCATGTTTTTTAGTCTGATTTTTTTTTTGGGAATTTTAGTCTATTCGAGTCGTGTTGAGTTTTATGGAATATTGTTTTGCGACGTTTTGGGCACGTGAGTGTACTTTGAAATGCGTGGGTTTTAATTTTATTGCGCGTAAATTTGCAAGGTTATTAGGCGTCGCGTCTCATGTTAGTGCTGTTGAAGAAGGGTTGTTTCATTTTACGTTGTGGTCTTAAGATTTCAACATTTTTAGACTTATTGTCATCTTATGCTCTTCATGTTGAGTTTTATGGTGTCTTATCGTACGGCATTTTGTGTCGCGTAGATAAATTTTGGAACATGTGTACACACTTTATTGGGTGCGTTAAATTATGGGTTTTGTTAATAGATGTCACCCCATATGTTATTTTGGAGAAGTTTCAATATCATGTGATTTGTCTTTGGGTTTTATACATTTGTTAATCATGGTACACTATTCATATTTGGATTAAATTATACTGTTGGTATGAGTAAAAATATAAAAGATTTATGTTGTTTCAGATATAACTTTTGCTCAGAACACGTTTCAGTTGTTGGTTTTACCGTTAGAAATTTTTCGCAATGCATTAAGTGAGTTATCGATGTTCATGTCATTGTAGTTACTATTTTGGTCGAGTGTGTTTTATCTGTGCGGCTCAAAGTTTTAAACTCGATTTGAAATTTATTTACGTCCCTATCGTTTTACTGAGTTTTGGGGGGAGTAAACTGATGCATATGGGATTTGTTGAAAATTTTGTGCCACGACGTCTGGCGATTAAAAAGAAAGAATTTAAAGTCGAAATTGTGAACTTCCCTTTTAGAGTCATACAAACGTTTATTGTACGTGTTTTGGTGCAGAAAAATTATTTTGACATATATAGTATAATTTGTTGTATGTTGGGGCTCTGGTAGTCCGTTTGAAAATTTTGTTGCGCATCTTATGTTACCGTTTTTATTAACGTAAGTAGCGATCAAATGAGTTTTGGAAAGATTAAGGTGACCAAATCTTGGGCTCCGTCATTGATCGTGGAAACCGGATCTTCCCTCGTATTATTATGGGATATGGTTATGAATGGTTCCCTGTTTTAATAAACATTATTGCAATTTTTCCCAAGCTCTACATTCTCAAGTTATTACAATATTTTCATTTAATAACTGTTTGTTCTCACTAGGCTTTAGTCTAACACTTTTTCTTAAAATGACAGGTATAACAAATCATCTTAGCAGCGGGGCTCCTTGATTGAGTGGACGTCCAAGTGGTCGAGAGTAGCATTTTTGGAGAAGTATAGACTTGGCGTATTTTGGACTTGTTGGAATTCTTTTGGAAAAGGATAGCGACATCCGTCCGTAATCTGAACTAGTTAGTTTAGATTAGTAGGTTGTCGATTCATGTCTCTTACTTTGTCATTGGTTATGTATAATGCCTTACTATTTCCCCTCTTTAGGGTGATTTACTTATTTATAGGTCATATTCCGCATTTATTCAGGTTTAAATTGACCCTTAAATTTAGGGTGTTATACCAGAACCGGGATTCGTACCCAAACCCTTAACCGGGCCACCCTATTTTCACTCTAATCTGGACCAGGACCGGAACCGGTTGTCGACATCAACTGTTACGGCCCGTGACCGATTTTTGGCCACCTCTACTCTGGACTCGTGAAATTTGGTAGGGTGGGTAAGGGCCATGACTGGACTTAGAAAGCCCATATGCACATGATTCTTGTGAGGATTTGTAACACCCAAAATTTTAGAGGAATTTAAAAATTGGAAAATTCGGGAATATGACGACTATAAAATGAGTAAACATGAATAAGTAAAAACCTGTCAAATCAATCCCAAAGTAACCTCCTGAAACGGGGAATAAAGTCATGACATTTACAAACTAAACCAACTGAAGAATAAATTCGACAACCTAATAATCTAACTTAGACAAGAAAGATTAAGGTCGGGTGTCGCTATCTTCCCAAAATATGTGTCCACTATCATCATTGTATCGGCCAAAAAATCTTCCAAAAAGACGCTCTCGACCCCAAAGTCGACCACTCATTCCCGGCGAATCCCACCGCTAGATTGACCTGTTATGCATGTCATTTTAAGAAAAAGTGTTAGGCGAGAGCCTAGTGAGATCAAACATTTGTATTTAGAAATTGTCAATAGCAAGCGTAAGTGAAAATGAATTTATAATAATAATGATAATACTTTTTACCATAAAAGAATACCTCTTGGGTTAACGGGGGAGACCCGCTTATTAACACAAGTGACGGAACACAAGAGTAAGCCACTTGACAAGTCAGTAAAACCAATACATATAGAAAGTACACGCAAGGGATGTTAGGCTCGGTGGCTTTAAACGTACACCCACGGAAAGTCAACTTCAACCACATAGGGCCCTTACGTTGAAATCCTCATCCAATATCGTAATACTTAGCACGTAGGACTTACAACCCAATCCGATGCCTAAGCGTGCCTCAATGGGGAAAATTAGCATTCCATCATTGGATAAAATGTTACACAAATATAGGGTCATGAC
Organism: Arctium lappa; assembly: GCA_023525745.1. Taxonomy (NCBI): domain Eukaryota; kingdom Viridiplantae; phylum Streptophyta; class Magnoliopsida; order Asterales; family Asteraceae; genus Arctium; species Arctium lappa. The sequence continues at coordinate 19,493,326 of CM042048.1, read as the reverse complement.
TCCCAATTGAAATTAAATATGCCACATAACGCCAATAAGGCCAACCGGATAATCCAACATTTAACATACTACCCAAGATAATAACAAGTGTAGGGGGCTGTTTACCTGCCTCTTATTTGCTCTTACCCAACAAGAAGCTCTTACCCCATTAAGAGGTAGGTTGTTTACTTATCCCCCTTTTCCAGTAAACATCTCTGACCGTTCCTCTTTCCAGTGAATCTTCGGTCAGCAACGAAGCCCACACTTATTATAGTCAGAGTATCTTCCGCTTCATTTTTTCCGATTTTATCCTCATCCTTCCCTATTTCTATCTCCTCCCCGCTGCATCTGGTCATCGCCTTCCAAGTAATCGTTCTCAATTTCTTTGCCACAGTGATCGACTTCACCTTCAGACGATTTCATCTCTTGTTGCTGTTGCTCAGATTTTGTCAATTTCAGGTACGATTTTGTTTATCTAGTTCAATGATACACATGTCGAAACACATATTTTACTCTATTGATCGAATTTTTGTGAAAGGTGTTTGAAATTGAAGCGGAACAATCTATTGGATAGAATTTTTAGGGTTATATAAACAGTGAACAAAAAGAACAACATTAAAAAGGTTAGTATAGATTACAAAAACCTGAATCTTCTTGCCAGTTATATAAGAACAAAGTCCAAAAGATTAAAGTTGCAAACCCCTGAACCTCATTAAAAGGGTAAATATCAAGTTTTCACCAACTACAGTAGATGTAGGTGATGATATAGTATTTAAATCATGTTGTGGTCAATTATGAATTAATAATTAACCCCTACTCACTAATTGGGTGCTACTTATATACAAATAAAGATATTGAAACATGTATAAAAGCAAATACAACATAAGTATTGTTTTTTACATATAGAAGTGGGGATCAACTAACAGAAGTATGGATGGATGGGTTGGTCCTGATAAGTTGCCTAGTTTCATCCTTGTTTCGTTTGTAGTTATCCATATTATGTGTTTTTATTTTCTTTATTGAAAACACCATCGTCCCCTTCTATTATGTAAAGACCTTACTATGGTGATGGAAAGTTAAATTATGAGCCAAAAGCTACTGCTAAGTTTTCTTTGATTCCTAAAGTGAGTGATGTCATGGACCAAATGAAAGACAACTAGTTTTCTTTGATTCCTCAAAAGTGAATGGTGTCATGGACCAAATGAAAGACAACGCACAATTAATATTGCTTTTCCAATATTATAATTATCAAGCTTTAGTGTGTCTTTTAACATCATTTTCTATAAAGATGTGTTGCCTTTCACTGCTTTTGTCATTCCAATCACTCTCATTCACTGGAATTTTATAGTGTTTAAAACTCATGATATGTTGATATGTTGGTTAATGTTTCTAGATATAACAAATGTTTGACAAATATTGGCAAAATAATTTTGTTGAGAAGTTGCAGGTTGCACATTGCACACGATTCCAGAGTTTTGAGAGAGGTTGCATTTAACCCAACTTCGGGATTTCCGTTTCCTTCAACAAGTATCATTTTTATTAACGAAGAACAACAGGAAGGAGGCAATAAAGTAGAGGTCGAGAAAATGTAGTGGAGTTCTCAAGACAACGAGTATATGACTAATTTGCTTGATCAGATTGCAAATCAATGATTGTCCAATGTTTCAAATCAAGATTGGTGCACGAATTATTATGTTCAATTTCAATTTATTTTTCTCTCTAAACATATGTGATTATGAAATTTGTATTATTATTTTTTCATTAAACAATTATTCATATATAACATTTGTTAAATAGTTGCATTATTTTTAATACTTTTATCATATAGAGGGTTATAATGGTCATATTTTGCCGGTCAGCACCAAATCCAAAATACTTGGTAAACAGTTGTTTTCCGGACATCACTTATTCCAGACAAAGACGCTTACTCTAGTCAGACCTCTTGTTCTAGATAGCGCTTACCAACATTTGTTAGTAAACAACCCCTAGGACTCCATATGATATCCCACATAATTTACCAAGAGATTCCTAGTTGTCATATGAATAACATATCCATACTTTAATTCAAACATTTCAGTTCTCATTCATTAATTTCACCATCAATATTCAAAACCAAAAATTTGGATTCCAAGTATTTAAACCAAAATTGAAGTAAACAAGTTTTCCATGTACAAATATACCCTTAATTCAACATAAAGGTTCATCAACCCCATAACCGTACTTTCATCATAAAAACCCTATAAATCTCTAAAAGTAGGTTTGATACAAAATCCAACAAGAGAAGTATATATAAGGATGGAGATATTTAGATGTTTAAAACCCACATTTTAACATGTATAAAGTTTTATAAAGAGAATGAAGTCACTTTTTAGGGTTGTAGCTTAAGAACCCTAAAATTCCAAGCAACTAGAGAGATGAGAGGAGATTCTTTAGAGACTTGGACTAGCACAAACCTAAATGTCATAAATGATTAAGGGCTTAGAGTAGATGGGAGACATTAATGGTGGGAGGGTGAAGAGAAGGACTTACCAGGTCTTTCTTGGGAGGAAAAACGCAGCTTAAGAGTCCAAAATAAGAATATGGGAGTAATGAGGGTTTGGGGGCCGATTTTCTTCTATTAAGAGCTCTCCGCGCGCACGCGGGTGCTCGTACAGTTCCACTCGCTCGGTGATCCGTGCGGAGCACTAGAGCTGCGGTTGGGCACAAACCCGCGTGGATGGTTGCGCGGTTCCACCCACTCGGTGATCCGCGCCAAGCACTGTTGGGACTTCTTCTTCTTCAATTCAACCACCTTGACTAACAAGTGAAATAGCTAGATATTTCAGATCATAACACCATTAAAACCCAAAATTCGGGGTGTTACAATCCTCCCCACCTTGGAATGGATTTTGTCCCCGAAATCCTGGCTATCCGAACAAATCGGGATATCTACGATTCATGTCCTCCTCAGCCTCCCATGTTACATTGGCACCGCGATGGTGCTTCCATTGTACTTTTACCATTGTCACTTCCTTGTGTCGGAGTTTCTTGATCACCCTCTCCAAAATGGCATCGGGTTCTTTAACACAACGGTTGTCGTCCACTCGGATTTCGGACAATAGTATGACACTCTCTTCTTCCGCTAAACACCTCCGTAGATATCACACATGAAACGTGGGGTGGATTTCATCCATTTCTGGCGGTAAGTCTAACTTGTAAACTTGAAGTCCAATACGCTTAAGAATGGTAAATGGTCCAAGGAAACGAGGACTTAACTTCCCCCGCTTTCCAAACCGTAACAAACCCTTCCAAGGGAACACCTTCAACATCACACGGTTTCCCACTTGGAATTCCACCGGTCGTCTCTTCTTATCGACGTAACTTTTCTGCCGATCCTGCATCGTCTTCAAGCGTTCTCGGATTTCTTTGACTTTGTCGGCCATTTCTTGTACAATCTCCGGTCCGGAAAATTGTTTTTCGCCTGCCTCTAACCAACATACGGGGGTTCTACATTTCCTCCCGTACAAGGCCTCGAATGGTGCCACCCCAAGGCTCGAGTGATAACTGTTGTTGTATGCAAACTCTACTAAAGGTAAATGGGTATCCTAATTTCCACCGAAATCGATCACGCAAGACCTAAGCATGTCTTCTAAGGTTTGAATCGTCATTTCGTTTTGTCCGTCTGTTTGTGGGTGGTAAGTCATGCTCAAGTTCACCCGCGTGCCCATTTCTTGTTGTAAGGCTTCCCAAAATCTTGATATAAACCGGCTATCATGATCGGAGACTATAGACAAGGGTATACCTTGTCTAGAGACCACCTCATCGCTGTAAACTTTAACAAGTTATCCATTGGCAAAGTTTCCCGCATCGCGAGAAAATGAGCACTCTTCGTCAAACGGTCAACAATCACCCAAATCGTGTCATTGCCTCTCAAAGTCTTCGGTAGCTTGGTCACAAAGTCTATGGTAATCTTGTCCCACTTCCATTCGGGTATTTTCAACGATTGTAGACTTCCATAAGGTCATTGTTGTTCAGCCTTTACTTGTGAACAAGTTACATACCGCTCTACATAATGTGCCACATCCAATTTCATAATCGGCCACCAATAATGCAACTTCAAGTCTCTATACATCTTCGTACTTCCCGGGTGGATAGAGTATTTGGACTTGTGTGCGTCTTCCAAGAGTAGCTCTCAGTTCCCTCCAATCTTTGGCATCCAAACGCGCCCATTGAAACATTTTATCCCTCGGCTATCTTCGGTCAAAAGTAGGCGTTGTTTGGCCATTACTTCGTCTTTGAGATTCTCCTCCTTCAAGGCTTCGACTTGTGATGCTCTAATCTTCTCCATGAGGCTCGACACTAACTCAATTCTTGTAAGCTTGGCTCAGAGCTTACCGCTATATTCTTTCTGACTCAAGGCGTCGACCACCACATTTGCTTTACCCGGGTGGTAAAGTAGTTCGCAATCGTAGTTCTTGAGTAGTTCCAACCATCTTCTTTGTCTCATGTTAATCTTCTTCTGATCAAAGACATACTTTAATCTTTTGTGGTCCGTATACAAGGTACACTTCGTGCCGTAGAGATAGTGTCGCCACAACTTCAATGCGAACACTACCGCCGCCAATTCCAAGTCATGAGTGGGGTAGTTCTTCTCGTGCACCTTCAATTGCCTTGACGCGTAGGCAATCACCTTTCCCCTTTGCATGAGGATGCACCCAAGACCCATCTTAGATGCGTCGCTATACACCACAAAATCCTTCGACCCTTCCAGCAAGGATAAGATCGGGGCTTCACACAACTTCTTTTGCAAGGTCCCCTTTCTCTTGAGATTCGGTCCATACGAACTTTACGTTCTTCTTGGTCAATGCTGTCAACGAAGAAGCAATCTTCGAGAAGTCTTGGATAAATCTTCAGTAGTAACCCGCTAACCCCAAAAAGCTTAGGATTTCGGATGGACTCTTGGGAGGTTCCCAATTGATCATAGCTTCTACTTTCGTAGGATCCACTTTCACTCCATCTTTTGTGCATACGTGCCCCAAAAACTGCACTTCCTTCAACCAAAATTCACACTTGGAAAATTTCGCATAAAGTTTCTCCTTCCTCAAAACTTCCAAAACATCGCGAAGGTGACGCGCGTGCTCAAATTCGTCCTTGGAGTAAACGAGAATGTCGTCAATGAACACAATAACCGACTTATCAAGGAAAGGTCGGCACACGCGATTCATTAAGTCCATGAACATCGTCGGGGTGTTCGTCAAGCCAAAGGGCATCACCAAGAACTCATAGTGCCCGTAGCGCATCCTAAATGCGGTCTTCGAGATATCGTCCTCCTTGACTTTCACTTGGTGGTACCCCGAACGTAGATCGATCTTTGAGAAACATCCCATTCCTTGATGTTGGTCGAACAAGTCATCGATTCTAGGGAGTGGGTATTTATTCTTTACGGTCACCTTATTTAATTTCCTATAATCGATGCACATCCGCATGGTGCCATCTTTCTTCTTCACAAACAAGACTGGTGCTCCCCACGGCGACGAGCTCAGCCTCACGAAACCCTTCTCGAGAAGGTCTTGCAACTGACCCATCATCTCTTTCATCTCTGACGGGGCCAAACGATATGGAGCTCTGGCTATCGGAGCTGCTCCCGATGCTAGATCAATCTTGAACTCTACCTGACGACCGGGTGGTATACTAGGCAACGTCCGGAAACACATCGGGGAATTCATTCACCACCTTCACATCTTCGAGCCTTTTTCTTATCGAGTTTGGCGTCTATAACGTACGCCAAAAAGGATGAGCATCCTTTTGCTAAACACTTCCACGCTTTCACCATACTGATAATTGCCACTTCTCCCTTTCGCCTTTCGCCATACACGGTCACCGACTCATCATCCGAAATCGGAATCTTAATCAACTTCCTTACACATAGGATCTCGGCATGGTTATCCGCTAACCAATCCATCCTAATGACCACATCAAAACCTCCGATGGCTATTGGCATTAAGTCGACCGAGAATTTCTTCCTTTCAATCTATACTTTAAGGATGTCCCGAACCACTACTTGATCGCCATCCGCTAACTCTACTACTAAAGCGTCCTCTAAACTAGTAGTGGGTACGAATAATTTTGGACAAAAGGAACTCGACACAAACGAAAAGCTAGCCCTCGAATCAAATAAAATGCGAGTAGGGACGGAGTTTAGGAGAAACGTACCCGACACTACATCCGTCGAAGCCTTCGCCTTATTGGTAGTCATTTGAAAGGCTCTTCCCGTAGCTTTCGGAGGGTCCACTTTCTTCCCTCCGCTAAATCTCGTCTTTGCCTTCGGGCACTCGCTCCTAATGTGACCCGGCTCCTTGAACCCAAAACAAATTTGTCCTTTGATCGGACAATCATGGAAGTTGTGGCCGGGCTTGCCACATTTGAAGCACGGTTCAAACACCAAGTTACAAGGGCCGAGATGTCTGCTCCGACACTTGGAGCACCATGGAACATCTCGTCTGGGTCCGACTCCCCTTTGATTGTTGTTGAATGGTCTTTGTCTCTTGGAGGGTATTGAACCCCCTTCCTATCTTCTTTTCTAGACTACACCGCTTCTCTCCACCTTGCTTGGACTATAAGAGTCTTCCACTAACTGTGCCTCCTCGATCGTCTCTCGGAGGGTAGAGGCTCTGGACACCCGCACCAAATTCTTCATCTCTGATGGCAAACCTTTGGTGTAGGCCTTGATATTTTCTTTCTCAGTCGGGACCAGATGTCCTACCAAACCCAGCTTGTCCATAAACTATCGGTTGTACTCTTTCAACGACAAGTTTCCTATAGTCAAAGTTCAGAATTCCTCTTCTATTCAGTCCATGGCCCGTTCATTACAAAAATCCTCCATCAATTTCTTTTAAAAGCTCGACCAGCTCAGTTTGGCCAACACCATGGCCTCCACCGAAGAGGAGTACACATTCCACCATGTGAGGGTTGCCCCTCTTAACATCTGAGAACCAAATGTCGCTTTCTAACTCTCACCACATTCACTTGATTGGAATGCCTGCTCTGTCTCCCGGATCCAATTCATACAAGCGACCGGATCGTCTGAGCCTTTGAATTCCGGTGGTCGGAAACCAAGTAACGCCTTAAAGGTGCAAATCTTTGACACTTGCCTTGCTTCTGGGGTTGGGGTCTCATTAGTAGGAATTTTGGGTCTGGTACCCCCGGATCCCGCCATCAAAATGTTTTCCGCCACCGCTTCGTGTCTACGGTTGTTAGTATCTCGGTCTTCAAGTAGCTTTAAAAACATTTCCTATTGTTGGTCCATCGCCGCGTTCATGGCTTGCATCATTCGATCCATCATCCTTAATTCCGGGGTCACTTCTTCCATTATCGGTTCGGATGAGACTAGGTTGCGACGGGGCACATGCTCAGGCCCTCTGCCCAACATATTTTGCAGTCATGGGGGTAAGTCTGTCGTTGTAATTCTAGGGTGGTCGATCGTAGACGACGATGCCTCTTGACCCTCCAGTCGATTTCGAGTATTTACCATTGACTGCCACACATACGCAAGAATATAGGTGAGAGATAGATTATACGAATTATAGACAAGGAAACATACTACTACATTCACTAATCATCATAACAATGGAAAACAAACATAATCACGTAAAACATCTTCATAATAACGTTAGCTAAGTGAAATTATGAACATGAGATACGTAAGAATTTTCATCACCATTACCATAACTCTAAATTTGTGTAATTTCCGTCGACTCTAAGACCGTCCTATCTTAAGAGTTCTACCCATTCTCACACGATCATAACTTAAAATCACAGCTTAAGTCTAGGTATTCTACATGCATACATAGTTCACTTAAACTACTGCTCTGATACCAACTTGTAACACCTAAAATTTTAGAGGAATTTAAAAATTGGAAAATTCGGCAATATGACGACTATAAAATGAGTAAACCTGAATAAGTAAAAACCTATCAAATCAATCCCAAGGTAACCTCCCGAAACGGGGAATAAAGTCATGACATTTACAAACTAAACCAACTGAAGAATAAATTCGACAACCTAATAATCTAACTTAGACAAGAAAGATTAAGGTCGAGTGTCGCTATCCTCCCAAAATATGTGTCCACTATCATCATTGTATCGGCCAATAAATCTTCCAAAAAGACGCTCTCGACCCCAAAGTCGACCACTCATTCCCGACGAATCCCACCGCTAGATTGACCTGTTATGCATGCCATTTTAAGAAAAAGTGTTAGGCGAGAGCCTAGTGAGATCAAACATTTTTGTTTAGAAATTGTCAATAGCAAGCGTAAGTGAAAATGAATTTATAATAATAATGATAATACTTTTTACCATAAAAGAATACCTCTTGGGTTAACGGGGGAGACCCGCTTATTAACACAAGTGACGGAACACAAGAGTAAGCCACTTGACATGTCAGTAAAACCAATACATATAGAAAGTACATGCAAGGGATGTTAGGCTCGGTGGCTTTAAACGTACACCCACGGAAAGTCAACTTCAACCACATAGGGCCCTTACGTTGAAATCCTCATCCAATATCGTAATACTTAGCACGTAGGACTTATAACCCAATCCGATGCCTAAACGTGCCTCAATGGGGAAAACTAGCGTTCCATCATTGGACAAAATGTTACACAAATATGGGGTCATGACTCTCAATTGAAATTAAATATGCCACATAACGCCAATATGAACTCACCTTGTAGGGTTGTAGCTTAAGAACCCTAAAATTCTAAGCAACTAGAGAGATGAGAGGAGATTCTTTAGAGACTTGGACTAGCACAAACCTAAATGTCATAAATGGTTAAAGACTTAGAGTAGATGGGAGACATTAATGGTGGGAGGGTGAAGAGAAGGACTTACCAGGTATTTCTTGGGAGGAAAAACGCAGCTTAAGAGTCTAAAATAAGAATATGGGAGTAATGAGGGTTTGGGGGCCAATTTTCTTCTATTAAGAGCTCTCCACGCGCACGCGGGTGCCCATATGGTTCCACTCGCGCGGTGATCCGCGCGGAGCACTAGAGCTGCGGTTGGGCAGAAACTCGCTCGGATGGTCGCGCGGTTCCACCGACACGGTGATCCGCGCCAAGCACTGTTCGATAACATTTTAACAATTGAGGGTTTGGTTTTCTCTTTCTTGACTCAAAAACAAAAATAAATGTCAAAGAAAATATCGTCAAGCCCTATAAAAGCATATTCAGAAACATGGTTTTGGATTGGGTTTTGATTTAGTATTCTTTGTTGAGAAATTGGGTTTTATGAATCGAACAAAGGCTCAGGTAAGAGGAAGGAGAAAGGGAATAGGTCTTCATTTTTTTTATGTTTGTGCGTGTGATTGTCATTGGAGAGAAAGCCACTTGCCAATTGGGGGTGGGGACGCGATGAAGATTGGTACAGGGAGTCATGTGGGGGAGGGGGTGTTTGGTTTGTTATATTTAAACAACTTGTACTATATGCTATTTTTTTAATAAACACATGACAAAGAGCAAAACGTGGATCATTTAACGGTAGCTACTAAAGGTCGTTGGGGTTAAGACGACTTCTGCAATGAAATTGAAACCTTGATGATCATCCTTGTTATCTCAAAAAAAGAAATGACAAAGACAAAAGTTTTTGGTAAACCTCAGGGATTATTTTTGTGATTTTCTTTCATAGGTTTTATGCAATCTGAACTTCTCAGTAAACCCTATTTATTGTTCAATGGAGTAAAATTTAAACGATACATATTGCCGATGAATTAGGGTTGAGATCACCAACAAAATTTTAGCCACAGAGCAGATCCAATACTATGTGTTGGTTGCTAGTATTTGTTCATGTATCAAAACACCATGATCATCTCATAGCTAAAAAAAGAACAATTGTTTCGATGAGTTTTTTAGAATCCAATAAGGCCATTCGGTATGTAAAAGATAAAAAGAAACTCTAATTCCTATCTCGATTGATTGATTAGACATGTTAGTACCACTTTTAGGTGTAACATACATGTTTTTCCTTAATTAATAGCATTTGCAATGAACTACAATTCAACAACATTCCATTTTCTGGGTGCAAATAATATTATTTCTTATTGTAATGATCTAATTTCAAGTTCCCGAACAAGGGTGGTGGTTTTAAGAAGGCTTCAAATAAGAGAAAGGGCAATCAATTCAAGGTGGATAGTGTGACGTTGGCTTGTAGTTAAGCAGATTGGTAGGCAAGACATAAACTTATTGTAACAATTCGACCTCATAATCAACATTAGATTAAAAATTGGTTACACATAAACAACTAGATTATGTATTTGAGTATGAAGAATTTGATCTAACAATTGTTTCTTGTTGTAACTGCAATGAAATAGATTATGCATGAAGGATGGGAATATCAATCCAAAGTATGGTCGAATCAGATATAGATGCAAGTATAGATGTACCTTTGTGTATTTGTGTAGCATTTTATTATTATTAGTACTTATATTTTATGTAATGTTAGTCCATTTTATCCCAAGAAATAAAAGGCTGCAAAAAAAATCAAAATATAGCTTCAAAGCCATTTAATGGATCTCCTTAGTGTTAGCTAGCAAAGTAACAACATTTAAGAGGTTGCCAGGAAAAGCATGGCAAGAAACGAAATGCTGAAGGGAAAAAAACTATCTTTACAAAGTGTAACTTAAATACTTATACATTCCCCAATATAATTACGTTACAATTTATTTGTAACACTCTAAAATTCAGAGTAAATTAAAACCTGGAGATATGGCAACAAGACATCCGTAATGATATAAACTTCCCATAAAGGGGATCAATCCTTAAGACTATACAAAACTCATACAGATATAGAATTTATCAACAATACTAATCTAAACATAACCGTCTAGACTACAACACTTGACGAACCAAAATTCACTAAAAGATGGGACTTAAACAATGCCCAACACCAAAATACTAGACATCTCAAAATATGCCTCGAGTCCGCGCTCGACTCTCAAAGACCCTGTGCAACCCACCGCTAAGGGAAACCTGTTATACACATCATTTGAGAAAAAATGTTAGGCTTAAAGCCTAGTGAGAACATATAGTTTATTCAAAATTAGAGATATAAACATCAGTATCATAAGGAAATCTTTTCATAAAGGTTTATTTTATAAAAGATAACATTTCGCCACAACCGGGCATTTTCGGTCCAAAACTCATCATACGATGACAAAAGAACCATTTTACCAAGGATTGTGGTGTAACACAAAGTAGACCACAAATCCGAGTTATGAGCTAAACAATTGGAATCCGAGGATACGAACACATAAGTCCGTGCTACAACGTGAGATCTAGCCCCAAGCAAAACCAATGTATACTCCTTCACTAGGATCTCTATGAACCATGGCTAGTATCCGACCTCACATAATCGTACCAAGTTGCCCCCAAGGATCATATGCATCCATAGCTACAAAATGGGGAATGTGACATCCCAACAATACAGTCGACTCAAAACCTAGGGATCCGCTAGTAATGGTACAGACTCGTCACAACAACATATGTGACCAACTATAAATAAACATATGGTATAAACACATTTTATAAACAAAATGTCATTTCCAGTTCAACTTCTGGTAAGAATGAAAATCATTAAAATGAGTTCTTAAACAATCTTTTCACATATCCACATAATGTGCAAGTAAAACATCATTTTACTTCAATAAGGCGGAACCAGTCATTTTAATCAAAACTGATCGGGAACCCCGAAAATCACCAAAAACTTCATTTATATCAAAATGTAGAGAACATGAAATCATACCGTAGAAATACTTCGGATTTCGCAAATAAGAGTTTTGACATGTATAAAGTTTGTAAAATGGAAGTAGGAACTCACCAGTAGGTTTTTAGAATAAAACCCGAAAAACCAGATATCGATCACGACGTAGAAGTGAAGCTTAAAACACCGACCCCTTGCTAGAAACACCGCAAACTAGCAACCAAATGAAGCCTTGAAGATCGAATGGAGAAAAAGGAAAAAGAAAGAGAGAGAGAGAGAGAAAATCTGAGATATCTAAAGAAAATATCTTACAAAAAGATATTTAAGCTACCCTCAAAGACCCACCAGCCATGACGCACGACCCGTGCGCTCACAAAGAAGGAACGGCGCACGGCCCGTGCGAAAACCCACTGTCGGGCCCAACCTTGAGCACGACTCGTGCGCTCTTTTCTGAAGGGGTCGTGCGCCCTGTAGACAGACGCATAAACCTCCTTTTTCCTTAATTCTTGATCGCAAAAGACCAAACAAAAATTCGGGGCGTTACATTATTGTATTATATTATATATGTACATGAATATTTCATCAACGAATATATATATGTGTGTGTGTGTGTGTATGTGTGTGCGCGCGCGCGCGCACGTGTCACAGGAGGGGTTGTTTTGAAGACTATAACATGGGTATAAGGTTTTTCACATACAAACACACACTATGTATTGGATTTTATACACATAGTGGGTCTAGACTTTAATTTACACATATATGTACACCGGGTCTAAGGTTCTACATATACAAGCACACCAAGTTTGGGCTCTTACACACAAACATATATTGGGTATCAGGTTCTACACACAAAAACATAAACCAATGCCTTAAGCCCTTGTGTTATCCCCCATTGGAGCAATTGGAGCAAACACATGTGTTATCCCCCTTGTGTTATCCCTCGTGATCAGATCAGATAGCCCTTTGGACGTAGTCCCCGACTTTAGCTTAAGCTTGGACTATAGTTCTTGTATTAGGACACTGGTCCATATTTTTACACACACAAACACATGTAGGAAAACAAATGTGGTGGGTTATGTGTTTTACACACATAAATACATGCCAGAAAACCAAGGTGGGGTTGTGGACTTTACACACATAAGAAAGTCAAATGTGGTGAGTTATGGTTTCTGTAATAACCGGGTCCAAGTTATTTAATTTTGTAAAGTTGAGTGTTTAGTTGATCAAGACTCAATGATGAGGGGGCTAGATGTAACATGGAAATAAAAGGGTTTTAACCCTAGTGACCTCATTCATTGTTAGTATTCGGCGGCTGAGAAGAGAAAAGTAGAGACTGTGGGAGATTTTTGGTAGAAGCAAGGAAGGGGTCGTGGCATTTGGATTCAAGGGTATTGTTGATCTTTTCTAAGGTAAGTTTCCCTATGATCAATGTTATCTATTCCTAGAATTAATGCCAAATTTAATCCTTGGTTTGAATTAGACTGTTGTTTTGAGTTTTGGGGTTTTGATTTGAAGGGTAGCTTTCTGTTGCTCGAACGACCTTAGGGAAGGGGAGGGTTTAGAATTTGCTTTGGCTATTGTTGGGATTAAATCCCCAATCGATGTTGGTTTCTATCAGAATCGAGATTCGTGATCGACCAAGGTTTTCCTTGGTTTGGCGCTGGTTAGACGTGAGCATCGGGGGACCCCGAGCTTGTTCCAGCCGAGCGACCCCAGAGGAGGTGGAACCGGGCGACCCCGGGAGGGAAATCCCAGGGCGACCCCGGGAGATGTAACCCCGGTCGACTTCGGGCATGGGGTGCTGGGCGGCCCCGAAAATTGGAGACCCGGGCGATCCCGGTCGTGCGCGACTTGGGTGACCCCGGTCATCTTCTCTAAGTAGATTTTCGGGGATGAGGGTTCCGATTTTTAATCTGATATTTCTTCTAGTAGCTTTGAAATATAGATTTCCCTTGATTTGGGAATAACCGTGAGATTTACTAAGCGACCCTTTATGCCTTAGGAATCTGTGATCCGTACAATTTCTAGAGGGAGACTTTGATCAGGACTTCAGGTGAGTTTTCTGAACTAAAGCCTCTTATAATGAAGAAGTTATGTTTTATGCATGTGAGTTTATATACAAGCCTTGAAATGATGTTGCTTTAATATTTTCCTGCGAGATTTATTTAAATGTTATAAAGATATTTCTATTATTGTTGTTAAAGTGGAAATGTATGCATACATGGTCATAAGTGTGTTATGCTCGGTAGTGTGAACTGAGAAGTTTGTTGAAAGTTTAAATGTTTTCTTTGAAGCTGAAAATGGTTTATTTTATGATAAATCTTTGAATGTTTGTTGAGTTAAAAACTGTTGTAAGAGAGGACTCACTAGACCGTTGGTCTAACCCTCACTCTTTCAAAATCTAAAAACCTTTTCAGGAAGGCGCCAAGTAGAAGGATCAGTTAAGGGCAAAGAGAAAGCGTGAGTGGTTCCCGATCTAGAAGACTCCACTTCATTTAGATGCTTTAAATTCTCAGTTGTGTAATAGATTGCTTCGACAAACCTTAAGACTTGATGTTAACTTGGGATCGTTTTGGCGTAAGACTTTTATTATTGTTATTATGCTTGTTTGGGTTGTTATAGTTTCACACACAAACACATAAGAGAAAACAAAGGTGATGGGTTGTAAGAATAAGAGAGAGAGAGAGAGAGAGAGAGAGAGAGAGAGAGAGAGAGAGAGAGAGAGAGAGTTCAAATTATGTCCTTATCCTTTTTATTTTTTAATTAAAAAATGTGATTTAACGTGAGGGATTGGATTAAATGGTTTTGATGGGAGTTAGTTTCCGGTTTTTAAAAATATATGGTCTTCGTTTGAACCATGATATATATAGGGAGAGGTTCATTTGAGAAATGGTAAATGTATGAGAAACAGAGAATTAATCTTAGTCATTCATCTGGTCAACATTTGCGTCTTTAACCGCGAAGCACCGGATAATTTCTTGCATGGTCTATAGAAGGTAGAGGGGTAGTTTCATAAAATACGCGAGATGAGTTTATATATAAACCTATATGATTCACATATGAACTATACGTTCATATGTGAATCAGTTAATTAGGTCATATGAGAATTAGTTAATTAGTTCATATATGAATTGTAAGTTCATATATGAATCAATTAATTACTCCATCCGTCCCAAAATAAGTGTCCACAATTGACTTGACACACAGTTTTAGACATGCATAATTATTACACATTTTTGTCACCAAATGACATCTTTACCCTTATTTAATGTTTCTCTTTCTTCACAACTCTTATATATTTGTGCATTAATTAAGGGTAAATGTGAGAATTTACTTATCTACTTTTTGAAAGTGGACTCTTATTTTGGGACAAACAAAAATAGAAATGTGGACACTTATTTTGGGACGGAGGGAGTAGTTCATATATGAATCGGTTAAAAAAGTTCAGATGTGAATTAAACTGATTCACATATGAACATATAGTTCATATGTGAATTATACAGGTTCATATATGAACACAGCCCGTGTATTTTGTAAAAATTACGAAAGTGTTCTTCTATTTTTGGAATAGTCGCAACTTTTGACCGGTCAAAGCCGCAACTTTTGACCAGTCAAAGCCGAAATATTTGACCAGTCAAATCCGATCTTTACCGTATGAATGACTAGGATTACTTCTCTATTTCTCATATATTTATCATTTTTCAAATAAACCTAATGTTATATATATATATATATATATATATGGGTGGATTTAAATGAGAACCGTAAACATTTTAAGGACTATTCATGTTGAATAATTCTAAAAAAATTATTCATCATAAATGTTGTGATAGATACTAATGAAGAAAATTATTTATAATGAAAATACATGATATTAATTAATGATAAAAATGCATCGTATTCATTATTATTCAATGTTACATATCATAAATAATACACGAAATAGTTGGCTTCCCAATTCCCAAAACATTTACGATTTTCATTTTTGAACCTACATATAATTGTATTCTTTGTTGAATATATTTATTGACATAATACAAATACAAATACAAATGAACATATTCATTAATGAATATATATATATATATATATAGTATATATTTATTGACTGATATACAAATTAACAAAATACATATTTTAATGAGATTTATATAATGTATATTTATCGATGAATATACGCTTTAAAATTAGCTACCAATTTTCAAAATCATTTGCGGTTCTCATGCATATATATAAATATCTCTCTCTCTCTCTCTATATATATATAACACCAATGTCAAAGCCCTAAGGTTCCCAACACCAACCCTACTATATATAAAAGTTTAATGTGGGTCATGATGTATATAAGTTAAGTAAATGGAATTGAAAACGATCAATATAATCAAAGTTTTGAGGATGATCAATACAAAGTTAAACTAATCAATCACAAATTCTTTTAGTGGAGTTGGATATATAAGGGTTAGGGTTTTGAGAATTTTGTAGCCAAAGTCTCTGCCATTGCCATTGCCATTGCCTTTTTTTTCTTTCTTTATTTATGTGTAGGCTTGTAGCCTTCTTGATTCTTTCAACATCATGTCTGATACATTGCAACGGATATGCCATAACATGCACCGATCGGATATGATCTCAAAACGAGATATATAATTGTCAAAGATAAAGGATAGGAAGCAAAAGAATCGAGATCGAAAACGAACAAGTAAGGTAAAGGTTAATTAGCAAAATGAACGTTGAATGTGTTGAGCAAGTTCCTCTGCACTAAGCCGGCATTCAACTCCAATCTACCAAGAAAGCAAAGTCCACTAATTAATTAAAACATGCATAACATCATTTTTCTCAATCATATATAGAGTCATTTTTGGTTTTCTCGATGTCAAATTAGTGTTCTAAACTACGATAGAAATTAAATAACCTGTTTTAATTACTTCCAAAAAAAAAAAAGCAACCTCTAATTTGATAATAAAGATATTTGATTATTGATCAACCAAGATCTAAAATACCCTTAAAAAGACCAAATTAAAATAAGGAAAAACTATGAACCAAAATTAGAGGTTACAAATATAAGGTAATTAATTGTTACTAATGCAAATTAAAATGGGTAAAATTGGATTAAATAACTTATAAGAAGTTGAATCCTTTTAGATATCCCAAAAAAGTTATGACATTTTTCCGAAACTTATATTATTATTATTATTATGTTAAAATAGATTAATAACAAAATTAAGGTTTTTATTTAATTATAGTGTTCATTATTTATTTTATAAAACTAGATCAAATTTCTCAGAGTATTAGCTTCAAGTAATTAATAACCCCATGTTACATGAATTAATATAATTAATATATCAAAGCATATATATATGCATGCAAATTAATTAAGTCATACAAAAAATCAAATCTTTGGCTTACCTTGATGGTAAAGGAGTTAACCATGGCTTCATCAACAATACTAATATTGGCCTGAAGAACTTGAAGAGACAGATTTTCAAGAACCCTTATCACTTTTGTTACTTGGCCTTGTATCCTCTTCGACCAAGTCTTTAAAAGAAGATTACCCCCCACCAACTTCACCTCAACTTCAACAATGGCCGACTTTAAATTCGCCATAACCTCATTATAATTACCACTATCTATGAAAGAATTAGCAGGTGAATAATAATGGTCAAGTGATGAAGTTGATATTGATGGAGATAATAAGTAAGAATTAGAAGTTGGAGTCACCGCCACCGCCACCGGTAGCGGTGACCGGTATGGGGTTGCTGGTTGTGGGGTTCTGGGGCTAATGGGCAAGCTTGGTCTAGGGCTGACAGATAAGGTCATGGGGCTTGAAACAAACCTAGGGCTTAGTACTTCACTGTAAACTTTTCTTTGCTTTTTTGCTTCTAGGGTTTGTAGAATTTGTTGCAATTCAGTGATGTAATCTACTACTCCTCCAATTATTGATGCTTGATCACCCTGAAAAGTTTCATACAACATATTATAATTCACATATGATGATCAAGAAAAAACTGTTAAAGATTACTCTTTTTTTATAATACTAACTTTAAGTTTTTATGAATGGAAAGTGTAGGTTGGGTTCTAAAGAAATTGATGTTAACATGAGAAGTCTGTTAGATAAGAAATGGATGCATATTAGGATGAGATGCACCGGATCAATTCTCTTCTAAGTCGCAAATCATGGGAGGACATTTGATTAAAAATGGTTCACATCCACTTCTCATCTTTCTCACGTTAACCTCAACTTCTCACATGATTTTTCGCCTGGAAAGTGTTTTGATGATTTACCCTTTTGACATAGAAGCGAGGCATAAGCGATCGGAGAACGTTTAAGTGTTCGTTCATCTGCTTCCTCCGGTTCCTCTCCATCGTCATATGCGACACCTTCTGCCGCCCATCGGAGTTGGGACCGCCGTTGTCGTCCTCCACCACGGACAGCTTTTGTCTCTTCTTTTTAGGGGATGAAAGATCCAGCTTACGAGACACCACCGGATTCACACCACACCGTCTTTCAGCTACCGGTGTGATGGCGGTGAGTTCACCGGAAACACCGGCCTCCAAATGATCATCAGGTGACAAGAAACTGGTTTCTTCAAACTGGTCATGGAAGAAATCAGGCAAGAAAGTACAATGACTAGCCATTTTGATTATCAAGAAACGAATTTAAGAAAGAGGAAACGTCAAATTTAGGTCTGGCGGGTGTGGCAATAAAACAAACAGTTGATGTGCACTTCTCTCCAAAGGGTAGATCAGTTCAATTTCAGATGATATGGATGGATTTGTATGAACAGCAATCGTAGGAAAACGACTCAAAAAGATTTTAGCGAAGATGAGGAGGAAAGAAATGCCAAAACGAGGAAATATTTAATGGAGTTCTGATCATGGATGGTGACCAGGCTACGAACATTATCCTGCGTCTCCCTCTGAGGACTGTTTTCTGTGGGCTATCATACGTTGATGATGTATTGGCCGTTAGATTCTTTTCCACTGGGCCATAGCCCAAACTGAAAGAAATAAATTTGAAACGATATTATTTGATTATTAATTACTAGTTACGTACCCGTGTGCGATACGGTGCGAAGCATCATGAAAGCGAAAAAATATTTGACAAAGGTATGTATCCACTCACGAAACATCTCGAAATCAAAATGACAACCATGTTTCATGTTAAGTTTGTATAGTCTTTGTCCTTATCGATACTTAGTCTATGAAGACATGCTTGAGTCGCTTGGTGTACACATATGTGAATCATGTATCGACTTTGAATTACTATGATATGCATTTTCATCTATTATGTGTACATCATCCAGAAGATACTCTATAAATGTCATTAGTAGTTTTAATGCTTAATAGAGGTGAATTGTGTAACCGGGGAATTGTAGAACTTCAATTAGAAATAAATCAATCATATTTCATTTTTGTCTTATTTTTGTCCATACTAATGTTATTTGTATTTACAATGTAGCTGGTTATACATTTTGAATAAATCTAATTAAAAGATATACCTAATATAGGTATGTATAGATTTGTATACCTGATTTTTTTATAAAATAACCATATATATATATATATATATATATAGAGAGAGAGAGAGAGAGAGAGAGGGTCATTCATTTGTTAACCAATCTATTAGTGCTAACCGTGCTAACCGATTTTCGATCAATCAGAATGCTCCATCAATTTTGATAATGCTTATTGACTGTAAGGGCAGTAATGTAATTTAATTATAGTTGACCAATCTAATATTATTCCATTTCCACGCCATATGAATACCATTTCCTTAATTATATGAGTTTTGTTATGGTAATTATACTCAAATTAAATATAATATTTTCAAAATTAATTTTGGTTCATATTTTTTTCAAATCTGAAGATATCATTTACTTTTTTTTAGGGATTCAATCGATTAACCATTGATCAAGCTTATCGATTGAAACAAGGAGGTTTTTTTTCACAAACATATCGATTCTTTCAACAAGGTTTTTTTTCGTGGATTAAACTTCTTATCTTCTTGGTAAATTTCACAATGAGCGATGATAATCGAATCACGAATGTTGTTGATAACGAGAGTTTATTGGAATCTATTTTCGAAAGGCAAGACGTTGATCCGTGCACATTTTACGATGATCCTGTTCGACCATTGAATTCCGGAATATCCCAAGAGTTCGGTAATTCTACCGGACTTGATGACATCTCTGTCAAGACCAATTTCGATAACCTCCCAACTTCTAGTTCAATGCATCCGGAAAATAATATCGGTAAAAGGAACTATAATGTATTTTGAAGACGAGCATGTTGATATAACTGCATGTTGAAGACGAGCATGTTGATATAACTGCATGTTGAAGACGATCATGTTGAACACTATCCATACAGTATGCATATATGCACAAGTGTTAACAAAGTGCATTTGTTCATTTGTTAAATTCATGACATATGTTTAACTGCATGTTATGTGATTCCATAATCTAATTTAGGGGAAACATGTGTTTTTTTTTTAACATTTACCGTACAGTAAGATTTTGTTTTTGTTTTTTAGTATGTTTTCGTGTAGTGTGCATAAATGCATATGTACACATTAGCAACCCTTAAAAGATGAGTAGATGCATATATGAATTTCTTAGATTCTATACACTTAGAGCATGCACAAATGCATATCCACAATTCTTATATCGTTTTCGTATGCATATTCAAATTGCAAATATATACATGAAGGCTTGATAAATTGAACAATGCACACATGCACATAAAACAAAAACGTTTTAAACATTTAAGTTTGAAACGTAACATATAATCATATGCACATATGCAATCTTAAAAGATGCACAAATGCATAAAGATGCACAAATGCATATATGCATTTTCTACTCTTAAAAGATGCACAAATGCATATATGCATTTTCTACTCTTAAAAGATGCACAAATGCATATATGCATTTTTCTAGATTTCATACTCTTAGAACAAGACACATATACACAGACCAACCATTTTAAACATATTTTATTAGAAACATATGTCCACATTAGCAACCCTTAAAAGATGAACAGATGCATATATGAATTATCTATATTCCATACGCTTAGAACATGCACAAATGCATATTGAAATTGCAAATATATACATGAAAGCTTAATAAATTGAACAATGCACACATGCACATAAAACAAAAAACATTTTAAACATTTGAGTTTGAAACTTAACATATAACCATATGCACATATGTAATCCTTCAAGATGTACAAATGCATATATGCACTTTCTACTCCTACAGTGTTGATAATTCTTTTGGAAGTCTATTGCAAGTCCACTATAAGTCTACCCATAAACTTTCATCAATCACCACCTTCCTCCAAGCACACGAAAAACCCACCCACCCACATCTGAAAAATTGACCAAAATGGATGACATTGTTGTCGATTTTCTGTTGGAGAGCCTGAAGGAGATACTGAGTTGTACCCATCTTTAATTTGGTAAATTTATATGGACCATACACCATCTCATTAACTCGTTTTCTATATTTGGATACAAACAAATTATCACATAGTGACCACCGGAAAATATTAAAGATCGCCATGGCCACCGGAGCTGCCGGAGATGGGATGTTTCAGAGATTATACGACGGCTGCATATCCACCGACGAGATGGTTGTTCGAAGGAGGCCTTACAACAGCAACTGCAACTGCGCTCTTCATAAATATTCCGGCGGTGGTCATTGCTCACCGGTCGAAAAAGTGCCGTATTCGATGAGGCGGTCTTGGAGTGAAGGTTCCATGGCCGCCATGAACTCCTCCATGGTGGTTTGATTTTGACGAAGAAAGTGTTTTAAGGGTGTTGATCGATAAAACGTGTTGGGTGGGGGGGGGGGGTAGAATCCCTAATTTGGTGGGATTTGATTCATAGCGGATTGTTACCAAATTAAAGATGTTGGCATTTTGACAAAATTACCCTTCTGCTCTTATGCATTTTGTTTCTATGATACCTTTTTAATATTTTATTTTAATAGAAATTCAATTAATTGTGGGTCATTGATCTTATAATTCTATGGTTGAGATCGGTTAGTACGGTTAGTACTAATGGTACAGTTAGCAAATGAATGGGACCCTATATATATATATATATATAATAATAATAAAATTGGTACGTATTTATTCTATTTTATAATACTACTAAATCAAGAAATATTCGAAAATTAGATTATTTTGAAAATATTGACGAAAAATAATAATGGTGTAATTTATAATAAAAATAAAACGTGTTTTTAATATATTTTAGTTGATCTATAATTATTTAATAGTACGGTTAAATTAAAAAATATTCAATATTGACTCGTTTTGAAGATATTGACGAGACAATTACAATGATATAATTTGTATAAAAAGAAATGTATTTTTTCATTGCATTTTTATTCATATACGCTTATTTGTGTTAACATGATAAGATCGTAAAATGAAAAATAAAAAAGTAAGTAATATAAATTAAATTAAATAACTAATTATAAGGGTGCTAAATGTAACCTTGAATCTTTTTAATATAGTAGTATAGATAAGGATGAAAAATGGAAATATAAGGAATATAAAACAAATTAATTCGGACGTGATATTTAATAATATGATTAAATCCAAGAATATTCAATATTGAGCTCATTTCGAAGGTATTGACGAAACGATTACAATGTTATAATGTGTAAAAAAAAGAAATTATTTTTTAATGCATTTTAGTTCATATACGGATTATTTATGTTAATATGACAAATGTTTAAAATGAAAAATGAAAAAGTAAGGTATTAAAAGTAAAACTAAACAACTGATTACAAGGGTATTAAATGTAACTTATATATTTAAAAAAGATTGAGTGAATGAGAGATTTAGGGTTTGTTCGTTTGTGGCTTAATGAGCTGGATGGTGGATATGGCTGATTCGCACAGCCATATCCGGGTGTTCGGTAGTAGCTGAACCGGTCAGCCCATGGCTGATTTGGTAAGCTAAAAAAACTTGGTCCTTTACACTCGGCCACAAATTTTCCCCACCTACCCTTTGTTAAACCTCTTCTCTTTTTACAAAAAAAAAAAAAAAAGGATAGCTCCTCCTCCACAAAAGACCTCTGTGTACTCCAACTCCAGGAAAAAAAAGAGATGACTCTGACCTCCTTCTTCTTCTTCTTCTTGAACCAGGGAGGTGTAGAAGAACCGATGGGAATAAATGGAGGTGTCGTTGGCCAGTGCTAATTCCTCATCAGAAGTACTGTGAGTGCCACATACACAGAGGCCGATTACGTTCAAGAAAGCCTATGGAAGTTCATAAAACTGTATCAACATCGAACAAAACCATTTCATCTCTGAAACCCGCTTCTAATCTTCAATCCGTTGCAATCAACGATGCTAGAAATCATAGCAAGGTTCATATCAATAAGCAAAGTTCATATCAATAATCAAAGCTTCAAATCACATGATTCAAAGTAGCTTAATGAGCTGGAGGTTGAAGATGATAAAAGTTGGAAGACTTTTGATGATGGCAGCTAACATAAGGCAAAGTAGAGCTTGAAGAAATTACATAATAAAAGAAATTAAAACCAAATTTATATATTGCAAACTTTTAATGAAAAATATTTCAAAATTTAAAGATAGATATTTCAAAATATTTCAAAACTTACATATGAACTCTTTTTTAATTAGAAAATAAAGACTAGGGTAAAATGGTCATTTCTAACATTCAGACTGTTTATTGAGCATAACAATCGAACAACAACTTAGCTGTTAACACACAGACAAATATATCTATACAGACAGCTATATCCATACAGGTTTTAACAGAAAATGAACCAAACAACACCTTAGGGAGGAATGAGAATGAGTGTGCTTTTAGAGGTTGTACGATATGCTATTGTCTTAAAATTTTCAAAACAACCGTAACAGAATTTTAATAAGATAGTATAGATATATTTACCTATCAAATTTGAGATATGGATCAATATTTTTTTCAAAAGAGTTATACTTGGATTAACTTATAATCATTTGGTAGAAATCCGTCGATAGATTTTAATATTACTGACAGATTATTGACAGGTTTTGCAATGAGATGGGGAATTTATAATTCCCTATTTAGACTTTTGGGCCTTTCATCTTTTTTCTTAGTCATATATATGAATAGAAAGATAGATTCATCCATCTATCGGATACGATCAATAAAATGTATTTTTTACATTAAAAAATATTTATATGTATTACATATGTAGGTGAAGGATCGTGTGAGAAGTTGAGGTTAACGTGAGAAACGTGGGAAGTGGATGTGAGCCGTTGATCACTTTTAGTTTCGTGCCCTCCCATGAATTGTGTCTTAGAAGGGAATTGATCCAATTCATTTCGGTGCATCTCATCCTAATGTCATCCTTTTCTCATCCAACGGTTGATAACCACTTCCCATGCTTCTCACTTTAACCTCAACTTCGCACCGGAACCCAATCCTTAATATGTATGTGTCATTAATGCATTTATACATGTGTATTTGTCTAGTTTGATACGTACAAACACACACACACACACACACACACACACATATATATATATAGAGAGAGAGAGAGAGAGAGACTTGGGATCACGTGAGACCACCCTGTTTTCATGAGATCAGTGAGACCACATGTTTACGGTTGAAACCTCACAACAAAACACTGTATGTTTGAAGACATAGATGATGATTCAAACAACGAAAATGAACTTATTTTATTTGATCATTCTTCTGATGAGTAACTTGTCTTCTGTATGTTTATTTTGGCATTCTCCTTTTTTAATGTATAAAATAGAATTTGCATTTTTTTTTCAGACGATGACACGTCGTCCACGAGGTAGAGGTCGAGGTAGGCCTAAGCGGAGGTAGGGGCAACAGTAGCATTGACATCTTTGACAACCCGCGCTGATGACTTTGGGGAGTTTTTGGATGACACCACCCCGACCCTTGGACTCGAGGAGCAGAAGGATATCCATCTTTCGGGTGCTTCAGGGTCGGCGAGAGGTCCCAATCGTTTGATGTCGACACCACGACATCCTTAGCGAGAGCATATCATTCTAGTCCGGAACAGAAAAGACTGGTAATTAGATGGGTATAAGGATTATATTACATAATCGAATGATATGAATAACTTTTGTGTTGTATATTTTTTAATTGTGTAGGTTTCTAAATACACATGTTGTCTGGGAGATCGCCTCCATTTTTACGTCTTCGTTTCGTGGTCTGTGGTTTCGCTGGAAGGAGATCCCTCAGGCTGACCGCGATTACATGTTCGATCGCTTTTGGGATGGTACATAAATCACTTTTAAATTAATTGTACACGTCATATTATTGTTTTAACCTTGATACATATCTTGTGTATGTAGGGTAAGTTTCAGTGGGACCCGATGCATGAGGTAGAGGTTTATGATGCATAGGTCCATACCATGCACAATAGGTACGGGGATTGAATGAGGGTTGCACATGAATGGGTCACGACACGTGCTTTCCTAGTGAATGGGGTGTGGTGGGACAGTCAGGACTTCACACCCATTAGAGGACACCACCCTCCCTGTATCCTAGAGACATATTGGCACCAGATGATTGATTAGGTTTTATATTTATTGTGAGCTTTGTGCATTACCTTTGTTTTATACTGACTTATGTGTTATGTTTTTAATAGGAGTGGATAATGACCGTTGGAAAACCCAGTCTAGGTCCGGTAGGGCCAATCGGGTGACCAAGTTTGAGTTGGTATCGTCCACAAACAATGGGGATTGATAGTGTTGCACAACATCGACACCATATGTAAGTCTACAATTTTTAAATATGTAATTAGATTTGTATGTTTACTAACAACTTAGTTTAATTGTCTATTGTAGAAAGAGACATGGGGTCGTGATTCGAGTTCTTCGAACCGGAAGGTCACTCAGGGTCGTCTGACCCACCTACTGATCCTTCGGTGTTCATTTACCCCAAAGCGGCTAAAGCGGTGGTATGTTTTCTAAAATCATTACTTTGTTTTATAGAACCATTTGGTAAGTTTAAAGTAATATATTTTAATAAACGTAGTGATATTATTAGTTTGGGATGTCACTATTGGGCAGACGTTAGGCTATGACTATGTAAATATGGTGGATATCTTTTAATTTTACAACCGTTATGCTACTAAATGTCTACAGATATAAGCTCACTCGTTTTTGTTTTAGTAACCATATGAGCGGTTTCGAGAGCTTAGGGATGAGGCACAGGCTAGCCAAGATCCTGACACCCTCCTTCCAGTGAGTCATCTCTTTGGGAGTAGAATGTCAGAGGACAGAGAAAGGCCCGTCTTTTTGGGTTCAGAACCTCCCAGGATCCTCGATATGTTATGACCTGTGATTGTAGTAGCAACACCAGGACATCATCGTGCCTGGATCGGCATGGTGGCATGTTGGTTATATTGTTATGTATCATGTCGTTACCTTTGATTGTCAATAAATACTGATTTTTGTCAAATATTGTATATTTACAGGTAGCTAAGTTGAGAGAGAAAATAGAAGGATAGAGGAGGAGACAAAGGAGTCGAAGTTGCAGGATGAACGCTATATGGTCCAATTGGAGACCGAAAGGAAGCATAACACATATTTGTGTTCCAACAGGCTACCAAGCTGAGAGATCACTTTGTCATAGCAGTTTGTTGCTTTTATGCGGCAGCAGGGATACATTTTCCCCCTCCTAGCCTTCCCTCTAGTTAGATTGTTGCGCATTTCTCATATTATGTTTTGAATTGTACAAATTTAGAATTTAGAATTATATAAATTGGTAGTTTTGAATTTGTTGGGCTCTTTTGGTTTGTTATTTTTAATTTATGAGCAAATTTTGTTTAAAATATACAGGAAATACAAATTTTTATTTTATTTTACACTTAGCACAAAATCAACGTCGAAAATTCGTCGCTAAAGTTGGTGGGCCCATAGCTAAAGTCCGTCGCTGAACCATAGCGTTAATGGAGTTTGTCGCTAATCCATCGCTAATAGTGCTCATCACTAATACATCGCTGAATTTCGTCGCTAACCCATCACTGATCACATCACCCACGACCCTTTGCCCCACTGACTATCAACGACAGAATTTAGCATTAGCGACAAATTAGCCACAACCTTGTCTTTTGCTGATAGGCCCAATTTTGTAGTGAAAGTCCACCAAGACCGATTATGACTCACTTAAATCAAATATGACACATTAAAGCCCACTAAAACCGATTACGACTCATCAAGACCCAATAAAACCTATTACGATGTACTAAGAAATTAAATAAAAATAAATGTCCATCGATAATCCTTTGATACTATATGCATATAACTTATGGTTATCGATAACTTCCATTGGAAAAACAAAGTAAAACAAAAATTAAATTAAAATGAACGTGTGTTGGTACTATGTGCACATAATCGACGAATTACTAGGTTTTCATTAAAATATTAACTTAATATAAATAGTCATTGGTACTTGTAGATCCCAGATTCAACAATTCATGATCAAATAGAGATAACAAGATGAGATTGGGAGAGAATACGTTTATTCACCTTGAAAACGAACAACATAACACAAACCTAGAGAGAGAATATGTTTCTCTCTCTAGAACACGCAATGTCTCTCAAAGACGGCTACATTGTGAATAATGACTTAACACAAAACCCTAAACACATAAACTATATATACCTCCCCCTCTCTCACTTGTTTTAACCTAAAGCGCAATCCCAATTACAATTTAAAGCCCAAATACAAATATTAATTGTAAACTCCTTTATAAAACTTTCAAACTTGGACAATTTATGTCCTAACAATCTCCCCCTAAAGTTTTGTAAAGTAATCATCATCTTTGAAGCGCCAACTCTTTTCCCCCTTTATTTCTTTGAAAAACTTTAGCTTTGCGTATCTTAAAAATAGCTCATGCTCCCCCTTGAATGAATCTCTTATCCTTCAAAGTTTCAACTTTAAATACCAGATTCGATGTGTGCAATAACCTCGACTGAGTGCACTAAAGACAACTTTTATCTCTAGAAACTCAACACATTCGTTATGCCCATAAGAAAGAAATGTGTGAGTTTTGCATGATAAACACAGTGCATCTTCAGTTTATAACAACGAATCTGCCTTTGAAGCGCGAGTTGAATAGGAGTTCAGCTTAAGAACTTGTATTGATCAGCTCGTAGAGGAAGCAACTTGTAGCAAACACTACTAGACAAGGGTTATAAGAACCAATCAACAACTGTTATAATTTACCGACCCATAATGTTGGCACCTAATCACATTAAACATTAAAATCACAAAAAAACGAGGATGGTGCTGATGATATCAAAGGTTGGTGTTGGCTTCATTAAACCCACAACCGCTAGACATAAAATTGGACACCGGCGATCCATTATTTTGAAATCATAGCCACCGATTTAATCTAATTTGAAAAAAAGCTGCAAGCTGCTATTCACAACTTCATACATCGACCCATGATCTCTTTAACACCAATCATATTTACGCTTAAAACTCTTGGATGGCATGGGCTAAAATAAAGTCCCGACCGTGAGTGTTTAATTCCCGGGTGCAGCGCTAACTTCATACAAAACAAACCCGGATGCCCATGGAGATCAAGAGCCGTCGGTCATGTGGCTACATTTTAAAATTAACCCACTACAACCGTCATTCTCAAGTGAAAAACTCACAACCACCATCAACCATTAGTCTTCCACCGTCGCATTATCAAAACAATCAGGTGATTACAATTTTGTCCATTGACGCCATCAACAAAAAATATTTAAGCATCCCACTATCTTGTATCAACCAATCACATTACACTTCAAAATCACAAAACCCAGATGGTAGATGGTAAGTTGCTGCATTTTAGGTATGGGCTTTTATTCACAAAGAAAACCATAGCCTTCACTTACAAATTTTTGGAACCGACCCACTAAAAGTTTTATCACCCAATCACAAATTGGATCTCATTTAAAAATAAAAACATAGCCGCCGATGAAAAAGGTTTATCCACCGATCCATTATGGTTTGAATCAAAAATTAAACAAACAGTCGTCGGTCTCCAAACTTAACAAATCAAATCCAAAAATCAACAATTTATCAAAAAACTTGGGCTGTAGAAACATGAACTGTCGAAAAACGATCGAATCGATGAAAAAAAATTCGTCGATTAGGCTCTGATACCACATGTAGATCCCAGATTCAATAATTCATGATCAAATAGAGATTACAAGATAAGATTGGGAGAGAATACGTTTATTCACCTTGAAAACGAAGAACATAACACAAACCTAGAGAGAGAATGTGTTTCTCCCTCTAGAACACGCAATGCCTCTCAAAGACGACTACATTGTGAATAATGACTTAACACAAAACCCTAAACACATAAACTATTTATACCTCCCCTTCTCTCACTTGTTTTAACCTAAATCCCAAGCCCAATTACAATTTAAAGCTCAAATACAAATATTAATTGTAAACCTCTTTATAAAACTTTCAAACTTGGACAATTTATGTCCTAACAGTACTATATATGTGCATATATATTAGACAAATTACTGATTGTTTCCATTATAAAACAAAAAATAAAATAAATAAACATTCGTTAATAATATGTCAGTAATGTTTAGGGGCGTTTGGTTCGTAGAATGATTTCTGAAGGAATGAAATTTGTCTAAGGAATTGGAATCTAGAAGGAATTGGAATGTAATGTTATCAGGTTTGACCAAGTGTTTGGTTGGCAGGAATGAAATGTAATTAGTCAAATGAATTGGAATATGTCTGTTTTGTTTGTAAAGAAATTGGAATGGAATTATGAAAAATGACAAAAATACCCTTTCTTTTATTTTCATTTTTTAATTTATATTTTTTTAAATGTCGAGAGAGAGAGGAGAGAGAGGGGGAGAGAGAGGAGAGAGAGGGGGGAGAGATTGGAGAGAGAGAGGGTAGAGAGAGAGGCGAGAGAGAGGGGAGAGAGAGGCGAGAGAGAGGGAGAGGAGAGAGAGGGGAGAGAGGAGAGAGAGGTAAGAGAGAGAGAGGAGAGAGAGAGGAGAGAGAGGAGAGAGAGAAGAGAGAGGAGATAGAGAGAGAGGAAAGAGGAGAGAGAGAGGAGAGAGGAGAGAGGAGAGAGAGAGGAAAGAGAGAGGAGAGAGAGAATAGAGAGAGAGGAGAAAAATAGATGAGAGAGAGAGGAGAGAGGAAAGAGAGAGAGAGAGAGAGGAGAGAGAGAGAAGAGAGAGAGAGAGAGGAGAGAGGGTATTTTTAATTTTGTTAAGAGGGTATTTTTGTCATTTTTCAAAATATTGGATGAAATGGAATTCAATTCCATCACTTTTGTGAAGGAATGACCAAATCCACATTTGAATGAATTCATGGAATTCATTCCATTCCATGGATAACCAAACATCATGATGAAATTTGGTCAATGGAATTGACCATTCCAATTCCATCAGATTCCGGCAGAATCCAGCGAACCAAACGCCCCCTTAGGGTTTATCAACAAATAATTGATGGAATTCAGTTTTTTAAAAGACTCAACCCCCACTGTTTCAAGACTTATCTACGACGCCACGTTAAACCCGTGGCACGCGTAGGTGGAGTCATGGGTTGGGTTGATCGGGTTAAAAAGACATTTGAAAAACCCAACCCAATGGTTATGGTTTGAAAAATCTCAACCCAACTCCACCCAAAATGCAACCCATCCCAATCCAAATTGCAAGGGTTGATGGGGTTAGTCGGGTTGATACTTTGATATATTAAAATATTCTCCTAACGTTAAATATGTTGTTTTCTCTACTCATAATTTCCTTTTCATCATCAATCATCTAGTTCAACTTATTCCCCTTAAATCTTAAGTATATCACATTCAACTATTTTTCTTAATTTCTGTATATATATATATGTTCACAGTTATTAAAGATATATATCAAAGAGTTATATGAAGATGGAGAAGAAATCAAAAGTATATGTATATCAAAAGGATATGTGATAGTGTAATTGTCTAATGTACACATTAATAGGGACTTAACAATCATATTAAATCCGATAAATAAAATGATATCGTGTTTATCGGGTTGGGTTGGGTTGGGTTCAAATGACCGTAAACCAATTCCACCCTAATGCATAATTTTTGTAATGTGTTATTTGATTTTTTTATCTTTTTAATTCTACTATATTGATTAATTTAAAATGTTCAATATCATTGGCTAATTGAATAATAGTAGAAAACGCATGTGTATACATGTATAGATTTGTGATCATAAATCACATTTTACAAAACGTTATGGTCTCGTCGTGGCTCCTAAGGCTACTTCACCTTATCACCACATCACAATTCATGGCATTTAAAACCTTGATGGGATCATAAAACATATATCAAAAATAAAACCTTTAGCATTCATTGACAATTTTCTAACGCTCTTATAAATTTATGGTGTCTAAAAATTATCAATAATACGTTGTAAAGTGCAATGGGTTAAATATAGTTTTAATTTCCACAATCTTCTGTGGATAATTAGTCTTAAATTTTTTGATATATAATACTGTCAATAATCGCTTAGTTATTTGTGTTGGAACATATAGTATTTATCACTTGTTGTCCCATATAGGAAGAGTGAATTTTGGTCCTTATAATTAGCGGTCCGTTAATTTTTCGTTAACTCCGTTAGTTAATTAATTCGGTTATTTTTGGAGGGAAATTGAATCATTGCACCTTTTCATGAAAGGTTGCATCTCTTCAAGAAATGTTGCACCTCTTCATTAAAGGTTGCACCTTTTCATTTTTCTGCTCTCTCTCTCTCTCTCTCTCTCTATATATATATATATATAATAGTTTCCTTCAAAGAAATGAGATTAATTTTTTTTCTTTGGTTTTCACTCTCCTTCACAAACACAATAATCATGATCATGAGAAGAAACATGTAGGATCGTTGCCTACTGTTCTTAGAATCGAGGAGGTCCTGAGAGGAGTTAGCCTAGATCCATCAACGACTTAGTGGGGGCTAATATTCCTTAAGGATAGTGATTTAATCACGTCCTCGTTTTAGTCTAAAATTTTGTTTTCTGTCAAATTCCCTATATCTAACAAACTTAAGGAATATTAACATGGATGCTTCAACTATGATGCTAAGGATGGTCTGTCAATATTCCCTCAAACTTGACAGAATGGATGGAATGAACTTCACTCGTTGGAAGGAGAAAATGAAGTTTCTATTAACTGCTGCTAAAGTTTATTACATACTGGAGACGCCACAAATTGTTGTGTTTAATGAAGAGGAACAAAGACAAAGGGAACACGATGACATGCTGTGTAGTGGATACATTCTGAGCACCCTCACTGATCACTTGTATGATCTCTACACACTGATGACTTCTGCAAAGGAAATCTGGAACACTTTATAGGAAAAATACAAAGTTGAAAAGGAAGGAGAAGATAAGTTCATTACTTTTAAAATTTTTGAATTTGCTATGAAAGATAATGTTTCTATTATGGATCAAGTGCACGAATTTCTAATTCTTGTCTCAAAGTTCAAGAATTTCAACATTGTAATTCCTGATAAATTGGTGGTTGGGGCTATCATTACTAAATTACCCCCATCATGGAGGAATTACAGAAAAAAGTTGATGCACACTTCCGAAGATTTCACTTTGGATCAAATTCAAAAACATTTACGAATTGAAGAGGAAACTCGTATTCGTGAAAAGAATTTGGATGGTGCATCTACTTCTAAAGTCAACTATGTTGAATCTGGAAAGAATCGAGGCAAGAAAAGGAAGGCAGATTCATCCTCTTATACAAACACTCAAAAGAAAGGCAAGAGGCCTTTATCCGAAATCACTTGTTATAAGTGTGGTGGAAAAGGTCATGTGAAGAAATTCTGTAAGAATCCTAACAAGAAGAATGGAAGTGGTGATGCAAACATAGTCGAAATTGCAGAACCTACAACTAAAATTACTGCCATGGTTTCTGAATTAAATATCTCTATGATTCAAGAAATGCATGTTGCAAGCTTTAACATTTCTGATGATTGGTGGTACGATTCTGGTGCGACAACACATTTTTGTAACAACAAATCATTGTTCAAGGACTACATGGAATCGCAAAAAGGACATGAAGTATTGATGGGCGATAATCATACTTCAAAAGTGTTTGGAATGGGTTCTGTTGAATTGAATTTCACTTATGGAAAAAAAAGGTTGTACTCAAGGATGTTCTTCACGTTCCTAGCATTAGGAAGAATTTGGTTTCTGGTTATAAGCTATGTAAAAATGGAATAAAGGCTGTGCTAGAATTTGATAAAGTGATTCTATCTAAAGTCGGTGTGTTTGTAGGCAAAGGTTATGTTGCCGATGGGATGTTCAAACTAAGTATAAATAAAATTACTACTTCTACTTACATCGTTGATTTTTTATTTGCTTCAAATTTTAGCATTGAATGTTCATCTTTTAGTTTATGGCATCATCGACTAGGACATATAAATTATAGAACAATGAAATACATGTCCAAACAAGGAATTATTTCTTATAATAATTATCATAATGAAAAATGTGAAATTTGTGTTCAAGCAAAAATGAAAAGGAAACCTTTTCCAAAGATTGATAGGAACACAACAATCCTTGAGTTAGTTCATTCGGATATATGTGAATTGAATGGGCAACTAACTAGAGGAGGAAATAGATATTTCATAACTTTCATTGATGATTGTTCTAAATATACTTATGTATATTTGTTAAAAATCTAAGGACCAAGCTTTTGATGCATTCAAAAGATATAAGGCTGAAGTAGAAACTCAAAAGGATAAAAAGATACAAATACTTAGAAGCGATAGAGGTAGAGAGTATTTTCCCACGTAATTTTCTTCTTTTTGTGAAAGTCATGGTTTGATTCATCAAATGACGGTTCCATATACACCACAACAGAATGGTGTAGCGGAAAGGAAGAATGGGGTTTTGCAAAACATGCTTAATGCTATGTTAGTAAATGCAAATTTACCAAATAATTTGTGGGGTGAAGCATTACTCACGGCTTGTCATGTAAGCAATAGAGTAATCTCAAAGAAACTCAAAGTAGCTCGTTATGAAATCTGGAAAGGTAGAAAACCAAATATAAGTTATTTCAAGGTTTGGGGATGTTTGGATTACTATAAGGTTCCTTCGCCTAAAATGTCCAAACTTGGACCCAAAGCCTTGAAGAGCGTATTCGTGGGATATGCAGAAAATTCAAAGGCATATCGCCTTTTGGATTTAGATACAAATGTTATAGTTGAATCAAGGGATGTTGAATTTTTTTGAGAATAAATTTCGACATGATTCAACAAACTTGGATCTAGTCACTTCTGATGTGCCACAAGGTACTCACTCTCCAGAAATTGGCACTAGTAATAAAAGACAATTGTCTGAGACTTCTGTTCCACCTAGAAGAAGTGAAAGAGCCAGAAAAGATAAAAATCTAAGTCCAGATTTTATTAACTCTCAAGCCATTATATTTCTAGTTGAAGGAGATAGAGATAATAAAGTATTTAATAAAATACCTATTCTTCTTCATGTAGAAGATGCTCCAAGGACTTATCAAGAAGATGTTACCTCTAGGAATGCTGCTTTTTGGAAGGAGGCAATTAACGACGAAATGGATTCCCTTGTATCTAATAATACTTGGGAAATCACAGAATTGCCTCCTGGATCCAAGGCTATTGGGTGCAAATGGGTTTTTAGATTTAAATTGAATACAGATGGCTTAGTTCAAACCTTCAAAGCTAGATTGGTGATATAGGGTTTTAGTCAAAGACAAGGAGTAGATTACTTTGATACATATGCCCCAGTAGCTAGAATTACGTCAATTAGAATACTCTTTGCTTTAGCTTCTATACACAATTTACCCATACATCAAATGGATGTAAAAACGACATTTTTAAATGGGGAATTAGATGAGGAAGTTTACATGAGACAACCTGAGGGATTTGTATTGCCCGGAAACGAAAATAAAGTATGTAAACTTAAAAGATCCTTGTATGGTTTGAAACAGGCACCTAAGAAATGGCATGAGAAATTTGATGTTGCTATACTTTCAAATGTTTTTTCTCACAATTCGTCGGATAGATGCATTTATTCTAAGTTTACTCAAGAATATGGTATTATATTATGCCTTTATGTGGATGATATACTTATAGTTGGAACTAATATGCAAGGTATAATTGAAACTAAGAAGTTTCTATGTTCATGTTTTCAAATGAAGGATTTGAATGAAGTAGATACTATATTGGGCATTAAAGTGCAAAGGCATAGTGGGGGTTATATGTTAAATTAGTGTCATTATATTGATAAAATACTTGATAAGTTTCAACACTTAGATATTAAGGAGGCAAATACCCCATATGAAACATCATGTAAGTTAAGTGAGAATAGTAGTAAAGCTATTGCTCAACTTGAGTATGTAAATGCCATTGGTTGCCTTATGTATGCTACATATTGCACAAGACCGGACATTGTATTTGCAGTTTGTAAACTTTCGAGGTTTACTAGCAATCCAAATAAAGACCATTGGAAGGCTATTGGTCGGGTTCTAGGATATCTAAAAAGAACCAGAAATCTTGGTTTACATTATGAAGGTTTTCCAGAAGTACTTGAAGGTTACTCGGATGCTAGTTGGATTACTGGTGGAAGTGATAACAAATCCACAACTGGATGGATTTTTACCCTAGGTGGGGGTGTTGTTTCTTAGGCTTCAAAGAAACAAACATGTATTACTCATTTTACCATGGAGGCTGAATTTATGGCCTTGGCTGCCGCAGGTAAGAAAGCAGAATGGCTAAGAAATATGTTGTTGGATATAGAGTTGTGGCCACAACCAATGCCAACCATCTCCTTAAACTGTGACAGTGAGGCTACTTTAGCTAGGGCTTATAATAATATCTACAATGGTAAATCTAGGCATATTAGCCTTAGGCATGCTAATGTGAAACAACTAATTTATGATGGAATTTTTACTATTGTTTATGTACGCTCTTGTAGAAATTTAGCGGATCCGTTTACAAAAGGTCTTCCTAAAGACATGATTTATGGAACTACAAGAGATATGGGTTTGAAACCCATTGATTGAAGTTGGCAATAACAGAAACCCAACCTATACTTAGACTAAAATCTACTTATAGGTTCAATGTGGTAAAAACAAGTTATTGATCACCCGCTTGGACATTAGTTTACTAAACTAATGAGTAATTATTTGAGGGTGAGTTTTATACTCTTAATGAAGTATTCCTTTGGTAATTAAAGGGACTTCACCTATGTAGACACAAAGAGTGGTGCCGCTCTAGCTTAGGCAAATATTTTGCTTTTGTAGGTGTCTATGAAACTGGGACGAGCGCATGGCCATAATAGTGCTCCCTTATTCATGAACATGGTATGACTAATCATGTGTGTTATCTCTCCGAGTCTGACTTATGGAATTATGGCTCAAATGCTTAAAGCCGCCTATGATTCTGTTGGGCTTCTTGAGAGGTGTACACTATATCAAGGTTCAAAGCGAAAGCTACCTTGATTTAAGCATGAAGGTCAGATGATTGTGATAAATCCTAAGTGGGGGATTGTTGGAACATATAGTATTTATCACTTGTTGTTGTCCCACATAGGAGGAGTGAATTTTGGTCCTTATAATTAACGGTCTGTTAATTTTTCGTTAACTCCGTTAGTTAGTTAATTCGGTTATTTTTGGAGGGAAATTGAATCATTGCACATTTTCATGAAAGGTTGCACCTTTTTATTTTTTTGATATATATATATATATATATATATATATATATATAATAGTTTCCTTCAAAGAAATGAGATTAATTTTTTTTCTTTGGTTTTCACTCTCCTTCACAAACACAATAATCATGATCATGAGAAGAACATGTAGGATCGTTGACTACTGTTCTTAGAATCGAGGAGGTTCTGGGAGGAGTTAGCCTAGATCCATCAACGACTTAGTGGGGGCTAATATTCCTTAAGGATAGTAATTTAATCACGTCCTCGTTTTAGTCTAAAATTGATCATTTTGTTTTCTGTCAAATTCCCTATATCTAACAATTTGTCTATTATTAACCGACCATTTGATCCATCAATTAATATCATCGGGTGATAGTCTGTTCTTTGGTAACATACTTTTTCGTCATTAAAAGGTTCAATTTTTGTAGTGAAAATACAATGTAAAGTAATTTTAAAGGATTGTTAGGAGAAGTGTCGGAGGTTGTTGGACCACTCATGCGTTAGGCTTGAACTTCATAACAACTTTCACACACTTTGTAATTTAAAATTCATCATCTATTATTTTTTTTAGAAATGACTTTTTGTATTTAAAGACATATCCTACAAAAGTTGAGGTTTTGGAGTTTAAAGCTCTTTCTTTATCCAACGTTTCCTCCAAAAGAATTTCTTTAAAATGAAAAAGAGATCGAAATTTCTATTTATCCAAAATTAAAATAAAAAAGATAATCATCTTTTTATTCTTTCTTAAGAACTAAAACCGTACTCGCGCAATGCATCATGATTTTAATGTTTCATTTTATTTTTTTTGTCGATTTACAGTACGATTTTGGATGGTTTTAAGAAAGTGATAATGTTTTTTTTTATAAATTTGTTTAATTTAGGCTTAATAATATAATGTTTTTTATATAAAAAAATTAAGTATTTTATTAGAATTTAATGATTATCTTATATATTTTAATGACATCTAGAAAAAATAACCAATTACATATTTAATAATATAATTAAAACAAAATTATAGTAATATAATATATTAATTAATAGTGATACATGGAAAAGTCTGCATAAAAGGAAGACCCTGCACATGCCAAATTGGTGAATGTTAGAAGTCTGCGGTAGTAGTAATATGTATCTTGTGCTTTGATACTTGTAAATTAAGAGATTTTTAAAATCTTACATAAAATGATGGTACTTTGTGCCTAATAATTTGTATTTAAGAGTTTTTTATCCATGCTTTATAATACAGTATAGATAAATGTTCTTGTTATATGATATAGTAGATACAAGTCATACAACCCCCTCTTTAATAATGATCTTAGTGCATAGTTGTAAATGTGAAAGATCATGTGAGAAATTGAGGTTGACGTGAGAAGCGTGAGAAGTTGATCTGAACTGTTAATCACTTTTTAATCTCATGCCCTCCAATGAATTGCGCCTTAGAAAAAAATTAATCTGGTGTATTTCATCCTAATGTGTGTCCATTTCTCATCCAACAGTTGATAACCACTTCTCACGCTTCTCACGTTAACCTTAACTTCTCAACGGAACCCAACCCTAGTTGTAAATGTGTAATCTTTGTTTTTATATGATATATATGTTGCCGCATTGTAACATTGTATTTTTATGTCATTATTATTGTACTCTTGTAACACATATAAAAACACTCCAAAACAATGTCATTTCAATTTCGAAACACCCACAAATGCATATATGCATGCCTTTTGTTGGCAATGTTTGTATTAAATATAAATTCCGGTTGTAATCATCCTACAATAGTATTGAAAATGGCTTTTAATTTATTGATCAAGTTTGAGTATTAGAACATTTTCTTCATATATGAATACTTGATTCCTTTATTTTTTTGGGTCCTGGAGAAGGGCCTAACTCGTCCTCCCCCATTAACGACCCTTTGCCCTAAGTGATTGTTGCCAAAAATAATGTGGCCCTTGTGGATAGTAAGATTAAACTTTGATGGTTAATTTGATCGTTCATTCAAACATATTTTTAGTGTTTTTGTTGCATTAATTTTAACTAGTATAGTTACAAAACTATATATACAAAAATTAAGTAATCTAATATAAAATGCTATAATTATATAAATACGTGATTAATAAATCTTTATCTGAATATAAAGATATAATAATATTTTTATTTAATACCTATTTAGATCTCCACGACTTCCTTGTTCTCCCACATAAATACGAATACGAATCCTTACTATGAAATGTCTTTTTCTATTTTTAGATATTTTATTTATACATGCCACTTGATCAAATTTATGTAACAAACCATATGAATGACATGTTTATACGTGTATGCGACTGCATGCTTGTGTGTTTGTCTAACAAGTGTTTTAAAACTTAGGGCTATTTGTTTACCTCTTAATAGTTCTATTAAGATGTAACCTCTAAATAGCTAAGAAGTAGATCTTGTTTGGCAATAAAAAAAAAATCTGACTCTTAATGGTTCCAAAACCCTCAAAATGATTTTGTATCTTGGGTCTTTCTTAACCATTCAACACCCTGATTTCATTCTAAACAAGTATATTTCATTTTGCACTATATCATAAGAGTTTCTTTATCATTCTGACCAATTAATCATTCTGCACCAAACCATTCAGCAATTGCCAAACAACCCCTACTTATTTCAGTTTATGCTTCATATTTTTAAATAGACATCATAAGATCCAAACTTACATTTTAAAATATTTTTGTTTAATGTATTTGTTATTCTGACAATTAAGGTTATATATACCAAACTACAAGAGTTGTGGCGTACTGGTTAAGGCTCGGGTGGATGTGATGGAATATCCCATCTGCACATGGTTCGAATTCAGGTGTACACAACAATTGTGGCCACTGATCGAGGTATAATCATGACTGCTTTCTTACAATCATAATTTGCCAACGGATTAGTTTAGGTATAGCCTAGGACACCCTTCCCAAAAACGTTATATATACCATCCATATAGTAAAACATTTAAATAAAAATTCTCATATTTCAAAAATACAATCACAAACACTAATAATTTAATAGTATATATTTAATATTTATATAAATATATAAAATATAAATATATATAGGGCTGTAAACGAACCGAATAAACACGAACGGAGACTTGTTCGTGTTTGTTCGTTTAACTTAACCAAACAAACGAACGGTAAACGAACAATTTTTTTTGCGTTCATGTCGTTCGTTAGGAAAATATGTGTGTTCGTGTTCGTTTATGTTCGTTAATTAAGAGCTAAACGAACGTCAACGAACGAACATAAATGAACATAAATGAACGAAAACAAATGAATAAAAAACAACCACAGTTACTCATCATTTCGTTCGTAAAAATTAACATAACAAAATGAAAAATAGGGTAACTTATGAGTATAAAAAAGGAATTTTAAAAAATTAATTTAATTAATGATTTTACACATTAATGTCATAATATATATATATATATATATATATATATATATATATATATATATATATAAACGAACATAAACGAACGAATGTTCACGAACGTAAATGAACGAACGAGACCATTGTTCATGTTCGTTCATTTAACTAAATGAACAAAAAATTGTGTTCATGTTCAATCATTTAACTGAATGAACAAAAAATTGTGTTCATGTTCGTTCATTTATTAAATAAACGAACATAAACGAACTTTCCGTCAAACGGTTCACTAAACGTTCAGTTCTTTTACAACCCTAAATATATACATATAATATTTATATTTTTAGTTTCTTAAATGTGGATAAATGCATGCATTATTCAGTAGAAGGAAAGAGGCATGGGACAGCGAAGCTTTGGGACTTTGATACCACCCTATCCTCACATGACTCCACCACATCTTATAAATTCCAACTTAATGGCAATGCCAGTTTAATTCAAAACTACAATTTATTTTATTTTTTAATACAAATATCTTAAAAAATTTATATCTATTCAAGATGAATACTAAAAGAATACGTATATCATGTGTATTTTCTTTTATCTATTTATAAATACTTGAAAATCCATTATATATATATATATATATATATATATATATATATATATATATATATATATATATATAAGGGCAGGTTCAAACGAGAAACTAAACATTTTGCGAGAATGCGAGAAGTGTTTAATCATATATGATACACAAGGTTAATCATATATGATTACACACATGTTATATTGACAATACATAGACGTTTAATCATATATGATTAAGCACACCCACAGGCCGTGTAATCATATATGATATCACACTTCTCGCCTTCTCGTAAAATGTTTAACTTCTCGCATGATCCTTCTCTCTCTCTCTCTCTCTCTCTCTCTATATATATATATATATATATATATATAGCCTTAGGTTTATTTGAGAAATGATAAATATAAGAGAAATAGAGAAGTAATCATAGTCATTCATACGGTCTAAGATCGGATTTGACTGGTCAAATAATGTGGCTTTGACTGGTCAAAAGTTGTGGTTTTGACTAGTCAAAAGTTATGGCTATTCCAAAAATAGAAGAACAATTTCGTAATTTTTACAAGATACACGGGCCGAATTCATATATGAACCTACATGATTTACATATGAACTATATGTTCATATGTAAACCAGTGTAATTCACATATGAACTTTTTTAACTGATTCATATATGAACCTTTGTGATTCATATATGAACTAATTAACTGATTCACATATGAACTAATTAACTGTAGGTTCATATTTGAATCAGTTGAACTAATTAACAAATTCATATATGAACCTTTGTAATTCTCATATAAACTAATTAACTGATTCATACATGAACGTATAGTTCATATGTGAATCATACATGTTCATATATGAACTTGTCCCGCGTATTTTACGAAACTATCCCTCTATCTTCTATAGACCACGTAAGGAACTATCCGATGCTTCACGGTCAAAACCGCAAATGTTGATCAGATGAATGACTAGGATTACTTCTTTATTTCTCATATATTTACCATTTTTCAAATAAACCTCTCCATATATATATATATATATATAGAGAGAGAGAGAGAGAGAGGTGGTTTCAATTGGAAACCATATTAGATTGGAAACTTTGGAAACCGTCAATTTCATTGATTAAATTAATGAAATTGGTTCATAAAATTGTTTAATATGATCAAGTTGTTTCATATAATTCTTTTGTTAATGAAATTGTTTCATATATTTGTGTTTTTTATGTAGTTTCATCTATTTTTCTCATTCTGATGAAATTGTTTCATGTATTTTCGCAGTTTGATGAAACTTTTTCATTTTTACATAAAAAAACACAAATATATGCAACGATTTCATCAATAAAAGAATTATATGAAACAATTTCATCAAATTAAACAATTTCATGAAACAATTTCATTAACTAAACCAATGAAATCGAGGGTTTCCACGGTTTTCAAAATTAGAGTAATTTTCATTTGATCGCTCCCCTATATATATATATATATATATATATATATTATTGGTAATTCACTATTTCAATAAAAATATTCAAATACAACAAGTATAGAAATTCTAAATCAGTATAAGAAGCTTTACAAATTAACGATTTTATAAAATCTGATTTGATCATAATATAGGGGACCAAGAAATATAAATTTTGGTCTAAATTAATGTCACTGTACATGCTTATTGTTCCCAAGGTCCCAACAATGCATAGTGGATTATTCTTGTTAGAGAAATTTAACACAACTTGATATTTAGAAAGATTTATTGAAAAAATATTACTTCCTCCGTCCCAAAATAAGTGTCTACATTACTATTTTTGTTTGTCTCAAAATAAGTGTCCACTTTCAAAAGTAAATTTCCACTTTCCCATTCTACCATTAATTATATGATGGAGAAAATTTCTCTCTCTATAATTAAGAGTAAAATTGTACTTTGGTTAATTAAATAGTATAATAATTACACACTCCTAAAACTGTGTGTCTTTTTTATTGTGGGCATTTATTTTGGGACGAAGAGAGTAATAAGAAATCTATATACAGCTAGAGGCAAAACGTAGAGTTGCTTAGATGACATAATGAAAATACTCCATTTTTTTTCTTTTTTTCCCATATATAAATCTGAATTTTTTTAAATAAATATTTTTTTCTTCAATTTACCTCTTTTTTCTAATTTTTCATTGATCAATATTAATGAACTATTTATGAATTACATTTAATTGCAAAATCATTTATTTCCTAGGACATCCTCCTCTGACACATGGTATTTCTCTTTTCTTCTACCTCTCTCTATGTCCATTTATCAACGTCTTCATCAATAGGGTTTGATGAATTATTAACGTCTTCTCTTTTCTATTCCGTCTTCGTCTATGTTTCTCAATGTCAATCGAAGGTTAACCCCTCTCTCTTTTTATCAGTTATGTCTTCATTAACCTCTTTATATTGGAAAACTGAAAGAATGTTTCCTTTAATTTGATACATAGAAGGGATGAATTTTTGTTTCTCTTCTGTCTTGATTAAATTTGACAAATAAGGTTTGAACTTCTATAATCAAAAGTATGCAATCAGGTTATTTGTATTGGGTTTAGTGTAACACCTTCAAATTTGGAAAGAGTAACTAAACAAAAACTTCGATAAACAACCAACATAAAGAATAAAATCATTTCTACAAATCCATCATTGGAAATACTTCAACTTTAAAACATAAAATTAACACCAACATTCAGTAACTTAAGTCACATAATAAGACTAAATAGGGTCGGGTGTTACTTAACCCAAATACAAGTTACTATTCCCACTACAAAACAGAGGGCTATCACCGACGGACAAATCCGTCGGTGAAAGTCCGATCCGTCGGAAATACACGGATCACCGATGGCCTGGGTTATTACCGACGACCTTATATTACCGACGGATCATTTTCGACGGAATTAGCGACAGATTTCCTACGGTATTTAATAAATTAAAATTAAATTAAAAAAACATTTACTGACGGATAATCCGTCGGTAATTTAATTTTTTATAAAATATATAATTAAAAATTCATAAATGCCAGTTTAGAACCTGTACAAAACCTGGGCATTTTTCATTTAATATCCAGTTTAAAACTGTACAA
This sequence comes from Arctium lappa, assembly GCA_023525745.1. Taxonomy (NCBI): domain Eukaryota; kingdom Viridiplantae; phylum Streptophyta; class Magnoliopsida; order Asterales; family Asteraceae; genus Arctium; species Arctium lappa. The sequence goes on along the minus strand of CM042048.1, from coordinate 19,449,816 downwards.
AACCTGTCTATTCTTCATTTAATATATAAAAATTAAAAATAAAACGTAACACAAACTATCCTACATCGGGGGGGAGAGGGTGATCTTGAAACTTCTTCATGAAAGCCTCAAACGTGTTAAGTTGCTCCTGCATCTGCATCCTCTCTGCTGTCTCTCTCTCTAGCCTCTGTCTTAGCTCATCTATCTGAAATTCAACATTTGACAAACATATAGCAATGTTAGACAACATTTAACAAACATATAACAATGTTTAACAACAATTGACAAGCGTACCTCCTCATCATGATGGTCGCACGAGCTCCCGCTCGTACTGCACCTGAATCACCAGTCATAGGATAATAGGGAACCTGACCGGTCCCCCCTCCAAACAGACGGCCTTTACGCCGTCCTCCAACACTGCGCTCCCACAACTCGACGTCATTGGGAGGTACAGTGTCGTGATCTAAGTCCGGGTACTCCTCCTCCCTAATTCGTCGGTAGTTACCCTACAGTTTACCAAATCAGACATTGTCAACTAACCTATAGAAAATTCGGTAGCATTTCAACTATTTCAACTGTAATTTGAACATATATATCCATGACCTGCTTTTATCAAAACAATCCTATCCTCTGCCCAACAATGGCAGCCCAAACTAAGTTTGCTGTAATTTCTATTTATCTTATAAAATAAACAAAAATCTAAACATACATAATTGAACTTACCGCCATATCAGCCGCCTTTCGGTAAACGTAGATGGGAAGATCTGTGGGCGGACCAGTCGCACCCAGAATAAGCTTTCTGTTGATGCAGTATGTAGCCTCCCAAACCTCCCCGCCAGTAGGCTCACGGCCCCATGCATCTCTCTACAATAGACAACTTAAATTGTTAGTAGGTAACAAAATCATGTATATATATATTCATCAACTATATACATTTAGTCTAGTGGATGATAAATTACCAAGAGGTCCCGATGCATAGCGTTACTAATAGATCCGCACGTGTGTCTGGATGTCATCCCCTCATACTCGGTGGCCCGATTGGCCGTATTGACCCAAGATATACGCTTGAACGCATCGGTGTTCCATACCTGTTAAAAACAAGATATAAATCAATAAAAATCCTAGTACAACCAGATACAAGTATTCAAAGCAAAACAAACCTGATCAATCATCTGGACCCAAATATCATGCGGGATCCACTCTAGATTGTGTGCGCTAAGAACCGTGTAGTCATGTCCGTCGAACTGGACACCATCAATAGCTAAAGCCCTCTGCCTGGACCACATACGGGCATCTCTCATCATGTCCGGGTACCTATTCTTTAGGGTACGCTAGAATGCAAGTAATACGTCGGCCTCCATCTCAGGAGGCCAACTATAATACAACTGCATACACATTGTTTGGATTAAATAAAAATAAACCCACTCAATTAGTTAAATAGAGTAAAATACATACCCGTAAACGATCCATCATACGTGCGTAGTGCTCCTCAGGGACATCCCCAACATGAGCTCATGGACCAGCGAACATGGACTGAAAAATGCTAGTGTCCCTCCAGACCACTTCCTGATTCTTAAACCTTCACAATTGCAAAATATACAACATAAAAAAACATTAGGATTGGTTTATTAATTATGTACTAGAATAAATAATATATCACATCTACTTACCCGCCGGCAAACAACACAAGCGTCGATCGTTGACTCGGATGACGAGGCGTCTCTGATGCAATATTGGGGCCTCTAACCCTCGTGCCCGCTCCAGGAGACGGCATCTCAAGCCCGCCCTCAGGCTAGATCTGATCTAGTCCCTCGTCGGTAGCTGGAACGAACTCGGAATCGTCCTTAGGCTCGTCGGCGCGGGGGTCACCACGCCCGACGGAGCTGCTATTGCCCCTGCTAGAGCTTCTACCTCTACCCCTACCCCTAATGTCGCGTCCCATCATCTAAAAATAGAGAATGGTTCGCACACAATAATATAAGTATACATAAATTATAAGACACAAAATATGAGTGTACAAACATATAAGGATATAATTATTATGAATAATGTCTACATAAGAAAGACACACTAGTCAAACGAGTGATCAGATAACATAAGTTCGTCTTCGTTATCTGCATCATCGTCTACGTCTTCAAATTCTTCTTCCTCGTCGCTAGCTTCATGATATGATGCATCTTCCTCGTCGCTAGATTCGCCATTTGTGGCTAGGCATGGGAACGGGGCGGGGTTCACATTCCCCGGCCCCGACCCCGGTTTGTAGTAGGGAGCCCCGACACCGACCCAAGCCCCGGACGGGTGTGGGGATTGATTCCCCATCCCAGGTCAACGGGTGGTCAACACCCCGGTCAACACCTGGTCAGAGACCCGTCTGCGGTCCCTGGTTCAACAAATTCCATAAAATACAGTAGCTAAAAAAGATTAAGAGACTTACAAAATCAAGATTCAAGTACAACCAGAGGAGGTAGACTGATGGTCGAATGGTGGTGTTGGTCTGGTGGACTGGTAGTCGACGACTGAAGGTTGCCGAAGAAGATTGGAGGCGATGGAGGTCGACTACGACAAAGCTTCGAGGAGGCGAATCTGCTATGGTCGAGGTCGACTGAACAAAGCTTTGCCGGCGATGGAGGCGAATCGGCGATGGGGACTGAACAATTTGTTGTCAGCGATGGTATTCTCTCGTGAGCCATGAGTGAGGGGTGAGGACGTTGAGGAGTCAGTGAGTGAGAAATCTGAATTTGTGAATTGAGTTTGAAACCCTAATTAGGAAAAGTAATAAAATATGTTGTAATTTATAATTATATATTATTAAATAATAATCTAATACACACACACACATATATATATATATATAATAAATTTAACTTATTTATATATACCGGGTACGGGACGGGTTGGGGGGGTGTGATACCCGGCCCAGGTCCCGGTTTCCTCAAAACGGGGATCCCCGCCCCCGGACCCGGTTAAGAGGGGAATCCCCGGCCCCGGTCGGGTTGGGTGAACCGGGTTCCCCACCGGGTCGGGCCAAATCACCATCCCTATTTGTGGCGACTACGTTGACCTCCCCAGTGACAAGAGGGACGGAATCGAGGTCCTCATTTACCCAATTATTTGGGGTCGACTCTAACTCCCCCTGGACTATCAAACCATGTACACTTGAGCAAAACTACAACACAATAGCCTACACCGTAATACTCCACCTCTAACACGTTGTCCAACAATCCGTAATAGTCAGACTCGGAGTCATCATGTGCATGACGTTCCAGGTTGTGTCGGATTAACAACGTCTTCAAATATGGCAACTGCCAAAAGATGCTTCTCTTCACCCAATTATGAGTGATTCCGAAGCCGGTAATTTTTCTATTGTTCGATCGAAACGGGGAGCCATCGTAAACAGTTGGAAGATGACGGACCTGCTCCCATATTTCTTCACCGGTTAACTCGGGTGGTGGACCGGCTAACACCCTAGGTCCATCCAAAAATCCTGTTCGATCACGTCGAAAGGGGTGTGCACTAGGTAACCATCTCCGGTGACAGTCAAACCAACAAGATTTACCTCCATTTTTAACTGAAACGAATCGACTGTACCCATGCAGTACGGGCAGGCTAGCTTGCCGTGCGTGCTCCAACCCGACAACATTGTGTAGGCAGGGAAGTCGCTTACGATCCATAGAAGTATAACCCTCATCTCAAAATTATTCTTACGATAAGCATCATACGTAAGAGCGCCCATTGTATACAACATCTTGAGATCATTTATTAGCGGCCTAAAAAACACATCTAAATTATGACCGGGGCTCTTTCTACCAGGAATGACCAATGCAAGTTTAACATATGAATCTTTCAAGCTCAACCAATGAGGTAAATTGTAGATGGTAAGAAACACTGGCCATAGTGAATACGAATTCAAATTCGAATTATTTGGATTGAAACCGTCGGTGCATAAGCCAAGACGCACATTTCGGACCTCAGAAGCGAAGTCAGGATGTACCATGTCGATGGCCGCCGGTGGCCGGAGTGAGAGCGATGGCAGTGAGGTCGAGAGGGAGAGTGACGAGAGGTTGCCGGAGACAAGGGTTGTGAGTTGTGATCGCCGAAGTGGAGCACCGACGTTCGTGAGGGAGAGGGAGATCGAGGTCGATGAGAGTTCTTCGATGAGAGGTCGACATTCAGAATCGTGAAGGAGAGGGAGATCGAGGTCGAGTTCAACGATGAGAGGTTTGTGAGAGGGATAATTGAAATTAGGGTTTTATTTGCCCGCTATTTTTTTTAGAAAATTCAGAATATCACCGCTCGGAAATCCGTCGGTAATTACCGAGAGAACATGTCCGTCGGTGATTACCGACGAAATCCTTTTTTTATAATTAAAATAAAATTACATTTAATTTATTAATAATTATTAAATTATATTGTTTTTAAAATTATTAAATAAATTATTATATATTATTTAATCTTAAAATTATCAAATTATCTTTAAATTGACTAAAATACCCCTGAACTAACTGGACTTAATGGAAACAGTTAACGGCCGTTAGGAGAAGGAACCAAAAGTGTTATACACACATACATACATCTATAGACATATATAGACATACATACATACATCTATAGACATTCATACATATATAGACATGTACATGACATACAAACATTTATATGCATACGACATATACATATAAGCAATACATATGTATACAATACACTTATAGACATACATACATACACATGATATACATATGCATATGACATATACATAAACATGATATACATATAAAATACATCTATATACATATATACATACGTACACACATACATAGACATGATATAGACGTTGTGCTATACATATATATATATATATACAATACATCTATAGACATACATACATACATACATGATATAGACGTATGTGTTATATACGTACAAGCAATACATATGTATACAATACATCTATAGACATACATACATACACATATACATAGACATAATATAGACATATGTGTTATATACATACAAACAATACATATGTATACAATACATGATCTATAGACATACATATATATACCCACATACATAGACATATGTGTTATATACATACAATTAGCAATACATATGTATACAATACATGATCTATATATAGACATATACATACACACATACATGATATAGACATATACACACACTTATATGCATACGACATACACGCATATACATGATATACATATATGTACTATATACATACAAGCAATACATACATACATATATATATATATATATATTATATATATACATACGTACATACACATATAGATATGTACATGATATATACACACACTAATATGCATACGACCCACATATATACATACATCAAATGATCTTAGAAAAAAAATTATTTTCCGATGGATTTCCTAATGGTCATCGGAAATCCGTTGGTAATTTGCGACGGATTACCGACGGAATGTTGGAAAAACATAATAATTAAATTATTAAGTTTACCGACGGATTACTGACGGAATGCAATATTTAAAAAAATAAAAAATAAAATAATTTTATGTCCGTCGGTGATCCATCAGAAATGATTTTGTTTACTGACGGGTAGTGTATCTGTCGCAAATATCTTATTTCCGTTGGTGTTCCGTCGGAAATTACCGACGGATAAAGGTCGTCGGTAAATTTGGTCGGTATTAAGCATTTTTCTAGTAGTGTCCCAAAGTAAATGCGGAAGACTTCACCCAACTACTCACCCTCGTGCATAAAACTATCACTCATCTCTTCATAGTGTCTCTAGTACCATTCCCCAACCGGAACCTGATGCACATGAAGGTTAGGCTAACGCCTAGTGAGTTCAAGAGTTTTTGACATGAATAAATATATCGTAAAAATGAAATAATGTAGTTTAAATCATAATCTTTCAAAATGATTTACTTTAAATATGAAAACGACCCGTTTTCCATTGACATGCATTTTAAGTGGTGGAAACACCAATATAAACGTTTTCCAACCCACACAATTTTAAAGACGGAAACCCCAATATAAAACATTCCATCATAAAGCAAATTCAACCCAAAACTCACTCAAAACGAAAATAGACATCAAACTCCCAATTTATGAAACACGAATAAAACTTTATGTCCCGAAACACCCAAAACACGGGTGGGGCGTAATACTCAACCCATAAATCATGGATAATAATCTATATATATAAACGTCACCGAAAATATGGATACTAAAACTCAATACCCAAAACAACATCTTTCGGTGACGGGGGAGACCCGATTACATAGAATGTGATGGAACACAAAAGTAGGTCACATATCTAAGTTAATAAAATCGAACACTTGGATTATAATCATATGATATATCGAACTCAACTCCTCTAAGTATATTGCTCGTGGAGTCTCAATTTCAACCCCTCTAGGTCTATACGTTGAGATATCCAAATCCAAGGAAAACATACATGCACATTGGAATTACACCTTACTGCTTATGGGACAATGCCCGACCATACGGGTTCACATCTTACTTACCATGAATCCCGATGCCTATTCGCATATTGAGATTACACCTTACTGCTCATGGGACAATGCCCGATCGTACGTGTAACGCCCTTAAATTTAGAAAGAGCAACTAATTTAAAATTTTCATCAATACATCACATGAAGGATAAAAATCCCTTTCTACAAAACAATACTTGGAATACCTCAAATATAATTCTAAATTTAACCTCAACAAATAACCACTCAAATCTTATATAAAGATTAAATAAAGGTCGGGTGTTACTAAACCCATGAACGATTGTTATCTCCAAATGTGCGGAAGACTTCACTCAATAGCTACATCCTTTCCGAGTATCTAAATAGCATTCAACACTTCACGGTGTTGCAAGTGGCATTCCCTAACTAGGACCTGATGCACATGCCGACAAATAAAGAGGGTTACGCTTAACGAGTAGTGATTTCAAGAGTTTTCAATATGAATAAATATGTTAAAAAGGAAAGAATGTTACTTAAAACAAAATCTTTCAAAATGATTTACTTTAAATATGAAAACGTATCATTTTCCAATAACATGCATTTTTAAGGATGAACGCCCCAATACAAAACATTCTTTATAAAGTAATACAACCAAAAACTCACTCAAAACGTGAATAGGAAACGAACTCCCAATTTATAAAAACGCAGATAAAACTTTATATCCCGAAACACCCAAAACACGGGTGGGGCATAATACTCAACTCATAAATCATAGATAACAATCTATATAAATATAATATGCCACCGAAAACATAGGACTAAAATTCAATACTCACGCGACCATAAAATGAAATGAAATCCAAATGTTAAAGCATGGACAATTAAATATCCAAAATACTATTGGCCGACAACGGGGGAGACCCATATCCATTGAGAGTGGAGGAACACAAAAGTATGCCACTCATACAACGTTGATCGTATGACACTTTCTGACATAAAAGCCCAAGTGCCCTACGACTCCTTTCAAGCTACACCTCAAAAGACATCTGACCTTGGTGATCATTACCATGAATACCACCCCGAAGGCCCAACACACTTAGGGACTCCCTCCAAGGCAATACCTTCAAGCGGCGGAGGCCCAAACGCCCTTCAACACAATAGCACAACCGGACTCAACCCTCCTATTGTACACTTGAAAGGTTCAGGTCATAAAACATGGGTCCCGGAGTCCAACCCCGCAATACCCAATTGACCATCAAATAAAGACTAACTTACGTGCCTATGGATCGAATGCAACACAGTCTAAAATTACATGACTACACAGGAATGACCAATGCACTCGAACATGTAATTATCAATAATATACCATAAGATGCATTCAGATGCAAATCACAAATGGGACTCTACATTAAGCTATTAAAACCGACAAATGTCCTCAAGACTCTTTTAAGTCATAACCGAGCTAAAATTCTCAAAATCCATTTAGCCAACAAATAATCGTCCCCAAATAATAAAATGTATTTAAACGGAGTTTACACTGACACATGCCTTAAAGATGTGACTAACCCAAAACCCATCACGAATTGGGACAAATGATTTTCCAAATGGGCTCCTACCCTTACGTTTCCAAAATGTCTCATAACACGGAAACAAACATTTCCAAAGGGTTCATGAAATTAATCATACCGAAAATGCATAAATCATAAAATAGACTTCATTCGTACAAAATCACCAAAAATGCATAAAATCATGCTATTTACTTATCAAAATATCCAAATCCCAAATGTGAGCATTTTGTGTGATCAAATTAATCCAAGTTTACCAAATATGAAAACTTATCAAAATACTCGACACATTGACAATTACCAAGTAAAACATATTTTTACTTCAAAATACACATTTTGACATGTACATAGTTTTCACAAAGCAACTTGAACTCACCTTGCTAGATTTAGGCTAAATCTAGATTTTTCCCTAATTTGAGCTACCTTGAAAAACTTGGATCCTCAAGCCAAAACTTCCAAAAACCTAGATCCAAAAGTTTCCAACCATAAGTACACATATCCAAGTGTTTAGAATCATTCCCCAAACATCTTATATCAAAATCTCCATTTTGGCCAAAAACCCTAATTAGACCTAATTTTCTCAAAATCATCCAAACCAAAATTTTAGAAATATAAACACTAGGGAGCCATCAGTAGAACATTTATAACCCATAAAGAATGGGGGAAGTGAACTTACCACTTAGGTTTTGGTGAAAACCTAGAAAACCCCAAAATTCTTGAAGATGGAGGTGATGATGATGAGCTCTTGATATTTGATTCCAATACACCACCAAATACTTTTATATATTCCCAAAACTAATAATATACCCTTGAAAAGCTCTCAAAAATAAAAGCATAGCAACTTGAATCGCCAAAAAAGGAGTAGAAATGAGAGAGATATGAAGAAATGATGAATAGGGCTGAAAATCGCGAAAGATCGATTTCTCTCAAAACTTGAATCCCAAAATCCCATTTTTTCTATTTCTCTCAAAAGATCGATTTCTCCACTAACTTGAAATAGTACTTACCCAAAAATTACGGGTGTTACACCATTGTCATAATTACATGGAACATTCGTTGGGACGACCAACCACTTGGTAACCACCGTTGCTATTGTGACATATGTCACAACTGCATGGCACTATAGTCGGGACTACCACACTTTTAGTACCATTGGTGCTATTGTGACAGGTGTCACAACCACATGTTACTATAGCCGAGACGACCATACTCTCAGTATTATTGGTGCTGTTAGATCACATATTTATTGGATTCAAGATCATCAATTTTGAAGATTGAAATCTGAAGTCAAAGCTGCAAAGTCAACTCTCATGAAATAGTCTAGGTTATTTTGTAATAAATGTCAAAGTTTATTTTTCCTTGTATTTTGGGCTTTTATGTCTTTTTCCTAAAATAGGTGTGTGGGCCTATTAGGCTCTAGGGTTGTTTTGTGTTAGAGAGTGCCTAGAATAGATTATAGAGCCGTAAAAGAATTGTGAGAGGCTATTCTAGAGAGAGAGCTCATAGAGAGAAAAGCATTCAAGAGAGAAAAACCTTTGTAATCGTTTGGTATTGTTGAATCAAAACAGGTTTGTTAAAGACTGTGGTTGAGAGCGTAAACGTTACATTTGATGAAGAAATGGCTTCTGAACACGACAGTTCAGAACCCATGATAACAGGAGTATTAGCTTATGGGCAAATCCGTTTAGATATTTTATTTGAACTGTTTTATGATGAATATCTTGGATCTAATGTGAATAAACCTGTTGTGGTTGATAGGATTGAAGATTCAACGATTAATCATCCAACCACTTCAGATGTTTCTACTGAATCAATTTCCCCGATTCAGCAAGATATTCCAGTTCAAATGCCTACTCCAATAGTTGAAGTTGTATCTACTAATGATGAGTCAGAAGTTGCTGAGTCAGTAGGATGTGATGTAAGGACAGATCAACAGACTGAACAAGTTGTACCTACTAAAGCTTCTGCACCAATTACTTCAACTGAATCCCTCCCTTATGATGTTCAAACTGAAGAACCTAAAAGTGGATTTTTAGATGACAACCATGATCAATCTTCATCTACTCCACTCCCTCATGAACATCGCTGGACCAAAGAGCACCCTCTTCACCAAGTAATTGGAGATCTCAACAAGCCGGTGCAAACTAGGTCAGCAACTTTGAATCAATGTTTGCATGACTCTTTCCTCAGCAAAATAGAGCCTACTCGAGTATCAGAAGCTCTTGCTGATTCGGATTGGGTGTCTGCCATGCAAGAAGAGTTAAACCAGTTTGAAGCCCTGAAGGTTTTGAGGCTAGTGCCAAAACCAGAAGGAAAGACCGTGATTGGAACTAAATGGGTATTCAAAAGCAAGAAGGACGAAGATGGTATTGTCATAAGGAACACAGCAAGACTTGTTGCCAAGGGATATAGGCAAGAGGAAGGCATAGAATACGACGAGACGTATGCTCCAGTAGCGCGTATAGAGGCAATCCGCATGTTTCTAGCCTACGCAGCTCACAAGAACTTCACCGTCTATCAAATGGACGTGAAGACTGCCTTTCTAAATGGCATTCTTAAGGAGGAAGTCTACGTCTCTCAACCAGAAGGGTTTGTAAATCCATATAATCCAAATCACGCCTACATCTTAGATAAAGCCTTGTATGGTCTGAAACAAGCACCTCGCGCCTGGTATGATGTTCTATCTCAATTCTTGGTCAAGTCAGGTTTTTCAAAAGGTAAAGTCGATACCACTTTGTTTATTAAAAAGGATAAAGTTGATATTATTCTTATTCAAATATATGTAGATGATATTATATTTGGTTCTACAAATCCTAAATACTGTAAGAACTTTTCAAATCTCATGGTGTCACGTTTTCAGATGAGTATGATGGGAGAGATGAATTTCTTTCTCGGATTACAAGTAAAATAGTTTTCAACGGGGATTTTCATTAATCAATCTAAGTACATTTTTTATATTCTTCGGAAATTCAAAATGGAAAATTAAAAATCAATTGGAACCCCAATGGCACCAGGTACTAAGATTAACACTAATCCTTTAAGAAAAGTTGTTGATGTTAGGACTTATAGAGGTAGGATAGGGTCTTTAATGTATCTTACTTCAAGTAGACCAGATATAATGTTTTCAACATGCTTGTGTGCAAGATATCAGGCTGACCCTAAAGAATCCCATTTGGCTGCTGTCAAACGGATTTTTAGATATCTGAAGGGGACTGCAGATCTTGGTCTGTGGTATCCTAAGGATACAGGGTTTGAACTAACTGCTTATTCAGACACAGATCATGCAGGGTGCATGTTGGACAGGAAGAGCACTTCAGGTCACATTCAATTTCTTGGAGACAAGCTCGTTAGCTGGGCATCAAAGAAACAATTATGTGTTTCCACATCGACTGCTGAAGCAGAATATGTAGCTGCTGCCAGTTGCTTCTCTCAGGTCTTGTGGATGCAAACACAACTTTGAGACTATGGATTCAAGTTTGATAAAATACCGATCTATTGTGACTCGAAGAGCGCTATCGCCATATCAGCTAATCCTATGCACCACACTAAAACAAAGCACATTGATGTCAGGTATCATTTTATAAAAGATAATGTAGAAAAAGGTACAATAGAACTTTACTTTGTAAAAACTGATTACCAACTTGCAGATTTGTTTACCAAACCTTTAGATGAAAAGAGATTCAATTTTCTTGTATCTAAGCTTGGTATGCTAAATCTCAAGGTCTAATCAGTAATTACCTATTAAAGTTTCTTTTATTGTAATTTTTCATCATTTCTTAATCATTAGTTCCGAATGATATCTGCTCTTTAATTGTTTGTTCATGATCTCAGGGGGAGTTTGAGAAGTACTTCATAGATGATCATTGTTATTTTGAGGGGGAGCATATCTAATTTCTGCATTTACTTATCTGTCAAATTTTAGTGATGCATGATTTTAGGGGGAGCTTTACAAGTCAAAGGAGTATGGCTATGACTTCTGATTACTTCAGATCAGAACTCGTACTTTAATTGTTTTACTGCTTTATGTCATTTTAATTTCTGTGAATAAAGTTGCTTTGACTATGACCTTAAGACTTTTGCAGTTTGAGAGATGCTTATAAGATCATATTTGTATGACTTTAAGCTTGACTTCATGAGATGTAAGACTACACGCAAAAGGTATAATTCTTTATCTTCATCTCATATATGGTTGAAAGAAGGACAACTTTCAATCATAGAAAACATTGTTCTTAAATGTTCAAACCACTTCCCGAGTCTTAAACTGATTTCATGAGTTGGAAGTGTGATCTTAAATGTTTTTATTTTATTTGTGCTTCAATGATTAACAAACCGTGTGTTTCTAAAGATATATACTTGCGTATTATCTTGTCTACATACTTTCAAGTATTCACACACACACACCGGTTTAATTCTTTTGTTGATAAAGTTATCACCATGTCTCATACTGACAAATTTTTCGATGGTGATACACCCTGCTTGTAACTCAAAGAAGTTTGAGCGTCATTTCATTTCGAAATGTCATTTCAAGAATGTCTGTACTTTTGGTTCATATAGACAATATTCATTCTTTATTGACCATAAGCTTTAATTGCTATATCATTTGATTCTGATCATTTTCATACAATGTCAGATTTTCAAACAAGTCTCTTGCATTCATGTTCATTCATTCAATTTACTTGTTTTGAAAATACTTCAATGTTTCAAATGCTCAAATCTTCATGGTTATCTTCTGAGCATACAAACATCTGACTTGTATTTGAGCTTTAACTGTTAAAGTTAAACCATTTTGAGTAACACATGCTTTCTAGGAAAATACGGGATCTTTGTGCTAGGACTTACATGCAACTTCTATGGATTCACGTTAACCCGTGTTTCCTACCCAAGAAGTTAATCCTTAGTGATTGAGTGTGAGGAGTCTAAAAAAAATGAGTGTGGGATGTGTATTGAGGTAAAATGTAAAAGAGAGTTTGGTTAGATGTGAGCTTAATGATAAAAAGAAAAAGGGTGTGAGATCAGAGTAAAAGAATATCAAACTCTGCACCAACTACTTTCTGAGTCGGGCAGCCACATTTCTAATGTTTCACAATTTTTTTGGTGAACATTATTGAAACGGGCAACTAGCCCATGCCAACTCTTGACATTAACCTCACCAGCCACTCATTTTCTTCTTAACAAGAAAATGTTTCATTTTTCAAAGGGGAAGCAGCACATTTACTATCTGATTTTCATTTGGAAAATCTAGATATTGAAAAGAAGGAAGTCTGCCCCACCTTCGCACTTCAATCATGCAATTTGAGTCTGTGTTTAACTTACTGTTGTTTCAGTGGTTTACACAATGTTAAGCTTTATAAGCAATCATATGCTTAATTCTTTTTATCACTTGCACGAACACACAAGGAATTTGTTTCTTTGTCATAACGTTCATAGAAATTGCCTTTGTGGCGTTTCGATGATTGAATGGAAGCCCTGGGGGAGTGAACATCAAAAAGCTCCTTTCCAATGTGTATTCGTTCCACACAGTGACTTCGTGTTACTGACAGACATTTTTAACTTATTCATTTGTTGTTTCAGGTGTTACATTCTTATTTTGTCTGGATTTGAAAAGATCTAGATGAATATATTGTTCGAATTGGCAGTGAATCAGTGGCTCTTCAAAGATCAGTATGGTCAAAGACATTTCTTGTGACGAAGTTTTGATGATATCGATGCTCAATTCATCAAAAAGGGGGAGAGCTACTCAAGAAATAGGGGAGAACTCAAGATTAAAGAAATGTCCAAGTCAGAAAGTTTCAAAGTTTTTGAGAATTTTTCTTTGAAGATACTTTGCTAAAGCATTCTGAGCTAAATCGGGAGATAATTTCTTTCCATCATATGAAAAAGATTTTATCTACATCTTTTGGGGAGATTGCTACATTTTTGAAGACAAAGAGGGAGATTGCATCTTCTGAGCTTAAAGAGAAGATTGAATTGCTAAATCCTTTAGTAATGATCTTGATCCAAAGGGGGAGATTGTTAGATCACATATTTATTGGATTCAAGATCATCAATTCTGAAGATTGAAATCTGAAGTCAAAGTTGCAAAGTCAACTCTCATCAAATAGTCTAGGTTATTTTGTAATAAATGTCAAAGTTTATTTTTTCTTCTATTTTGGGCTTTTATGTCTTTTTCCTAAAATAGGTGCGTGGGCCTTTTAGGCTCTAGGGTTGTTTTGTGTTAGAGAGTACCTAGAATAGATTATAGAGCCGCAAAAGAATTGTGAGAGGTTATTCTAGAGAGAGAGCTCATAGAGAGAAAAACATTCAAGAGAGAAAAACCTTTGTAATCGTTTGGTATTTTTGAATCAAAACAGGTTTGTTAAATCTCTTGATTGTGATTATATTTATTTTATGCGATAAGAACTTGGATTCACAGGGACAATCAGGTGCTATTGTAACAAATGTCACAACCACATGACACTATAGCATAGACGACCATACTCTCAGTACCATTGGTGATATTGTGACAAATGTCACAACCACATGACACTATAGCCATACTCCATATGTGGTTCTTCCTTTACCGATTCACCGAGTTCAACACTTTTTTCAAGTGGGATGAAAATTCAGGGTGTTACAATACGGGTCCACATCTTACTTACCATGAGACCCGATCCCTATTTCGTGCTACAATGAGGGAAACTAACGTCCCATCATTGAACGTAAAGACTCAAGTGCCTATGGATCCATTGCATTATAGTCAAAAATATTACATGACTCCAAACTAATGAACTAGCGCATTTAAAACATGTAATTCTCAAATAAGATGCAATAAATGCAAACATAACCAAATGCTCTACGTTGAGCTATCAAAATCGGAAAATTTCCCCCAAGACCCAATAAGGTAAATACTAAGCCATAAGTTCAACAAATCAAAAAGAACAAGTGTTAAAAGTTATAAAATGCAATAAAACATAAATAACACACGATGTAACACCTGTAATTTTCGGTAAGTAAAGGTCACTCAGACATTTTTGGATCTTATAAACGGAGGGACTTTTGTTGGGAAATCATTATTTAAATTCCCTTAGAGTATCGGGGAGGTCTCAATTTTGGAAAAGGTGAGTTTCAAGGCTCCAGAAAGGTCCCGCTACAATGCCCGGCGACTAAGATAGTGTCATAGTCGCAGAGAAGGAAACAGAAGGGGGAGGCATTCTGGCGATAATGACCAACAACATTGCCATGATGTCGCATGGGAGGGAGAGCAGGCTGTCAAAATCGGGTTTTTTGGCTCATTTCTTCATTTCTCACTTCTCACTTCCTCCCCAACTCTCCCAAGACCCTCCCGAGACCCATCTTCCCTACCTATAGTGTTTTGGGGTTCTAAATCCTTAAATCCCCAAGTTATTAGGTATCAATACTCTACCAGGTGCGATGTTGGAAGCTAGCTACCAAAGATCTTCATCTTCATCTTCAACCTCAAGCTCTAACTTAGGGTTTTCTAGGTTTTCATCAAAATCTAAGTGGTAAGTGTATCCCTTCCATTTCTAAACCCTAATATAAGATATAAATGTTCGCTTGATGATTTTCTAGTGTTTGATTCCTTCAACTTCGGTTTGTAAGATTCTGAAAGATTTGGGTCAAAATTAGGGTTTTGAACAAAATGGAGATTTTAATGTAATGTGTTTGGGGATCGATTCTAAATGGTTGAATGTGATTATTTATGGGTGGAATTTGTGCATCTAGGTTTATGGAGGTTTTGACCTTGAAGATTCAAGTGTTCTTCAAACGAGCTCAAGTTGGGGTAAAATCTAGATTTAGCCTAAATCTAGCAAGGTGAGTTCAAGTTGATTTGTGAAAACGGTATACATGCCAAAATGTTCATTTTAAAGTGTTTGGTGTCTTACATGAAATTGTTAACTGCTGATCACCTGATAAGTTTTGGTTATTTTGAAATGTTTAGTTTTATAAACATGGTGAAACACCCAATTTGGGATTTTTGGTAGATAAATCATGTTGAAATGTTTCATCGATGATTTTACATATATAATTAGAGTTCATTTGACGTAAGTGTCATTTTGTGTATTTGACCTCATAAACCTTTTCGGAAAATGCATATTATTGTGTTATGAGGCATTTTGGAAATATAGGGGTACGAGTTCATTTAGAAAATGGTTTGCCTCAACCAATGATGAGATTTGAGTTAATCATACTTTTGGTCGTTGTGTTTGCATGATAGTTGGTCAATCGTGTTTCAATGTTTATACCAACTTTCATTTGAGGGTTTACATAAATTGTTGGGCATTTGGCTCGGTTTTAACTAAATTGAGTCTTGAGGACATTTGTCCGGTTTTAATAACTTAAAGTGGAGCCTTGGGTGTGAGTTGCATTTATTGCACTTTATTTTGGAGAATATATGTTTTGAGTGCGTGTGTCATCCAATAGGAGTCATGTGTTTTAGACTGTAATGCATTGGATCCATAGGCATGTAAGTCAGTCGTGTTTAATGGTGAGGACTCTTGGGATTCTCACCTTGGGAAATAATGTTGTGTTGGCATTGGTGTCGTCCCGGTTGTTTGGCGAAGAGGAACATTTATGGGTTGTACTTCGGGACCATGGGTTTTGTGTTTGGATGTCTAATTCTTGTGTACGAGGTTAGACATCGAGAGTTATCAAGTAAGGAGCTGAGGCTCCTATCTTGAATGCTAGGGAGTAGGCACTAGGGGTTGAGTGGGTACCCTGAGGATGAAACTCCACTAGAGACCGAACAGGCAATAAGATCGCGTATCCTTGAGGTGTAGCTATGTAGAGCAGGCAATAAGGGATACGGTGTTTGGGACTTGAAATAAAATTCGACTGGAGGTGTAGCTCGGCAGAGCAGGCAATACAGTCACGATGTGAGGTGTAGTTCGACAACATGGTTATGTGGCTTAACTTTGTGTTTCACCACGTACAATGGAATTGGGTCTCCCCCATCACCGGAAGGTGCTAATTGGGTATTTAATTGTATCATTTTTATCATCCATGCTTTCGGTGACGTTTTGCTTGTGGAAAATTGTTTACTCAATATTTATGGGTTGTGTTTTATGCCCTGCCCACGTTTGGGGTATTTCGAGAAGTAAAGTTTTATTTCGTATTATTATAAATTGGGAGTTTTGCTTACTATTCACGTTTTTTGTGAGTTTGGGATTAAAGTGGTTTTACGAAAGAAGGTTCATGTGGGTTCCTTGTTTTAAAGGTGTACTTTTGGAAAATGGTGTCGTTTGAATATTTAAAGTAAATCTTTCTGAAGGTCTGTGATTTAAACTACTTTCTCTCCCTTTAGCAAATGTATTTATTTCATGCTGTAAACTCTTGAACTCACTAGGCGTTAGCCTAACCTTTTATTTGTCGACATGTGCATCAGGTTCCGGATGGGGGGAGAGGTTCTAGCGTTTTGGTAACGTGTTGAGTGCAAGGAGTATGTGCAAGGGTGAGTGGCTTGATGACGTCTTCCGCTTTAGTCGTTGAGAAGAGTAACTGTTTCTTTTGGGTTTTAGTAGCACCTGACCTTGATTAGTCTTTATTTGAGACTTGACCTTTTATTTGTTGAAGCTAAATCTAGTATTCTTATTGAGGTGATTCAAGTGTTGATGTGTAGAATAGATTTTATCCTTTTTGTTGTATAATTGAAAGTTATAAATTAGCCGCTCTTTACAATTTCGAGGGTGTTACACACGATTATGCAACCACATGCTCCAAAGACGTGAAAAACCCAAAACACTATTTTAGACTAGGACAAATCATTTTCCAAAAGCATTTATACTATTTATTCTTTCAAAATGTCCCATAACTCAAGAACAAGTATTTCTTCAAAACACACACTAAAAGTGCATTTATACTCAAAAGATATACTTCCATAAAATAGATCACTAAAATACCAATACTTGTGATTTATTTATCCAAATGCCCAAAATCCCAAATGTGGGTGTTTTACAAAATTTCAATAGTTAAACACTTCAAGAAATCAAAACTCACCAAATAACCCGACAGTTGACAATTTCATGTAAAACATATAAACATTTTAAAACGGACATTTTGGCATGTACACCGTTATCACAAATCAACTTGAACTTACCTTGCTAGATTTAGGCTAAATTCAGATTTTTTCTCCAACTTGAGCTCCTTTGAAGAAATTTGAATCTTCAAGCCAAATCTTCCAAAAAACCTAGATCCAAAAGTTCCAACCATAAGTACATGTTTCCAAACACTTAAAAACATTCCCCAAAACACCTTATATCAAAACTCCCATTTTAGGCCCAAAACCCAAACTTTGACCTAATTTCTCTAAAATCAACCAAACTGAAATTTGAGAAATTTAAACACCAGGAAGTCATCAATCAAGTATTTATAACTTGATTAAAGTGTTAGAAAAGATAGGAATTATCTCACCACTTAGGTTTTGGTGAAAACCTAGAAAACCCCAAATTTCTTGAAGATGGAGGTGGTAATGATGAGCTCTTAACCTTTGCTTCCACTCCACTCCATGACCAAATACTCTTATATTTTCCCAAAAATAACAATCTATCCTTGAAAATCTTTCAAAGACGAAACCATAGCAAAAAGAATCGTCAAAATCAGAGTTGAGATGAGAAAGATATGACCAAATGAATAAAGAGCTGAAAATCGATTTTATGCACTGCACCCCGACCGCGATTGTGACATGTTACTGTACCATGTCACAATCGCATGGGAAGGTCACCCAAAGTGTACCGAAAGCCATTTTACCCCCTTGGCGTCCTTTACATGTTATAGTGCCATTGGCACAGTCGTCGGGCACTATAGCTTGGCCCGTACCGCGACTTTTCGACCGTTCTTTAACCGTTTTCTCGACGGATTTCTTGACTGTTTCCCGATCGTTTTCCCTGCTGTTTCTCGATTATTCTCCCGGTTATTCCTCGACCCTTCTCTCAGAACATTTGATGCTATTATGCCGGTTATCGTGCCATTGTCATAATTTCATGGCACATTCGCTAAGACGACTGAACACTCGGTAACACTGGTGCTATTGTGACATATGTCACAACTGCATGGCACTATAGTCGGGACTACCACACTTTCAGTACCATTGGTGCTATTACGACAAATATCACAACCACATGTCACTATAGTCGAGGCGACCATACTCCTAGTACCATTGGTGCTATTGTGACCAGTGTTACAACCACATGGCACTATATCCATACTCCATACTTGGTTCTTCCTTTACCGATTCATTCAGTTCAACATTTTTCTTCAATTGAGATTAAAATCAGGGTGTTACATTTAGGTTTTCAGTTTTGCCTATATTTGGTGTCTGCCAGTTTGGGTTCGAGAAAGTAAAACTGAAGAGTAGATGGCAGAAACAAAGAGCTTCTTGGGTTTTACAATAATCACATATAGGAACATGTGAATAATTTTTATTTATTTGTTTTTATCATAGATTTGATAATTGGGTTGGATATGGATTCATATATTTTAGAAACATTTTACAACTTGAGTATAGATTTTATTAGTATGTACTTTTTATGTTATGTTTTAGGAGTTAAATTAGTTAGAATAATCATCTTCACCGGTTACAACCAATTTTTTAATTATTTTATTTCACATGACTCCATTTTTTATTTACATAACAGTTATTGAGTATATATATATACATATATAATCAAAATATTTATAAAATCGTTATATAAATTAAATTACGAACAATATATGTATATTTCAATTTATATACTTTAATATAATAATATATATCATATTTACATGAGACTTGAATATAAATAATACATATATTTTTATTTACATTTTTCTTAATCTTTGTCTTTTTTTATTAATGTAATTACTAGAAGTGTACTCGCACAATACAGTTAGATACTTCACGATTTTAATGTTTCATTTTATTTTCTGTTTTTTGTTGATTTACATTACGATTTTGGATGGTTGTGAGAGAGTGATAATGTTTTTTTTTTATATAAATTTGTTTAATTTAGACTTAATAATATAACGTAATTTATTTTGGTTTCATAATATAATTTTTTTATAAAATATTATATTAGATTTTTTTAATTATATTTTATATTTTTTATATTTAAAATTTGATTTTTATTTTATATTTAATTATGCTGAGAGTTATTTTAGAGAAGTTAAAGTGAGAAATTATTTTAAGGGAGTTCAAATGGTTAGAGATAATGATTGAAAATTAATAAATAACATTAAATGTAGTAAATATAGCTTTAATGGTTGTTTTTTAAGTAATTAGCATTAAATGACGGTAAATTAAGCTTTAAGACTTGTTTTTAAGACTTTTTTTTATGTCTTCTTTATAATATAGTATAGATTAGCAAACATTAAATTAAGAGTAAATTACATATTTGGTCCATATGGTTTATGTGTTTTAAGTTTTAACAGTTTGGGTCCCTACTTTGAAATATCTATGGATTGCATTATCGCGGTTTGCATTTTATAACGCCTTGGGTCTCTAAAACTAACCCCGTTAAATTTTTTCTGTTAAATAGGTTAAGTACAAAGATATTTTAGTCATTTTATTTCTATTTTATTTTTTATTAAAAATAATAGGATCAAACATGTAATTTACTCTATATATTATAATATATATATATATATATATATATATATATATGTGTGTGTGTGTGTGTGTGTGTATCTATCTGGGAAGTGGGAAGGCACACACATGGACCGTTCCCACTTTATCGCCGACGACCCTCCCCTTTTGTCATCTCTAGAGATGGTTCATCCCTTGTCATCTCTGGCGCCCTCCTTCCCCCCTAATATCGACGCCCTCTTGCAGTCCCCTTCTGTTTCTATAGAGCCAACAGATCTGTGAGACAGACGGGAAACACAACAGGGACGACTTCTCTCAGTCCCTTTCTTTCCCCGGTGACTTAAAGCCCCCTCCCCTTCCGGCGACCTCTCTCGGTCCCTTTCTCTATCGTCTAAAACTCAGGGACAACTTACACGTAGAACAGACGTCGTGTTTTTGAGTTTTTGAAGTTGGTTTTGAAAATCTAGAACACAGGAACGACTTACACAAGTTCTACACTTTGCTGTATACCGTCATACCGGTGAAGCTTCTACACTGGATTGTATTCCTCTTTTCATCTTCTACTTCTTCCCTGACTCATGAATTTACAATCCAGATCTAGATTCAGATGTTTGATTCAGGGGTTTTGTTTAAAATCCAGATTTGTTTGATTAGATTGAAGTAAATTTTGGTCTATATGACATATCTTTTTATGAATTTATACAAAATCATTTGATTATGTTTAATGTTTGTTGTTGTATGCTGATGTTCAGTTTTAGTTATTAGGGTTTGGATTTGGGTCTTTGATTTTTATTTTCAGTTTTAGTTATTAGAGTTTTGATTTAAGTTGATTTGTTGTGGTCGGTTATGTGTGGGTGTTCTTCAATGATGGTTGCCGGAAAATGGAAGTTGCCGATCAGAATAGTTGCCGAAAAACGGAAGGGAGGAAGGAGAGGAAAGAGGGACACATGGCAATATCTTATTGGTGTTTGTTTTTTTATTTTTTTTATTTTTTAATGTAAAATGACCAAACTATCCATCATGTGCCTTGCACATGACCACTTTAACAGAGAGATTTTTGATGGAGTTAGTTTTAGGGACCCAAGACGTTATAAAATGCAAACCACGAGGATACTATCAATAGATATTTCATTGTAGGGACCCAGATTGTTAAAACACATAAACCACAGGGACCAAATATGTAATTTACTCTCAAATTAATTAGACTATTCCGATCTATATAACAAACAATGAATATATATAATCAAGAGTGAATTACATAAATGGTCCCTCGTAAATGCCTGGATTTCATTTTTCGTCCCTCGAGATCTGAAAGTACATTGGTGGTCCAAAAGTCAAGTTTTTTTATCCCAAATTGGTCCCTCTCACTAACGTCATTTGAAGAGGTGCCGTTAGGGCAACCATATGCCCCTCACGTGAGGGGCATTTTGGTCTTTTTACCCCCTTTTCTTCTCCCTCAATTACATTATCTCCGGCCACCTCCTGCCACCACTCGCCACTCACCACCCATTAAAACCCAGAAAAATTCAAAAATTCCTTACAAACAAGCCAATATTATATTCAAATCCCAAAATTAATAAAAAATCATCATAAACAAAATCAGATTCCAATAATGAAAATTCAAAAATTCCTTATCAGATTCAAACAAAAAATTAATAAAATGTCATCATAAACAAAATCAGATTCATTTATGAAATTTTTAATACATAAAAAATCAAAAACCTAAATCATATGCATAACTTCAAAACCCTATACAAGAGAACACCAATAATTTGATTTGATGAATATACCAATAATCAAAGAACCCCTAAAAACATAACATAGATCAAACCCTAAAATCAAAATCCTAAATCAAAATATTAAATCTAAAACCAAAAATCAATAATCTAATTCAAAATCTAAAACTAAATCAATGGAAGCAAATCATCACAAAATCTAGATCTGCATCTATGGAACAAATCTGTGAGAGAGGGGAGAAGCCATCGATGGAACCAAATCAGTGTGGAAGTTGGTGGAGGAGAAACTGTCGCCATCGTCTACAAGAACTCGTATTCAACCCAACACAAAAACCATTGAGGTCGTCTCATTTACCTTCTCGAAATCGGCCCAATGTGGAGGTTCAAATATGGGTTCGAGGTTGAATGGATCCCCGAAATCAGATCCAGATTGGCGAGCTTTGTTGGATCTGATGACAAGCCAAATGGTGTCCAGAATTTAGCGGAGGAAGAGGCTGAAGCTACCGGTGGCTTGATGCGGTTGTTCCGGTTGTTATTGATGTTGGTGATGGGTTGGAAACAAGTGGAGAGAGAAGTGGTCATTGATTTAGGTCAACACTTGAAAGAAAAAAAGAAAAGAAGGAGAAGGAGAAGAGAGATCTAGAGGGAGGCGGTGGTATTAGAAGGTGGAAGGATAAGATAGATTAGAGTTGGGGAGGTGGTTTTGGGAGATACATCTCCCAAAAATGGTTTTCAGGGACCAAATAATATAAAAAAGGGTAAAAAGACTAAAATGCCCCTCACATGAGGGGCACATGATAAGGTTAACGGAGCCTAGACTAACAGCGTTAGTGGGGGGGGGGGACGATTTTGGGCTAAAAAACTCGATTTTTGGACCACAAATGTACTTTCAGATCTCGAGGGATGAAAAGTGAAATCCAGGCATTCACGAGGGACCATTTATGTAATTCACTCTATAATCAATATATTTAAAAGAGTAAACTCCAATTTTGGTCCTGAGGTTTAGTGATTTCTTTGAAAGAGGGGCCTATCGTTTCATAATTCATGTTTTCGTCCTCATGGTTTGGATTTTGCTTTGAAAGAGGTCCCTGGACACTAACACCATTAAAAAGCTCCGTTAGAGGTAGGGGCATTTTCGTCCCACCATATTTTTGTCCCCTTTTTGTAGTCTTCTTTTGCTTGTTCCTATTTTTGTGTAAAACGATTGAAGTATATGGACCAACTCTGTAAATCTTATAAACCTTTCGGTCATCTTCTCCGGCGATCTAGCCGGTCATCTTCTCCGGTTAAAAACCCTTCGGCCAGACCCTATCCTAACACCAACATCAATTAACCCCAATCCAAATCCTAATCTGAACACCAAAATCAAAATTAAAATCAATCACAAATTCAAATCTAACCTTAAAATCAAAATCACACCCAACTCTTGATCCAAACTTAACCACCGATGAACCCAAATTCAAGCCAAAATCAAATAAAAAAGAAAGCAAACATCAATGGTATCTCTGCTTAATCACAAAGGATTAAAGACCAAAATTCAATCAAAAGATGTGATTTGATGTGTATCTCTATACTCACACACATACACGATAAATTATGCAATGAAAACTTCACTTTTAGAGAGAGATAAGTGAGTATTTAACAAACTTTTTTCTTCTAATTCCTGTGTTTCACTTTCATGAATCGTGAATTCGTTTGTTGATTTGAGAGAAAAAAACTGAAAAACGGATTTTTTTTTTGTTCCATTTTTTCAGATGATGTGTGGTTTAATCGATCTCAACACTGTTAACGATGAAGTTTTGACGTCGTTAGGTGTTGATTCTCGTTCGTCGTCGCCATCGTCTTCGAATGGTTCAGGTTACGGTTGTAAATTTTCAAGAAAATAAGAAACTTGAATCATTTTTTCTTATAACGAAACAAGAAACCCCAAATCTATAATCAAGATTGCAACCGATAAAATGGGTTTATTGTTGTTATTACAGAAAATCAAGATGAAGAAGACGACCCGTTAGTAGAATCTTGAAGATGAAGATCACCGCTACAGCCCAACCAAGATGAAGAAGACGACCCATTTATTATTTCGAGGATTTATTCTCAAACATAGAGTCTTCTCGTTGTTCCGGTGTTTCCTTCGGAAAAACCAGGCGTCGCCGGTGGGGTACCGGCTGCTAAACCTATCGTCTAAATCCATATCAAAGTTGTTGAAGTGATAATCGTCCCTGAGTTTTTGGTCGGAGATATCGTCCATGGGTGATGTTGAATATCCATTTATGGGTTTAAACAAAGTGCTTCACGGCGGCGGTGGTGGTACAACGGACTTTGAGTTTAATGGTGGGTTTGGCACAGATGGTTGAGATGGAGATCGGTGAAAGAAGTTTTGGCCGGTGAAGTGTTTTGGCTTCTTTGGGGGAATGTTGGGGACGATGATCCTGTTTCATGTTATACATATATACATACCATAGATATACATACATACCATAGATATATATACATACATACCATATATATATATATATATAATTAGAGTTATTAACATATTTGGTCCCTAAGTTTTTATGATTTTACACAATAAAAAGAAGAAACAAGAAAGAGTGCAAAAAGAGGACAAAGACATGGTTGGACGAAAATACCCCTGGCACTAACGGACCAAATAGATGGTGTTAGTGTCCATGGACCTCTTTCAAAGCAAAATCCAAACCATGAGGACGAAAACATGAATTATGAAACCACATGTCCTCTTTCAAAGAAATCAACAAACGTCAGGGCCAAAATTGGATTTTACTCTATTTAAAAACTCATTATATAAAGAGTGAATTACATAAATGGTCCCTCGTGAATGCCTGGATTTCACTTTTCGTCTCTCCGGTTCTGAAAGTACATTGGTGGTCCCTAAAATCGAGTTTTGGAGCCCAAATTCGTCCCTATCGCTAACGTTGTCCACTGAGCTGCCGTTAGAGGTCACATGTGCCCCTCATGTGAGGGACATTTTGGTCATTTCACCCTTTCCCTCTATTTCCTCTTCATTATCAAACGGCTCCCCAACGTTCATAAATCATCATCGTCCCCATCGACCTCCCTCCTCTCTGTCTCTCTCTTCCGCACTCTGTATCACCAATCAACCATGGTTCGTCTGATAGTTCCACCCATGGTGTATTGCAACTGTGGTTTACCTGCCATCACTCAAACATCGTGGACAGAAAAAAATCTAGGGCGCCGATTCAACTGTTGTTCGAGAAATGTATGTCGCCCTGTTCCATATTTTTGGTCTTATTTTGTTATGATTTTGGGGTAATTTAGACTGATTTTGGTTTGTTTTCTTGATTAGGTATGGAATTGTGGTTTCTTTAGTTGGGTTGACCCTTCAATTTCTTCTCGTTCTATGGAAATTATTAATGGCCTATTGAAATCAAAGAACAAGCTTGAAGGTGACATTGAAGAAATACAAAAGCAGAGACAAAGATGAAAGCTTTTTTGTTGTTTCACCTGGATAGTGATGTTTGTTTCCTACATTTTTAGTTGATGTAAAACAATGTTTGACTGTTTAGTTGGGTGTTAGTGGCTATGTAATGTAAACATTTTAATGTTTAACTAAATTATTGTTCTTCAATCTGACTTGGGTGTTAGTGTCACTGTTATGCATTTATTGTTCTTCAATCTGAGTTGGTGCATCTTTACTTAGATACAAATGTTTTACAAAAAGGATATAGTCTTGGATACAAATCCAATTATAAAATAGTTGGTGTCCACATAAAACAATTTAATGTAACACGGTATTAGATACAAACTTAATGAAGAAAATTCAACCAAAGCCTAACTATTTCATACCAAATATTACCAAAAAGGACATTGAAGCCCATGTTGTCCATTACATAAACTGCATCTGCAAATTCACCATATGGCCAAAAAGTGGTACAAGTTTCCCAAAATAAAGAACATCACACAGATGTTTACAAAGTTTTTCATGCTTAAATAACCTAAGGTTGACTTCCACTAGCCTGCCCCTTACATGTCCTTGCATTGTGGCCTTGGAGCTTCCATTTGGTACATCTGCTTCTCATCCCAGTCCTTGGTACCTTGTTTGAAGTTTGACTCAACTCTTCCACTGTCTTCTTTCTCTTCTTTTTTGGCCTCCCTATCTGAGCATGATGATTTGGTGGAGTAAGTGTTGTGGGACACTCAGATTTAGGCCACATCATTCTTCCATTGATTGGTTTAAGTTTAAAGCTGTACATATTCCTCCATGTCTCCAACCAATAGGCCTTGTTGATCAATTCTTCAGGTTCTACACATGCAAGTCTATTGCTTTCCATATTCCAAAGCACAGCCACAAAATGCTTACATGGAAGGCCATTCAGTTCCCACCTTCTACAAGAACAATGCCTGTTTTGGAAATCAACAATGCATTGGTCATAACAGGGACCACTCACTTCATACATGTCATCCCCATTCCATATCACTGTATACTTTGAGGCATCTTCCTTGATTGAATTCAATAGCTTTGTGGCTGTTGGTGTAAGGGGTCCATCAGCTGAATTTATCAATTTCTGAACTTTAGCCATTTTTTCATCATATATTGCCTAATGAACTCTAAGGCTGTGATGATGGGTTTGTCCCTCCTATCCACCAATTGCTTGTTAAATACCTCACATATATTGTTTAGGAGAACATCACTATGACACCTACCTGTAAACATATATGTATCCACATTAGAACAAAAATTATTCTCATGTTGCTTGCATAAAAGTTTAAGGAAGTACATGTGAAATGAGATATGCTCCAATGTTCAAGAGGGATTTGCCTTAACCAATTATGTACATCTGTCCTCAAATTCTTCATTTCTGCCATGGCTTGTTCAAACTCTGGTTCAGTAGTAGCTGTGGCACACTTCCAAAGTTGATATTTGGATACCTATGCTCAGCACATGGAAAAACCTTTGTAATTGCTGGAAGGATACCCTGCAATTAGTTATAACCAAAATTAGTAACAAACACATGATGGGTAAGTAACAAACATAATGTAAAGGTACAAATTCAAGTCATCTATGAGATATTCTAGAAACCAACTCCATGAACTTGTTGTTTCAGCCTCAATAATGGCATAAGCCATTGGATAAATTCCATTGTTACCATCAAGCCCAACTGCAGTGAGTAATTGCCCAGGAAATGGTCCTTTAATGAAAGTTCCATCTAACCCTAACAGATCCCTTAACCCAGCCTTGAACCCCTTTTTTAATGCCCCTGGACAGATGTAGATCCTCTTAAACTTTCTTGTAGGTTCATTAGGATTAGGCTCAAGCTCTACCTCCAACTTCACAGTGGTCTCAGGGTTTGTTCTTTGAATCTCACATAAGTAGTCCCTTAGAACACTAGGTGAGGTAAAATATGTTCTAAGGTTTGTCCTCCAATGTTCAATAAACACATCAGCCAATTTACATTGAGGAAAGTACTTAAAAAAGTGCAACACATCATCATCATTCCCTAAAGGCTTTAGACCATAATCTAAATCCATATTTGGAACTCTAAAGTGATAATACATAGGCACAGGGTCTTTGTAACCCATGTCAGCAAGCATTGCACTTAGCTCATGTACAGAGAATTCATCGGTATCCACTAAGTCTACAAAGTTAATTTTACCACTCACGTACAGCCTTCCAGGTTTCTTTGTGAACACACCTCCATGATGTATCTTCAACGTGATTAGGGTAGGATAAGTACTTGAAATTTATTGTCAAACATGAACTTCATCAAAAACCTAGCTCTAATCAGTACAATGTGTTAAGCAATGGTGAAGTTTCATTACTGAAATTGTACATACCATATATCTCGGTATAATCAGTATCATCTGAGCTACTTCGTATTTGCCACTGAGTTCACCCCATTGCATCTATTCGTATGTCTGATCGTCGTGAAGGTGAGGATGATGATGAATGTCTATGGTGATGAAGGAGTACTGATACTGAAACGTCGCTTGGTAATGAAATAGAAATAAAAAAGGAAATAGAGGGAAAGGGTAGAAAGACTAAAATGCCCCTCACGTGAGGAGCACATGTGACCTCTAACGGCAGCTCAGTGGACGACGTTAGCGACATGGACGAATTTGTGCTCCAAAACTCGATTTTAGGGACCACCAATGTACTTTCAGAACTGGAGGGACTAAAAGTGAAATCCAAGCATTCATGAGGGACCGTTTATGTAATTTATTATCTGTATCTACGTGATAATAAATTGATTACAACTAATATGAATAAATAAAATAAAGATGATGCTTATAATACCTTATGATCATTGTCGGTTATATTAATTACACATAACTATTTATATACATTATTTAAAAAACTATATATTTACTAAATGCCGTCTACACGAGTTCCAACCATTTTCTTTGATACAATATATAATATTTGTATTATTTTTCAGTACTAAATGACCGTCCACACGAGTTCCTATCATTTTTTTTTGATACCATATATAATGATTTGTATTATTTTTTAAGTAAATGTAACATTAAAATAATATTATCATTTAAAATCTTATTAAAATTAATATATATATATATATATATATGAAATTAGCACCAATATATATAAATATAAATTAGAATCAATATGTAATTAAATACTTATTAACCCCCACATTAATAAACGTAATATTTATTATATTCAATATCACTAATTATAATCAATATACAATTAAATACTTATTATTAATCATCTCATTAATAAATAAAATACTTATTATATTTAATATCATCAATACATAAAAAAATATTACATTTAATATCACTAATTATGTTCAATACATAAAATAAAATAAAAAACTAGAATCAATATATATAATAAAAATTATAATCAGAACTAAAACTTATTAGAATCAATATGTATAAAAGAATATGAAAAAAATAATATATAAAGATTAATTTAGAATAACCAACTATAAAAAATTAAAAATAATAGCTTACTACAATTATTAATATATAAATTATTTCGGTTTCATTTTTTAATTTAAATTAAAATCAAACTATATATATCGAGAAACCAAACTATGAAGAAACAGTCTTAAGCAGATCGAAAAAACTCGAACAAATGAAATGAAAAATTAACAACTCAACAGACTTACCTAGAGTCGAAGTGGTGACAATATTGACGAGTACTGTTACTCTTCGAGTCTTCTAGGTTTGGGAAGGAATGATTTCGAGGAGAATTTTTGGTCAAAATTGCAAACGAGTACATTACAACAAATGTAAGAAAATTATCAAAATGTCTCGCAATTATGCAAAACTAGGTAACACTACTGCAGAAATAGCTATTTTAAACGGTTGTTTTGGACATTTTTAAACGGTTTTACAACCGTTTGAAAGGGCACCGTTTGAAAAAGTCAGGGCTTTTTTAAACGGTTTTTGAACCGTTTAAAAAAGTCACTTTTTTAAACCGTTTGAAAAGTTTAAAAAACCGTTTAAAATTGTATATCTTTTTAAACGATTTTTTAAAAAACCCGTGTAAAATATGTTTTATTTTACATGGTAATGTTGAAAGAACCGTTTAAAATTGTATACATTTTACACGGTATTTTTAAAAAACCGTTTAAAAAGGCATACAATTTTAAACGGTTTTTTGGCTATTCTTAAAACCGTCTAAAAATGTGTTACTTTATATATATATATATATATATTACCAACCATTACATACCAAATGCCAAAACATTTTTCATAAATTCATATATATAACTCCAAATCCTATTAAAATCCAATAACCATTACAACTACCATATCCATAAAATTTCTTCCATCAATATACATATAAATGGAACTCTAATTCCTATTAAAAACTAATAGCCATTACAATAATATCCACAAACTTGTGTTTTTTCAAAGACATCATCAAACATTAATCCTTAATTCTACCTCTCAGTTGTTTGTTGACACCCAACATGTCTTTCTTCTTAGGATTAGCTCAAGATTCTTCTGTGCACTTCAACTCATCGATCTCTTATCCTGAAAACAAATAAAGGTCTCTATATATAAAAACGTCATGTTTTCTGAACATATAATACGAGTTTATATTGCAAATACATAATAACAAGAATAACTATGTTATTCAAACATATAAATACATCGGTCACTTGTAGTGGAGTGCATAAAACACATACCTTTACCACATTTTACCCTCTGTCATACGTTTTAAAGTAAATGATTTGGCCACATGACAAACTATCTGATCTAGTTGTTCATTTGAAAAAGCAGCGGTGGTCGTCCATATGTCCTATATATAAATGTATATATGTGTTATCTAAACAGGTGTTTTGTATAATATATAAATGACTGAAATTTAACAAATAAGTACCTTGTGAGGGGAATCATATTGCTCGTACATTACATAATGGAAAATTTGCTTGATTACATAATACCCACATTCCCAGCCCTCTTTTTGTTGATTACACTACATTGTAAGGAAATTTATAATGTTAGAAAAACTAAAGTATGAAATAGATTGTCGGAATATGTGAATTCTACCATATTCAATTTCCAAGTGACGGGATTGGAAATTACGGCATGAGAAGACCTTTCACATTGATTGTATTTTGTAATAGCCCTAAAAAGAAACCATAAACACCTTGTTTCAATAATCAATTAACAATAAAAATAAACATAATTTTTATATCAATGTAATACATTACTTACATTTCCATCATCTCTTTGATCAAATAAGTTTCGGATTTCTTTCCATCCGACCAGGGCCGGCCCTGGGCCTAGGCCAGTGGGGCGACGGCCCAGGGCATCATAAAGTCTTAGGGCATCAATTTTTTTTAGCCCAATGTTATATAGGTAGGTTCATTTTGGGCCAAGAGAAAAGTAACCGTTATCAAAAAATCAAGCCCAAAACCTGCTTCAATCGACGCTTCCCTCTCCCGCTCTCTCAATCGGCCTATCGCGGTAAAACGCATAATCTGACATTCTACGCTCATGCTCTCATCCTCTCACTCTCTCAATCGACGCTCTCCTCTCATTCTCGGCTCTCTTTGGTAATCTCGTTCCAACCATCTTCATCTCATCTACTACTCATGGTGGACCTATGGTCTGTGTTCCAGACCAGACTTCCAGCCTTGCAGGTAATCTACTAATCTGAATCTGCCAATCTTCATCTCTTCGATTCGACCCACTTAGGTTAGGTCTAGCCGACGAGTCATGGGGGCAGCAGCTTGCTGCCTGCACGTATTTAGGGTTAATCTTTAATGGGTTATTTGTTTTATTGTTTAGTTTAGATTAGATTATTAGTGATATGTTTAATTCTTTAAATTGTTGTTTTGTTGTCATTTTGTGATGGTTATTAACTTGTTTTTTTTAATTCACTCGAAGGTGTGATGTGTCCAGTAGTTAATTGATTAATTGATGTTCTGCCCTCATTTGAATGTTATCACTTGAGTATGTAGTAGCTAAATCACTTGACTGTTCTCCCTTACCTTTTCAATTTTACAAAAATGAAATTTGTGATTGTTATTGGTCAAGAACCTAAATATGATTACATGAAACACATGATGGACTCATGATGGAGTCATTCAATAGCTAATGTTTTTATAAATAAACACCTTAAGTGACTAAAGGGGTTGTGTGGTTGATTTTGTATTCTTATTTGGTTGTCAATTTGTCATTTGGAGGATGGTTGTTATTTCTTATATTTTAGTCTTTTCATTTTGGTGGAAATTAGGTTTAGTCCTATTTGGTTTTTCACTATGAGATGTAGGGGCTACAACAACTTTATTAACGAAGCCTTAACATATTATTCTAAAGCAAACACTCAACTGATCACACTTGTGAACAAGAAACACTAATGGATCTCTCAATCTACGAATGAAAAGGCCAAACAATTGTAAATTACCACACTCGGATGTTTTTAATTGGGCATCATTTGAACTTTTCGCCCTGGGCACCAAAAATCTCAGGACCGGCCCTGCATCCGACATCTTCGAGTCCAATATATAGACTAAGCGATGTCTAGGTCGAATGATTAGCAACGACCAATGATGCCTCAAAAAGGTTAAAATAATAATGTTAGTAAAACTTACAACGTAAACTATATATATATATATATATATATATATATATATATATATATAACTCACCCTTGTGCCTACGGTGCCAAAAAGAACTCTTTATCTATGTTTTGCATCATAGTTTTGAATATTGTCTCCATGACAAAGAAACCATCTCGTTCCATCGCAGGTTCATTAATTGCTCCCGGGGTAATGAATGCACAACGGTTCTTCGAATTTTGTGATATTATCTTATACAAATCCCTACAAAATTCCAATATGATTAAACTAAATATTGTAAAGATTTATAGACACAATAATAAGTATATATATAAGTAATAACTTACACCATGAACCATGTGATAATATTTTGATCAAGCCACCCCTTTCATGATATTCGACCGCTATTGATATACTCGTAGGGCCAAAGACCCCTGCCTCGACCTGAACCGTAACCCCGTTCTTCACCCACTGTGCATTGGAACGTAGACGTTTAAATAGGTCTTTCATCGCACTTGGCCGATCTTGTATTTCTTTAGGCAAGGGCTTCAACTTTTTAACCAACTGTGGTTTTTGTGACTCAATTGCAATGACTACTCTCTTTGAATGGGCTTCGTCCTCTTTTTGTACCTACATTAATAATACATTTGACTAAGTATCTTATACCATCAATGGGATTTTGCATATATATATATATATATAGTTAAAGTTTGAGTGTATACTTGATGGGGAATAGGCTCTCCCCTTGGTGGCACTTGGGTTGACTTGACTGTTTGGGGAATGGGTACACTCTTTGATGGCATCATATCACGAGAAGGGACATTTGTATCAGTGGTAGGAGCCTATTAAAAAATGATAATACCAATAAACATGATGTGTACGGATAAAAAATCTTACTGCAATTTAACTTGAAAATTAAAACATATGTGTACCTGGTGCAAGATCACATATTCTTGCTCCCATTGGATGAAGTAGCCACGAGCTTGACCTAATGTTTCAATACCCTTATTCGACAAAGGCACGAGTAGTGCAAACCCCTCACATCCGTTCATAACCAACTCTAATGAATCCATCTTCCAAGGGAACACCATCAACAGTACTGCAATCCGCTAAAGGATAAGCCATACCCTTAGCAACAAGGGCTTTGGCCTTCCCGCAACAAAAGACCAAATCGCATTGGGTAGCATGCTGCAAACAGATCATATTAACATTATGATTTAAATAACTGAAACTCCAAAAGGTCGATATGTATAAATGAAGAGTTACCTCAATAGATACAATCGCTGGAACGCAAGCAGCTGAGCCAATACTGCTTTTGCGTAACCCCGGGCTTCCATCAGGGCTAGCATCATTCCTCCTCAATTGTGCTGCCAAAACCATCTGCAACTGTTGTTGTAAATTTTGATTATCCTCCCTCCATTCTCTTCTTTCCTGCTCCCATTCTATTTTCTCCTGCTCTCGACGCTCATGCCATTCTCTTTTCTCCTCCTCCCATTCTCTTTTCTCCTGCTCCCGACGCTCCTCCCATTCATTTTGTTTTTGTTGCATTTCTACACGAACTGCTTGAGAAATCTCTGCATCCAGGTTTGCTTTCTCTTTTTGTTTCCTCTTTTTGTTTCCCTTTCCTAGGCCAACACGTAGGCATACGTTGTGTCCGACACCCCTGGTACGACCTGGGTGCTCGGGCCCCAACACCGCTACCAATGGATCGTCTCCCAATTCAGGGTCCCCATCTCCCTGAGAGATTTGTCTATCTTTTTGTATTTGTCATGTTCAACAAGATAAAAGTAAGTAATTAAGAGAAATAATTTGATAAAAATATTTAGAAGGCATATTTATAGTTTACAAGCTTATCTGCTAAGGCTTGAATATGCTAAGGCTTGAATATGCTTTGCTAAGGCTTGTTTGGTTATGTATTACGGGTTTCATTGATCCATAATCCTTCAGCATGGTCGGTTCTCAAATAAGTGTTATCATCAATTCGTTGATCTGAGGAGGGAATTCCGATAGAAAAGGGAGGTAGCTCGTCGAACTGGTCATATTCTTCTTCATCGACAACATTTTCAACGCCAACTATGTGTCTTTTACCATGGAGGACGATGTGCCATTTAGAATCTTTCGGATCCTCAACGAAGAAGACATGTGAGGCTTGTTTCGCCAGAATGAATGGTTCGGATACGTAACCCTCCCTGGAAAGATCTACCACTGTGAAACCATCGTTGTCGACTTTAATACCTCGTTGCTTTTCGACCCATTTACACTTGAACAAAGGTATCTTGAAAAAAGTGTAATCAAGCTCCCAGATTTCTTGAATTACACCATAATACGAATCTTTGGCAATCCTCAACCTAGCATCATTATTCGCCCTACAAAACTCTGTCGTTGTGGTTGTTAATGTCACTCCACTGTTTTGCAATGTACTTTTGTCATCTTGTTTTTTTGTATAAAACGTATATCCATTAATATCGTATCCTTGATATGTTGAGACGACATGGGCGGGCCCATATGCCAAATGTTCTATTACTTGATCAACTGGTTCTCCCCCATAGCTTGGTTTCACTCTTTCTTTCAGCCATTGTGAAAACGTTTTATTATGCCCAGTAACCAACCATTTGTCGCTCTTCGATCGGTGCATTTGGTGCAACATTTCCATATGCTCATGTACATGGGGAGCAATTGTTGTCATGTTTTGTAGGACGAAAAAATTTGCTTTTTGTAGTTCATCGTAATTTGGAGTGATAAATTTCATTCCAACTAATCCAACCCCTCCAAGTCTACCTTCATGTCGAGATTGTGGGATGCCAACATTTCTCACACCGGCCAGATAGTCTGTGCAAAAATCAATCACCTCCTCGGAAGCATATCCTTTAACAATACTGCCTTCGGGTCTAGATCGGTTCCTAACATATCCTTTTAAAAAACCCATATATCTCTCGAATGGATACATGTATCGTAGGAAGACAGGACCACAAAACTTTATTTCTCTAACAATATGAGATATCAGGTGTACCATCACATCGAAAAATGAAGGCAGGAAATACATCTCTAGTTGGCATAAAGTGAGGATGATATCACTTTCCCATGAATCCAAAACCTCAGGATCGATCACTTTTGAATGAATCATGTTAAAAACAAGCAAAGTTTTGTAATTGTGTGTCGGATGCGATCTGGAAATATTCCACGAATTGCAATAGGAATCATATGTGTCATTAAAACATGACAATCGTGGGACTTCATACTGTTGGTCCCGAAGGTGCTAAACAAGTTTGTAGAAGGGGGGGGGGGTTGAATACAAACACAGAATTTAAAGTTTAATAAATTGTTTATTGATAAATCAAAATACAATTTACAAGTTTGTTGCGGAATAAGATTAAGACAGACTCAATCTAAACAAACTTAAGAAACACTTAGATAATTGCACAAGAGATTCAGATAGAGGGGATTAAGAGATATAGAAAACAAGGGTTTCTATCTTGAGTTGAAGGATGAAGCACACATTTAGATGAAGGGGTGAACTTCCTATTTATACCCTATGCATTAAATGCATGGCAGGATACTTTACACGTGGCGTTCACAGATTGGCTTTGATAAACTGACTTTTGGGAGACATGCTTTCGGCCGGGTCATGAACAATGTAGTAGACAGAGTTGTTGTACGAATGATTGCAGAGACTTGTCCGTTCTGACACATCGTACTAGATTGTGCAAGGATAGACAAAAGGAAACTTGAGGCATAAGCTTTGTGATCGTTTGATCGCTGAGTATCTCTAAGTTCAGAGATAAAGAGGTTCAGCTATCGCTGAAGCTTTTTCTCATGTTCCTTCGCGTATTAGTAGAGTTGTCTTTGCTTCACTGATATCCGCATCAGGTCACTAGTAGACTTCTCTTTGTTCAACAGCTTCGTCTTTGATTCAGCTATGAACATCTGTTGACGCGAGACTTGTCTTCAGGGATTACGTTGGTTGTTTACTTTAGGAACTATCAGTGATAACTGAACAGACTCAGTTCGATCACTGATAGTGAAACACTAATACATAGAAATGTTTATAAGAAAGACTATCAGCGATAACTGAACAGACTCAGTCTGATCGCTGATGGTGAAACACTAATACATACTAAAACGTAATTTTCACTAAGTATAGAAGAGGGTCGTTATCAAATCACTGAGAGAGTTTGGATCAACAATCTCCCCCTATTTGATAATGACAAAGTAACTGAAGAAAATTACTTTATGATTCAAAATGATGGAATAATCAGGACTCGTAACATACATGTCCCAATTACTATTTTGAGGGATCTTTTACAGCTCTGATGAAGTTAAGTACTTTACTGAAATTTCATTAATTCAGGAATAGAATTACAAGGAATGAAAATTACAAGTAAATTACTAACTACTGTAAGTACAACTAATAGATTACAGAAGAGAAAACTAATCTATCAGCTATAAGAAGATTTAGGAGGATTTATCATATACTCAGGTATTTCTTCTCCTTTCTGTCTTCGTTCCAAAGATTCTTGGCTGATAATTTCTTTGATTTTCTCAGCAGCAGGGAAGAAGTCACACCATAAGCATAAGAGATCCTTGAGATGATTCAGAGGACAGATAGGAATCTCAGAGACTCTTTGAAATCTGAGTTCCTCATCATCATCTCTGAAGAATATTCCATAAGGATGGTCAATTACTTGACCAACTTGGAAAGGACCACCAGGAGGCAGAGATAAATCCAGAACTGAAAGATCAGGAGGAGGACCAAACAGTGCATCTCTTGAAAATTTGATAGAAGTTTCATTCCTGATGATGGCGACGTCTTCAGAGGAGGAGGACCCGATTCTTCTTTTGAGTTTCTTGGGATTGGGAGGGATAGGAGATGGCAGGTTCAGTACAGAAGTGACTCTGTTGATGAGAGCTTTAAGAAGTCCTTCAACGTAGCCTCTGTATGTAGATTTCAATTTCTTCAGCGCATCCCAGAATTCTATCCACTCTGTAAACCCGAAACCTTCAAGTTTGGAAACGTACATAGCTTTCTGAGTTCCATCCTCTCTGGTAATCTCCATGGTCACTGAGAGTTGATCCTTCTTCTTGCGACCAGAGATAGTCACGGCTGTTATTGGAAGAAGATCAGAGGGATAATCCATCTTCTGTTTGCACCATTCAATGGACTTATCGTTGATCTCTTGTTCTTTGGATCGTTCCTCTTCAATTTCTTTCAGCAGTGCAGCTTGAACTTCCACAGGCTTTCTTTTCAGCTTCTTGTCCTTGACTTGAGAAGATTGAATCTTTAAAGCGAGTTGGGCATCTCGTCTGCATTCAGCGATCAGTTTCTCAGCTTTGGCAGATTCTTTTCGTTCAGCTTTAGTGAGGAAGTCGAGCTCTGAGAAGGATGTTTGAAGAGGGACTTTCAGCCGTTGACTTTCTAGTTGAGCGATCATTTCAGCTCTTTTCTTCATCACTTCCTCTGACCCATGAGATGGTTGAGAGGGCCTTCCTGGATGGACCATAGAATCTTCTTCTTCTTCATCATCAATCTCAGCGATAGAGATTGGGATTATTTCTTCAGCGATAGCAGCTGGAATTATTTGTAGTTCAGAACCCTTAAGCAGGGGAGAGAACTGTCTGGTCAGAAAATGAAAAAGAAGTTAGATTATTTTTAAGGAAAGAAGAGAGATAAAGGCTAGAAAGAAACAGGGGTAGGATTTTTATAGAAAGATAAGGGAACAAGAGTAAGGCATACCTGAGAAGGATTCTCCTCAGATAGTGAGATCATCATCAGGGTTTCCTTAGCAGATGCACCTTTGCTTTGGGAAGGGGTTCCTGAAGATGATCCTTGTCTCCCCCCTGCTTGGATAACTTCTTTCGAAGCTATCGCTGATGATGTGACGGCTGAAGAACACCAGAGAGATGGATCTTCCTCATCGTCATCATCATCTTGATGAGAGTCATCCACTTGATCTTCAAGATCAAGGTCTTCATCATCATCTTCATCCTCCTCTTCATCATCGACTATTTCAGCGATGGTGGGAGGGGCTTTATCAGCAACTATCTCCCCCTCAACCTGAGAGGGAGTTTCCTTCGGTGGTTCAGCAATAACTTCAGCATCCGTGTTTTCTTCAGCTGTCTTCTCCCCCTCTTTGTCATTATCAACAAGGGAGAGATCTTGTGGAGATGAAGTTGTTGCAGTAGCCAGCTTCTGGACTTCAGCCTCCAGACCTGTGAGTCGTCCTTCAAGTGCAGGGATGTCGGACGTAGCTAGGTGAATAAATTCCACAGCTATGGTCAGGGCTGAACGATCATCTTCTGTAAATGATGGAGCAGGAACTGGAGCTGGTGCATTCAGCTTGTCGAGGACTTGCTGAAGAGTCGTAGTGCAGGCATCGATCTTTGCAGACAGATCATCATACTGCTGCTTGGATTCTTCCCTGACTTTGACAATCGCTGCCTGAAGAGTAGCGATGTGAGAAAGATCAGCTTTGGAGGCGCAGGTGGCAGTAAACGTCTTCAATGCATCCCCAGCTGTTTGAACAGCACTGGTGGTGTTGTTGAGAGAAGCAGAGAGTGAATCCACCTTTGAACTCAAATTGTTGACATTGGTGTCAACAGTCGCCAGACTAGGACCTGAAAGATAAGTTAATTTTTCAGAACCAGGCTTATATGGTGAGTTGGGAGAAGTGTATAAGGTTATAGGATTACCTGAATTATCAAACATTTTGTAGAATTGTAAAGATTCCTCAAAAGAATGATGTTCAGGTCCTATTGGTCCAAGCTGAGTGGTAGAGACCAAAGAAATAGGGGGACTAGAGATGGGGATAGAAGATGTAGGGATAGGGGTAGTTACCGCAGGTTTTGTCACTGTTGTTGTGACAGCGACCGAGATCGCTGGCACGGTTGTAGTGGTTTGAGCTGAGGATGTGGAGGAGAGACCCACGAAATCATCTAAGGAAGTTTGTAGAGAAACATCCTTAGGTATTGAGCTAGAAGTAGCTTTATCCTTGGTTACCTTGGCCTTCTTTGAAG
Organism: Arctium lappa; assembly: GCA_023525745.1. Lineage (NCBI taxonomy): Eukaryota > Viridiplantae > Streptophyta > Magnoliopsida > Asterales > Asteraceae > Arctium > Arctium lappa. The sequence goes on along the minus strand of CM042048.1, from coordinate 19,410,474 downwards.
GACCAAGGGAGCCAGTTGATGGTCGTTTGGAAGGGGTAGCGGCAGGGATAGCAGAAGAAGGAACCTCCTGCGTGGCCGCTGAAGACGAAGAAGTGAGGAGAGAGAGACGAGAGCGAAGTTGAGAGATACTTACCTCGTTGGGGAGCGTCTTGACCTCCAGTGATCTCTGACCCACTTTTGGAAAAGATGCATCCGAGTTGGTGGGGTAAGTGGTAGGGTAGAGAAACTTCAGGTACGCGCAGATGAAGCGTACGTAGGGAATCTTGGGATCCCTCTCGGTCTTCTCTATCTTTGACTTCAGGTCATCAAAGATAGCTGTTGCGTAGTCGAAGTTACGTCCAGCGATCACTGAGTAAGCCATCTGGACCTGAACCTTGCTAGCTTGGTCCAGTGACCCACTCTTCCCACTCATACACTGAATGATGTGTGAGAAGACGTAGTTGAGCTGGGAAGGCATCAGTGCCTTCTTCACAAGAGTCAGCTTCTTGTTGGGAATTGTAGATCTTGGTTTGGGTTCCCAAGCATATTCCATGGCATCCAGGAATTGGATGAGTTCAGCGTCAGTTGGCAGGGCGTCGAATCCATTCCTGGATTTGTCGGGGAAACGCAGGGCTTTCCTCAGGCCTAGGGCAGTCATCATCCCTGAGCCTAGTTGAGTGCTGAAAGATATAGCAGGAACCTGTTCACCCTTCTTGTTGGTGAGAGAGGTTTCTTCAGCGGTAAACCAGAATTGCTGGAGTAGAGCTTTCGAAGGTGTTGGATCCACAGTGATAGCATAGGCAATGCAGGATTGCCTTAGGAATTGTGCAGCTTCCACCAGATGTGGGTACTTGATACCATCAAACTCGAGGCGAGCAAGATGATTGTTCTTTGGGAGATCTGAGTCAGAAATGGCGAACTTGACATTCTTTGAGGCGATAAGTGCAGATTGAGTCATTCTGTTTGAGTAGATAAACGAGTAGAAGAAAGGTTTAGTCGAAAAATAAAGAAGATTTGCTAGTTTCTATTTGGGGAAAGAAACATAGAGAATCAACATATTTTTAGAGAAAAACAGTTTATCTTAGAACAAGATTCAAGAATAAGAAGAAAAACCATTGATTTTGAATAAAGAATAAAATGGTTTTTTAAAGAATAAAATCAAAAAAAATGATTTTATGAGATTTGAGTCTTATAAACCCATAAATGGGGTTTATGTGAAAAGATTTAAGATAAGAAGTCAAGAATAACCTGTTGATCTTGAAGAGGATGATGCAGAAAGCTTGAGAATGTTAGAATGCTTGAGAGAGTATTCTTGTTTAGAAAGTATTTCCAGAAAACGTAAATTGATAGAATGGAAAAAGCATTCCTTTTATATGTGAGAAGGAGGAGAGAGAGTGTGAGAGAAGCGGGAAAACAAATGCACATCATGACATGGACACGTCCCTCGAAGGTGATTGGATAGAAGAACAACGGACGAACGTGTCAGAAAAAAGGCATGTCGTGGATTGTCGGTTCAAATGACGTCATAGTTAAGAAAGAAACTGTTCATTTGTCCGTTTTGAATTTATCACTGAAGAAAAATCAGCGATAGAATTTTCTTTTTGAAAGTATCCCTGATGAAAAGATAGGGATAGATTTTCTTTTAAAAGGATCACTGAATATAAATATCAGTGATAAATTTAATTTCAAAAAGCTTTTAATCATTTGAATAAAAATTCAGTGATTAAGATTTATATATATATATATATATATATATATATATATTTTTTTTTTAAATAACTGAATGAAGATTCAGTTGTAGGGATTGAGAAATCATACCTGAGAGTCAGAATACTTATCAGAGAATGATGAAAAGAAACTTTTGATTACTGACACAATGCATGAACGCTGAAGAATTATTCTTCAAGATTCAGCATTCCAAGCTCACTAATGAGAAAGTTGAACCTTGTCTCATCAAGAGGTTTGGTGAATATATCAGCAAGCTGAAAATCAGTAGGGATAAAGTGAAGTTCAATATCACCATTCATCACATGATCTCTGATAAAGTGATATCTGATCTCTATGTGTTTTGTCTTTGAATGTAGCACTGGATTATTTGCTATAGCGATAGCACTAGTGCTGTCGCAATAGATAGGAATTTTTGACAGCTGAAGGTCATAATCTAATAGTTGATTTCTCATCCATAGGATTTGAGAACAACAGCTTCCAGCGGCTACGTATTCAGCTTCAGCTGTGGAAGTGGACACAAAATTTTGCTTCTTGCTTGTCCAACTTACCAGCTTTCCTCCCAAGAGTTGACATCCACCAGTGGTACTCTTTCTGTCAAGTTTACATCCTGCAAAATCACTATCAGAATAACCAGTTAGATCGAACCCTGAGTCTTTGGGATACCAAAGACCGAGGTTAGGAGTTCCTTTCAGATATCTGAAAATTCGCTTTACAGCGATCAGATGGGATTCCTTGGGTTCAGATTGATAGCGTGCACATAAACAAGTAGAGTACATGATGTCAGGTCGGCTTGCTGTGAGATACAACAGAGAGCCTATCATTCCTCTGTAGGCAGTGACATTAACAGGTTTTCCAGAAGGATCTTTGTTAAGTGTCAGGGGTGGTGCCATAGGAGTTTTCATAGCTGAAGTTTGAGTAAGATCAAACTTTTTCAGCATATCTTTAACATATTTACCTTGGCTGATAAAAGTACCTTTGTCAGATTGTTTAATCTGAAGACCAAGAAAATATGTCAGCTCACCCATCATACTCATTTTATATTCTTTCTTCATTCTTTCAGCGAAGCGAGTACACAGAGATGGGTTAGTAGAACCAAATATTATGTCATCGACATATATTTGTACAAGAATTATATGACCTTTTATCTTTCTGAAAAATAACGTATTATCAATCTTGCCACGTTCAAAATTTTCAGAGATAAGAAAAGATGAGAGAGTGCCATACCAAGCACGAGGGGCTTGTTTTAGACCATAGAGAGCCTTATCCAATTTATAAACATAATTTGGATGCTTAGGGTCATAGAACCCTGGTGGTTGTTCTACATAGACTTCTTCATTCAGCTTTCCATTTAGAAACGCTGATTTTACGTCCATTTGATAGACGATGAAGTCTTTATAGACTGCATAAGCTAAGAATAGTCGAATTGCTTCGAGCCTGGCCACAGGGGCAAAGGTTTCATCATAGTCTATGCCTTCCTCTTGTCTGTATCCCTGAGCAACAAGTCGAGCCTTGTTGCGGGTTACAATTCCATGTTCATCTAACTTGTTTCTAAACACCCATTTGGTGCCTATTACAGTTTTATCAGATGGTCTAGGAATGAGATTCCAAACTTTGTTTCGAGAAAATTCAGTCAGCTCTTCTTGCATAGCGCTGACCCAGTTTGGATATCTGAGGGCATCATCAGTCTTCTTTGGTTCTATTAAAGAGAGAAAGTTTACAAAGAGACAGATATTACCTGAGTTTCGTCGTGTCTGAATACCTGCATCTGGATCACCAAGAATTTGATCTATTGGGTGATCTTTGGTCCATCGCTGAGCAGGAGCATTATTGCTTAACTCAGAGGTTGGATCAACAATTTGAATGTTTATCGATGATGACGATTGAGGTTCATCAGCGAGTAACTGTTGAGTAGATTCACTGGAGAGGTTTTCAGACGAAGGCAGATTTGATGGTAGGAGTGTGTTTAAAGGTTCAGCTGAAACCCAAGAGTTGGATTCAGCGGTAGGATGTATAATGTTTGGATCATCATCAGCGACTGGAGGATCTGAATGCTGATGGTTAGAGAAGAAAGGTTCAGTTTCTCTGTAGTGAGAAAGCATCCAAGCATTTAACTCTTCATTGTCAGCGATTGGTTTGGAGTTCGCTGAGCGAGTTTCATCAAAAGTGACGTGAATTGTTTCTTCTATGGTTTGTCTTCTCTTGTTGAAGACTCTGTAGGCTTTGGAGATGGAGGAATATCCTAGAAATATTCCATCATCAGCTTTTGGGTCGAACTTTCCAAGTTGATCTCTGTTGTTTAAGATAAAACACTGACAACCAAAGATATGAAGAAAGCTGATAGAAGGCTTCCTTCCAACAAAAAGTTCATAAGCTGTCTTCCCAAATCGCTTTATTATCAGCGATCTGTTTTGAGTAAAACATGCAGTGTTTACAGCTTCAGCCCAAAATTGAGTAGGGAGATGAGAATCGCTGAGCATTGATCTAGCAGCTTCTATGATTGTTCTGTTTCTTCTTTCAGCGACTCCGTTTTGCTGAGGTGTTCTTACCGAAGAGAAGTTGTGAGAGATTCCCTTGTTCTCAAAGAAATTGTTCAGGGAACTATTTTTGAATTCAGTTCCATGATCACTTCTTATTGAACGAACAGTAAGATTGTTCAGCACTTCCATCTTTTTCACAAAAGATATTAGTTCTTCTGGAGTATCACTCTTACAGCGAAGAAAGATAACCCAGGTGTAGCGAGAATATTCATCTACAATGACAAGTGTATATTTCTTTCCAGCTATTGATTGGATGTTGACAGGGCCAAACAAATCCATATGTAAGAGCTGAAGTGGACTTGTTACTGAGGAAACTTGTTTCGACTTGAAACTTGCTTTTGTTTGTTTTCCTTTTTCACATGCTGAGCAGAGAAATTCTTTAGCATATGAGTGCTGAGGAAGACCAGAAACCAGTTCCTTAGATGAGAGAGAATTCAGGGTTTTGAAGTTTAGATGAGAGAGCCTTTTATGCCATAGCCAGTTGACATCAGAAGAGGCTTTAGATAGAAAACATAAGTTTTCAGTGATAGTAGAGTCCATATCTATTACATAGACATTTTCTCTGCGATGACCACTGAGAGCAAGTTTTCCTTTCTCATTTAACACTGAACATGCTTTCTTAGTAAAGCGTACTTCATAGTCTTTATCACATAGCTGACTGATGCTTAGAAGATTATGCTTCAGTCCATCTACATAAGCGACTCTTCGAAAGGTAGTTGTCCCATTGCTGAGGACACCAAACCCTCGGGTAAATCCTTTACCATTTCCACCAAAGGTCACAGAGGGACCTTTTTCTTCCTTGTAATCAGTGAGCAGGTCTCTTTGTCCAGTCATATGACGAGAACATCCACTATCAAGATACCAGATGCCCTTTGATCCCTGCACACATAAGGAAGATTAAGCGTTGTTTGGTACCCACTTTTCAATGGGTCCTTCAGAGTTAGTGGATAAGGTAAGTTCAGTAGTATTCTCAGTTGATGAAAATTCAGATTCAGTGGTAATCTTCACTTTGGTTAATTTCTTAACCTTAGTGGAATTTTTCACCTTGGTTGATTTTTCAGCCTTGGTGACCTTAGCTTTAGAGACATTTTTCTTCACTTTAGCTATTTTATCAGCTTCAGTGGCAGTTGGACATTTACTTGCAATATGATCAGTAAAACCACAGTGATAACACTTTCTGTATCTAAAAATGGTTTTAGGACCAGAAGTAGAAGATTTTGCAAGTTTAAGATGAGCAGGGCCAGGTCCAAGAAGACTTTTCTCTTGAGATCTGGGAGGGATTTTCATTTCTTCAGATCTCGAAGGTTTAAGGTCAATCTTCAGCTTTGGAGGACAGAGATCAAAGATTTCTATCACACAGCTAGAGGATTGCTTAGCTGAAGGTTTATAACGAACTTTCAGCTTTGCTTTCCTGTTTGCCTTCTGAGGAAGGAGAATGGACTTTCCTTTATCCGTAGACTTAGTGTCTTTGGATTTTTCCTCAGGGATGGGATTTGAAGAAGAACAGGGATAGAGTTGATTGTAAGAAGTGTCAAAGAAGGAGGTGACAAAGGTTCCAAACTTAAGCGAGGAACTCTCTTTCTTAGGATCGTCCTGAGGTGTCCAAAAACCAAGACCAGTTTTATCACTATCAGGAGTTTGAGCATTTATTATCTCAGAGATCTTTGTTGATGATTTGCACCATTTTTCAACATGAGCCTTTTCTGTTTTTAGAGCAGCGATGGCTTGTTCGCGTTCAATACTGATGATTTCATTTATAATGACTTGATCTTTCAACTTTTCTTCTAAAAGATTTAGTTCTTTGATCTTTTCATGACATTTCTCCAGCTCTTGAGTTAAATGAACATTTTTATTCTCAGCTTGAGTTTTGTCGTTTAGGGCATTATAAAGGTCAATCGTCAGCACATCAACAGCGCGACTTCTCTCAGCTTCAGGTAGAGAGGGATTTGTAGAAATAGATACCTGAGATGATATGTAGCTCATAGAAGATTCAGATGGTTCTTCCACTTCTTCTTTAATCTCAGCCATGAGGCAAAGATTAGCGACTTCTTCTTCATCAGAAGATGATTCTTCTGATTCAGCCCAGTCGTGTTCTTCAGCGATGAGACCTTTACCTTTTCGCTGATAGCTTTTCAGCTTTTGATATTTGTTCTTCAGCTTATGGTATTTGTCATCACTGGATCTTCTTGAGGTAGAAGGTTTGAAGACCTTTTTCGACCTGCATTCACTTGCAAAATGTCCAATCTTTTCACAGTTATAGCAAGTAGCAGTAGCCTTATCAACCGGAGTTGATTTTGGCTTTTCAGTAAGAGAGAGAGGTTTACTTCTTCGGAAGTTACTCTTTCTTGCAAATCTCTTAAAAGAGTTTGTCAAGAGTGCTAAGGACTCATCAAACTCTGAAAGATCAGGGTCTGATAGATCCTCAGATTCAGAATCTAACTCAGTGATGGTGAGAGTAGATCGCTGAGATGGAATTATCTCTGAAGAGACTAAAGCAACAGGAGTGCTTTTGGAGTCTTTAGAATCTTTTACAAGATTTTTCTTCAGAAGATTTGATTGCTCATAGTTGAGCAATATTCCATACAGAGTGCTTAAGGAGAGAGTATGTAAGTCTTTTGTCAGCTTAAGACATATTGAATAACTGTCCCAGCTTTCAGAAAGACATTCCAAGAATTTTGTTAGGACCTCAGAATTAGAATAGGTCCTACCAACAGTTCTTAGGTCAATTATTAGGCAGTTAAATCGCTGATGAACGTCAGAAAGAGATTCATTCTTACCAGCGATGAAACTTTCATACTGTCTTACCAAGTTAATCTTTCGAGTCTCTTGGATTTCAGTGGTGCCCTCATATTGAACACATATGGTTTCCCACATTTCTTTAGAAGTTTTCAGATGCATGATGGAATGGAAAACTTCATCAGGCAGAGCCATTGAAATAATGGTCTTTGCTCTTGCATCTATGCCTACCTTCTTTTTATCTTCATCACTCCACTGTCTTATATCCTTAACGACATATCGTTCAGGGACAGCTTCAGTGGTGGCAGTGGCGGGAACCGCAGCTATAATCCTATCAGGTTCATAGGGTCCGTTTTCTATATATTCAGGTATAGTAGGATCCGCACCTTCAAGAAATAGCATCATTCGATTTTTCCATAGAGAAAAGTTATCTCTGCTAAATCGAGGAGGTTTAGAAAGTGAACCATTATCATAGTAGTTTGTGTTTGTGTTTAATGCCATTTTAGAATAGCAAGGAAGAGTATACAGCAAGATCTTGTTTATTAGATTTAAACAAACTGCTCTGATACCACTTGTTGGTCCCGAAGGTGCTAAACAAGTTTGTAGAAGGGGGGGGGGGTTGAATACAAACACAGAATTTAAAGTTTAATAAATTGTTTATTGATAAATCAAAATACAATTTACAAGTTTGTTGCGGAATAAGATTAAGACAGACTCAATCTAAACAAACTTAAGAAACACTTAGATAATTGCACAAGAGATTCAGATAGAGGGGATTAAGAGATATAGAAAACAAGGGTTTCTATCTTGAGTTGAAGGATGAAGCACACATTTAGATGAAGGGGTGAACTTCCTATTTATACCCTATGCATTAAATGCATGGCAGGATACTTTACACGTGGCGTTCACAGATTGGCTTTGATAAACTGACTTTTGGGAGACATGCTTTCGGCCGGGTCATGAACAATGTAGTAGACAGAGTTGTTGTATGAATGATTGCAGAGACTTGTCCGTTCTGACACATCGTACTAGGTTGTGCAAGGATAGACAAAAGGAAACTTGAGGCATAAGCTTTTTGATCGTTTGATCGCTGAGTATCTCTAAGTTCAGAGATAAAGAGGTTCAGCTATCGCTGAAGCTTTTTCTCATGTTCCTTCGCGTATTAGTAGAGTTGTCTTTGCTTCACTGATATCCGCATCAGGTCACTAGTAGACTTCTCTTTGTTCAACAGCTTCGTCTTTGATTCAGCTATGAACATCTGTTGACGCGAGACTTGTCTTCAGGGATTACGTTGGTTGTTTACTTTAGGAACTATCAGTGATAACTGAACAGACTCAGTTCGATCACTGATAGTGAAACACTAATACATAGAAATGTTTATAAGAAAGACTATCAGCGATAACTGAACAGACTCAGTCTGATCGCTGATGGTGAAACACTAATACATACTAAAACGTAATTTTCACTAAGTATAGAAGAGGGTCGTTATCAAATCACTGAGAGAGTTTGGATCAACACATACCAATCAACTTCAAGTCTTTCATCGACACCAATTTCCTAATGTTTGCAGAATAGCCGGATGGAACCTTAATACCATGTAAGCACTGACAGAATCTGGTTTTCTCAACCTTCGACAACGTATAACAAGCCGGTGGCAGATACGTGCGCTTTCCATTATCAACAGGAGCAAGCTCTGGTCGAATCCCTATTTCTACCATGTCCTTTCTAACTTTAACTCCGTCTTTTGATTTCCACGGAATGTTCAACAATAACCCTATCAAGTTGTCACATACATTTTTTTCGATATGCATTACATCAAGACAGTGTCGAACGGTCAACTGCTCCCAGTATGGTAAATCCCAGAAAATAGATTTCTTCTTCCAAATATTTTTTGGAGGAGCTGGACGACCTTTCCCAAACACAATGTCTAGATCTTTCACTCGAGAATATACATTCCATCTAATGGTTCTCTTGCTACTCGATACTCAGTTTTCCCATCAAACACTGACTTTAGTTTGCGATAGTGGTGGTTCTTTGGAAGATACCTTCGATGACCCATGTACACATGTTTCCCACAATTCCTCAACCTTAGAGCATATGTGTCATCTTCACATACAGGACAAGCTTTTTCTCCTTTTGTGCTGTATCCCGACAAATTCCCATAAGCTGGAAAATCATTTATGGTGCAAAAAATCATGGCTCGTAGTAAGAAACGTTCCTTCTTATATGCATCATACACTTCAACACCTAGACTCCACAATTCTTTCACATCCTCAATTAGTGGAGCCAAATACACATCAATATCATCCCTGGGTTGTTTAGGACCCTGAATTAGCAATGACATCATAATGTATCTGCGTTTCATGCATAACCAAGGTGGAAGATTGTAAATGGAAAGAAGCACCGGCCAAGTGCTATGACGACTACTCATGTTTCCGAATGGATTAATTTCGTCTGAACTAAGCCCCAACCGAATATTTCTACTTTCCTTTCCAAATTCTTCAAAAATGCGATCGGTATTTCTCCATTTAGGAGAATCAGCCACGTTTCTAATTTTACCATCTATTTTACGCTCTTCAGCATGCCAACGCAACAACTTCGCATCCTTAACGCTTGCAAATAATCGTTTCAATCTTGGAACGATAGGCAAATACCACAACACTTTTGCGTCCGGGCCAACCTTTCGTTTCACATCACTATTTTCTTCCATTTGGTTTTTCCGCTTATACCTCGACGTACCACATATAGGGCACTCATGTAAGTCAACATACTCGTTCCTGTATAACATACAATCATTCGGGCATGCATGTATTCTTTCTATTTCCAAACCCATTGGACACATCAGTTTTTTGGCTTGGTATAGTGAAACTGGTAACTCATTATCCTCTGGAAGCATTTCATGCAAAAGCTCTAGTAAGCTTGTGAAACTTTTATCGCTCCAACCATTCTTTGCTTTTAAGTTAAATAGTTTCAATACAGCCGAAAGTTTGGTAAACTTTGCACACCCAACATACAATGGTTTTTCAGAGTCGACAAACAGTTGTTCAAATTTATCATAATCCTTATCAGCAATATCACCCTCCACATCATGTAACATTTGATCAACATTATCACATATATCATTGTCCGATTCATAGTTATTATTATCGTCATTACAATCACGATCAACCCCCTAATTACAATCATCAAATCCTCTCCATGTCGTATCCAACGAGTGTATCGTTGCATAAACCCATGACAAACTAAATGTTCTTTAACTACATTATGATCACTATGTATCAAAAAAATTCTACATTTTCGACAAGGACACCAAATTCCACTTTCTCCGCTATTCAACCTATAGTTCTTAACAACTTTCATAAATTCATCGAGACCGGCTAAATATTCTTGTGTAGCACGTGGTATTTCGTACATCCAATCATCACGGTCCATCTGTAATTTTGAAAAAAAAATTATTAAGTAATGCATGCATGACATGAATGGAGAACAAAAGGTCGTAGGTGGCCATCCTAACCCACTTTTTGAATACTTTGTCTCACATGTGAATGTCTATAACAAATTAATTATTTAAGAAAAAATTCGACAACATTTCCCCTTAACTCCCCAAATATGTGTATAATTAAAACACATACTCGTAGGTTCAAAGGGAAATGTCTATCGAATTTTCCTTAAATAATCAATCTGTTATAGACATTCACATCCTAAATGAGATAAAGTATTCAAAAAGCAGTCCCAAAACCGGGGACTATTCGAAATTAATCTCTATTAGATCAATTTCGGACGGGTGACCTAAATGCATATGAACTTATATAGGGGGTGTTTGGGATTGCTTATTTGAGGTGCTTATTAACTTATTGCGTTTTCAAACAGCAAATAAGTTGTTTTGAGTGTTTGGATTAGAAACTGCTTCTGACTTCTCCACTCCGCTAATAAGCAGTTTTTGATAAGTCATTCTCAACTGACTTATTTGAAACTCCTTATTAACTTATTTAACCAAATTACATATTTGCCCCTTCTTTCTATAAGTTAATAAGCACTTTACAAATAACCATAAGTTAATAAGCACTTTTGCAAATAACCATAAGTTGTTTTAAATAAGCAATCCCAAACACCCCCATAATAGACGCATGCATATTTCTATAATTCTATTTGCACTTGATAAGATGTTGTAAGAAAAAAACATGTATAGTTGAGAAAAAAATGAAAAGAATGTAAAGTGATGAAAATATGTACCTTACAAAAAAAATCCACGGATCAACTGATGAGAAGTTCAATGTATAGTAGTCGTCGCACACCTTTACGTAAATCTCTTGATCAAGTGGTATGTCGTCCTACAATTAAACATTTTAGGTGTTTATTAATTATACCTTGATACAATTGTATATATATATATGCATATATAATCGAATATGATAACATTAATGAGAAAAGCTACAAACTTTATCGCGTAAATCTAATCCAATACTTTCAAATTGCCAACGGTATAAAAAACAAATAACGCAAACCTTATACTAAAAACGAATTAAAATTAAGAAATAGCATTTGCTAAAAAAGACAATACTTAAAAAAAACCTCAAACCTCCTTGTAGCAAATTCGGATCTTCCATCATCAACAATCTTCAATAAATCAACAAACTTCGAATCCTTGATATTCGTTCCTCACAAAACCTTAGAAAAACTAGAAAATATATATATATATATATATATATATATATATATATTTTTTTTTTTTTAACAAGATCCCCAGCAACAAAAGGCGTCGGCTTCCCCCCTCCCATGGTTTTTTTTTCATTTAATAATTAACCTAATATTGCCATAATTAATCACAAGTTGGGCCCGATGGTTTTTTTTTAATTTAATAATTAACCTAATATTGCCATAATTAATCAAAAGTTGGGCCCCAATTTGGTGAATTGGGTCCAAGCAGGTATTTCAGTAAAAAATAAAAAAAATACTATCTACTACACATAGGACTTGATCTCAGAACCACAGCCATTTTTGTAGTAGTGTAACAACATCACATTAGCATGGTAAATCAAATATTTTATGGGAATATATGTAGATGACACAAATCGATATATTATGAGTTATGACAAAACAATTCTCATGATACACCTTATGATTATAATCATTAGTCTCACACATTTCTTTTATCATTTTGAGCCAATTACAAAGTTTGATGATGTAGAACTTATTAATTAATTATATATATCAAAAGAAACAATCGAGGATGATGAAACAACTTCATTTCAAGTGTAATATCGATTCATATTAGTTTTATATCTTATATGTGATTATCACCCATTTAACATCAATATTTTTAAAAATTTATCGTCACCGCGCAACGTGCGGTGTCGAACATTAGTTTTTTTTTTTAATAAAGGCAAACATATTAATAAAAACCAAAAGAAACGTACAAGAACATGTCATATATGTTTATGTAAGCTGAAACCATCCCACAAATAACTAACTCGAAACAAAACTAGCCAGATCCAAAAGAAATAAAAATGACAAAACGATGATAGTGACCAAAACCTTAAAATCAGGTTACCAGCGACCAAGTTGACTCACGATGTTGAAGGGGACATCAGAAATAGCAAAGTAAACCACATTGAACTAAAGGACCTACAATATACGTCCTTTCAGATTTCTACTCGAAATCCAGTCATAAGATCTAGTTTGAATACTTGCAAATAAAAGGTCTGCAGATGAAGGTTTACTCCCAAAAAACACTTGATTATAATGTCCGCGTATCATATATGTCGCAGACCAAAGTGTAGCTTAGAGATGGCAACGGGGTCAGAGGGCTCGGGGAACCCGATACTTGGACAATATTGAGAACTTGGAGTTTAATTGTTTGAGTCTATTCTTATCAAAAGATACTTTTAATTTCAATTCATAACCTATATTTTTTGTATTAGTAATCAAATATCTTGTGACACTTTAAAATTGGGCAAATAAACAAAATATGAAAAGAAAGGAAAAGGAAAATAAAATAAAATAAAAATTATTGGACAAAAAATGTGAAGAAAACGTAAAAAAGTGGGTCACTCATGTCATTTAAAAAAATTGATAAGTGAAGACATGAGTTTATGTTCAATTGGACTAAAATGTAAGGAAATGTCAAATCAGGGTGAAATATGTAATTTTGACCAAGGTATCAAAGTCGGGGGCGTATGCTAATATCTGGATGTTTAGGGGTGTGAGTTTTCATGAGACTTACAATATGATGCATACCTAAGTACAAATTTATTTTGAGCATTATATGATTTGTATGATGATTTGTACGTATGCACGATGTTTCAATTTTCATACATGTTCCATTATATTTTACATGTATGATGTGTACTTATACACGATGTTTCAATTTTCATACATGATTCATTATATTTTACATGTATGTTATTTATGATCAATTGCACGTTATGTGTTCATTTTGTTTTCAAATAACCCTAGCATGTTATTTCAGTCACAAGTTTTATGATCAGTTTTAATGGGTGATCATTTGATTAGTAAGTCACACGAAAAGTGGCACGACCCCATAATGGGTGTCCAGACAGACAGGTGCAGACAGGTGCAGGTCGAACAACCCAAGAATGTCAGTGACAAAATGATCATACCTGATCAGACAGTTTATGAGATCTCTTTTCTTTCAGTGTTGCATATTTTTTTTAGAAAATGTATACTATTTGGTACAGAGATTACAAGTTGAATATGTATGATGTGAAATGATTTCATTCATGCAAACAATGAACTCACTAAGCTTTATAAGCTGACTATAGTATGCATCTCAGAGACAAAAGATTTCAGGTTGGACAAAGGAAAATGGCACACAATAGAGACTTGCCCTACCCATTTAAGTTCAATATTTATGGTCAACATCTGTGATGGATAAATTTTGAAACGCAACTCGGTATGTGACGGGTTAGCATTTAAGTTACATATTCATTATTTTAAAGTCTTCCGCTGTAAAATCTTCCGCTGTAAACGGTCTAAAGTTTTAATTTAACCATAATTTTAGAGTATTTTTGAGAAATCTTTTCAGATAACGTAACAATTCTTATACTAAAAATTATGGGTGGTACATATCTAAAATACCTAATAATGAAAAAATGTTTAACCATCATAATTAATTTGAAAAATGTCGTGAATATTACTAATATGAAAATAGGTACAGATATAGAAAATTTAGACGACAAAATATTTATCAAGTCGAATATGGTTTTTAAATGGGTCAATAATGGCGAACAATTTCATGTTATCTGGTAAAATGCTTAGATAAACGACCCATAAATTAATTATTATATTTAATTTATGATCGACTTTTTGCAATCTCAACTTGGGGAGATGTTACCTTAAATACCTTTTTTTTAAATTCAAGTATTTATATTAATTTAAAAAACAACAAGGTAATAGTAAAAAAACAAAAGATTTACCAAAAAATATATGAAATCACTTCCCACCAAACATTTTCTACAACGTGCAAAAAGAAACACAAAAAGAGTAGGGGGTCACCCAAAATGCAAGGAAAAGACAAACACAACATCAAGCGAAAAGAAGCCTTGAACAAAAATTAAACTATCGTTGAAAGACTAAGGAACCACTAAAGCACAATCGATCGAGGATCACGATAACCACCTAGGAATCATAGAATGAGGACGATCACAAACCGACACCAAGATTGAACTCTTAAACTGATTCTCGAGTTGCAACACTAATATTCCCAAGAAGAGATAAAACATTTTGAGCAATGAACTAACCGAAGGATAAAAGTTGAATATCGCAAAACAAGTCCCTTTGTGGAGTAGCCCAATCAGAAAACACCACATTATTATAGAAAGTTCAAATAACGTACACGAAAATCAAAAGAACTATCTACCAAACCCTTTTTGCAAAAGAGGAAAACGAATAATGAACTTCAAAATAGAAAACTTCATCGATAGTCACTGGTCCATATTAGAATAACCCAAGCCTCACCAACCAAATACCTTGGTCCACATATCTGAAAACCTCGTTGCAATTAATTAAACAATAATTGATTAATTCAATTTCGTACATGTATTATCTCTACTATTCTATTAAAGTTCTTAAATGGTTTGTTAGTTTTTGGAAAACCCATTTTTTAGGTCGTCTTCCTCCCACGTTCTCCTACCATGACACGGATTCCCCTCTTCCTCCCACGTTCGTAATTGCTATACAGTATCAATGAACGGAAACCTCTCAAAGATGCAATCGCCCTCTTCTGCCTCCAGGGACGCTCTGCTTTTCAAGATTTGGCGACAGGTTTTCTCACCAACAACTTCATCTCTTCAAATCTCTTCTAAGATAATCACATTTACATTGTAATTTTCCATTTCCCTCAAATTGTTTACTTTGCTTAATCAAATTATTGTTCAGGTAATGTTTCTTCTTTAGGTAATGTTTCTTCTTTTTTGTCGATTTCTTGATTTGTTTTCCTTCTTTTTTCTAGGTTTTGCTACAACTAAACCCATCGGAGATTGTGAATTTACGATTCATATTTCTGTGAGTTGTTTTGTTTGATTGTCTAAGAGTAAACTTTCATCTTCTTTTTCCCTGTGTTTTGCTGCTACTTATGTTGTTTTGTTTAGTATCACAAAGGAGGTAGTCAAGCATTCTGCTACATACACAATCCAACTCCCTGCTTCCAAGGTACTTCAATTTAGACCCACTTTTGTTTTTGTCTTTGTTTGTGTTTGCTTTGAAATGATTTTTTAGACGATGTGCAACTACAGACATGCAAATTTTATCAATTCATTTGGTTTGTCATCTCTATTTGTTGACATGGAATACGATATTTAATCAATTGAATTCAATACAGATACTACTTTCTTCCATTTTCATATACAATTATGTTTTCTTCCCTACTGTTTTATGCTAACCTCTTTCTTCCCTGTATTTTATGCTACTGATTCTGTGAAGGTTCGTGTAACACCCTCAAATCTGAAGATAACAACTTATTAATTTTTTTTCTAAATACATCAATAATTGATTCGTCTACAATTAGAATTTAAGAATTAACCTCAATACACACATTCATTCTATACATACAATCTATGATAGGTGCTACTAAACCCAACAGCAGTTACTATCTCCAACATGCGGAAGACTCCACCAACTACTTACTCTTGTGTAAGGCTATGGCTCAACTCTTCGTGAGGCTACTAGAATCCGAACCCCCAACTGGAACCTGATGCACATGCCGACAAATAAAAAGGTTAGGCTTAATGCCTAGTGAGCTCAAGAGTTTTACATAAGTAAACACATTTAAGATAATGAACTTTACTTAAAATCATGACCTTTCAATCGATGCACTTTAAAAAGTGGAAACAACTCTTTTCCAATGTCATGCACTTTCAAAGATGAACACTTCATTTCAAAACATGGTTTATAAATTGATGCAACTTAACTAACTTGAAACATGACTCATCATCAAGCCATGTATATCGTACGTCCGAAAACATGGACACTAGGTCCAATGCTCACGCGACCGTGAAGAGCCAATGACAATAAAATAAGACATCCTTTTTATTTGAAATACAGATAGCCAACAACGGGGGAGACCCGTATCCGTTGAGAGTGGAGGAAACACAAAAGTATACCACCCATTCAACGTTAATCACATGACACCTCACAACATCGTAGCCCAAGTGTCCCTGCGACTTCTTTACCAAGTGTCACCCCAAGTCAGTTGACCTTGATGGATCATCCCGAAAAACTCCATCCCGAAGGCCAGACACACTTAAAGACTACCTCCCAGGAATTACTTCAAGCGGTGGAGGTCCTAGCGCTCACTCCCCGATATCACTACAGACTCAACCCTCCTAGCGATCACTTGTAAAGTTTCCGGTCATAAAACATGGGTACTGAAGTCCCACCCCGAAATACCCAATTGACCATCCCAAAACAGACTGACTGACGTGCCTATGGATCCATTACACACTGTCTAACGTTACCGGACTACACACGAATAACCAAAGCACTTGAGCCCGTAACCAAACTCAATACGCAACACAGCGCATTAGTACGTACGTCATAATCGGACTCTACATCGAGCCATATAAAATCGGACAAGCGTCCTCAAAACTCCTTTAAACGACATTGAGCCAAAATGCTCAAAACCTCTTTTGACCCATGATCACGTTTTTCAATATAATCAACGCACTCGACCCATACCGTGAAATTACACACGCTCCCAAAATTCTTGAATGGATTTCAACACAGTTTAAGTCGGGACAAAAGGTTTTCCAAATAGGCTTATGAACCCAAATACACCAATTTACGTGTGTCATGAATAAGACCTCATTTGTACAAAAATCACCAAGGATGCATAAATCATAAAGTGGACATTATTTATACAAAATCACCAAAAATGCATAAACCATGTTAATACTTATCAAGATATCCAAATCCCAACTATGGGCATTTTATGAGATTAAAGCCACACAAGTTTATCAAATATGTAAACTTATCAAAATACCCAACACATTGACAATTATTAAGTAAAACATATTTTCACTACAAAATACTCATTTTGGCATGTACATAGTTTTCACAAAGCAACTTGAACTCACCTTGCTAGATTTAGGCTAAATCTAGATTTTTCCCCAACTAGAGATCTTTTGAAGAACACTTGGATTCTCAAGACAAAACTTCCAAAAACCTAAATCCATACATATTCAACCATAAATAATCATAATCAACCACAAAAAATCGTTTCCCAAACCATATACATGAATACCTCAACTAATACCGAAACCCTAACTTCCATAACTGAAGAGAATAGAAGATTACCTTAACTGAAGCTTGAATCCACCAACCAAAACACTTCTAGTTCACCAAAATGGTTACAAACCTCCAATCTAGGAAAGGAAGCACAAAGGGTGGATGAAACCCTAGAAAACTTTGGGGAAGAAGATGAAGAGGGAGGGATGAGGAGATTACCACCACAAAATACTCTTGCATACTCCAATTGACTTCCAGTCTCTTGCTAGATCCTTGAAGAGCTCTTGAAAACGAAACCATAGCAACTTGAATCACCCAAATCGGAGTTGTGGATCAAAAGTTATGAAGAAATGAAGTTTGGTGGCTGAAAATCGGTTTTTAGCTCGACCAGGGGGTTTCACGAGTTATGCCGTGACTTTAAGTCACGACATAAGTCGCCCGCTTATCCCTAAGTCGCGTCTTACATCCTAAGTCGCAGCGTAAGTCGCGAGATTCACTGTCCGCCCGATTTTCTCCTCGTTCACTGTTTTGGCCATAACTTTTTCGTTATAGCTCCGTTTTCGCTCCGGAAAGAACCGTTGGACTCGTAATTGAATCCTTCATCCATTTAGACTATAAAATCTAGGATTAAAGTCCAAAATAATATATCTTATTTTTCCCTTTAAAGCTACTGATTTCACTATTAACTTGAAATGATGCTTTTCGAAATTCGGGGTGTTACAATCCTCCCAACCTTAAAAGAGATTTCGTCCTCGAAATCTAGCACCAACCAATCACCCAACATCGCCCTTGGCGAGATCAATTGATTCTCTATCCCAAAAAGGAATACCTTCTCGAAACCTACCTCATATACGAATCCCGATTACATCCCGGTTAACGTTGACACAGAATTCCACATAACAAGCAGCCATAAACTTAAATTCTAAGGTTCAATGCACCTTACCGGTGACGGAAGAACATCGAGTCCTTATCAATTCATTCCCCCATCAATAAATTTTCAGTTGCCTCCCAACCTTAGATTGAACATATCCCTCAAGATAGCTTACGACTCTGAGCTAACCACTCTCCCAATGGTACCCTAGAGTGAACTTGACCTTACACACCTCTAATCGCCCTTCATTGAATCACATTACACTCTTTTCTTGCCTTTTATGAACACAACAAATTATGTAGAAACGGCCCAACTATTGATTAACCAAACCCCTTTCAAACCCATGTAGCCACATCCATGACGACTTTACCCGAGTGGCGACTGAATCATCTGCTGCTGTTACAAAACGATTCTTATAATCACAACAAATCAAGGCTTTTTCAATAAGAGATTCCTACCTAAGGTTCATAACGATATCCTCACCAAATATCCCCCATAAGCAACACCTAAAAAGGGTTATCGTCCCTTCTCCCACGAAATTTCACATCAACAGGTTTGATCCAATTCAGCACAACGATAAATCCTTTCCTCAAGCTGACCACCAAAACACAACATCTGCAGATAGCGGGTTACCCCAAAAAATCCGTGTTTACACAACTCTCATAATGCATCCTAACATCGATTGTTGGATCAGCGAGAACTTCGTTGATTACAAGATTTTCAACGATTGATTCCTAGGTATTAATACCTACATTCCTTAATGTTATCACTTAACTTGCAACACCAGGTTCAACAGATGTGCATTGAGGCATACTAACGATTATTTCCCAAAACCGAGTGTCAACACCTATCCTCAACACAACAATTTGTAATGCGGATATACTAACAAATATTCAATTCCCATTTAGCAATGTCGATACGAAGTTGACACCTACTCTCGGAAATAATTCCCAAATCGAACGTCCTTACTAATCAACCATAACATCATCATTAGTCACAAATACTCCTTAGGGTGATACACCATGGACACATAGCATGTTGACGTATCACTAACCCACAATTTCAAAACCCCAACACACCTAAGCAACCACACATGGTTTTAACCCAAAGACTTATCGAAATGGGAAATCATCACCTACTTAACTAGGAGAAGGCACAAGCCTAACACCCCCATTACTTCTGTGCGAGCCAATCCAAGAACAAAATCCCAAAATCCGGACTGACCACCGGCCGCCTCAACCGACGCTTCAAAACCACAAGGACGCCTGTAGGCCTTAATAACAAGTCCTTTCACAAGGAGAGTTTAAAGTTATGACTATAATGAGTTCAAGGGTTTTTAAAGCTACAATGCCAATCTAACATTTTATAAAACTTCCAAATTCATAAGCTTTATAACAATTAAACATGCGAATAAAATCCACTACCGTTTTACTCAGTAGGTGTACAAAGTGATCACAAAGTCACACAGATAAGAAAATATTTCGAAATTATTTGATCACTACTTACGTTAATAACGACAATAATAAAATATGTGCAACAACCTTTTTAAACGGACCACTATGGTCCGAATATGCATCACTTTATGTTGTGTACGTAAAATAATTCCCCGCACTAAAGCGGAGTGCAACAAATATTTGTATAATCTTCGGAAGGAGAAATTTATGTAATCAAGTTCCAAAATTCCCCATTTGCCCACAAAATGACGTGGAGTCAAAACTCCTACACGACCCCCATGCACCAATTTATTCCTCAAATTTAGTAAAACGAGAAGGGCTTGCGATTTAGTCAAACATAAAATAATTTAAATCGACTTCGACTCTAGTCGTTCGAACAAAACGCTCATTGGCCCCAAAATAGTGACTATTATGTCATGCATGCGAGTAAATCAATATAACGGATTGCGTGATATAACAATGATAAAACGACAACCAAAGAATGCTCAAAGTCTCAGTTCAACACAAACCCATTCTGGGTTTTTTTTTTGTAAGTTTACTCACACTAAAGGTTTAACTCAACTCACCCACTAAGTTGTGCACAACGAGCTACATGTACATAAAACTCAAAATGAACCCACACGACCTTGAAACTATCAAAATAACATATGGGGTGACATCCACCAACAAAATTCTTATGAAATGAATTCCCAACGACCCATAAAACAACACACACAAAGAACTTAGACTATGCATTTCAAGGTTCACCCAAACGTCGTGAACGTCATAAAACAATACTCCATAAAACTTAACAAAACTCACACGGAATATAATTCCTTAGAAAACTCAAACACTAAAATAGTGGAAGACAACTCTTCGTTTAAGGCCTTAACATATGTGGAGGAGATCCAATGTTAAGGTCATAAGTCGTAGTTACTTGTCTAAGACTTTACGCAACGTCAAAATACGAACATCACAATGATCAAAAATAACGTTTGGCAGCAATGAGAATAAACAAAGTCTCAACAAAGCTTGCCACCATATGCAATAAAATAACTTTATGCATGTTTAAGATTATGATCTAAAAACTTGAGTGTGCTAAATCAGTTCAAGATTCGTGGTGTGATTCACATGGTGATTTTTGGAAATATGAGAAATAATCGATGCAATTTATTTCAAAAATATAGTTTGTGCATGGATTTGATCGGCACTCAACACCTCGAAACCACGCTCCTCGATTTCTTGGTTACACTATCGTCATCCAGACGCTCAACATCTTAAGGCAAAGATCAAGGATTTCATAGGTTTACCTCACAATTTCTCCTCGAAATAACATCGGTTTCAAGAGTCTATGGTTCTAATCCAACCAATCAAACCGACCAGAAAAGGTCCACTTAATGTAATCACCCTGCTTACCATCACTCCAAGTGACGAATACTAAATTCATCAACTTCTTCTAATGGCTACCCATTTAGAAACTTCTTCACTACCCCAACGGTCGTCATACCAAGACAGTCCAAGCATACACACGTAACTCGTAGGTTCACCATAACACTGGACAGGTGCTATTATGAACGTACTGTACATGATTATCCTTGCCATTTTCGGCGTGACTCCCGTTCCTAGTGACTTCACTCACTTCGAATCATCAAATCTTAAAGTGCCTAATTGTGCAATCTCACCTACAATCACTTAAAATTATGCTAGTTTGAGTCTAGGCATTCAAAATCAACACTTAAATCTCTCAAACATACGCTCTGATACCAACTTGTAACACCCTCAAATCTGAAGATAGCAACTAATTATTTTTTTTCTAAATACATCAATAATTGATTCGTATACAATCACAATTTAAGAATTAACCTCAATACACACATTCATTCTATACATACAATCTATGATAAGGACGGGTGCTACTAAACCCAACAGCAGTTACTATCTCCAACCTGCGGAAGACTCCACCAACTACTTACTCTTGTGTAAGGCTAAGGCTCAACTCTTCGTGAGGCTACTAGAATCCGAACCCCCAACTGGAACCTGATGCACATGCCGACAAATAAAAAGGTTAGGCTTAACGCCTAGTGAGCTCAAGAGTTTTACATAAATAAACATATTTAAGATAATGAACTTTACTTAAAATCATGACCTTTCAATCGATGCACTTTAAAAAGTGGAAACAACTCTTTTCCAATGTCATGCACTTTCAAAGATGAACACTTCATTTCAAAACATGCTTTATAAATTGATGCAACTTAACTAATTTGAAACATAACTCATCATCAAGCCATGTATATCGTACGTCCAAAAACATGGACACTATGTCCAATACTCACGCGACCGTGAAGAGCCAATGACAATAAAATAAGACATCCTTTTTATTTGAAATACAGATAGCCAACAACGGGGGAGACCCGTATCCGTTGAGAGTGGAGGAAACACAAAAGTATACCACCTATTCAACGTTAATCGCATGACACCTCACGACATCGCAGCCCAAGTGTCCCTACGACTTCTTTACCAAGTGTCACCCCAAGTCAGTTGACCTTGATGGATCATCCCGAAGAACTCCATCCCGAAGGCCCGACACACTTAAAGACTACCTCCCAGGCATTACTTCAAGCGGCGGAGGTCCTAGCGCTCACTCCCTGATATCACTACAGACTCAACCCTCCTAGCGATCACTTGTAAAGTTTCCGGTCATAAAACATGGGTACCGAAGTCCCACCCCGAAATACCCAATTGACCATCCCAAAACAGACTGACTGACGTGCCTATGGATCCATTACACACTGTCTAACATTACCAGACTACATATGAATAACCAAAGCACTCGAGCCCGTAACCAAACTCAATACGCAACACAGCGCATTAGTACGTACGTCATAATCGGACTCTACATCGAGCCATATAAAATCGGACAAGCGTCCTCAAAACTCCTTTAAACGACATCGAGCCAAAATGCTCAAAACCTCTTTTGGCCCATGATCACGTTTTTCAATATAATCAACGCACTCGACCCATACTGTAACACCCCGATTTTCGAAGGGTAACTTTTCGAGTTATTACAGAAACCGATATATCAAAGAAAAATAAGATTTTTGATTTTGTACTTAAATCCTAGATTTTATAGTCTAGATGGATGAAGGATTCAATTACGAGTCCAACGATTCTTTCCGGAGCGAAAATGGAGCTATAACGAAGAAGTTATGGCCAAAACAGTGATCGGACAAGTTTTCACCCGCGGCACATTTTCGGCGAAAGTGCCCCGCGAGAGTGACACTTGTCACTTTCGCCGTCACTCTCGCGGGCAGCGTCTGGACGATTAAAATCGCAATTTTCAGCCCCAAACTTCATTTCTTCATATCTCCTTCATCTTAGCTCCGATTTGGGTGATTCAAGTTGCTACGGTTTCGTTTTTGAGAGCTATTCAAGGATTTAGCAAGAGATTGAAAGTCTATTGAAGTATACTAGAGCATTTTGTGGTGGTAAGCTCCTCATCTCTCACATTTCATCTTCTTCACTAAGTTTTCTAGGGTTTCATCCACCCCTTTGTTCTCCCTTTCATAGATTGAAGGTTTGTGATCATTTTGGTGAATTAGAGGTGTTTTGATTGGTGGATTCAAGTTTGTTTTAAGGTAATCTTCTATTCTCTTCGGTTATGAAAGTTAGAGTTTCGGTATTAGTTGAGGTATTCATGTATATGATTTGGGAAGTGATTCCATGTGGTTGATTATGATTAATTATGGTTGGAATCTTGTGGAACTAGGTTTTGGAAGATTTGGTTTGAAGAACCAAGTTTCTTCAAGGAAAGCTCTAAGTGGGTAAAATCTAGATTTAGCCTAAATCTAGCAAGGTGAGTTCAAGTTGATTTGTGAAAACGGTGTACATGCCAAAATGTCCATTTTAAGTGTTTATGTGTTTTACATGAAATTATCAAATGTTGGGGTATTTGTTAATATTTGATTAGTTGAAGTATTAAACTCTATAAACTTTGTATAACACCACATTTGAGATTTTTGGGCATTTGATATATGTGTCATAAATGAACGTGTTTTGAAGTCTTATTGCATGAATGAATCTTTTGTCAAAGATGTACGCTTTTAAATGTTTGTCGGGTTTTATGCATCATCATGAAATGGAGTGTTTTATAAAGTGTCACTTGCACTTTTATGTGAGGTACTTGAAAGAGTGTTTATAGTCTCATTTTATGATTTTCATTCTTATCAGCAGTTAAGTTTGAGAAAAATACATGTCATTTGGGTTATGAGGCATTTTGGAAATATAAGGGTATAAGTCATTTGGAAAAATGGGTGCCTCAACTAATGTGAGTTTTGAACTAATCTTACTTTTAGTCGTTGTGTTTGCATAACCGTTGGTTGAGTGCGTTTATCGTATTTTTACTTCATTTATCAATGGGTCAATGGGTGCTAAGCATGCGACTTGGTATTTTTATTTGATTTGGAGTCTTTGGACAATTGTCCAATTTTGGTAGCTCGACTTCAAGCCTTGTTGGCGTTATTGGATGAAGCATGTTAGGTATCAGGTGCGATGTAAGTCCTTCGTGCTGCACGTTAAGGTACCGGGTGCAGTATAAGTCCTTCGTGCTCAAGTATTACGATATTAGATGAGGGGCTCGACATAGGAACCCGACGGGGTTGAACTCGAGTTTCCGTGGGTGTACGTTTAAAGCTACTGAGCCTGACATCTCTCGCGTGTACTTTTGTTTATATGACTTGTCATAACAACATAAAATGGGCTTACTTTGTGGACCGTCACATTTTATGGAATCGGGAATCCCCCGTCACCGAAAGGTGTTGTTTTTTGGTATTGAGTTTTATTATCCAAGTTTTTGGTGACGTTTTGTATTATTGGGTTTTACCCTTGATTTTATGGGATGGGTATTATGCCCCACCCGTGTTTTGGGTGTCTTGGGATATAAGGTTTAACCGTATCTTCATAAATGGAGAGTTCAAGTTATATTTATGCTTCGAGTGAGTTTTGGGTTAAAGCTAATTTATAAATGGGCGGCTTACATTGGTATTATCATCTTTGTAGTGGTTGGGTTTGGAAAACGTCCAAATTTGTGTTCTTTGTTTAAAATGCATATTATTGGAAAATGAGTCGTTTTCACATGTAAGACGTATCATATTGAAGGACTACGATTTTAACCGCATCCTTTCTTTTAAACGATTATTTTATATATGTTGAAAACTCTTGAGCTCACTAGGCGTTAAGCCTAACCTTTTTATTTGTCGGCATGTGTTGGGAACTGAAGAAAAGCTCAAGTATGGTTAATGCTGCTAGTTCAGAGTTACTACTGCTAGAGGACTTCAAAGTTAATACTGCTGAGTATTGCTACTGCTAGTAGAATTAATACTGCTAGTTAAAGTTAGTGCTGCTTGAACAAAGTTAGTACTGCTTAGCTAGTTAGTACTGCTAGGGGTTAGTGCTGCTTAGTAGTTTATGCTGCTTATGATTAGTACTACTTATGAATTGAAGATCTGGATGGAAAGGATGACAGCTGTAAAGAATCAAGATATTCATGGAAGGATTGAAGATAATTATGCAAGATATACTGAAGATATTTTATTTATTGTAATTATCTTTTATTCAGTATATGTATAGTATTGTTTAGAATAGTTAGAGATAATTTTTGAGAATAATTATTCATTCTAAGTTCTAGAGAGAATCAACCTCAAGGCATAGATCCTAATTCTAGAAAAGTAGAATTCGTCTTGAAAGAGCTTGTTCTTCAAGATTGAGGTTGAGTGTGTAATCTTGTGATTTGATAATTGAATATAAGTTTACAAGTTGTTAATTATATACTGTTTGTTTACTGTTACATTGAATATCAAAGTGTTATTCCGCAAACTTCTTTGATATTGTTTCTAAGACTTTATTCTTGTTAAGAAATTGATCCTGACAAGTGGTATCAGAGCTTGCTCTCTCAGAAACATCTATTCATTCATCATGGAAAACCTTGCAGAATCAAACAGTACTCTGGTCTCTAAGGTTCCAATGCTCAAACCCAATGAGTTTGACATGTGGAAGATTAGAATTAGACAATACATTCTTCTCACTGACTACTCAATGTGGGATATCATTGAGAATGGTCCTTCTGAAGTAGGAAAGATTGGACCAGATGGGAAAAGACCTCCACCAAAGACAGATGGTGAGAGGAAGATCAGACAGACAGAGATGAAGGCCTTGAGCACTCTGCTCTTGGCCATCCCCAATGAATATCAGCATCAATTTTGCAACTGCACTGATGCTCAGATTCTCTGGAATGCTCTAGAGAAAAGATTTGCTGGAACTAAAAGCATCAAAAGAAATCAAAGAGATGTTCTAAAGCAGCAGTATGAGAACTTCACTTCTTCAAAGAATGAGTCTATGACTCAAACTTTTGATAGGTTCAACAAGCTCATTGGTGAACTGGCTACTGTAGGAGTGAAAATGGAGCAAGATGATATCAACAGAAAGTTCCTCAGATCTCTTGGGGATGAATGGACTATGTACACTGTCTCATATAGGCAGAGTGACAATCTGGAAGAGAAGGAACTTGATGATCTATATAATGATCTAAGAGTTTTTGAAACTGAGGTAGAAACCAAGAAGAAGCCCACTGGTTATATCCACAATGCTGCACTTCTATCAGCATCTACTGATACTACTGCCAACCCTGAAACAGTTAGTACTGCCAGTGGAGTGAATTCAGAAAAAGGCACTGAAACTATCTTTGAAGCCTTTTTGTCCAGTCATAGCAACAATTCATTGATTAATGATGATCTGGATCAACTTCACCCTGATGACCTGGAGGAGATGGACATTAAATGGCAGATGGCCATGTTATCTATGAGGATGAAGAAGTTTATCAAAAGAACAAGAAGGAACAACTTCTCTCAAAGAAGAGAAGATGGAGCTGGTTTTGACAAGACAAAGGTGGAATGCTATAAGTGCCACATGAAAGGACACTTTGCTAGAGAGTGCAGAAGTGGTGTTCCAAACAACAACCACCAACAAACTCAGAATGGAGGCTACAATCAAAACAAGAATCTTGCTCAAGCCCTTGTTTCTCAACAAGGAATGGGGTTTGACTGAAGTGACCAAGCTGAGGAAGCCATTTAGAATCAAGCTCTTATGGCAGAAGTGTTTGATCTCCCCTCTGAGGTAATTTCTAATCTTTGCACTCAATCTTGCCCAGACACTGTCAAAAGGTACAAGGATCACAACCAAAGCATGTGTGATGACCTCAAAAGATTAGAAAAGGACATAAGAGACTTTGTGTTGATAGTAGAGAGATTTGAAGAACAAATCAAAGGCTTTCAAGCTAATGAACTTCAACACTCTTATGACACAAACTATTGGAAGTGGGAAAAGAATGAATTAGAGACCAAACTATCTAAGTCCTTAGAAGAGAATGATAGGCTGAAAGAGGAACTATCTAAGGTTAAGCTTGGCATAGAAAAGTTTTCATATGCTTCAAAAGCAATGGATTCTCTTCTAAAGGCTCAGATTCATGATAAGATGAAGCCTGGTATTGGATACAACAATACACCCCCTCCTTACAACAACAACTATATCTCTCCTACTTCAGACTTGTTAGAGACCAAGGAGAAAAAGGACTTGTCTGAGGAAGCTTTTAAGATAGATCCTTTGGATGAGGTAGTAGTTAAGGATTTGACTGAGAAAGAAGCCAGTGAGAATAGGAATAATGCTGTGAGTAAAGAGATACCATTAGAAAATAACATTATCACCAATGAGGGATGTGGGAAAATCTGGGTCAAGTCTAAGGAGATAGAGAAGACCAAAGGAAAGGATAACAAGGTCCATTACAAACAAACCACGGTTGTGAATCCTGAACCTTGTAAACAGTGTGCTTGCAATAAAGCTAAGAGCCTAAATTCTGGTATAAAAATAGGTAACCAAAGAAACTGGAATAATCAATGGGCTTAGAAACAAGGAGTTGATCTAAATAAAATCAATAGACCAAAACCTTGTTTCATATGTGGCAAGCTGAATCATTTGGCTAAGTATTGTTTCTTCAATCCTATTAACCAACAGATGAACTTTCAAAGATTTGTGCAAAAACCTGTTGGTTATAGGAAGGCTGAAAAGAAGCATGTTGGGAAGAAATATGTTGAAACCAAAGGCCCCATGAAAAATAAGGTTTTAAAAGAAAGTGTTTGAATATGGGTGCCTAGAAGCACTAAAACTGTTAGTACTGCTGACAGAGATAGTGCTGTTAGAAACATTACTGCTGCTACCAGTGTTAGTACTGCTGAAAATTTTAATGTTGCTAACACAGTTACTACTGCTAACAAGGTTAGTACTGCTAAGCATGCAAGTGCTGCTCATGCAGTTAGTACTTCTAAAACCAGTACTGCTTCTAGCAAATGTGTTTCCAAGCCTATCATTGTAACAAAGTACTCCAGAAATGAGGAGTCAAAGTTTAAAAATCTTGTCAAGAAAGAATGCAAGTATTTTGATGAGAAAGGGGTACCCAAGACCACTTTGGCTTGGGTTTCTAATTCATACTAACTGATTTATCTTATGTGCAGGGTAACCAACAGCTCAAGGGAAAGAGCATATGTCATGTTGATAGTGGTTGTTGTAGGCACATGACAAGCAACATGTCATGCCTTCAGGATTTCAAGCACATCAATGGAGGACATGTTGCATTTGGAGATAATCTTACTGGTGGTAAAATAAGTGGAAAAGGTAATGTTACAAAAGGTAAGATGACATTTGAGGATGTCTACTATGTTGATCAATTGAAGTACAACCTGTTAAGTGTATCACAGGTTTGTGCAAACAACATAGCATATTATTTACAAATACAGAGTGTATGATCCTTGCTCCAGGGTTCAAAGTAGTTGATGAAAGCATGATACTACTTAGAACTCCAAGAAAGGACAATGTTTATTGTTTAGATATGGACAATGTTGATAGTGATTCATCCCTGAACTGTCTTGTTTCAAAAGCTTCTGTGGATGAATCCTCTCT
Source organism: Arctium lappa (assembly GCA_023525745.1). Lineage (NCBI taxonomy): Eukaryota > Viridiplantae > Streptophyta > Magnoliopsida > Asterales > Asteraceae > Arctium > Arctium lappa. The sequence continues at coordinate 19,381,444 of CM042048.1, read as the reverse complement.
TTGGCACAGAAGGATGTGTCACATGAACTTCAAGACTATGAACAAACTTGTTAAAAACAACCTTGTAAGAGGTTTACCTTCAAAAGTATTTTCATGTGATGATCATTGTGTTGCATGTCTTAAAGGAAAACAACACAAAACTTCTCATAAGACCAAAGAGTTAAACACATTTCTTCTTGTCTCCAGTTATTGCATATGGATCTGTTTGGTCCTACAAATGTTATGAGTATAGGCAAGAAATCTTACTGCTTGGTTATTGTTGATGATTACTCTAGATTTACCTGGGTATATTTTCTAAGGACTAAGGATGAGACAAGTGGACTGATCAAATCCTTTATCCTAAGAATTGAAAACCAAACTAATCAAAAAGTAAAAGTCATTAGATCAGATAATGGGACTGAATTTAAAAATCTTGATCTAAACACCTTCTGTGAAGAGAAAGGCATTGAGAGACAATATAGTGCCCCTAGGACTCCTCAACAGAATGGAGTTGCTGAGAGGAGAAATATGACACTAATAGAGGCTGCTAGATCTCTGTTGGCTGATTCAAAACTGCCAATTACCTTCTGGGCTGAAGCAGTTAATACTGCTTGTTATGTCCAAAACAGAGTTCTAGTGGTCAAGCCAAAGAACAAGACCCCTTATGAGCTTTTAAATAAAAGAAAACCTTTCATTGGATTTTTCAAACCTTTTGGGTGTCCTTGTACAATTATCCATACCAAATCTCACTTAGGTAAGTTTGATAGCAAAGCAGATGATGGATTTCTTGTTGGTTACTCATCTTAGAGTAAGGCTTACAGAGTTTTTAACTCTTCTTCTAGAATAATTGAAGAAAGTGACAATGTCAAATGCAATGAGAACACACCAAATCCTATTGGGTCTGGTCCTCAGTGGCTATTTGACATTGATTCACTAACTAACTCTTTTGGTTTCAGTAGTGATGATTATGCAGGTTTAGGGAGTGGAGGATCAGGAACTACCCAAGTCAAAGACAGTTTATCTCAATCTGTGATCTTTCCCATACCTATAGTGGATCCTGTTAAAGACTGTGAAAATGAATCATCTACTGGACCAAGTCAGAGTGAAGAAGAAAGTAGAGATGAGGAGAATCAAGAAAATCAAGAACCAGAAGTAGCTGCTGAAAATACCTCAGTTGACTTGAATGACTCTAATCTAGAGGTGGGACTTAATGAAGAACCTAGTCATCACACCAGAATTCAAAAGAATCATCCTCCACAGCTGGTAATAGGGGATATATCTTCTCCTATGATGACTAGAAATCAAAGTAGGCTTCAAGAAATGCAAGACCAACAACATACAGTGCTATCTTGCTTTTTATCCCAACTTGAGCCTAAAAAGGCACATGATGCTATGAAAGAGTCCAGTTGGATAGAAGCCATGCAAGAAGAGCTACTGCAGTTCAAGCTGCAAGATGTTTGGGATCTAGTAAACCTTCCTAAAGGCCTAAGAGCAATAGGAACAAAATGGGTCTTCAGGAATAAGAGAGATGAAAGAGGCATAGTCATAAGGAACAAAGCAAGGTTGGTGGCTTAAGGGTATACACAAGAAGAAGGAATAGACTATGAAGAAGTATTTGCACCTGTGGCTAGGATAGAAGCAATTAGACTACTTCTGGCTTATGCTTCTTATATGAAATTCAAAGTCTATCAAATGGATGTCAAAAGTGCATTTCTTTATGGCTCAATTGAAGAAGAAGTATATGTCTGTCAACCACCAGGGTTTGAAAACCCAAGCTATCCAGACAGGGTATACAAATTGAAGAAAGCACTTTATGGACTACATCAAGCTCCAAGAGCATGGTATGACACTCTGTCATCCTATCTCTTGGAAAATGGCTTTGAAAGAGGAGTCATTGATAAGACTCTATTCATCAAGAGAAAGAAGAAGGATATCTTGCTGGTCCAAATCTATGTTGATGATATTATCTTTGGATCAACAAGAGATAACATGTGCAAGAAGTTTGAGGAACTAATGCATCAAAGGTTCAAGATGAGTTCCATGGGGGAACTTACTTTCTTCCTTGGACTCCAAGTTCAACAGAAGTCAGATGGAATCTTTATCTGTCAGTCCAAGTATGTGTAGGACATTCTAACCAAGTTTGGTTTCTCAGATTCAAAACCTGCCAGCACACCTATAGAGACACACAAGCAGATAACAGCAGATCTTGAAGGGGAGGATATGGATGTTCATCACTATAGATCCATGATTGGCTCTCTCATGTATCTTACAACATCTAGGCCAGATATAATGTTTCCAGTCTGTGTATGTGCAAGATTCCAAGTTAGGCCAAAGCAATCTCACTATCAAGCTGTTAAGAGGATATTCAGATATCTCAAAGGGCAACCCAGATTGGGACTTTGGTATCCTCATGACTCATCCTTTGACCTACTTGCATACTCAGATAGTGATCTAGGTGGGGCAAACTTGGACAGAAAATCTACTTCTGGAGGATGTCAGTTTTTGGGTGCAAAACTAGTGTCATGGCAGTGCAAGAAACAAACCACAGTGTCCACATCTACAACAGAGGCAGAGTACATAGCAGCTGCAAGTTGTTGTTCTCAAGTCTTATGGATTCAGAATCAAATGCTGGACTATGGGTTAACCTTTCTACACACTCCAATTTTTATTGATAATAGCAGTGCTATTAGCATTGTGAATAATCCTGTCAAGCACTCAAAGACAAAGCACATTGAGATCAGGTATCACTTCATAAGAGACTGTAATGAAAAGAAACTTATTCAAGTTGTAAAAGTTCACACTGATAACCTGTTTGCTGATCTATTCACCAAAGCTTTTGATGTGGGTAGATTCACTTTCTTTGTAACAAGTGTGGGAATGATCAACTCTGAATAAGCCCCTTCTCAAAAAGTGGTTCAATACCTGTATATTGTTTATTCTTGGTGTTACTAATCTTCTTTTTCAGGATATGTATAGCAATACTCAGTGTATCACAAGCTTAAAAGAGTAAGTATGGTTAATACTGCCAGTACAGTTAGTTAATACTGCTAGTGGTTAATACTGCTCTCAGTTAATACTGCTAGTTAGTTAATACTGCTAGTGGTTAATATTGCTCTCAGTTAATACTACTAGTTAGTTAATACTGCTAGTGGTTAATACTGCTTTCAGTTAATACTGCTCTAGGTTAATACTGCTTATGTCCCGAATACTATAAATACTCTTTGCCCGCCTAAAAGTTCATAACGACTCTTTGCATACTGTTCACTTGCGCTCTAAACCCTTTCTCTCTCAAGTTCAAAGTTCTCAGGCAAGAACCTTCAAGATCAATGGCATCAATGGCATTCATAGACGAGCACAATGAAATTGCGATGCTACAGAAGCCCAAGCAGGCCGCCGGTTTCCACCAGATTGTGGATTTCCTCAAGACAACCCACATTGCTCATGCTCTCACTGTCTCGCCTTCAATCTTTATCGAGCATCAAAGGCAGTTTTGGGCACATGCCACCATTGTTACTGAAAATGGTGTGCAAATGATCAAGACAAAGGTGTGTGGCAAGCCATTGACAGTTACTGAAGAGGTAATTCGCATCAGTCTACGTCTAGACGATGCCTCTGGTATAACTTCTATCTCTAATGATGAACTGTTTTCCACTCTTTCAAGAATGGGGTATGGAGGCCCATTGGGTGTTTTTAAGTTCTCAAAAGCTAAATTCTCACCCCAATGGCGTTTTCTTGTTCATACCTTGATGCACTGCATTTCTAAAAAGACTATTGGATGGAGTGGGTTCAGCAGTCCCATTGCTTATGCTTTGGTCTGTTTGGCCACTGCCAGAAGGTACAATTTTTCTCAAATGATTTTTAATGATCTTGTCTCAAATCTGGGAAGTAAAAAGAGTTTTTATATGTACCCCAGGTTTGTCCAAGAAGTTATCACCCACGAATTGATGGACATGCCTCATTTTGATGGGGTATATGTACCTAAACCCCCTAAAGGCAAGGTTTTCTCAAATATGAGATGATCTGCTGGGGACTCGGAAGGAGTTGACACCCCATTGTTCTCTACAATGATGGTGGTGTCCCAAACTGATGAAGGTATGGTAGCAGGGTCAAGGCCCCCATTAGACCAACCCACTGCTAGCCAATCCCAACCTTCCCACCCTAAATCAATTCCCCAGTCTCTTCTTGATAAACCAACTTCACCAATCACCCAAACATACAAAAGGAAACAGGTAAAGAAGGCTCATTCACTTCTTGTACCAACAACCCCTAAGCCTTTAAGCCCTCTAAGGGAGGATTCTCCCTTAGAGAATATCTACAGGGAACCCACAAGGGTGTCTCCCAACCCAAAGGAGGTGCTCTCTGAGGAGGAGGTTGAGCATATGGGTCCTGAGGCTGCCACTACTCCTGCTAGCACAGAGGAGGACAGTGGTAACATAAATAAGACCTCCCCCATGGCAACTTTGAATGAGCAATCATTCAAAGGTCCCCGGTGCCAAGAAACCAAGGGGGTGGATAGTGCTTCTGCTAGGCAGAAGGCTTCCACTACAAAAAGATCCCATGATCCTTCAATAGAGGGTAACACTTCTGGAGAAGGTGAGGACAGATATAACTACTATGAATTGATGGACACAATGGCAAACATCAACAGGGATGTGATCAACCAAGGAAAAGATATCGAAGAGCTGAAACTAATAGTTCTGTCCCAACAAGCTCAGATTTCCAAACTGAAGAATATGGTAAAGAGATTGCTACAGAAAAAGAAGAGGAGGCAGTTTGTGCTAAAGAGAAGGGAATCAGTATCTGATGCTCCCAAAAAGGGGGAGTTAGAGGCTGAAGATAACTTGGAAGAGGAAAAAGAGAAACACAGTGTTGAGGGGGAGCTAGTAACAGAAACTGAAAGAAATTCAGAACAAGCAGCAGAAACCATTAATGCTGCTAGTTCAAGTGGAGCAGCAGAAATGGTTACTACTGCTGACATGAACAAAGCAGCAGAAACAGTGAAAGAAGTTCTAACAGAGCTGGAGATTGCAGAAACCTTACTCAAAGCCAAGCATGATACTCCCAAGGTCTCCTCAAAGACCAAAGAAGTAGTCATCAAAGAACAAGGGGAAGTGCTCAAGAAAATAAATGTAGAAAAGAAGGTGATGAGCAAAGAAAAATGCAAAGCTAAGCTAGTGGAATCTGATCAACCAATCAAAAGGCAAAAGTTGGTTGAATCAGATGAAGTTTTGGCCAGAAAGATACAAGCTGATATTGAGCAAGAAGAGAGGGTTCAAGTAGACAAAGACAGGGAGATGGCTAAGGCTCTAGCTGCTGAACTGAATGAAGCTTATCAACAAAGCCTGGCAACTGAAATTGCACAGAAGAAAGCTGCAACTCTGAAGAAATCAGTGGTGGTAAAAACAGCTGCAAAGAAGAGACAACCCTCAAAGACATTCCTAGGTACCCAAGAGAGAAACAAGATGATTATATTTCTCAAAGGTGTTGTAGGAGTCAGAAAGGAGATGTTCTCAAAGATGTCTTTTGAGAAGATTAAAGAGCTGTATGATTCAGAGATGTTAAAGCTTCGGGGGAATGAAACTGCAAGGGTGGAGATGGAGAAGAGGATGAAAGAAAGTAATGACTTTCTGATACAAAAGCCCTTTCCAGATGAGCAAGAAACACCACCAAAGAAAGAAGCCACTCTGGGTGAAAGTCTAAGGACTTTAAAGAGAACCAAGATGATGGCAAGGAGAAAGTCAACAAAGAAGCCTAGAATAGCTGAAGGAGAGGCTGAGAAGGTTGCTGAAGAAGAAGGGGCACCTGAGTCATCTAAACAGAAAGAGCCATCAAGTACAGATGATGTAAATATGTATATGGTAGTGATGGACAAAGTGCCTGAACCAATTTCAGCAGAACCTGTAGGAGTTAAGCCTCCTGAGGTCATTCTCTGGGATACATTGACAGTGGATGGAAAGGAATACATAAGGCTCAAAAGGAAGGATGAAAAGTATGAGGTGTTCAATACTTGGGCAAAGATTGTAAGAACATGCTCTAGGTCAGATCTTGAAGAAATGTTTGAGATAGGAATGAAGTTGTATGCAGATATACTGAAAGCTCCAGAGATTTCAATCACAAAACTGGTGATGGAGTATCTGTGTATGATTTTCAAACCTGATGAAGTAGAGCATGTGATCAGGAATGTGTTCAAATCAGTCAACAATTGGACTCTATATGAAACTAGTGGAGTATATGCAGTGACTTTGGATTTAAATCATACTGAATACTTTCTAGTGGATAGAGTGTATAACCATAGCAGATTAAAGCATCATGCCATGCTTAAGAAGAAGCTAGGATGTATTCCAGATTCAGAAATGGCTAAATATTTGATCCAAAGAACAATAAATCAGAGTTTGGGGTTGGATGCAAATACTGGATTTTAGGCCATGATGGAGTTTTGGGAGCATCTTGAAGATCAGATCTGAAGAACTTGACATCTTTTCCTAAAAGTCAAGTTAGGGGGAGATTGTTGGGAACTGAAGAAAAGCTCAAGTATGGTTAATGCTGCTAGTTCAGAATTACTACTGCTAGAGGACTTCAAAGTTAATACTGCCGAGTATTATTACTGCTAGTAGAATTAATACTGCTAGTTAAAGTTAGTGCTGCTTGAACAAAGTTAGTACTGCTTAGCTAGTTAGTACTGCTAGGGGTTAGTGTTGCTTAGTAGTTTATGCTGCTTATGATTAGTACTGCTTATGAATTGAAGATCCGGATGGAAAGGATGACAGCTGTAAAGAATCAAGATATTCATGGAAGGATTGAAGATAATTATGCAAGATATACTGAAGATATTTTATTTATTGTAATTATCTTTTATTCAGTATATGTATAGTATTGTTTAGAATAGTTAGAGATAATTTTTGAGAATAATTATTCATTCTAAGTTCTAGAGAGAATCAACCTCAAGGCATAGATCCTAATTCTAGAGAAGTAGAATTCGTCTTGAAAGAGCTTGTTCTTCAAGATTGAGGTTGAGTGTGTAATCTTGTGATTTGATAATTGAATACAAGTTTACAAGTTGTTAATTATATATTGTTTGTTTACTGTTACATTGAATATCAAAGTGTTATTCCGCAAACTTCTTTGATATTGTTTCTGAGACTTTATTCTTGTTAAGAAATCGATCCTGACAGCATGTGCATCAGGTTTCAAGGTTGGGAGTTGGTCCTAGCAATCCTATGAAGAGTCGAGCCTTAACTTTGTGCAAATGTAAGTAGTTGGTGAAGTCTTCCGCAACGTTGGAGATAGTAACTATTATGGGGTTTTAGTAGCACCCGTCCTTATCATAGACTTTTGTATAGAATGAATGGTTGTATTGAGGTTAAGTCATAATTTGTGGTTGAAGATTATTTATTTATTGATGTATTTAGTAAATTTTTAATAAGTTGCTATTTCCAGATTTAAGGGTGTTACACATACCGTGAAATTACACGCTCCCAAAATGCTTGAATGGATTTCAACACAGTTTAAGTCGGGACAAAAGGTTTTCCAAATGGACTTGTGAACCCAAATACACCAATTTACGTATGTCATGAATAAGACCTCATTTGTACAAAAATCACCAAGGATGCATAAATCATAAAGTGGGCATTATTGATACAAAATCACCAAAAATGCATAAACCATGTTAATACTTATCAAGATATCCAAATCCCAACTATGGGCATTTTATGAGATTAAAGCCACACAAGTTTATCAAATATGTAAACTTATCAAAATACCCAACACATTGACAATTATTAAGTAAAACATATTTTCACTACAAAATACTCATTTTGGCATGTACATAGTTGTCACAAAGCAACTTGAACTCACCTTGCTAGATTTAGGCTAAATCTAGATTTTTCCCCAACTAGATCTCCTTTGAAGAACACTTGGATTCTCAATACAAAACTTCCAAAAACCTAAATCCATACATATTCAACCATAAATAATCATAATCAACCACAAAGAATCGTTTCCCAAACCATATACATGAATACCTCAACTAATGCTGAAACCCTAACTTCCATAACTGAAGAGAATAGAAGATTGCCTTAAACCAAGCTTGAATCCACCAACCAAAACACTTCTAGTTCACCAAAATGGTTACAAACCTCCAATCTAGGAAAGGAAGCATAAAGGGTGGATGAAACCCTAGAAAACTTTGGGGAAGAAGATGAAGAGGGAGGGATGAGGAGATTACCACCACAAAATACTCTTTCATACTCCAATAGACTTCCAATATCTTGTTAGATCCTTGAAGAGCTCTCAGAAATGAAACCTTAGCAACTTGAATCACCCAAATCAGAGTTGTGGATCAAAAGTTATGAAGAAATGAAGTTTGGTGGTTGAAAATCGGTTTTTAGCTCGACCAGGGGGTTTCGCGAGTTATGCCGTGACTTTAAGTCATGGCATAAGTCGCCCATTTATCCCTAAGTCACGGCATACATCCTATGTCGCGGCGTAAGTCGCTAGATTCACTGTCCGCCCGGTTTTCTCCTCGTTCACTGTTTTGGCCATAACTTCTTCGTTATAGCTCCGTTTTCGCTCCGGAAAGAACCGTTGGACTCGTAATTGAATCCTTCATCCATTTAGAATATAAAATCTAGGATTAAAGTCCAAAATAATATATCTTATTTTTTCCTTTAAAGCTACTGATTTCAGTATTAACTTGAAATGATGCTTTTCGAAATTCGGGGTGTTACAGTTCGTCTTTATGCTACTGCTCTTTATGTCATTGTTTATGCTCCATTTATGTTGATTTTCTTTCCACCATTTATGATACTGATTTTGTTTCCACCATTTATGCTACTTATTTTGTTTCTAGAATTTTGATTTTATTTCCAGGATTTTGATACTTCATTCTACTGATTTTGTTTCCACCATACTTGATAGTTTATAGTTTATCATATTGTTTCTTCATAGTTGCTACTGTTCCCACCATAGTTGATTTTGTTTCAACCATAGTTGTTGTTGTTGTTTCTTTATTTGTTTAAACTTGAATTTTGATTATTGATGTTTCTGTGGTGATTTTTGAGTCTTTGATGTTATATTTGATGCAGTACATGCTTGAATTTTTCATATGCTTTCTTAGAATCAATAACCAAGTTATGTCACAACCAAAATGAGGAGCATGCATGTAAGTATAAACAAAAATACATGATCAAGTAACAAGTTTAGTCATCAAAGGGACTTTGGCCAGCGGTATGCAATAACCCAACTTCTCTAGAGGTCAACAAAAATAGGATATCTATTACTTCCAAATGCTAACACAAATACATAACCTTTAAGACAATCCCAATTTTCTGATGTTTAGTTTACTTTTTGTCTTTTTCAATACAGATACTACTTATCTTCTGTACTTCTGTGTTATGTTTGCATAAAAGAACATACGTTGTAGGACTCAATTAGCGAAGACTTGAGTCATGACCATATTGCTCGATCGTTAGTCGTTTGTGCATTCTGAAATTACACATTTCTTTTGTTGGCTACATACACTACAACAAAATTAGGTTTGTAAGATGTTTAAGTGCCCCAATAGAGTGTGAGCAACTCCGTAACCACATTGGTTTAGATTATCTACATTTGAAACATTGGTTATATAGTGACCTAAGCTTAAACCGTATACTTGAGAGACTTACAACTCTAATTTTGAAGTTACTTTGAAGATTATGTTCTATAAAATTTTAGAGTGACTATTTTACAGTAATGACCTAAATTTTCTTATATTTATGTAGGAAATGAGGAGTAGTAGCTATGCTAGCAGCGACCATAAGGTTGCGGATCTTGTACACTTTGAGATAGAGAAAGAGTATGACCGCTCCGAACACCAAGATACACCTACGGAAGAGTACACACCCGCACCTGAAATTGGCAATGAAAGTCAGTCCGTTGGTCAATTTAGAGCCAACTCCGCTGCTATTGGGACGGGAGAGGGCATAGTAGAGTCAGTGAGCGAAGAATTAGTGAAGTTATAGGATCAAATAAGAGAGCTTAAGGAGAAATGTGCAGATTGGAAGTTAAAGTGGAGAGATAGTGTGGTCGACGGGCGCATTTTAGGGAGACCTTGGTGGACTAGAGCTGGAGATTGGTTCAAATACCATTGGGAGGTTATGGTGAATTGGTGTATGACAATCAGGGAGCACTTTCAGCAGTGGATGATGTGGTTCGAGGAGGCCAGATGTGGGCAATTTATGGTACTATTATCCGTCCAACAGTTACCAGAGGTGGTTGAAGAACAAGTATCACACTGTCGACCTGCACGAGGAGTAGATAGTGAAGTAGAGTAGTAGCAAGTTAGTAGTTGGCTAGAGTAGCGTGTGTTTCTTTGTTTATAAACAAGTTATTCCTTATTTTAGTTTTCTTATTTTAGTATGCAATATTTGAAGAACTGATTGTAGCCATTTGGCATTTGATGGCAGAATATAGTCACTTGAAAAGCTTTTAATAGTGAATCCAATTTGCTTAATGACCTAATAACAATTCCCAAACTTCAAGTTCATTTATTCATTTGGTATTTTTCTACTTGATTCCACGAATACAAATTAAATCTTGTTATATAAGTCAAAAACTTACCCCTCGGCTTCATCTGAGCCGTAAGTGATCAGCTTCTCTGATCTTTTGCTTGCAAGATTGTTTACATGAGGTGTATGTCAAACAAACCGAGGCTGAACAATGAAAACCAATAAAGATTTGTTACTTCAATGTTAAAAATCAAATGTTTGAACATATATCTTCACAGAAAGTAACATATCTTCCCGACCCTGATGAGCAGTTGTGATTTCAGACTTTCATAGATTTTGGATTCAAGTTACTTTCTATATCAATTATGATGAAACATAAGATATGAACATATATCTAAGATAAACACCATATTGCATATGAAACAAGCTTCAATTTCGAATGTGTTCTCAAGGATGGAAAATTCTCACTTTATCACCATTATGTATCCCATAATGCACAATAGAATCACGGTCACGAAGAAGCTTCTGACCCTCGAAGCATAAGCAGAACTGCCCCCATACATGTGACCTATGAACACAATCGAGTGAATCATTTTTATTGAACTCATTTATTACTTAGATGTTGTGGCCTTGTGAATCATAACATATCTTACCACCATTATTATTGAACTTAATTAACATCTAGATCGAATGGCCATAGAATTGACACTTTTCCCTATTTCTAGCACATATAGAAAAAGAAAAAGCTAAAATGAAAGTATTGGTGCTTTCAAGCTTCATGTGTCTAGCAAGCCAGGTACAAAGTATAGATCTTGTCTTTAAGTTTAAATCATACGTATTTATTAGACTTTTAGCTTGCATTTGTCTGGTGACTGGATGTTGTCAAATTTAATAACCTTTCACTGGTTGACAAATCCATCATGATTGATAAAACAGAGAAGTTGCACAGGAGACAAAGGTGTTGCTATTGTTATTCTTTAGGAAATGTAAGAGAAGGATCTCCTTTCTACAGTAATATGGTGTTTAACATGAAGGGTGGGTAGTTGAATATTCACATAAAATATAGGAAACCTCTAAAGAGGTAGGTATATTGGCATGTTGCCATGGTATTTAAGATCATTACCTCCTGAAAGTTGGAAATCACTACATTCGGAGATATTAGTAGTTAAGTTCAGTTGATACTTTTGGCTTTCTTCACATTCTTTATTCTTTAAGGTATGGCTTGATCATGCTTTGCATTCAAGATACAAGTATATTTGAGGTTCATATGAATTATGCTATTATAAGTTAAATACAACTAAGTGTTACCTTTGTTCTCAAGATCTTTGAGAACTTTTCAATGGTTTAACTATTTAATTTCCAGATACTCAAAAATATACAATTCTTCCAAGAAAAATGGGAGATCTACTGGAGAGGAATTTTTGGTTTTTATTGCAAGAAAAAGGGATTAATTCATATGAAGAGTTGGAGGGAACTTAAGAAGAATGATTCATATTTTGATATTATGGATTTCTTTTATAAATTCTAATGTACTTCAGGTGTCGTAATTAGAGAACGTAGTAGTGAAATTAGATGCAGATAGATTCGGATGGTCCATGGGACTATAGGAGAAGACGGATCTTGAAACATTTTGGTGGTGGATATGCAAAAAATCCATCAATGTTAAAATGACCATTTCGGATAAATGTGAACTATTACCAGAATGGTACAGTTTTGAATGTTCCTAAACCGTGATATTACTTTTTACAATTCATAGGCCTAAATCAATACCTTGTTAAATTTCATTGGGTGAAATAGACATATCCCTTTGCACAATCAGGGGGGTAGAAACCCACCAATGTTTGTTACTATCTATATGTGTATTCATGCACACACAATCTTATGATATCTGAAACCTCTTAAAATTCTAAAATTTATCTAGTTCTTATAAAGGTAAAAAAGTCTCAACAACTGTGTTAAGACTAAAAGCATACATAGACACAATATATGAACATAGCTTATGAAATTTATGTCTTTGTGCTGTAAATTGTTAAACTTTCTTAAGGAATGAGGATGAATTGGCATAGAGTTCATCATTAAAGTTTCCTAAGATGCATGCCACAAAATTGGTGGGGTTGCTGTTCATGTTCTTTTTGTGTTTTCCTTGGTTTACATCGTTGTACGCTTTATCTTTGAATTAAAACTTTCTTCTAGCTTTCACCCCTTGTGCAACTAGGCTGTTTATTTTCAACATATTAAGAAACCTCCTGATTTTATTTCGAATAGTTTATTACAATTACTACATATATCTATGTGTATGTAAATAATTAGTGAACTGTAGTGAGCGGTATCTTTTAGTTCCTATATTGAAACAAGACCTGAAGTCTAGACCAATGAGATAATGAAAGCAACATGAGATTTTTTTGCTCATTTTCAGCATGATAAATAGAGCAAGAGGTTACATAGATGAAAGATGCAGACATCTGTCATTATAAGAACTTCAAATAAATGAAATTGTGAAAGTTGTAACATCGATTTGGTTGAGAGACCAATACCACGAAACAAAATTAGACTTTGATCTTACACAAAAGAGAGAGCATAACACAAAATTAGATTTTGTTGTGTGGTTTTAAAGAAATGATGGACCTTTGTTACATAAACATGAAATATTATTCTATTAATTTACTTATTTGCTGTTTATTTGATGGTAAATTCCCTTCACTTGTTAAGTTTACCTTAAGGTGGATTTAGGGGAGGGTTTTTATTGTTTAACATGATCTTCATTGTTGACGTCTTATAGGATTTGGGGAAGCATCACATCAGCCAAAGCAACAAAGAACGTCCACAATTTCGTTTCACAACATGAGGTGTGTTTCTCTTTATTACAATTCATACATGGTTGTGTTCCTTGTTTGGCCAGTGTTAGAGAATTTCGCCACCTGATCAACATAATATCACCCTTATCTCTCCAGTCCCAAATCCTTATACTTATGACACCAAACATAGATCTTAGGGGCTGCTGAAGACTGTCCAAATTCCAATTAACTTTGAAACTACAAACTAGTAAAACAGACCTCCATCCCCATCACCCCTGTAAGTAATTTGTAAATCATGCATCCACAGATGATTAATGGTTGGGGTTTGAATTAAACTACCTGGTAACGAGAGGTTGATAAATTGACAAAAGTAATAATTGTTGGAAGATCTAAACTCTTCCAAAATAGTAATTTGTTAACATAGATTTAGAAAGAAATGATTAATGACAGTAATTTAGTAATCCAATCAAATTGATACAGTTCATTTTGAGTAATGGATACATAAATCTCAATTCAATAGGTTTGAGTAATGGATACAGAATACCTTCACATATTATTTATCCATGTCAACCTTCATATCGATGTCTAAGTTTTTCTGCTTAATAATGGGTACAGTCTCATTTCCCTATTAACCATGGGATACTTTGACACATTTATGTTAACAAAATTAGTTCGGATTTGACCTAAAGTATGCACTAGAAATTTCTAGAAATTTCTCGAAAATTAGCTACAAAACTTGTTGCAACTTAGTCCTTTCATAACACAAACAACTTTGTTTACAAGTGACAAGTATGATTTATGAATTAAGTTGATAAAGATGTGTTTACTTATGGATTACAATGAAGCAGTTTAGTTTCAATATACAACCTATGGATGTAACCTTCAAACTTGAATTATCATACCATCAAACCAACCACTGACTATTTGACACTACTACTATGTCTTGAAAGCATCATGAATAATCTATTGTTTTATGTTGGTTGCCACATGATTTGATTAACAAAACCTAGGACATGGGCGAAGAACAATAAACATAAAATGAAACTACTTGGATAGTTGCAATGACACCATAAGTGTTCCTTTACACAAAGTGAACCCAGGAAAAATAGTTAATGCAGCCACAGGTCAACAGATAATCTCCTAAGCAGAATACCTTGACATATTCTTTTTCCATGTCAAACTTCATATTGATGTCTAAGTTTTTCTGCTTAATAATGGGTACAGTCTCATTTCCCTTTGCATTGTATGTGATTTGTTGTATGATAATGTAAGTTTATCAACCTGCTCTTTCTGTTTTTTGTTTCTTCGAATTGTTCTTTTCTACAAAATTGATGTTAAAAGTTGGCTACCAATTTTACAATATTCACTTTCTTCATCTTGAAAGTGTGCGTTTGTTTCCATGTACCCATGTGTACTACAGAGCATCTGCAGAAGGGATAAGGCTGGATGGAATTTCATTAATTCCTTCCATTTATCCATTTTGCATGTTTGGGATCAGGTTAAAGAACCGTTGATTATGGCAAAAATTGACTTTTTTTTGCTTTAAGCCTGTAAATGATGAAACCCACATTGAAAAAGTTAAGCACAAGGAAGTATATTTCTTAGATAACAGACATGTCGTTAAGACTGTATGATAAGATACAAGAATAAGCCTTTTATCCAAGGAATCTAGACATACACTCCAACAGATACCGGAGGAGTTGTAGCACACTGCTGATCCACTTTCTGGTTATCATCAGTTGAACAGTTCTAGAAGTTTATATATATCAGGAGACTAACTTGATCAGGTTAGTACAAAATTAGATATTTAGAGCCAGTAAAGATGTATCGCAACTTAAACACTAAAGTCTTTGTTTTAAAAAAATTCACGTATAAACAAAAGAAAATCATAGTGATTAGAGTCTAATGAGCACAAAACTATTCTTTTTGGTTATCCCTGCCAAAGGTCAACAACACCTATCCCCCTAAATCTTATGTATTTTTCACCTTATTGTAGCATGTCGCCTTCTAACAAAATGACAATGGCCACAAAAGTTCAACCATTGCTTTTCCTAAACCCTTACCAAGCAATTTGGAAAATCAAGGTCTTGCTGACAGGAAAAGGTACTCTGCGTACATACAAAAACGCACAGGGTGAAGGTTGTGTTTTCAATGTGGAGCTTATTGATGAAGATGTAAGTGTGGATTTTAATTTGTAACATCGTTGAATGACTATAAGTAGCCATAACCAGAAAACTAAAACATCCATTTACCAGGGCACTCAAATGCAAGCAACCATGTTTAACGACGCTGTAAGAAAGTTCTTTAACAAGTTTGAACTTGGGAAGGTGTATTACATATCTAAAGGCACCATAAAAGTGGCTAACAAGAAATTCAGAACCGTTGACAATGATTATGAAATGACTTTGAGCCAATATTCTCAAGTGGAAGAGGCAATCAATGAAATCATGCGTGTACCTGAGAGAAGGTTCAGTTTCATGCCGATTGATCGGTTGGGAGCGTATATCGATCAAAAGGAGAATGTTGGTAAGATTGGTGTCAATTTTTTTGCTTCATATTGTCAATTGAGTTTCTTGTAATTATGGATTTCCATGTAACTATGAATTTCATATATTATTGGGGTGGTGGAACATGTTGCACCAACAACATTTATAAAGCGGAAAATAAACCAACAAATAGTTCCAAAGCGGGATGTAACAATTATTGATGAGACGTACGCTACTTCCTTACTTAATATTTTCATTGTTTGTGTTGTTTTTTATTAACTATACTAAAGTGTAATATATTGGTGTTGTAGGAAGAAAAGTGTCATTGTGTGTCTATGGAATGATCAGGCCACTTGTCTTGGGCAAGAACTTCTAGAGATGGCCGACAAATCTCCGGTTGTTGCATTTAAGTCCTTGAAGATTAGAGATTTCCAAGGTGAAAATCTTTATATTGGTACCAATGTTTGTAGTGATTAAGGAGTCACAGATGATATTTTCAATTACTATTTTGGTAATTTTTGGTTTTGCTTTCAGGTGTGTCTTTATCGACGCTTCCCAATAGTTACATTCGAATCAATCTTGATATACCACAGTGTTTGAAGTTGAGATCATGGTAAAAGATTTCTTTTAATAAAATGGTTAAATTGTCTACAATTACTTAAATCTACCTCTCGCATCTGTACATGTTTCACATGTATGATTCTGAAGGAAAAGACACTACATTCGCTTCCATTGGCTCGTATTTAAACCCTCCCATGAAAAGTGAAGGTCCATCAATGTACTGCAATCGAGTCACACTTGCCCATATAACGACAAACCGAGCTTTGGGTGACGACGAGGTATAATATACACCTAAACTATTGTTTATAATTTACCATTATGCATGAACTATGAAGAAGTTAATACATTTGTGTACCGGTCTGTATTCTTTAGCACTCGAGCTTGTATGACATTCATTAATCCTGATCACTCTATGACATATCGGGCATGAAACACATGTAGCAAGAAAGTTAGTGAGTCCATTGGATCCGGTTATTGGTGTGAACGCTGTCAAAATAACCAAGAAACATGCAAATTGAGGTTTTGATCATTTCACTTGTATATTAGAGTATGAAATTATATGATTAACAATGGTTCAAGATTACATTAATTCTCTTTATTATATAACTTTCAGATATATAATATCTGTGAAGTTTTCTGATGTGAGCGGTGAGGCTTGGTTTTCTATATTCAATGAACAGGCGGAGACTCTACTTGGTTGTTCAGCCGATGAGCTTGCTGAAATGAAAGCACATATACTTTTCATTTTTTAGACAAACATTCCGTCCTCTTAAACTACTACCGGTGATATCAATTTATATTTTTCGTAAATGACATTGTAGGAAGATGGAACAAATTTTCGCTTACAATTGGATAAAGCGAAATGGATTACATTCCTCTTTCGAGTTGTTGTTGCACCAAAAATGTACGGCAATGTGAAACGACAAAAAATAAATGTTGTTGCCATTGCCCCGGTCGATTTTGCAGCCGATACAAGACTTCTTTTAGAAGAGATTTCTTTGATGAAAAGTTAGTTTTTTTTTTCTTAGCTACATGGATTAGCCTCGCCAAAGTTTGTGACGCCAACATACGATCATGCATCGTGTTTGTTTTCATTTTGTTATTTTCAATCAAACTCATGTTGTTTTTCGTGAACTATTTGTTTTTCTGTGGTATGTAAAGAACCTTTTAGATATTCAATTGGATTTACTATGGGCTTATTTATGAGATTCTTTCCATGTGTTAAAACTTGGGAAAACCTATATTATGTGCTTCATTTCTATTATATATAATCAAGCAGTTGCAAGATTAGTGAATCTTTCTCATTTTGTGCTAGATTAGTGTCCTCTACGATGTTGATTTCTAATAAGGGATAACTTTGTTATAGGGTTTGTTGAATTTTGAGATGATAGTCTCCAGGGCTAAGCTGATTGCTTGCTTTGCACTACCATTAAACATATAATTGGAATATTTAGTCTTCTAGAACATCCTGCTCCTTCTGCATGTTCTACGGAGTTCCAGATTAAATTGTCTGTTTCAAACCAAGCATGACCTAAATTTTCAAAAAATTGATGTTGATATGTAAAATCTGATTGGTGCTAGATGCGTAAAACTATAAAATTAGTAGAACATAATATAAAATTAGTAACTATAACTATAAAATTAGCATTTTAGATAACTATAACAGTGTAAAATATAAAATTAAAACTTCAACTATGTATTTAATCATGATATTTAATAATATGATTAAATCCAAATATATTATAGAATGGGGTCATTTTGAAGGTACAGACGAGACGATTACAATGGTATAATTTGTAAAAGATAAAAGGTGTTTTTAAAATGTATTTTAATTCGTATACGATCATCTATCTTAACAGATAAGGGTGTAAAATGGAAAATTAAAATTTACGGGATACAAAATAAACTAAATAACTAGTTGTAAGGGTGTGCAATGTAATTTAAAATTAAAAGTAATTTTATTTTGAAGAAGACGTCGGAAGTGGAGGTTGTTAAAGCTTCAACATTTGTACATTCACAATAAAATCTTGTACCTCTTAAAATTTCAAGAATAACCGAATTTATTTTGTTTAGAATCCTTCAAGTTGAATCAGTATGAAGTGAAAAAAATTTGCCGAATTTTTTTTGGCATGAGACGTATAAGATCTATTCCAATGAATTGACCATCTTATCACAAATAAAATATACACTTGTTTTTTTCTCTCATTTAAAATTGAAATTGAAGCAGAAGACGGCAGAACTTGTTGAAGCATTACAACAAAATCATAATCAAGTCGACCAAGAATCAAATCCTATCCTTACAAGAAGATCTCTTATTAGTCTTTTCAAATTTCAATGATGTTTGGCTACCGTTTGTTACTCACATATTGATGAATGACATGGGAATTATGTGATAACTGCTAATGTAGTGACAACTTTCATATACAGTATTTCTATTTGAGTTCTTTCAAAAGCAGCTCTATGTTATAGCTCAAGAATGAAATACACTTCTATCAATTTCATGATTTGGATGGTTTTTCGCTCATTACTCATACAACATGAATTTTTAAACCAAGCATGACCTATAATTTCAAGAAATTGATGTTGATGCGTAAAATATGATTGGTACTAGATGCGAAAAACTATAAAGTTAGTAGAACATAATATAAAAAAGAATGTCCTTTCGAGTTCCTTAGTAACTATAAAATTAGCATTTTAAATAATTATAACAGTGTAAAATATATAATTAAAACTTCAACAATGTATTTAATCATGATATATAATAATATGATTAAATCCAAACATATTATAAAATTGGGTCATTTCGAAGGTATTGATGAGACGGTTACAATGGTATAATTTGTCAACGATGAAAGATGTTTTTAAAATGTATGTTAGTTCATATACGATTAATAATCTTAACAGATAAGCATGTAAAATGGAAAATAAAAATTTAAGAGATACAAAATAAACTAAATAACTAATTGTAAGGATGTGCAATGTAATTTAAAATTAAAAATAATTTTATTATGAAGAAGACGTCGGAAGTGGAGGTTGTTAAAGCTTCAACATTTGTACTTAATGGCATGAGTCATGAGGGGTTAAGTACATAATGGCATGAGTTGTTTTTGGTGTGAATGAGCTAACAGAGATGGCGACCCAAGTTCATGGAGATGCGGGTAGAAGAATTTCTCAAATGATTGCAAATGTGCTTAGTTTCACCCAAACCCATGGCAAGGTAAATAGTATATATATATATATACATATATATATATATATATATCTCATATGTTTGTTTAAACTGGTTTCCTTTTTCCAAAGTTAAAATTCTAACTACTCATTCTATATGTATTTGTTTCAGCCACCTGCACTTGCTTTAGTGAGTGTCGGGAATAATCCACGGTTTGGAAGTTATATATCACTTTTGAAAACCCGATGCATGGAGGTCGGAATTCGTTTTATCCACGTAGAGCTTGCAGGTCCTGAAGCCCAATGTGTCACAAGAGTGCGTGACTACAAGGTGCGCACATTATCTATATACATATGTATATATACATATATAGATTTCTCACGTTAACTTTGTTTGCATTTTCGAGATTGTTACAAAATTGTTTCTCATGATGCTACAAAATTGTTTCTCATGATGCAGGTATTTCTGTCCAGCTTCCTTTGCCAAATCATATCGATACACGAAAGGTTCTAACGGAAATAAGCATCGAGAAGGATGCGGATGGTGTTCATCCTACACCCAACGAATCTAAAAGTTTGGAGATAGTATCGTGTGGTGAGGCTTTTGAACCTTACCAATCCCACTTCGCGCGCGAGCTAAGTGATGAGGTAATTTCGTATATATATTCCATGTTTGTCTAACATTTGTTACTTTTAATCAAACATAATTACTTGGTTTTTTTAATACGATCGTCAAAAGGATTACTAACATGGAACACTTTCTTAGAAAATGCCTTCAGATCGGTCTGTTACGAATTTTTCATCATTTCAAGAAACTGAGGTTTGGTGGAGTTTGACGACAGTCCGAGTCGATTTTGTCTGGAAAGACGAGAGAGAAAAAAAATTATTTCTTATTTTAATTGATGAAGCTGTAAGTTTAAGCATTATTGAATTTATTCAAAATTTTAACCGTATAAATCGTTATTATAAGTTCATT
Organism: Arctium lappa; assembly: GCA_023525745.1. Classification (NCBI taxonomy): domain Eukaryota; kingdom Viridiplantae; phylum Streptophyta; class Magnoliopsida; order Asterales; family Asteraceae; genus Arctium; species Arctium lappa. The sequence goes on along the minus strand of CM042048.1, from coordinate 19,360,995 downwards.
TGATAAATAAACTTTACATACACAGAGTCACAAAATGGCAGCAATTGTGCCACAACGTTTAATGCATGTATACAAAAATATGGATTTGGTATGGCACGTATTACGTCTAGATCGCTTCCAACTCGAAGGCATATGTGCAGACTATCCGAAATATGAAAATTACACTTTCTTGCGTGGAGAATTGTTAATCTATATAAGCAGTGGAATGAGGTTTACCCAATTGATGAACGATACTGCAGATGGGTTCCCGTTGTATCCATTAGTGCCTACAATTAGAACACTTGCAAGGGATAGGAGTACACGAAAAATGTTGATTGATAAATCTATATTATATGTACATTTTTATTTTAGTAGTAAAATCACATTTTCTGACAATTACACTTTTTGTAGATGTTGTTGGAAGAATAATCGATGGAGCGCAGAACAGGGGCATGTTCGAACTTTTATTACAAGATGGAACGTAAGTATGTTCATGTATTATAAACCACCCATTAACAAACTACAAACATTTTTTTTATAACATTTAAACTTTGAACAGGTCGTACGCAATCAAGTTGAGACTGTACGATACTCGCAACTTAGATATTGTTAGGATGTCTCGTGCGATCGTGCAAAACTTTGTAGTTTATGTGTCTCGTGTGAAACTTGTTCACGATGGGGAAAGTATGTTACATGATATTGATGTGGATTCATTTTTTTTTTGTACAATTACAAAGTTATCAAGTAAATGTGTCCACTAATCTGAGTCATAGCTAAATTCTTGGGATTCTATTTATTTTCAAGTAATTTTTTGTGTTCTACGGAAGTGACAAAGTTCGTGATTGACCCATATATGCCGGAAGCGGAGGACTGCTGATAATATATATCTTCCAATTTGACATGCTTATATGAATCATGTCTCTATTCACATGCATAGACATAGACATGGTTTAATGTTATGAATGGATAATGAGAGTTGTACTATATGTTGGTTCCGATTGAATAATGGTTATCGTCAGAAAAATGGTTATCGTGTTAATAAAAAACAAAACGCTCAAGTATATTCATTTACCTTCAACTACCTTCATTTACCTATTTTTATTATCATGATAAAAACTTTAACAAATTGACCTCTAGAAAACATTGTGAAAGTAAACAAGTGTTAAAAGCATATTGTACTCTTCTTACTAATTATTCTTAAAAAAAGTTTTTCTTGTGTACGTGTAATTCTTGAAGTCTAAAAGATCTTTCTCGGTTAATTTGAAACAATAAAATATTGACCATGATAATGTAAGATATTAAAAATTGATATGCAACATCGTAGAACTGGATTTTATTGAAGCAACCAAATTTTTTTTATAAAATTTATAAAATATTGATCATGATAATGTAAAATATTGAAAATTGATATGCAACATCCTTAGAATTGGATTTTATTGAAGCAACCATAATTTTTTTATAAAATTAATTAACAAACATATCTTCTATCTATTAGTCCAAAAATCTATCAAAGCGAGTCACGATTAAGACTACCATCAAAAGTCAAACCAAACCTACGTTTTGGTTATCATGAACTTTTTGAAATCCGCTTTGGAAACGTAAGATTTATAGCACATCACTCGGAAACGGAAATAAAGTGACTTGAGCTTAGGGATGAACTCAGCTTGGTGGCACGTGCCACTGTATTATTTCTCCAACAAAGAGTTACATTTTTAGGTTCGTAAAAGGTGCAACAACATCGTTTTCGAGTGTACTACCATATTGTTTTCAAAACTTCAAAAGGTCCACCTGAATTGTACTCTGAAACTGAATGCCCCATTCCAATTGAAAATGTAACAACCCATTAGCCCAAGTTCAATCATGTTTTTATTCTGTTTTGCTGAAAGCCCAAGCGGCCAAGCCCAGGAAGTTGTATGGTTGTATTGATTTACCTTAGCCCACAATTCTTTTAACTGATTTACCAATTCTTTTAACTGATTTACCATTCAGTTTTTACGCCTCAATCTCACCGGGAAATCAAAACATCGAATCCAAATCCTCCTGGTAGTTGATCAAACTCAGAAATCAGAAGCTCAGAAATCCAAACTCAGTGATTTTGTGGACTCGGTCTCACTCGATCAACTCATAAATCATCAAACTAAGGTGAAGGACTTCTTTCTTTACCTAATTGATTTACCAATCAGTTTTTACGCCTCAATCTCACTGGGAAATCAAAACATCGAATCCAAATCCTCCTGGTAGTCGATCAAACTCAGAAATCAGAAGCTCAGAAATCGAAACTCAGTGATTTTGTGGACTCGGTCTCACTCGATCAACTCAGAAATCATCAAATTAAGGTGAAGGACTTATTTCTTTACCTAGCCGTGAACCTATCTCTTTTGAATTGCCATCTGAATTTGTTGTTTTCCGTGATTCAGACATCTGCATAGCAGATTGATAATATGTTATTTACTTCAATATATAACTACAGAGATGGATAGGTTGTAGGTTTAGATAAGTTCATCCAATATAAGATGATGGAAACAATTGTAAAAATAATAATAATGAAAACAAACTTGCAGCTTTTTTTTATGACCAACACTATATCCAAAAAGTCTCTTCCTATGGAAATATATGGTTTTCATCTTTCCTTTGCTTTCAAATTGAGAACGCTGAAAACCTTAGAAGTTAGTCTACCTGCACCTGTTTGATCATAGTGGAAAGTAATTATGTGGTTTCTTCATGGTCCCTTCAGAAGACTAATTCTGAAATTATGGATTTTCTTCTATATCATTTTGTCTTCATATTCTTCACTGTGTTTTATCGGTTTTGTCTTCATTTCTTCTCATATCATATAAACAGAACCCAATATCATGCCTTATGTCTTCTGATGTCGTATAAATAGGACTAACAAATGAAATTGTTAATTGGCCTACAGATCAGCACTTCACTTTGTCATAAGGTTTGTTGGTTAGTTGTTGTCGATAACTTTATGCATAGTACCTAGCAGGGTGGACCATTATGCATCAGTACGTAAGTGCGCAAAGGTTACTCAGGAAGGAAGTAGGATCCATTGCTATTCTATGTTATTTCGTATATAGTATGGTATGATCATTACATACTATTGTTACAGAACAAAATCAACTTACAATACACGACCTAATACTCGACAAAAAATGACAAAAGGTGCCGAAAATGATGACCCCCAAGTTGATGTAGAGTTACAAAAAGGTATGTAAACCATTTATATAATAAAGAATCAAACTTTTAAATATTTATTATGACTTAATCATTCATAATGTTAGGGCCTGCCCTGGGCCTAGGCCAGTGGGGCGACGGCCCAGGGCATCATAAAGTCTTAGGGCATCAATTTTTTTTAGCCCAATGTTATATAGGTAGGTTCATTTTGGGCCAAGAGAAAAGTAACCGTTATCAAAAAATCAAGCCCAAAACCTGCTTCAATCGACGCTTCCCTCTCCCGCTCTCTCAATCGGCCTATCGCGGTAAAACGCATAATCTGACATTCTACGCTCATGCTCTCATCCTCTCACTCTCTCAATCGACGCTCTCCTCTCATTCTCGACTCTCTCTGGTAATCTCGTTCCAACCATCTTCATCTCATCTACTACTCATGGTGGACCTATGGTCTGTGTTCCAGACCAGACTTCCAGCCTTGCAGGTAACCTACTAATCTGAATCTGCCAATCTTCATCTCTTCGATTCGACCCACTTAGGTTAGGTCTGGCCGACGAGTCATGGCGGCAGCAGCCTGCTGCCTGCACGTATTTAGGGTTAATCTTTAATGGGTTATTTGTTTTATTGTTTAGTTTAGATTAGATTATTAATGATATGTTTAATTCTTTAAATTGTTGTTTTGTTGTCATTTTGTGATGGTTATTAACTTGTTTTTTTTAATTCACTCGAAGGTGTGAGGTGTCCAGTAGTTAATTGATTAATTGATGTTCTGCCCTCATTTGAATGTTATCACTTGAGTATGTAGTAGCTAAATCACTTGACTGTTCTCCCTTACCTTTTCAATTTTACAAAAATGAAATTTGTGATTGTTATTGGTCAAGAACCTAAATATGATTACATGAAACACATGATGGACTCATGATGGAGTCATTCAATAGCTAATGTTTTTATAAACAAACACCTTAAGTGACTAAAACAAGTAGGAGGACAAAGTTAGTGAAGTAGGAATGATCCATTGATGTTGCAAAATGTAAATGATTGAAGAAGAATCAACCAATTAAGTGTCTAGAGTTGGATTGAGAAGGTATGAGTGTTGATTTTGGTTTATATAAAAGACGTTGGATGTAGGAAATAGAAACAAGTAGATGTGTTGGTGGTTATGATGCTTTTTATTTTGGTTTTGGTTTATATACTCAACTTCTAATCTATATATTGTTTGTTCATCTCTTATGATGTTTATTTTTGGTTGTTGGTCTCGATGGTGGGTTTTAGTCCTATTGTGGAGGTTTAAGGGGTTGTGTGGTTGATTTTGTATTCCTATTTGGTTGTCAATTTGTCATTTGGAGGATGGTTGTTATTTCTTATATTTTAGTCTTTTCATTTTGGTGGAAATTAGGTTTAGTCCTATTTGGTTTTTCACTATGAGATGTAGGGGCTACAACAACTTTATTAACGAAGCCTTAACATATTATTCTAAAGCAAACACTCAACTGATCACACTTGTGAACAAGAAACACTAATGGATCTCTCAATCTACGAATGAAAAGGCCAAACAATTGTAAATTACCACACTCGGATGTTTTTAATTGGGCATCATTTGAACTTTTCGCCCTGGGCACCAAAAATCTCAGGACCGGCCCTGCATAATGTATATGTCGTAGCAATTACTCTTGTTGAAAAACAAAGAGCATATGATAGAGAGTATTATGCACAGAATAAGGAAAGGATGAAAATGAAAAGAATTGCTAACGGTAAAGGAAGTAGTCAATCTACACCATTCATAAGAAATATTACTGCAGTAGAGACGACTCATATGAATATTGAACCTTCAGAAAGGGTGCCATTAGGTAAATTCCTAAATAAAAAAATAACTACTTTATCAAATTATGCCTGGATAATAGTAAAACAAATTAAATGACCTTATGTGTAGAGAATATAACAAACATGTACGATACTGTACCAAGAAACAACTGTGATATCGCACCATCTCATGATGAAGTTCTTAATGAATTGAATACCGAGGGAACCCCTGTAACTGCAGTAACCATTTCTGAAGGAATGGTGATCATTAATAGGAATTATGAGCAACGGTACAAGGAAATGAGCAACAGTACAACAGGTGTTACCACACAAGAAAGCTCCCAACCCTTGACAACTACCATTCAGACCATAGAAATGCAAAATGTTGATGGTTAAGAAGGAACACCACAAACATCTTCGGCATTGACCCTTGAAAACTTCCCTCGTAAGAATAGTACCATATAATAGTATTTTTAAATAATTTGTAAACCGTGTTTATTATTAACACTTTTGCCCTTAAAAATTTTAGATGTCGGCACTTCTACTCGACTCAATATCCTATTGTCAGTCAATGATGACACCCTTCACCATGACTACTACGATTTTGTTTATGATGGCATCCCTACAGAACATCGAGTGCTACCAGAAGAGAATGCATGTGTGGAGCAAAAAGGTTAAGATTTGAATCATGTGGCTTTTGTTGTGCGAGTGGGAAGATACGGTTGGCGTACTCACCCACTCCTGAAGACTTACACGAACTGTTCACATCCCAATCAGAATTGGGAAAAATCTTTAGGCATAACATTCGTGCATACAACACGAACTTTTCATTCACATCAATAGGTGTGACATTGGATAGTTCAACCGCCAATATGACATCAGGAGTATATACTTTTCGTGCACACAGAACAATATATCATAGAATTAATCAATTGGTTCCAAGGGTTGGACAACCTAGGCACTTGCAGTTATACTTTTATGATGATCAATCAGACTTCTCACATAGACTCCAATGGCCAAATCTTGATAGAAACATTGTTGAGATATTGACAAACGTTCTTGCTACTAACCTGTATGCAATAACATTTCGAAGCCTTGCTGAGCTAGGACCCCTTGACAATTATAGAGTCACTTTGAACGCATCAGTCGAACTAGACCAGAGGGTATACAACCAGCTGACCACATCTGAGGTATGAGTAACACAAAATGTATCCTATGTGTAATACACACACATATCATACGCCATACTTAATTCTACCATTCTACAGGTTGTTGGAATTTTGATTGAAGGTAATGACAACATCACTCCATATAAGAGAAATATTATTATGTATGGGAGATCTGACTATAGTCAAAACAATCTGATCTTCTTTCGCTTGTTACGATCCTTTGGCTTATCCATTTGTGAAGTCCCTGAGATCATGATTGATTGAATTAACAAGGATATACAAGAGATTGTAGGAGGAATCTATAGTTTTATTAATGACAGAAAATAAAACTACACTACAGAGAGAAATTCGTATGTCTACATTTCTGAAATGAAACTTACTAACTAAACTAACATACAGATCCTATTTATACTCCATATCCCTTGTATACTTTTAAGCGCAAACCCATTACAAGGCCCAATACAATATATGTTGATTACTTTACTAAACTTCTAAACTAGAACATATTTATGTTTTAACATTCTCCCCCTAAGTTTTGTAAAGTAATAATTATCTTTTAAGCTCTGTTGGATCAGTAATTGTATTCAAGATTAAATTGAATAAGGGGTCTAGTTTGTAATAGTGTTTAATACCTTAGGGGGTATTTTAGCTAATATTCATTAATGTTTAGGTCATGTTGACCTAAGTATAAATAGTTTTATTTTATTAGTTTTAGGGTGTGAACAATATTGGTGATAGAAGGTAGCCGTATTTTCTCTGTATTCTACACAAGGTATTCTGTACACCAAGAACACACATGCGCATTCATCTGATTAATCAAGAGATCATTGGTATGTTGATTTAATCTATTTATCTTTTGTTCTTTATTGTGTTGTGATTGTTTATCAACTATAATTCTGGGTTTAACAAGTGGTATCAGAGCCAAAGAATCAAGCTTTTTGGATTAAAACAGTTTTATCGATATCTTACTGTGTGAAAATCAATTTCACGATTTAATGTGTTTTTATGCTTAAAATCGAATTGATTAGGTGCGTTTTATGTTATTGAATATCATCTGATTGTTTAATTGTACTTAAAATCATAAATCAATTGGCTTTTGATGATTTTTGGATACTGGGTTCATGAAACTATCGACTACTGTCTCATTCTAATTGAAGCATAAAAGTTGTTTTTAGGCATTGATTTTGATTGGGTTTTGATCGTAGCATGTTTGTGGATGATTTATTTGATTTATACACTAACAATTAATCTGTTAAGTGAGTTTCTTGGTTGAAAATCGATCAGAGGGTCGAACTGTGATGAACTAGCGCATTTGTTCAAGAACTCTCTTTTGCGCCAGATTCATAGTGAGTTTTGCGCCACCGCCTCTTAGCGCAAACTATATTTTGTGCCACCTTCGCTTGGCGCAAACTTTTCTTTTGCGCCACTCATTACACCGGTCGACACCGGTCGTAGCAGCACACTGGTCCACACCGGTCGGGGGAGTCACAGTACACCGGTCGGTCCATACCGGTCACAACACCCCGCTCGCAGGAGACCGGTCGAAGGATCCGATCGTGGGACACCGGTCGAAGGAGGACACCGGTCGCATCACAACACCGGTCGGACGGACACCGGTCAAGCAACTCACTGATCGCAGCAAGACACCGGTCGCGATACTTGATTTCTTTGCGCCATCAGTGCTTCACGCAAACCTCCTCTTTACGCCACCTTCTATTCGCGCAAACCCACTTCTTGCGACCCATTCCTCGCGCAAAACCTCTTCTTGCGCCACCTTCTTGTAGCGTAAACTTAACTTTTGCGCCAGACTTCCTTAGCGCAAATTAGACTTTTGCGCCAGATTTTTCTCAGTTTCACTTTTCAGTATTATTCTGTACTTATTTGATTTTATCTATAGGTGTTTTGTGTTTTATACTCTTTGAAAATTCTTGTCAGGATCGAATTCTTAACAAGAATAAATACTCAGAAACAATATCAAAGAAGTTTGCGGAATAACACTTTGATATTCAATGTAACAGGAAACAAACAGTATATGATTAACAACTTGTAAACTTGTATTGAATGATTAAAATCACAAGATTACACACTCAACCTCAATCTTGAAGAACAAGCTCTTTCAAGACGAATTCTACTTCTCTAGAATTAGGATTTATGCCTTGAGGTTGATTTTCTCTAGAACTTAGAATGAATTATTATATTCTAAACTATTCTATACATTCTATACATATATTGAACAAAAGATAATTACAATAAATAAAATATCTTCAGTATATCTTCCATGAATATCTTCAGCTTTCCATGTTTATCTTTAACCACGATCTCTTCATCATTATCTTCATATTATCTTAGAAGCAGCATTAACTGAGTCTTAGCAGCATTAACTACTAAGCAACACTAACCACTAGCAGTACTAACTTTGTTCAAGCAGCACTAACTTTGACTAGCAGTATTAATTCTACTAGCAGCAGTAATACCTAGCAGTACTAACTGTTGAAGTCCTCTGGCAGTAGTAATATTATACTAGCAGCATTAACCATACTTGGTAAATTCTTCAGTTCCCAACAATCGCCCCCTAACTTGACTTTTAGGAAAAGAAGTCAAGTTCTTCATATATGATCTTCAAGATGCTTTCAACACCTCTCATTCAGTTGCCCAAATTTGAATCTAGCCCCAGACTTTAATTTACAGTTCTTCTCACCACAATTTTAGCCATCTCTGAATCCTTTGTGCATACCAGTGTAGCTTTAAGCATCCCTTCTAGCTTCTCCTTGCTATGCTCATAAATTTTGTCCACCAGGTAGTATTCATGATAACAGTTGTCAATAGTAATCATGTATACTCCACAGTTTTCAAATAGTATCCATTTATCAATCTTCTTGAATATAAACTCATGATTATGATCTTTAATCCTATAAGCCACTCTTTCTGGATCAAACATCATGCACAAGTATTCCATTGCTATCTTGAGAAGATTCTCTTCAGTACCTATCAACACAGGCTCATAGAGTTTTATCCCCACTTTGTATAATTCTTCTATATCAGCTCTTGAACAACTTCTGATAACTCTCCCTCTGGAGTTCTCTTTCCATCTACACCAATCTTTCCTGCTTCAGAAGGACCATTCTCTATGATGTCCCACATAGAATAGTCAGTGAGGAGTATGAACTGCTTGATTCTGATCTTTCAACATCAACTGATTCTACTTCCAACCCTGAATCAGTTAGTACTTAATTTTTCTGAAATTTTTGAAAATTTTTGATTACTGCATTTGATTATTTTTGGAAATTTATTTTTCTGAAACTTTTTGAGTGTAGCTTTTATCCAATTCTTGATTCTAAGATCTTACGAGTTGATTTGAGTTGTACAGATATCAGCATGCCTTACATAGACGAGAAGGGAAATACAGTGCTGACCATGAGAGATTGTGCTTTAGCATATATGACAGATTCCAGCACTGGAAGCTGAGAATAAAGATCTGAAGATTCAAAACTCATCTATTCTAGAACAGATTGATAGATTGAAAAATGATAAGGATTTAAAGAAAGACTTTGTTTGCTCAGAATGTATCTCTAACTCAAAGATTAATTTTGCAGGAATAATTGAGTCTAAAGAAAAAGAGATCTTAAATCTTCAAGCAAAGCTGAAGAAGTCTGAAAATTTTAATGTTGGGAACTGAAGATTCTACTAAGTGTGGTTACTACTGCTATTACAAGAGTGGTTAGTGCTGCTTGAACAAAGTTAGTACTGCTTAGCTAGTTAGTACTGCTAGTAGTTAGTACTGCTTACAGTTAATGCTGCTGGAAGAAGTTAATGCTGCTAAGCATAATTAGTGCTGCTAAAGAGATCCGGATGGAATGTATGACAGTTGGATATTCTGAAGATATACTGAAGATATACATAGAAGATATACATGGAAGATATACTGCAGATTTGTTTATTCTTTGTAATTATCTTTTGATCAGTATAGAATGTATAGTATAGATAGAAACAATTTTTGATAATTTTAATAGTGAGAGAAAATCAACCTCAAGGCATAGATCCTAGTTCTAGAGAAGTAGAATTCGTATTGGTGAGCCTGTTCATCAATATTGAGGTTGAGTGTGTAATCTTGTAGCTTCAAGCATTCAGTACAAGTTTACAGTTTGTTAATCATATACTGTTTTGTTTACTGTTTTATTAAATATCAAAGTGTTATTCCGCAACTTCTTTGATATTAGTTTCTGAGAATTAATTCTTGTTAAGAATTCGATCCTGACAAGTGGTATCAGAGCCTATTGAATCAGAAACATCTATCATGGAAAATCTTACAGAATCAAGTAGTACGTTGGTCTCCAAGGTTCCAATGCTCAAACCCAGTGAGTTTGACATGTGGAAGATAAGGATCAGACAATATATTCTTCTCACTGACTACTCAATGTGGGATATCATTGAAATGGTCCTTCTGAAGCTGGAAGGATAGGACCAGATGGAAAAAGACCTCCACCAAAGACAGATGGTGAAAGAAAGATAAGGCAGACAGAGATGAAGGCCTTGAGCACTCTGCTCTTGGCAATCCCTAATGAATATCAGCATCAATTTTGCAACTGCACTGATGCTCAAGTTCTCTGGAATTCTCTAGAGAAAAGATTTGCTGGAACTAAGAGTATCAAGAGAAATCAAAGAGATGTTCTTAAGCAGCAGTATGAGAATTTTACTTCCTCAAAGAATGAGTCTATGACTCAAACTTTTGATAGGTTCAACAAACTTATTGGAGAATTGGCCACTGTTGGAGTAAAGATGGATCAAGATGACATCAACAGGAAATTCCTCAGATCTCTTGGGGATGAGTGGACTATGTACACTGTCTCTTATAGGCAGAGTGACAATCTGGAGGAGAAAGAACTTGATGATCTATACAATGATCTAAGAGTTTTTGAAACTGAGGTAGAGATCAAGAAGAAACCTACTGGTTATGTCCACAATTCTGCACTTCTTTCAGCAGCCACTGATACTACTGCCATCCCTGAAGCAGTTAGTACTGCTGGTGGAGCAAGTTCAGAAAAAGGATCTGAAACAATTTTTGAAGCCTTCTTGTCCAGTCATAGTAACACTTCATTAATCAATGATGATCTGGATCAACTTCACCCTGATGACCTGGAGGAGATAGATATAAAATGGCAGATGGCCATGCTATCCATGAGGGTGAAGAAGTTCATTAAAAGAACAGGAAGGAATAACTTCTCCCAAAGAAGAGAGGATGGAGCTGGTTTTGACAAAACCAAAGTGGAATGTTACAAGTGTCACATGAAAGGACACTTTGCTAGAGAATGCAGGAGTGCTGTGTCTAACAACAACCACCAACAAGCTCAGAATGGAGGCTACACTCAGAACAAGAATCATGCTCAAGCCTTGTTTCTCAACAAGGAATGGGATTTGACTGGAGTGATCAAGCTGAGGAAGCCATTCAGAATCAAGCTCTTATGGCAGAAGTGTCTGATCTCCCATCTGAGGTAACTTCTAACCTTTGCACTAAAACTTGCATTGACACTGTCAAAAGATACAGGGATCACAATCAAAGTATGTGTGATGACCTCAAAAGGTTAGAAAAAGATAGAAGAGATTATGTACTAATAGTTGAGAGATTTGAAGAACAAATCAAAGGCTTTCAAGCCAATGAACTTCAACACTCTTATGATACTAACTACTGGAAGTGGGAAAAGAATGAGTTAGAGACTAAACTGTCTAAATCCTTAGAAGAGAGTGATAAGCTAAAGGAGGAATTGTCCAAAGTTAAACTTGACATAGAGAAGTTTTCATATGCTTCAAAGGCAATGGATTCTCTTCTAAAGGCTTAGATTCATGATAAGATGAAGCCTGGTATTGGATACAACAGTACACCTCCTCCTTATAACAACAATTATATCTCTCCTACTTCAGACTTGTTAGAAAACAAGGAGAATAAGGACTTATCTGAAAAAGCTTTTAAGATAGACCCTTTGGATGAAGTAGTGATTAAGGATCTAACTGAGAAAGAAGTCAGTAAGAAGAGAGATAATAAGATAGGTAAAGAAATCCATGAAGAAAACAATATAATCACCAATGAGGGATGTGGGAAAGACTGGATAAAGTCCAAGGAGATAGAAAAGACCAAAGGAAAAGACAACAAGGTCCATTACAAACAGACCACAGTTGTGAATCCTGCATCTAGTAAACAGTGTGATTGCAGTAAAACCAAGAGCCTATATTCTGGTTTAAAAAGAGGAAATCAAAGAAACTGGAATAATCAATGGGCTCAGAAGCAAGGAGTTGATCTGAATAAAATCAATAGACCAAAACCTTGCTTCATATGTGGCAAGTTAAATCATCTGGCTAAATCTTGCTTTTTCAACCCTATTAATCAACAGATGACCTTTCAAAGATGTAAGCAAAAGTCTGTTGATTATAGAAAGGCTGGAAAGAAACATGGTGAAAAGAAAGGCCCCATAAAGAAAAGGATTTTAAAAGAAAGTATTAAAATGTGGGTGCCCAAAAGCACTAAAACTGTTAGTACTGCTGACAGGGTTAGTGCTGCTGGAAGTATTACTGCTGCTACCTGTGTTAGTACTGCTAAAAACATTAATGCTGCTAATACAGTTAGTATCTCTTCAAAGGTTAATACTGCTAACACAGTTACTGCTGCTAACACAGTTACTACTGCTAACAAGGTTAGTACTGCTAAGCATGCAAGTGCTGCTAAGGCAGTTAATACCTCTAAAACCAGTACTGTTTCCAGCACAAATGTTTCCAAGCCTATAATTGTGACAAAATACTCCAAGAATGAGGAGGTAAAATTCAAAAATCTTGTCAAGCAGGAATGCAAGTATTTTGATGAGAAAGGGGTACCCAAGACTACTTTGGCTTGGGTTCCTAATTCATACTAACTGATCTATCTTATGTGTAGGGCAACCAACAGCTCAAGGGAAAGAGCATATGGCATGTTGATAGTGGTTGCTCAAGGCACATGACAGGCAACATGTCATGCCTTCAGGATTTCAAGCATATCAATGGAGGACATGTTGCTTTTGGAGACAATCTTACTGGTGGTAAGATAAGTGGAAAAGGTAATGTCACCAAAGGTAAGATGACATTTGAGGATGTCTAATATGTTGATCAATTAAAATACAACCTGTTAAGTGTATCACAGGTTTGTGACAAACAACATAGTATAGTATTTACAAATACTGAATGTATGATCCTTGCTCCAGGGTTCAAAGTAGTTGATGAAAGCATGATACTACTAAGAACTCCAAGAAAGGACAATGTTTACTGTCTAGATATGGAAAATGTTAAAAGTGATTCATCTCTAAATTGTCTTGTTTCAAAAGCTTCTATAGATGAATCCTCTCTATGGCACAGAAGGATGTGTCACATGAATTTTAAGACTATGAACAAACTTGTTAAAAACAACCTTGTAAGAGGTTTACCTTCTAAAGTCTTTTCATGTGATGATCATTGTGTTGCTTGTCTCAAAGGCAAACAACATAAAACTTCTCATAAGACCAAAGAGATAAATTCTATTTCTTCTTGTCTCCAGTTATTGCACATGGATCTGTTTGGTTCTACAAATGTTATGAGTATAGGCAAGAAATCTTACTGCTTGGTTATTGTTGATGATTACTCTAGATTCACCTGGGTATATTTTCTAAGGACTAAGGATGAGACAAGTGGACTGATCAAGTTCTTTATCCTGAGAATTGAAAACCAAACTAATCAAAAAGTAAAAGTCATTAGATCAGATAATGGGACTGAATTCAAAAATTTTGATCTAAACACCTTTTGTGAAGAAAAAGGAATTGAGAGACAGTATAGTGCTCCTAGGACTCCTCAACAGAATGGTGTTGCTGAAAGGAGAAATATGACATTAATAGAGGCCGCTAGATCTCTGTTGGCTGATTCAAAACTGCCAATTACCTTCTGGGCTGAAGCAGTTAATACTGCTTGTTATGTCCAAAACAGAGTTCTAGTAGTTAAGCCAAAGAACAAGACACCATATGAGCTTTTAAATAAAAGAAAACCATATATTGGATTTTTCAAACCTTTTGGGTGTCCTTGTACCATTCTCAATACCAAAACTCACTTAGGTAAGTTTGATAGCAAAGCAGATGATGGATTTCTTGTTGGTTATTCATCTCAAAGTAAGGCCTACAGAGTTTTCAATTCATCTTCTAGAATAATTGAAGAGAGTGACAATGTCAAATGCAATGAGAACACATCAAATCCTATTGGAACTGGTCCTCAATGGCTATTTGACATTGATTCACTAACTAACTCCTTTGGTTTCAGTAGTAATGATCATGCAGGTTCAGGAGGTGAAGGATCAGGGACTACACAAGTTCAAGAAAGTGTATCTAAATCAGTGATCTTTCCCACACCCACAATGAATTCTTTTGAAAACTGTGAAATAGAACAATCTACTGGACCAAGACAGAGTAGAGATGAAGAGAATCAAGAAGATAAAGAATCAGAAGTAGCAGCTGAAAACACTTCAGTTGAGTTGAATGACTCCAATCTAGAAGCTGATGTTAATGAAGAACCTAGTCATAATACCAGAGTTCAAAAGAATCATCCTCCACAGCTGGTAATAGGAGATATATCATCTCCTATGATGACTAGACATCAGAGCAGACTTCAAGAAATGCAAGATCAACAGCATACAGTGCTGTCTTGCTTTCTATCCCAGCTTGAGCCCAAAAAGGCACATGATGCAATGAAAGAATCCAGCTGGATAGAAGCAATGCAAGAAGAATTGCTGCAGTTCAAACTACAAGATGTATGGGATCTGGTAGACCTTCCTAAAGGTCACAGAGCAATTGGCACAAAGTGGATCTTCAGGAACAAGAGAGATGAAAGAGGAATTGTCATAAGGAACAAAGCAAGGCTAGTGGCTCAAGGGTATACTCAAGAAGAGGGTATAGATTATGAAGAAGTCTTTGCACCTGTGGCTAGGATAGAAGCTATCAGATTATTCCTAGCCTATGCGTCTTACATGAACTTCAAAGTCTATCAAATGGATGTAAAGAGTGCTTTTCTCTATGGATCAATTGAAGAAGAGGTATATGTCTGTCAACCACCAGGGTTTGAAAACCCAAGCTATCCAGACAGGGTATACAAATTGAAGAAAGCTCTTTATGGACTGCATCAAGCTCCAAGAGCATGGTATGACACTCTGTCATCCTATCTCTTGGACAATGGCTTTGAAAGAGGAGTCATTGATAAGACTCTATTTATCAAGAGAAAGAAGAAGGATATCTTGTTGGTCCAAATTTATGTTGATGACATTATCTTTGGATCTACAAAAGATATCATGTGCAAGGAGTTTGAGGATCTAATGCATCAAAGGTTTAAAATGAGTTCCATGGGGGAACTTACTTTCTTCCTTGGACTCCAAGTTCAACAGAAGTCAGATGGCATCTTCATATGTCAATCCAAGTATGTGCAGGACATTCTAACCAAGTTTGGTTTCTCAGATTCAAAACCTGCTAGTACACCTATGGAAACACACAAACAGATAACAGCAGATCTTGAGGGGGAGGATATGGATGTGCATCATTATAGATCCATGATTGGCTCTCTCATGTATCTCACAGCATCAAGGCCAGATATAATGTTTCCAGTCTGTGTGTGTGCAAGATTCCAAGTTAGGCCAAAGCAATCTCACTTTCAAGCTGTTAAGAGGATATTCAGATATCTCAAAGGACAACCCAGATTGGGACTTTGGTATCCTCATGACTCACCCTTTGACCTAATTGCATACTCAGACAGTGATCTAGGTGGGGCAAACTTGGACAGAAAGTATACTTCTGGAGGATGTCAGTTCTTGGGTGCTAGACTAGTTTCATGGCAGTGCAAGAAACAAACCACAGTGTCCACATCTACAACAGAAGCAGAGTACATAGCAGCTGCAAGTTGTTGTGCTCAGGTCTTATGGATTCAGAATCAAATGTTGGACTATGGGGTAACCTTTCTACACACTCCCATCTTTATTGATAATAGCAGTGCTATCAGCATTGTAAATAATCCTGTCAAGCACTATAAGACAAAGCACATTGAGATTAGGTATCACTTCATAAGAGACTGTAATGAAAAGAAACTTGTTCAAGTTGTGAAAGTTCATACTGACAACCAGTTTGCTGATCTATTCACCAAAGCTTTTGATGTGGGTAGATTCACTTTCTTGGTAACAAGTGTGGGAATGATCAACTCTGAATAAGCTTTATCTCAAAAAGTGAATAAATAACTGAATATTATAGTTTCTTGGTGCTACTAATTTATCTTTGCAGGGCATACATAGCAGTACTCAATTCAGCCTAAGCTTCAAGGAGTAAGTACAGTTAATACTGCTAGTTGGTTAATACTGCTAGTTGGTTAATACTGCTAGTTGGTTAATACTGCTAGTTGGTTAATACTGCTAGTTGGTTAATACTGCTAGCTAGTTAATACTGCTAGTTAGTTAATACTGCTAGTTAGTTAATACTGATAGTTAGTTAATACTGCTCGCGGTTGATACTGCTCGCAGTTAATACTGCTAGTTAGTTAATACTGCTCGCGGTTAATACTGCTCGCAGTTAATACTGCTAGTTAGTTAATACTGCTCGCGGTTAATACTGCTCGCAGTTAATACTGCTAGTTGGTTAATACTGCTCTAGGTTAATACTGCTTATAATCCGAATACTATAAATACCCTTTGCCCGCCTAATCGTTCATAACGACTCTTTGCATACTGTTCACTTGCTCTTCTAATCTTTTTCTCTCAAGTACCTAGTCTTCCAGGCAACAACATCCCAGTTCAATGGCATCCATGGCGTTTATTGATGAGCACAATGAGATCGCAATGCTACAGAAGCCCAAACAAGCCGAAGGATTCCACCAGATTGTGGATTTCCTCAAGTCAAGCCACATTGCTCATGCTCTCACTGTTGCCCCTACCATCTACATCGAGCATCAGAGGCAATTCTGGGCAAATGCCACCATTGTCGCTGAGAATGGTGTGCAGATGATCAAGACCAGGATATGTGACCAATCCCTAACCGTCACTGAAGAAGTTATTCGCATCAGTCTACGTCTAGACGATGCCTCTGGTATAACTTCTATTCCTAATGATGAACTGTTTTCAACTCTTTCCAGAATGGGATATCAAGGCCAGATGGGGATTTTTAAGTTTTTCAAAGCAAAATTTTCACCCCAATGGAGGTTCTTTGCTCATACTTTAATGCACTGTATTTCAAAGAAAACAACTGGCTGGAGCCAATTTAGCAGTTCCATTGCTTATGCATTGGTGTGTTTATCCACTGCTAGAAAATTCAATTTTTCTCAAATGATTTTTCATGATCTTGTCTCAAACCTGGATAACAAGAAGAGCTTCTTCATGTATCCCAGGTTTGTTCAAGAAGTTATTAACCATGAATTGACGGATATACCTCAACCTGTTGGGGTATATGTACCTAAACCCCCCAAAGGCAAGGTTTTCTCAAATATGAGAAGATCTGCTGGGGACTCGGAAGGAGTTGACACCCCATTGTTCTCTACAATGATGGTGGTGTCCCAAACCACTAAAGGTATGGAAGCAGGGTCAAGGCCCTCATTAGACCATCCCACTGCTAGCCAAGCCCAACCTTCTCACTCAAAAACAATTCCCCAGTCCCTTCTTGCAAAACCAACCTCTCCAATTACCCATACATACAAGAGAAAACAGGTAAAGAAGGCTCCTTCCCTTCTTGTACCAGAATCCCCTAAGCCTTTAAGCCCTCTAAAGGAGAATTCTTCTTTAGAGAATATCCATAGGGAAACCACAGGGGTGTCTCCCAACCCCAAGGAGGTGCTCTCTGAGGAGGAGGAAGAGCATATGGGTGATGAGGCTGCCACTACTCCTGCTAGCACAGAGGAGGAAAGTGGTAACATCAATAAGACCTCCCCCATGGCAACTTTAAATGAGCAATCATTTGAAGGTCCCTGGTGCCAAGAAACCAAGGGGGTGGATAGTGCTTCTGCTAGGCAGAAGACTTCCACTTCAAAAAGATCCAATGATCCTTCAATAAGGGGTAACACTCCTGGAGAAGGTGAGGACAGATATAACTATGAGGAATTGATGGAAACCATGGGAAACATCAACCAGGATGTTATTAAGCAAGGAAAAGAAATAGAGGAGCTGAAGCTGGTCATCCTATCTCAACAAGTGCAGATTACCAAGCTCAAGAAGTTGGTAATGCAACTAGTACAGAAACAGAAGAGGAAACAGTTTGTGGTAAGGAGAAGGAAATTTGAGAAGGATGCTCCCAAAAAGGGGGAGATCAACATGGAAGAAGCAACAAGAGAGGGGGAGCTTGAAAAAGAGAAAGTTGAAGTTGAGGGGGAGAGGGAAGCAGAAAAAGAAAGAGTCTCAGTTCAACTAGAAGCAGAAACTGATAATGCTGCTGAAACCTCACAAGCAGCAGTAACAGAATTATCACCATCAGAAATTGAAGTAGCTGAGATGTTGATCAAAGCAATGAATGACACTCCCAAAGCAAAGGGAGTAATCATAAATGAAGGGGGAGCAAAGAAAAGAGAAAAGAAAGAAATGGATGCAGAGGCAAAGAATAAGGGAAAAGCAAAAATGGTGGAATCTGATCAACCTGTCAAGAAGCAAAGGTTGGTTGAATCAGATGAAGCCTTAGCAAGGAAAATGCAGGAGGAAATGGAAAAAGAAGAAAGAGCTCAGGTGGAGAAGGACAGGGAGATGGCAAAGGCTTTAGCTGCTGAGTTAAATAAAGCCTATCAAAAAGGGCTTGAAACTGAAAAAGCTAAACAAAGGGCCATAAGTCTGAGAAAGGCTATGATAGCTAAATCAAGTGCAAAGAAAAGAAGACCTTCACAAACTTACCTTGCCACTCAGGAAAGAAACAAAATGATAACTTTCTTGAGGAGTGCAATTGGGGTAAAGAAAGAAATGTTTGTGAAGATGAATTTTGATCAAATCAGGGACCTCTATGAGAAAGAAATGGGGAAGCTGAAGAGCAATGAAAAGGATAGAGTGGAATTTGAAAAGAAGGCCAAGGAGAGTAATGATATTGACATGAATCAACCATTCCCTGAAAGTGAAGAGGGAACTCCTATCAAAGAAATGGCAGAGAAAAAGGAAGAAAAGAATAAGGAAGAGACTCTAGTGCAGGTTCAAAAGATTTTGAAGAGAACCAAAATGATGGCTAAAAGAAAGAAAAACAAGAAGCCTAGAGTAGTAGAAGAACAAAAGGTTGCTGAAGAAGAAGTGGCACCTGAGTCATCTAACCAGCAAGAGTCATCAACCAAAGATGATGTAAGTTTGTACATGGTAGTGATGGACAAAGTGCCTGAACCAATTTCTGCAGAACCTGTAGAAGTTAAGCCTCCTGAGGTCATTCACTGGGATACATTGACAGTGGATGGAAAGGAATATATCAGACTGAAGAGAAAAGATGAGAAATATGAAGTGTACAACACTTGGAGTAAGATTGTCAGAACATGCTCAAGGTCTGATATTGAAGAAATGTTTGCAATAGGGATGAAGTCATATGCAGATGAACTGAAAGCTCCAGAGATTTCAATCAAAAAGCTGGTAATGGAGTATCTGTGTATGATGTTCAAACCTGATGAAGTAGAGGAGGTAATCAGAAATGTGTTTCAAACAGTGAATAATTGGACTCTATATGAAACTAGTGGAGTATATGCAGTGACTTTGGATTTAAATCACACTGAGTACTTCCTAGTGGATAGAGTGTACAATCATAGCAGATTAAAGCTTCATGCCATGCTGAAGAAAAAGCTAGGGTGTATTCCAGATTCACAGATGGCTAAATACTTGATCCAAAGAACCATCAATCAGAGTTTGGGATTGGATGCAAATACTGGAATATAGGCCACTATGAAGTTTTGGGAGCATCTTGGAGAGCTTATGAAGAAATATCTGAAGAACTTGACTTCTCTTCTAAAAGTCAAGTTAGGGGGAGATTGTTGGGAACTGAAGATTCTACTAAGTGTGGTTACTACTGTTATTACAAGAGTGGTTACTACTGCCAGAACACTTTGAAGATTAATACTGCTGAGTATTACTACTGCTAGTAGAATTACTACTGCTAGTCAAAGTTAGTGCTGCTTGAACAAAGTTAGTACTGCTTAGCTAGTTAGTACTGCTAGTAGTTAGTACTGCTTACAGTTAATGCTGCTGGAAGAAGTTAATGCTGCTAAGCATAATTAGTGCTGCTAAAGAGATCCGGATGGAATGTATGACAGCTGGATATTCTGAAGATATACTGAAGATATACATAGAAGATATACATGGAAGATATACTGCAAATTTGTTTATTCTTTGTAATTATCTTTTGATCAGTATAGAATGTATAGTATAGATAGAAACAATTTTTGATAATTTTAATAGTGAGAGAAAATCAACCTCAAGGCATAGATCCTAGTTCTAGAGAAGTAGAATTCGTATTGGTGAGCCTGTTCATCAATATTGAGGTTGAGTGTGTAATCTTGTAGCTTCAAGCATTCAGTACAAGTTTACAGTTTGTTAATCATATACTGTTTTGTTTACTGTTTTATTAAATATCAAAGTGTTATTCCGCAACTTCTTTGATATTAGTTTCTGAGAATTAATTCTTGTTAAGAATTCGATCCTGACATTTAATTCTAGCTCAAGCTGGTCAAAGAAGGAATCAATACAAAGAGAGCTAGATAAACTTAGAAGAAGAGCAAATATCTCAAGTGAGACATGTGAAGGGCTGAGAAAAATGAATTCTCAAATTTTTGCTGAAAGAAACTCATTGAAAGATAAAGTTTTCAGTCTTGAGGTTGAGATTAATATGCTGAAAGAAAAGACAACCCAAGACAGAAACAACACAAAATCCCAAGATGAGAAGATGAAGATTGAGAAAGAAAGAAAAGAATTTGCTAAGAAATTCTCTGATTTCTCAAGAAAAGCCTTTGAAGAGAAGAAATCATTAGAGCTTAAATGTGTTAAGCTTTCTCAACAAGTTTCAGACTTTGAGAAAATTATTATTCTGGAGAGAGACAAGGTTGAGAATGAGAAGAAGAAAGCTGAGCAGAAGGATGTAAATAAAGACTTTTCTAAAGAAAAGAAAGTTCTAGAGACTGAGATAGCTAAGCGGACAAGAAAGCTATCTGAGTTGTCAACAAACATCTTGAAGGAGAAGAATGCAAAATCTGATTTGCATAAGAAGTTTGATCTGATTACAAAGGAAAGAAACAGTTTGTCGTCAAAGATAAAGGAACTTGAAGAGATCATATTCAAAGTGAAGCTGACTGAGCACAAGACGCCAGACTCAATAGCTCAATCACCGAGAGATGATCTAACTGCATTCGAAGGCTCATTCAGTTCAGCAGCAAGTTCAACTTTTACTAATGTTTCTAATAATCCTTTGTTTGAAGAAATTGATAATCATACTTCTGAACATAAAGATCAGATTCGTCCTTCTAACCTTTTCTTTGACAAGAATGTTGACGGTTCAGGTAATTTCAAAAAGAACAAGTCTCGGAAGAAAAGCTTCTAGAGAAGGGAAGATGAAGAAAAAGATAGAGAAAATTGGATCTGGAGAGTTAAAGGATCTTCAGAGGAAAAGAAGAAAGAAGAATCATTTGTGCATACATCAAATGCAAAATGGAACTATGCCTCAAAAGGTAAATCTTTTGGCAAACCTGATCTGGTTTACACAATCAATCAATTGATCAGGTTAGCACAAAAGAAAATTAGTTGTTCCTATTGTGGCTCAAATGATTTTGTAAGAAAAGATTATGTGAATAACTAGTATGGTTCTTATTTTATATCTCCCACTAGAACTGCAACTAACCCATTAGGACCCAATTACCAGTGGGTACCAAAAGCTAAATATGTGTTGCAGGCACCCAAGGTTTAAAGGGGAGAAAGAACAATGACTTATGATTACTACAGATCAGGACTCTTGCCTCATTGTCAAAAAATTGACTTCTAAGTACAACAACTTAGGACTCGATCTTTAATGACAAGAATGATGACTTCTAGACAGTACAGTCTAGGACTCGGACTTCAATGTCAAAGAGTTTGACTTCTGAATTTACTTTAGTCCTAGTAATTCAGAACTCGGTTTCATGATTAAGGATTATGCACATATTAAGGGGGAGCTTATATGCTTTATAAATTTTTTTACTGATGTGTTTTCTGATGTTTCGGGAAAAGATTAAATATTATTCTCACCGGAGAACATGTATAATGGCTCTTGAATAACACAGTTCAAGACCCGGTCTTCATTGGTAAAAATGAATGATACTATTCTCACAGGAGAATAAGTGTTGGGTCATTGACCAGCATCTTCCTAAATCGAAACGTGGCGCTGGCTGCTACGCTATAAGGAAATAAAGTTGCGCCTTCTCCATCAGCAATTGCTTTTGGCGTAGTGGTAAGCGCTTGATCCTAACATGTGGTATCAGAGCCAGGTTACGGGTTCGAATCCCATGGAGAGCATTTAAATGCCAAAGGCATGTTGTGCAGCCATTGACTTCTAGCGAAGATCTTGTTAGTGCTGGCAGATGCTGGGGGGGATTGTTGGGTCATTGACCAGCATCTTCCTAAATCAAAACGTGGCGCTGGCTGCTACGCTATAAGGAAATAAAGTTGCGCCTTCTCCATCAGCAATTGCTTTTGGCGTAGTGGTAAGCGCTTGATCCTAACAATAAGTAATCATGGTTTTTGAATACTTAAGTTCAAAACCCGTACTCAAATGTTTTCTTCTAATAGGATGCTTAAATGATAACATATTTTATAGAAGTTTTTTTTTTGGTTTGAGAGGAAGTTAGCTATTATATCTCTTAGGGGGAGGAGATAAATATGATTTTTACTATCATCGTCATATTTTTATGATGAATTGTTGTTTTACAAGATATAAAGAGGGAGAACACTTAAATGAAATTATTCATTCCAGGGGAAGTTAAGGATTTTGATTTACAGGTATATATTTCTAATCCTTATACCCTATCACTTGTTGAAAGATGAACAACTTTCACTTGTGAAAAATGGTTTCTTAAATGTTCAAACCACTTCCTATTCTTCAAAGATTTTCATGAATTGTGAAGTGTGTTTTTAAATGATTTTTGGATACTTAATTGACGAACTCTTTTAGTTTGAGGGGGAGAATAGTATTGTCAAAACATCTTATGTTTTTGACTTCTCAAACATTTTATTCTTCATGTTTATTTGTATTCCTTTGTGCTTACATGTACACAAGGCTGTTGAACAACACGTTCTTTCAGGAAAATACATGGGATTCAATGTGTGAGCTTAACAGAACTTCCATGGATTCACGATAACCAGTGTTTCCTACCCAGGAAGTATTCCCTGAGTGATTGAGGGGAGAGGGGTCAAAAGATTGAGTGTTGGTGTGTGAAGAGGTAAAACGGAAAAGAGAGATTGGTTAGAAGTGAGATTTAAAAGATTAAAAGAAAGAGGGTGAGAGAACAGAGTAAAAGAATATCAAACTCTGCACCAAATTCTTTCTGAGTCGGGCAGCCACATTATCTGTTGTTTCACATTTCTTCGTGAACGACATTGAAAAAGGCACCTAGCCCATGCCCTCTCTTGCATACAACCCCACCAGCTACTCATTCTTTTCTCAAAAAGAGAATGTTTCACATTTTCTGGGGACGCAACACATACGCTATTGGTTCTTCATTTGGAAGATACTAATATTGAAACAGAAGGAAAGTTGCCCCACCTTCGACCTTTTCTCATGCACATTGAGTCTTTGTATAATTTGTTGTTGTCTCAACAAGTTTACATACTTTGAGCCTAAATTGAAAAGCAATCATCGGTGATTAATTCTTTCATACACATGCATGAGCACACAGAAATTTGTTTTCTGTCAGAACGTTCATAGATAACTATGTGTTATTCAATGATTGAATGGAAGTCCTGGGGAGCCAACATCAAAACCAACTCCTTATATAGTAACTTTGTGTTACTCAGTAACTGTGTGTTACTGACAGGCATTCCAAACTGAGTCATTTGCTGATTCAGGGTTACCACTTTTTATTTATTTGAATCTGCAAAGATTGAAATAATCACTCTTTCCATTTGGGGAGACTGCTCTTATTTCCACACAGGGATCTATACATGAAGACTGCGCTTAATTGATGACTTGGGGGAGAAAATTCCTACCTTGTTTTGCTATGTTTTGATGATGCTGATTCTCACCACTCATCAAAAAGGGGGAGAATACAAAGTGAAAGACTATACAAGAATTTTTGAACTGAAGACTGCTGAAGAATTCAAAGATATCAAAGTGTCTGAACTTATTTGATCTATCAAAAGTCTGACTGAAGATGATCGTCAGAAGGACACTTCATTTAAAGAAAGAGGAAGATGAAGACTGTGTAAATCTACAAGTTTTGAAGTTGTCAACGTCATATCAGATACAATTTTCAAGAGAAGTGAAGACCTGAAGATAATTGCCAAATTTTTTTAATCTTGAATCCAAAGGGGGAGATTGTTGGATCAGTAATTGTATTCAAGATTAAATTGAATAAGGGGTCTAGTTTGTAATAGTGTTTATTACCTTAGGGGGTATTTTAGCTAATATTCAATAATATTTAGGTCATGTTGACCTAAGTATAAGTAGTTTTATTTTATTAGTTTTAGGGTGTGAACAATATTGGTGATAGAAGGTAGTTGTATTTTCTCTGTATTCTACACAAGGTATTTTGTACACCAAGAACACACACACGCATTCATCTGATTAATCAAGAGATCATTGGTATGTTGATTTAATCTATTTATCTCTTGTTCTTTATTGTGTTGTGATTGTTTATCAACTATAATTCTTGGTTTAACAAGCTCCAGCTTCAGCTCCTCTCCCCCTTGATTTCTTTATAAAACTTAGCGTTGCATAAACTTCAAAACTCCTCTAGCTCCCCCTTGAAAGTGGCTCTTATCCTTGGACTTTCAACTAAAATACCATATCTGATTTAGACCATAACCTCGACTGAGTGCACATAAAGACAGCTTTTGACTCTTTTAAACCCAACACATTCTGTATGCCCACAAGAATGATATGTGTTGAATATTAGAATGACAACCAAGTGCATCTTCAATGTATAACATATGATCTGTCTTTGAACCGCTAGTTGAAATAAGAATTCAGCTTAAGAACTTTATTAGATCAGCTTATGGGCGGTAGCATCCGTAGCAACACTACAAGGCAAGGGTTAGAAGGCAAGCAATGTTCAACAACTGCTGAAATACGCTCATTTTCTGACTGCTTTCCAGAATACTGAATAATCAAACCCATAACTCCTTTCTTCACGAATCAGTTGGATGATTATAAGCACTCAGGATTCTGAATCACAACTCAAGCATCAGAACAATGATTGCAGTCGCTCACACTACTGAGTGATCAGTTCAGAAGAATGATAAAGTGCTCTCAACGGTCTAACAACAAAAGAAGCTCTCCAGACTGATGATTACAGATGCTCAGCCAGCTAACTCAATCCAATCAGAGACTAAATCAGCACATTCAGAATCTGAAAATCTTGAAAAGCATGAGCACTTGTGAAAGATTAGATCAGTTGCTAAGGATATGTCACCAACGTATGATAGGAGTGATGTCACATATGCATTACGCGTATAAAGCTCAGGAACAGGGCAAACTTGTATCAAACTAGGTTCAAAACAGTCAAAATTCTCAACAACACCAAAACTTTTCGCATAAAGGCAACAATTCGCAAATCATTATTCACTGAAGCACAATTCGCATGATGGACTTAGCCGAAAACTCCACAATTCGCATAACTCTATTTTGCGAATTCCTCGCATTTCGCATCACACTCATCTACGAAAACTTAACTTCTCGCATCACTCTCACATGTGAATCCCTGACTTTTCGCATCACACACTTATACAAATTCCAGACTTAACAAAAATTTCATCTTCAAAGAATATAGTCATGCGAATCCTTAAGCATTTCGCATATGACTATTGTGCGAATTATGTACTTAGGCAAAAATGTCATTTTCAAATAATATACGAATTCTGACATGCGAATTCTCAAGCATGCAAATTCTATGATGCGAATTCTCCTAAAATCCTCTATCATGTGAATTCTTTCCAATTTCATGCGAGTTCTTCAATTTCTGCGAGTTCTTCATCGAATCATGCGAATTCCGTGGATCTCGAACGTTTTTTCAACATTTCTTCAAAATTAACCTTCAAAACTTCGAATTTTGAGTTGAGCTTTTGTACACATGTTCGAAAACATCAATGGAACATAATCGTAGTTGATGATCAGATCCAAAAACGATTTTACAAGACACTTAGATCTCAACACAGTGATAAACTTGTTTTCGAACATAAAAACTCAAAAATCGATCAATTTAACTTTCTGAATTGAAATTGGAACATGCAATTGATTCAATGAAGATCGACTATAACCACATAACCAAATTAACATCAAAGAACATCCAATTTCACAACAAATTCAAAAAATCGAAAAATCAACATTGACTGTTCTATTCAAACTCAATCATGATCTCGATCGTCGTAGAAAAATTTGCGTTTGGCTCTGATACCAATTGTGAAGTCCCTGAGATCATGATTGATTGAATTAACAAGGATAAACAAGAAATTGTAGGAGGAATCTGTAGTTTTATTAATGACGGAAAATAAAACTACACTACAGAGAGCAATTCGTATGTCTACATTTCTGAAATGAAACTTACTAACTAAACTAACATACATATCCTATTTATACTCCATATCCCTTGTACACTTTTAAGCCCAAACCCATTACAAGGCCCAATACAATATATGTTGATTACTTTACTAAACTTCTAAACTAGAACATATTTATGTTCTAACACCATTGTTTTTTCCCAACAGTGAGGCTGGATGTCATCACGAAATACCAAGACATGGAGTGTCTATTAGTGAAGTTGTTAACGGTGAAGAAAACATCGAGGAAGATGAAGAAGGTATGTATGGTAGATATGGTAGATATCTTTAATTTTTATCATTATGACAAGAGTAGAAAATATTGCATTAAGCGAACATATCATTACTTAATAATTTTCCAATATCAAAATTATGCAGAGGCCGACGAACGAACAAGTAGGAATACTGTTAGTATGCGAGAATACTATTGCTATAAGTTCCAGATTCGACCAAACAAGAACGTGCTTCTATTGGGTGGGAGATTGTTCCAACAGTTCGTAGTAGATATGTATATCAAGATCGATACTTCACGACTGGGTTTTCTTGAAAGAAACCAAACGAGGATAAGATCGGATTTATACCAAGGTGTTGTGGATTGCGTTAACACGAGTGAGGTTCAACCATCTTGAAGTGGTCAACGGGTTGTACTGCCCGCAACTTTCATCGGAGGCCCACGTGACATGCGTCGACGATATTTGGATGCCATGGCTTTGGTTCAAGATGACGGGAAACCGGATGTGTTTCTCACAGTGACATGCAATCAAAGTGGCCTGAAATCTTTGATGAGTTATTTACAGGTCAGACCACGCAAGATCGGTCGGATCTTCTTTCCAGAGTGTTTCGTGCCAAATTAGAGGATCTAAAGGACCAACTTCTCAAGAAGCACATTCTAGGCATCGTCAAGGCATATGTTTATGTTGTGGAGTTCCAAAAGCGTGGATTGCCACATGCCCATTTTCTCCTAATAATGGCGCATGGACATTAGATGACTAATCCAGACCATTACGACATAATCGTTTGTGCAGAAATTCCAGATCCGACGAAACATCTCGAATTACACTGCTTGGTCGTCAAACACATGATGCACGACCCCTGTGGTCACTTACGACCGGCCAATGCTTATATGGAGGGTGAGCCAAGAAAATGTCGTTCAAGATACCCTAGGCAATTTAGTGACAACATGACACATGCATATGACTCATACCCATTGTATCGTAAGAGAAATAACGGAATGCAAGTAGTTGTACGAGGAAGCACCCTTGATAATCGATGGGTTGTCCCGTATATCCCAAAACTCCTAATGATGTTCAACTGTCACATAAATGTTGAGGCATGCTCCAATATAATAGTTGTAAAATATCTATTCAAGTATATTTACAAGGGTCATAACAAGCGGGTCATCAGTATCGATCCAGATGGATGGGACAATTATTAACGAGATAAAAAGGTTTCAAGATGCGCAATACGTGTCGCCTCCCGAGGCAATGTGGAGAATTTTCAGTTTCAGACTCTCTTAAAACCAGCCTCATGTAATGGCCTTGCAAATCCATCTCCCGAATAACCAATTTGTTAGGTTTTCGGATAATGATATAATGACAGACGTTGTTGCTAGAGAAAGAGATAAGAGAATAATGTTGACCGCCTTCTTTCACAAGAACAGAGTAGATATGCATGCAAGAAACCACTTGTATAAAGATTTTCCAAAACACTATACATGGAATGAAAGATCACGACAGTGGAATCCTCGATAAAGAGGAACAATGCAAGGACGATTGGTCTCTACTAATCCAACTGAAGGAGAGCGATTCTACCTGCGTCTGCTTTTGTCTCATGTTAGTGGGCCTACATCATTTGAAGATCTTTACACAGTTAACGGGTTACGACACTCAATTTTTCGAAAATCGGATCTAGAGATAGGGTTAATAGAGAACGATGATAATCTTTCCCAATGTCTTGCAGGCCTCCGTGTTTCAGTTTCCAAGTGCTCTTAGAAGGCCATTTGCGACAATATTGATTTACTGTGAACTAGGAGATGTTCGCAAGTTATGGGATGACCATTATGATTCCCTTTCTGAAGATTACTTGCGGCAATATGGCAGTGTTTAACGAGTCCAGGATATGGTCCTCACTGACATCATGGTCTTTCTATAATCGATGGGTAAGGATTTGAATGATTTTGATCTTCCAACAGTAAATACAAATGCCAATTTACAAGATGGAGGCTTTCGTGAGATACAAGAGGAGTACTCCATTGTCATCGAAGATGAACACTTGCAAGCACGAGACTCTCTAAATTCAAACCAGAAATCCACTTTCGATGAGATCATAAGGCACGTTGAGAATGATTCTTCGGGTATGTTCTTCATAGATGGTCTTGGTAGAACTGGAAAGACTTTTTTGTATAAAGCTTTGCTTGCTGAGGTCCTGTCTCGTGGTCTAATTGCACTTGCGACTGCTTCATCAGGAGTTGCAGCTAATAACATGTCGGGAGGGAGAACTGCTCATTCCTGATTCAAGATTTCGTTGAATTTGGATAATAACTCCTTATGCAACATCAAACAACAGAGTGGAATGGATCAACTACTTCATGAGGCAAGAGTAATCATTTGGGACGAAGCATCAATGGCTAAGAGACAGGCGGTGGAGGCGCTCAATCGAATAATGCAAGACCTCATGGGAAACAGACTTTCATTCGGTCGGAAGATAATGGTGATGGGAGGTGATTTTAGACAGGTGTTACCGGTCGTGCGTCGTGGTACCTGAGTACATATTGTAGACTCCAGCCTACGGATGTCACCTCTTTGGTCTTCAATTAAAAAGATACGATTAACGATCAATATGAGAGCGTTGGCTGATCCATGGTTTTCGGAATTTCTTTTACGGGTTGGTGATGGAGATGAGCAAACGGTGGATGGGACATTTATTCGCATACCTGATGACATGACAATTCCATACGACCCTGAAGGTAACTCGAAGGATGCTTTGATCGATGCAATATTTCCATCTCTACAAATCAAAGGAGGTGCATCGAATTATATCATTTCAGGGAAATATTGTCAACTAAAAATCAAAACGTCAATGAGATTAATGATGAGTTGATCGAAAGATTCTGCGGAGAAGAAAAGATTTACTATAGTTTCGACGAAGCACAAGACGATAGAAACAACTTCTACCTAATCGAATTCTTAAACTCACTGACTGTTAATGGTTTGGCACCTCATTATCTTAGACTCAAAATTGGATGCCCCATAATGTTGCTACGAAATATTGACCCTTCGAATGGATTATGTAACGACACAAGATTGGTATGCAGAGGTTTTCAGCAAAACATCATCGACGCAGAAATATCCGTTGGTCAACATGCTAGAAAAAGGGTGTTTTGCCGAGAATTCCTTTATGTCCATCCGAAGAAGGGATGTTCCCATTCAAACTAAAGCGAAAACAATTTCCGGTTCGCTTGGGCTTTGCTATGACAATAAATAAATCTCAAGGACAAACGATTCCAAATGTAGGAGTTTATCTACCGGAATCGGTATTTTCGCATAGTCAACTTTAGGTAGCATTAATCTAGAGGTATATCACGGGGAACTACAAAAGTATTGGTGAAACCTGCTAAAAGAATTAATCGTCATGGAGTCTATACATCAAACGTGGTGTATCAAGAAGTTTTACGTGATTAGTAAGGTACAATCAACTATCAATTATGTAACATTTGTTAAATTAAGTGTGTGTGTGTGTGTATATATATATATATATATATATCTACACTACTTTATGACCAATTCATGATATGTGCTTCTTCAAGTGAGGGAAATGCAGGGTATCACTCTGAACCTGCATTGCAAAATTCAAGTGAGGGAAGGAATGGTCGTATATTCCAGTAGGTGGATCCTTGCCGAATACAGAACAAAAGAACCTGGCATTTGGTGTTGTTGCTAGCATGGTGCATCCAGCCACAGGTAACAATAAGCAAAATTTCATAATTTCATCCAATCACTTGCTTCAAATGATTATTGTCACTTGCTTAAACAGGATATTCAGTCGTCAGATCACTCTCAGAAGCTCCTAACTATGCAATAATAATAGCAAATATTTTAAGGCAAGGCCATTCAAAACAAATGCTTGCTCAGGGAAGACAAACAACGAACATCTCAAAGCTAGGTATTCAAGGGGTAACATTTTTAAAATAGACATCATTGATTAGTTAATATTGATTTCTTGGAAATTCATTTCCAAAGATATCGCTGTTATACACTACACACCTGCAGAAATTATGATGTCCAACGTTCAAGGCCATTTACAGGATTCTACTTCTTAAATTCTTAAACAGGATACATCTCCTTGCATTTTTGGCTCAATTGAGAAACAGAGATGGTCTTATGCATGTGCAAAACATTTGATTGAGAGGCTAATCTACGGTGAGCATATTTGTTTTACGCTTTTGTGGTGAATGTGGCTTGCCTTCTTGACTTTGATTTTGTTTGCAACCGATGGAACGAGAATGGTCTTGAGTTCACCATAGTAAGGCCTTTCAACTGGATTGGCCCTAGGATGGATTTCATTCCCGCGATTAATGGTCCGAGTGAGGGTGTTCCAAGGGTTCTTGCATGCTTTAGTAACGTATGTTTAATTTATGCTTTCAGTTTCATGAATCTGAGGCATTCAATCTTATGATAAAAAGCTACTTTTCTATGAAGCTTCAATTATCTGTTTATTTCATCATCGTCTGTTAATTTGAATGATCTTCTAATTTATATGTTTTTTTTTTGGATATTATGTAGGTGTACTTTGTTAGGTGGAGGGATGAAACAAACGGTCTTGAGAGATATGTCCCGTTTCCATAAATCCCTCTTCAAATTAACAAAGCATTACAGAAAAATGTTCAAACAAGCTTTGGAGGGATACGGTTAATCATCTTGAAGATGGTTATAGATGGAGAAAATATGGGCATAAACCTGTTAAAAATAGCCTTTTTCCTAGGTTGGACTTCGAATCTTTCTCTTATATAACAAAATACTACTATACAATCATATATATATATATATGCTCAGATTTAATGCGCCCATCAACCCCTACTGTCCTTCACTATTAGTTTACTTCATTCACGCGCTAGAAAGGAACCTATAAATGCCAATGGGTTAATTCAAAGGGACATTTCAGTTGTCATACGTAAGGCCTTTGCATATTTGGTTTGGTTTATTTCTCACCAGTATTTTTTTAACATTCCAGTTCATGCTTAAACTTAGGATTTACTCGAATTATATTGCAAATGTAGGTTTTTTTTTTGTTTAAATGGCATTTTAGTCGAATTTGCACATTATGTTTCAGTTACTTCTATTGATTAATCGCCTTAATTTCTTATCTTAAAAAAGATTGAGACAGAGCAACACTTAGAAGCATTCTATATTCAGCTTGTGATCCTTGCAATATGGAAGCAAGCACCGGATATCTGTCACACACAGGCTGCTTCAGCTATTAAAGGAAATCCATGCCAAGAAACTGCAACTTTGAACACGACCATCAAGAGGCAACATGATAGTCCTGATATCCAAGAATGTCTGGAAACTGCCAAGTCTCCACAAGATGCTTGCAGTCATATTGAGAGGATATTTCTTGGTTAAGCTGAAAATGCCGAGGAACTTGCCAAGGTTATAGAGCCTGGTACATCTTTGACACCTTTGTTTACCAAGCTATGATGGAATGTCTATTGTTGTTTACAGTGTGGTGTGTGTTTGGTAGGCGGGACTGGACATGACATGAAAGTACAAAAAATTGTCCCACAGTTTGGCACAACATTGGATTGAGACATGATAGGACCAAAAAAACATTTTTTTTCTATCCCACCAGAATAGATGGAATATAAATCAAGTGTTTAGGGATAAGATTAGTAATTTACTAAACTACCCATGTGAACTTAAAACCCTAAAACCCTCCCCAATTCTTTCACCCGCATACCTCACCCTTGCCCATCCAGTTATGTTCTATCCAGTCATATGTTAATGAACACAATTAGGCAGACCTTTTTGTCTTTGGTACTTGATCTTTTGGTTTGTCGGGTTCTCCTGGTTTGTCCCTTTGAGTTCAATAGTCATGTGGTTATGATGAAATACGTTATAAAGAAGAGAAGTATATTAAACAGATGAACATATAATCTGCCAGTGATTGTGTATGAATTTGAAAAGTTCATTTGCAATTCTTATCTTTTATGTGTTTTCTACGCAGTTTCTAATCAAGAATGATCCTTTTGTGCTAGGTTTTTGCACAGTTTTATCAACTACAAATGGGTATGTGGGCATGATTTAAGATAATGATTTGCAATCAGAGATAAGGATAACAAACCAAAAAGATGGAGGTAATTTGCTTATTAATCGACTGTTTTGTCTTTTTTTAATCATGGCATGGAACCAAGGAATATGCCACTAACAGGTTCCAAATCCTGTTTAGTTATTTGAAAGGAGAAATCTTAATTATTTCTTTTTGCAACGAGGAAGTCACCAACAAGCATGAATGGGCAATGGAGTATGCCTTTTCTCACCAAGTACGTTTTGCATGTTTTAATCATAAAACTTTAACTTGTTAGGATATGCTTATATTTAAACAAGTTATTTTTGTTGTTGTTGGTTTTTTTAATATTTGATATATTGACTTTTATTGTAATTTCTATATCTCAGATATACTGAATTTTCTTATAAATTTCATATCTTTTAAGAAAGTTCTTATAAGTGCTTTGTAGTTTATCAGCCTGCCATTGAAATTGCTATACATGGACTGGTATCTCAAGTTGAAAAAGCCTAATTATTCATTGGTAATTTTTTTTATAGTCTTCCTCTTTGGTGTTGCGTGGATAAACTTGATTAGTTGTTGATTCGTTATAGTGAAACTGGTCGGGAAACTCCAAGATGGAACCGTGTTTGTGAATAGAGGATGTGATGAGGCACCATTCGAGTTGAAAATAGATGAAGGTTGTATCAATGATGGTCTTTTTGAAACAAATGGAAAATAATGTGTTTTAAATTAACTGCATACGTATTGACAATGTAGTATATGGGTTGATCACAAGGAGCTATGGTGTAAGTACGATTCCACTATAGATCATAAACTAAACCCTGAATAACAAACGGAAATGGTGATCATCGAAATATGATATGAATGGTGGATGTGATCCAATTTTGAAACATGAAGCATGGTTTCCATTTTGTTTTCGAGATGTTTCGTTAGTTGATATATACATCTGTCAATTGTTTTTTCGGTTTCACGATGATACGCGCCGCATCGTGCACGGGCTTATAACTAGTAGACAAGGAAAAGTGATAAGTGAAAAGATACTAGTTTCTACTAGTTCCCTTATTCAAATTGAAAAGCAATCATTAAAATGGGTCGTGTTTCAATAAGCCCAATCTTATACATTGAAATCATGATACATGTGACTAGGGATGGTTAAAATGGTCTGGCCCCGCTCGTGACCAACGTATAACTGAAACTGATAAAAATAGTGACAAGAAAAAGTATGCATCCTACATATGGGGCCTATAAGGAACGGTCCTTTACCGGTCCTAAAAGAGCCGATCATTTTTAGCCAAAAAAAAGGTTGGTCCTTAACCGCTCATTAACCAAATGTTTAAGACCAAATCCGAACCGCGGGCCAAATCACTTCTTTTGGTTTAAACAATAACAAAAACATGTATAAAAGAATAAAGTGGACAATTATTTAAAGAGGATACCGTGAATCTTCTATTATTTGTAATGTAATTAATCGTAAGATATAAAAATAAGTTAAGTTTGACAGTGTAATATAATTATTTTTTTCATGTCTTAGGTTTTTAATTTTTTTTTGTCTTGAATATTCTTCGTATCTCCAATTTGATTTTTTTATCGTTCTCTTCTTGAATATTTTTTTTTATATTCTTCATGATTACCGTTCTTTAAGCGATAACATTGAACAATGTTTATATCTAGAGCATCTTATAGTCCTAATAAACCATCAACTACATTCGTGTTGCATGTTAAAAAAAACATGCAACATATCTTTAAAATATTTTGTAAATATTTATTGCATTAATTTCTACTATTGATGATCATATTTTATTGTTTTGATATTATTTTAATTTTTTTGATACAGTAAATAGTTGGGGTAAAAGCAACGGATAGTGACTAGTTTTTTCGGGCTCTAATTGGGTTTTCTGAAGTTTTAACTACACCGGTTTTCGGGTTGCATCCGGGATTTTTTTAACCTGTAAAGAACTTATCCAAAGTTCGGAATTTAGGACCAAAAGTGACTTTCACTTGTAAGTAGTTCTTGAGTTAGGGCTTTTTATTCGGTTTTTTGAACCGTTTCTTGGTTATAATCATTTATTGTTATAATCATTATGATTTCCATTTGAGTACCCTCAATATTAGCTTCTCATTTATTTTTATAACTTTTCATTTATTGCATTTATTATAAAGAGTAAATTATTGGAGCAAACGTGTATTTTCGGGACACGTAAACCGGCCCACACAGGTTGCCAATTCCCAATGTGAGGGGCATACTTGGCTCACTCAGCGGCAAGGCGATTGCGAGGGGGTCTGGGATCGAACCCGAGACCAACGACCTATTGGAGCAAACATCTCCTCGCCCCTTAACCAACCGAGCTACACGCCATTGGCTATAAAGAAAATGAACCGAACAACACCTAAATTATGTTTTTAGTTTGTTAAAAATTTCTATTTTTGTTCATGTGATTTTGAAATTAAGATTTTCAACCCGAAGCTTTATACTTAATTATCGTGTTTGTCCTTATGATTTAAGTTTTATTGCTTTTTTCGTTTTTGTGGTTTACAATTCATTTCTATTTTTGTCTTTCATACTTAAAAGTAGTTGTTAGATTCCGGGACGAAAATGGAAATGAATTGCAAACCATAACGATGAGAATCACAATTTCAAAACCACAGAGACTAAATTCGCAATTTTTAACAAACTATAGGGACAAAAAAACGAAATTTACTCTATTATAAATGAATCGGTTTCTTTTTGGTATTTGAAACTTCTTGCATACTTTTGTTTTCCCCCAGCGGACCGACCAAGCTTGACAGCAGTTTGAGAGCCTGTTTTTCAACTTCATAAGTTTGCCGATCGCCAATCGCCAATCGCCGGCCGACGAAGCTATAACGTCACATTATATTTCAAGCATCTGTCATTGTAAGGAGGAGAAGCATGTAATCGGCTTTATACCGGCAATACAAGCTTCAATTTCTTCGTAAGTTCACTTGATACTATACGATTTAGTTCCTTTTAGTTATCGATCGTTTTAAGAAAATTTTACGCCCTAATATTCTATTTCATTCGGACGTATTGATGATTTTGTGCAAATTATATCTTGTTTTGCATATTTCATAGTTTGATTCTCCAGTGTTAGGGTTTCGATTAGGGTTACGTTTGTTGTTTGTTTTGTTTATTGATTTTTTGTTGTGACTTGTTGTTTATTGTATTCTATTGAATGTTTTGGACTTAGGTTTCGTTGGAATGCGGGAATGGTGATTTTGGTGATGAAGGAAACCATGTAGAAACGTTGGAGTGATGAAAAATATGGCTTGTGGAACAGATTTAGCTAAGGAATTGGAAAATTACAGAAAATTATGCCTTGAATTGGAAGAGAAGAGCAAAAATGATGAAATGAGGTGTTTGATGTTGGAAATTGAGGTTGAAGAGTTGAAGAAAAAGAACAAGGAACTCGAGGAGGAGATAGCAAGGATTCAGAAGGTTGTGAGCGATGGAGAGAAGGGGAAAGAGATGGTAGTTGATTTGACGGATGAGGAAAACGAAGGAGATAAGTTTGTTCAGTTGTTGATCGAAAACAAGGTTTTGGAATGTGAGAAAACAAGTGCTGAAATCGAGATTCGGTCTTGGAAGGAGAAGGTCAAGGAATTGGTGTCACGAGTGTGTGAATTGGAATTAAAGGAGAACATGAAGGGCATGAATGAATCCTCCACCGGAATTGACGCGGGAATGGTAATGGCGACTGGGAAAACACATTTGGACACAGATAGCTTTTTGATGAGCAAAGAGAAAGTTAAAGAGGACACTAATGTGGTCTCAACTCACAAAACTACCGTTGAAAGAGGAGATACGGGTTGCAGCCAAGTTCGAAAGCGGTTATCATTTGAGGAAGATGGATACCCCAATAAGAAGATGGCTCCATCTACTCCAGGTGTTGCTCAATCTCCCTTTTCTGGTGTTATCGATATTAGTGATGAAGATGTAAACTATAATGAGATTCCAAAAGTTAAAAAGCTTTCTGATACAATCAACTGTGGTTCTTTGGCTAAAAGTCCATGTTCTTCCAAGAATGACCCTGAGAGGACTACTCTAGAACATATTGATGAAGATGATAGGGATGGCTCTAAAGGATATTCTCGAATTGCTGCAAGTGCTAAAAGGAAAAGAACTTCCAATATCATTACCAGCGATGATGAGAAGAGTAATGATGATGAAGATATGGATGGTATTTTTGGTCATTCTTCGAAAACTGCAAGTGCTAAAAGGAAAAGGGCTGCCAGGATCATTACAAGTGATGATGATACCAGTGATGACGACAACGCTCCAATTTGTACGCTCATGAAGCGACATAGTTCTAGGTTAAACGCAGATTCTGAGGATGAAGTTAAAGAAGATGTAGGTAGGCGGCACCTGAAGAGGTTGAGAAAACCAGGATTTAAAAACAGGCAAGATAGAAGCACTCTTGATCTTAATGAAACTGTTTGTCTTCATGGATATAGCTCAAGTGAGGATGAGGAAGACAACGATGGTGTAGAGGAGGGGTCGGAGAATGAAGGTGAAAGTTTGGGTGGATTTATCGTGGACAGTTCTGAAAGTTGTTCTGAGGTTGCTCCTGTAAGTGATGACAGCTGTGATGAATCCAAAGATGCATTAAATGACTTCAAATTAACTTTAGACAAGATCGGTAGAAAAAAAGTTTTGAATCTGAAGTGGGATCTAGAGGGAGATATGTTAGCTGATTTTGGCAAGGATCCTGAATTGTGTATGAGGGCCGTGTGTGCTCTTTATAGGCAACAAACAGCGGATGAGAAAGCAGCTAAAGGAACTATACACCACAATGATCGCGGATTTAGCCAGTGTGATGCATCCAGGTGAGCCTTTTTATCTCCCCATGCATACTATTATTCTATGTTTCAACAAGATTAGGAGCTACATTTAGTAAAAGTCTAATGCTTCAAGAATTATTAATGACTTGCGCCCATTTATGTCATTTAACGTTTTCATTTTGTCGACATCTTTATGCAAAAACACCATTTTGCTTGTTTGGAAGCTCTAACCGTTGGAGCAAGTAAAAAGAAACGCAAAATGCTGGTGATGGAATAGAAACACGGCATATATGACCTGTGGTTGGAGTTTAATTCGTTTTTGGTGTTAATGGGTCCATCAATTTGGTGTTTTATTTTTGTGTTGTGGTTGGAGATGGTCTAAGAATGTGATCATGGGTACCCACAGAAAGAAGAGTATGCCCAACAGAAATGTAGTACTTGAAAGTCGAAACTAGTGATCTATTATTCCCATTTGTATTATGCGATGAATGGTGTTAAAACGTATATGCATGATCATGTAGGGCTAGTAAGGTGGCGGAATTTCTGACGGATGGTGACTCTTGTGGTGATATGAACAAAACAGTGGAAGAACTGAAACAACACGACTCGAAGGGGATCAAATTGTGTATGGCACTTGCAGCTAAATACTCCAAGCAGTTATTTAATATTTACCAGAACAAAGAAGATCCATATTTCCTGCCATAATGCCAAGATTTGTGAAGTCTGTTTCATTTCCCTCTTGTTTAAGTGAATATTATCTTTATGTATTGAATGATATGCGAACCATGGTAGATGTTGATAGATAACGTCTTTTCGCTTTAGAGTAGATGGATTTTAACCTCTCGTAATGTGAATATTTTATATATGGAATTGCATTTTGGTTATGATATCTCTCTAGAAGTCCTTGAATTCATATATGCATATATATATATATATATATATATATATATATATTGTATATGTCTATACATTTGTCGAATTTGTGGGACGATATATGTTCTATTCCCTTCATATCTGGAATCTGAAGATCATGATTCCGCATCTAGGGTCAAGTTTTAACGATGGTTTTGGTGTTCTAAAGATCCTTGTTGCATTTGAAACATTAAAGAAACAATCACAAACTATACAAAATAATTTGCACACAAAATTGGTTTCACAATCATTAGTTCATAATTCACAAGTTTCACATATGGATTTATGGTACTTGTTTGGGATTCGACGATATTAGTTTTGGATTCTAATGATTAGACAGTTGTAAAAAATACCAAAACATAAAACAAGTAGTAAAATGAATAAATAGAGCGGAAAACCCTAAAATAAGGTAAAAACCGCAGGCGACGTTGCGACCGAGTACAAAGCAATTTTGTCGATAAATTACAAAGCCTGAGTTTGTGATTAAATCATCCTTTTTTTTATAGCTATTATGTTGTGTTCTCGAAAGGGAAGTGAGGGACAAGAAAAATCTTGTGTTTTTGAATTTATTTACGAGGGAAAGGAAATGAAATGAAGAAAAATACTTTATCTTCCTTCCAAGACTTTCCTCCCAAATGTCCGAGGAAACTAAAAAGATTTGTAAAATTACACATTTATCTATTGCTTTATATCCGTTAATTATAAAGCGTTGTAAATTCTTTTATTTTTTCTCTCCCAAAAACACAAATAAAATATTTATTTTCCTTTATTTTCTTTTTCTTTTCTGTTTTTCCCTAATTCAAGAACGCCACGTTGAGCATTTTATAGTCGTGTCTACCCTGTTCTTTCATAGTAGTTAGAGGCTTGGAATCTTGAAGATGTAGTTTGATGTGATCATGGGATTCGACTAGGTCCTCATGTGACTTTTTCCAACTAACTCCCAAGCAACATCGCGTTCAAGTGGTCGCGGTCGTCGACATGGGACTTGTTGTCGCCGATGTCATGTTTGTTGCCTGGAGCAAATTTTCATCATAACAATACTTATATGAAGTGATACACGCTAACCACAAGGCTTGTGGTGTAGCGGTAATCACCTGGGGAGTTTATAGTGCTCAACCCGGGTTCGATTCCTTGCATTCGTAACTTTGTGGCCACTGGATTTAACCTCAGGATTGAATGCTTTCGTAGTCGGTTTCTTTGCCAAGGGATTAGTCTGGGCCTTTGGCCCAGGATACCCTTTTCCAAACAAAAAAAAAGTGATACACGCTAAATGATGAGGAGATGCACGTCTTTGAGAACTCTCATAATATCGTAACATCATTTTTGTTAATATTTTACTTCACAATTATTTGAACGGTCTGATTTGTCTTTTAATTCATATAATAACGCTCAAATATTCCGATTTCTCCGTTGTTCACTCTATCAATCACTCTTCTTAGACCCTTTGGAACGCCTTGTTCAAACATAAATTTGGATTTTCTTTCTCAATAAGTTGTATTAGTTTTTCAATCTTGGTTTACAATGAAATTTTACATTTGACTGTAACTAATTAGATATATTTGAAAAAAAAAATGCTGCAAGGACAAATTTTATGGTTGCTTAAAATGATTTTGCTTTTTGATATTCATATAGAGGCATGTCTGATTGATATATATTATGTTCGCCTAATAGAAACAACAATCAGAGTGGCGCAGCGGAAGCGTGGTGGGCCCATAACCCACAGGTCCCAGGATCGAAACCTGGCTCTGATATTCAGTGTGGCTTCCGTCTATTATTTTTCATCATCCACTACTTTTGTGCCACCTGTCCGGTTGATAAATATTCCCATTATTCAAAGACGTTTGTTCTTTGTTGTTTATTTTAACATGGTTTTCAATCTTATAAAAAATGAATATTATTGCTTTTAATAAAAAGTGCTTTTGAGTCCTAAAAGTATCAATTCTTTGAAAAAATGGATTATTTTAACCCTTGAAAAGTCGAATTTGTTTCTACAATCGTAATTTTGTATTAAACCACATATTTATTTTGTGTAGTATTCATCATTAATAATATTCATTGAAATACAAGATTTATTCCTAAATGAACCTCCCTCTTATATTATATTTGTCTAAAAATATTAAAACAAAAGTGAATGGTAGTAATTAATAGAAGGAGATAAATTAAGAAATTGCGATATATGATCCATTTCTAAACTCAATGGGAATTGCATTTCATGAAGGTGATGCCATATTTCAGCAAGCAACCACAAAGATATAGCATCAACAGATAAGTATTCATTCCAATCGATGATTAACGATAACAAAAAAAAAAAAAAAAAATCACAAAAACCGCGACAACTTGTAAGGTTCAGGTTCAAGGCCCTCCAAGTATAGCATTCTCGATATCTTCTCTGCTTAATGCATAGCTAAATCTCCTCTCGACATCTTTATCCAGATTTCCTGGACCGCTCTTTAGATACCTGCATTTCCATCAAAATTACCATCCATAATTGTTTCCAAGATTCTTTTATCTCAAATCAAACGAACCCGGTGAAGAATAGGGTCCGAGAGTAGAGAGGTTGTTTCCGTAAATTCACACATATTGTAAAGAAGTTTGAGAATTTACCTACTGAGAAGTTTTAGATTGGTTTAGTAGTTAAAATCAGAATCCATATCTATCATTAATGATCAAAAGATTTCAAAAGTAGTCTCATGTAGGAATAGTTTCCTAAAAGAAAGTGGATTCAATCTCGATTTCCATTTCTACAACTGAGGTTGCTTGTCTAGATTCACAAATCTGTATCTAAACTCGAGATGGAAAAGACTTATAGCCATAAAACCTGATAACTTACCTACGACGCAAGTATCATTCACCACTTCACAACAAAATTCAAAGCCCCAAATCACACTAGCATCCATTTTTGATCCATCTAATACTTGAAGTCAGAACCAGAAGTGATATTTCGAGGCACACATTTGCTACGAATCGCACATTGTAAGCCATAGGAAGACGAATATTACATAAAACTCCACAAGGATTCCTAGCCGAAAGTTATCAAGAATCCAAATACAGATCAGGGTTGGGTTTCAGTGATAAGTTGAGGTCAAGTAAGAAGCGTGGGAAGTGCTTATCAACCATTTGATTGGAAATGGATGCACATTAGGATGAGATGCAACGGATCAATTCCCTTCTAAGTCGCAATTCATGGGAGGGCATTTGTTTAAAATTGATCTAACGGTTCAACTCCACTCCTCATGTTAACCACTACTTCTCATACGATACTTCGCCATACAGGATCATGAATCTATGACTAATCCAATTTCCAGTGCCCAAAACAACATAATAGCATATACCCAGATTAAAATCTTGGATCATATAAACATCAAGAACACCAAATAAATCAACATCACTAAATACCCGATTCGGATTCATACTCATGATTATGAAAGCTACTACTTTACACAAATCCAGTTAACCAATCCAGGTCTTCAATTTTACAATTTCATCCATATCAATTATGCAATTTAAGATTAGAAAGCTGCAAACAAACTTCATCAGAAATCTTTAATTCAACGAAAAATGACCCATAAGTAGTTGAACACTCATGAGACAGTAAAATTGGTTTAATTAAGAAAGAAACCTGATATAAAGATCTGTGACATCAAGAGATAGCTTTGCATGCCAATCGGGTTTTTCAATAAACCAAACAGCTCTATCATCATTGCTTTGAAAAAACCCTAATTGCTTCAACCATGATTCCACACAAGGCAAGCTGTGTGAGTATAATGGCTTCTTCTTGTCGGGAAAATTCTTGACCCACTCGTCTTCGCCGGCGGTGACCTCTGTTTCTTCAGACGCCGATTTTGATAAAATTAGGGTTCTTTTGTTTCTTCTTGTTGTTATTCCTCTGGTTGTTGAGAATTTTGAACAAGGATAGGAAATTGGGGAGTATGAATTGGTAAAATTTGGATAAAATAAAGAAATTAGATGGAAATTTGTTGTGTTGGATCTTGTAGAACAATAAGAAGAGATTGAGGGAACCTTTAGAATGCCCATTTTTTTTAATTAAAAGAAACGATTTTCTTTAATGGAGGTTTGGAGATAACGATGACGAAAGAGAGGAAACAAAGACGGAGGAATGAACGACGTCGTAGTGTGTGGGTTAGGGCTTGAGGATAAGGGGCTCGGTTGGCTAGGAAATGGTCCAACCGTCCAAGTGCTAACCCTTTTAAAACATGTGTTTAATTCAATTAAAAATATAAATTTGATGATAAATTGCATCAAATTTTTTCTGTTTAAAGAAATTAAAATCAAAACTTTTATTATTTGAAATCATAATTTAATTTGTAAAGAAAGAAAATAAAACTAACTTTGAGATAGATATGTGTGAGGTAATTTGTAGTCACAAAAAGTGTTGTAAAAATTGAACCGTAAACGTTTCGATAACCAACTGTTTGGGTAAAAAAAGTCCAACAGTCCATGGTCGTGCGACAGACGGTGGATGACGTCCTTCCTTCAGGCGACCTTGACTAAAATGATCAAGTATCCATCCAACAAATACCCTCGTACGACTTGATTTTAGTTATTAATTGACAGCATACGTTGTATTATGTTTAAATGCAGAATTCAAAGGTATTCATGACAAGAGATTGTAACGGAAGACATCATCAATAGCAATTACCGTAGCAGACGCTATCATCAATATCAGAAACGGACATACGCATTCAATACTTGGGAAACGGAAAGATGGAGTATAAATACAAGGCTGGAACTTCACATTTGGACATCTAAGGCTCATACTTCAGAAGCTCACAGATTATACTCTCAAGCTTGTTCAATCCCTATTGAAGTTCGTAAAGCATTCTATTGTTTGTTGTACGACGCATGACTGAAGTTCAAATATATCCGACGCACGACTGACTTTATTTTATTGTATTATTTTATATTGTTCTACGCTTGTAACATTTGTTATTAAGGACGACGTCCCTGATTGACGTCCATAGTGCACGACGAATCTCATTCGTCCGCGGTTTTTACCCATTTTAGGGGTTTTCCGCGTCACCAATTCTCTCGTCTTATTTACTTTATTTTTGTTATAGTCGTACGATTATTGTTGTTACTTTCTTTGGTTGGATTAAGCTTCACGATTACCTTAAATTTTCCTTGGGAGATTTTTGGCATAAACAGTTTGACGCCCACCGTGGGGCCCCATCCAAAGAAAATCTGCAATAATTTTACGACGGACTAACGTTTTTCTCCTAGTGTTTTCTTTTCCAGTTATTCAGGATAATGGCATTCCAAGGAACCCAAGATCATATCGTAGCCCAAATGAATATGGAGTTGACCGCTGCCCGTGCTCGTATTGACGCCTTAACAGCTCAGGCTCGACAGGTGGCTGAAACCATCGAGCATCTGAGAAACCAAAATGGGAACAATGTGACAGGGACCACGAATG
This sequence comes from Arctium lappa, assembly GCA_023525745.1. Lineage (NCBI taxonomy): Eukaryota > Viridiplantae > Streptophyta > Magnoliopsida > Asterales > Asteraceae > Arctium > Arctium lappa. The sequence goes on along the minus strand of CM042048.1, from coordinate 19,316,720 downwards.
CTTACGTTGGTACTTGGAATGTACCCCCTCCATTACCAAATTATCCCCGTCCACCATCAATTAATCCTGCGACCTTCGCAATTCCAACCATGCCTATGGCCTCTATTCCATTCAATGGATATGCCTCTGATACCTCACAACAGACTAGCTTCCAAGGGTCAGGGTATGTTCCATTGGGTGTCCAGAGTGGTGTTCCGATAGATCCTGTTGCGCAAAGGCTGAAGCTTTTGGAAGAACAGAATGAACGTGTCTTGTCAATGTTGGCCAAATTGCCGGGGGCAGCAGTTTCAGTCGATGTCGAGCCACGTACAAGGTTTCAGGCGTCACCATTCATTGATGAGATCGCGTTAATAGACGTTCCAAAGAAATACAGCATCCCGACTTTCACTCCAAAGTATTCAGGCGTCACTGATCCAACAGAACACGTCGCCCAATACAAACAACTCTTGTGAACTGTTTCGATACCGTACAAATTCCAAGAAGTCTGTATGTGCAAAAGTTTTGGGGCGACCTTTACCGGAGCAGCTTTACAATGGTTGATTAATCTCAAACCTAAAACCGTCGGGTCTTTTGCAGAGTTGGTGAATCAATTCACTCAACAATTTGCTAGTAGACGAAAAATGGAAAAGCAAACGAGCGACCTTTACTATGTCGTACAGAAGAATGGAGAGTCTATCCGAGACTACTTTAATCGGTTCAACGCGGAGATGATTAGTATTCGAAATTGTGACGTGAAAACAACAATTGAAGCGTACAAACGGGGTCTGGATGATAGTTCAGGGTTGTATCTCGACCTTACGAAGTATCCTCCAGAAACCTTTGAAGACGTACGAGCGAGGACGCTTGCTCATATGAGGGTCGAGGATGACATCGCTTTCAGGAATAAACACTCGGGTGACCGAAAAAACTTAGGTGTTAAAAAGCCAGACTTCAAACCAAAGTCAATCAATCGATCAGAGCCTACTAGACAAATTTCAAACGTCAGGTTTGAAAAGAAAGGATCGAAGACTTCTAAATCTGACCAGTATCCTAAGGTGTCATCTTATGGTTTTTCTGGATCAGCTAAGGACGTCGTCGTATCCTTGAAGCAACTACAGCAAAACGTTCGGTGGCCAAAGAAAAATGACAAAGACAGTGACAAGAAGGACAAAACTAAATGGTGCGACTTCCATAATGACTTCGGTCATATAACGGATGATTGCATTGCCTTAAAGAAAGAGCTTTCCTGGCTCAACTCGAAAGGCTATTTACAGGAATTGACGGAAAAGAAAGACGCACGTCCCACATCCCCAGAGCATGCTAAGGTGATTAATTGTATCACCGGAGGTTCTGATATTTGTGGGACCACATATTCAGCTGCTAAAAGACATGCTAGTCGCGGTCCCGACGACCAACCAATTCCAAAGGAGGCACGACTCAAAGAAGACGCAGAGCTGGAGGCTATGCCCTTGACATTTGACCAAGCGGATCTCGATGACGTACATCAGAAACATCATGACGGGCTAATTATCCAATTGAGCATTGGAAATTGTCTAACAAAAAAGATACTCGTCGATGGAGGTAGTTCAGCTAACATTATCTTTTTTGATGCAGTGAAAGCGATGGGCATCGACAAATCCGAAATTACACGGCGTTCGACCACACTTGTTGGATTTAATGGTGGAGCGACAAACACCAGGGGGAAATCACACTTCCAGTATATGATAAAGGAATTAACAGACAGACGAAATTCAATGTCGTCGATTGCTCATCAGCTTATAATGTTTTCCTTGGGCGACCTTGGATTCATGACATGAAAGTTGTACCTTCGACATACCACCAAACTTTCAAATTTCCCACGCAATGGGGAGTCCAGGAGATCAAAGGCGAAAGAAAGGTTGCTAGGGAATGTTACAAAGTTTCCTTAAAGCCCCCGAAGCAGACAATATAGCAATTACCGAACCAGGACGTTCTTGGGACTGACGACGACTATCGCTTGGAAGCTGTCGTCCTAAACCATGATAAGCCTGATCAGATGGTTTACATAGGTTCGACACTCGACCCTTCTTTCAAAAAGCAACTAATCTCTTTTTTGCAGGACCACTATGATTGCTTTGCTTGGACACACGAAGACATGGTGGGTATCGACCCGAGTATTATTTCTCATAAACTCAACATCGATCCATCATTCAAACCCGTTCAACAGAAAAGACGGAAATTTGCTCCCGAAAGAAATAAGGTTATCAACTACGAAGTTGATAATTTGCTTAAAACAGGAAAAATACGATAAGTCAAGTATCCAGATCGGCTTGCCAACGTTGTTGTCGTCTAAAAGAAAAATGGTAAATGGAGAGTATGCATTGATTTCACCGACCTTAACAAAGCTTGCCCGAAGGACCCATTTCCATTGCCCCATATCAACTCTATGGTCGACGCTACAGCAGGACACGAGTTACTCACGTTCATGGACGCATATTCTGGGTATAACCAGATATTGATGCATTCTGACGACCAGGAGAAAACAACCTTCATGACAGATAAAGGTATTTATTGTTATAAAGTAATGCCTTTTGGTCTTAAGAATGCAGGTTCGACATATCAACGATTGGTGAATATGATGTTCAAAGAACATTTGGGCGACACTATGGAAGTATACATCGATGACATGCTTGTCAAATCAAAGCATATGGACGACCATATAGGACATTTGAAGCAGTCATTCGATATCTTACGCGAATATAAAATGAAGATGAATCCGACAAAATGTTCTTTTGGAGTTCGAGCTGGCAAATTTCTCGGTTATATGGTCACACGACGAGGAATTGAAGCTAATCCAGATCAAATCAAAGCAATTGTCGAGCTAAAATCGCCCAGAAATTTTAAAGAAGTCCAACGTCTCACAGGACGTATAGCAGCGCTGAACAGGTTCATCTCTCGATCGTCCGACAGATGTCACTTATTTTACAATGTCCTGCGAAAAAATAAAGGGTTCGAGTGGACTGACAAGCACGAAGAGGCGTTGCAGCAACTCAAAAAATACATGATGTCGCCTCCTTTCCTTTCTAAACCTGAGAAAGGTGAAACTCTTCAACTCTACCTAGCCGTCAGTTTTAATTCGGTAAGTGCAGTTCTTATACGAGAAACCAACGGACGACAATTGCCAATTTATTATGTAAGTAAAACTCTATTAGACGCTGAAACCAGGTATGCGTCTATAGAAAAACTTTTACTTTCATTAGTCATGGCTGCTAAAAAGCTACGACATTATTTTGAATCACATCCTATAATTGTGGTAACTAACTTTCCATTAAAGTCGGTGTTAAGGAAACCTGAACTAACAGGACGACTAGCTAAATGTAGCATTTACCTCAGCAATTTTGATCTGGATTTTAAGCCCAAAACGGCGATCAAGTCACAGGTCCTGGCAGATTTCGTCTCTGATTTCAGTCCAGAAATGGAAAACACAATGACATCCGACCAGTTAATTGTGGCGACTTTGCACGACACTACTTGGACGCTCGACGTTGATGGTTCGACGAATATACGTGGCACTGGCCTTGGTGTCGTCCTACAGTCCCCACAAGGGGGCAAAATAGTATACTCCTTACGATGCAATTTCAAAGCAACAAATAATGAGGCAGAATATGAAGCACTGATTGCAGGAATCAAAATAGCTCACGACTTGGGGGCAACACATTTGCACGTCCGGAGCGACTCGTCCCTAGTTGTTAACCAAGTTAATGGAGAATTTGCGGCAAAGGATTCAAGGATGATTGCTTACTATAAAATAGTAAAAGAAGAGCGAAAAAGTTCAGTCGCTTTATAATTGAACAGATACCAAGAGATCAGAACACTCAAGCCGATGCACTAGCCAATTTGGGGTCAGCACTTAATCGAACGACATTCGAAAATATCCCGGTGGTTCACCTTGCAACCCCGTCCATCAAGGAAGATGATCATATTTCAGTCGCACCAATTGAAGAAGAAAATTCTTGGTCGGACGACATTAGAAATTACTTAGAGCACGATCAATTGCCTGATGACAGAATGGAAGCGAGAAAAGTTAGATTTAAAGCATCAAGATACGTTATGATCAGAGGACAATTGTATCGAAGGTCTTCGACTGGTCTGAATCTGCGATGTATCACCAACAAGGCGCAAGTACACAAAATCCTACAGGATATGCACGATGGAGAATGTGTAAATCACTCCGGAAGCCGCAGTTTAGCCAACCGAATATCACGACAAGGTTACTATTGGCCAACGTTAAGACAAGACGCGACCAGGTATGTACAGTTATGCGACGCGTGTCAAAGACACACAGGTATGTCACATAAACCTTCTGAACCTTTGCACTCGACTTTGATCCCATGGCCCTTTATGAAATGGGGGATGGATATTGTTGGGAAATTACCACCTGCCCCCGGGCAAAAGGTATTCCTTTTAGTTTTAACAGATTATTTCTCTAAATGGGTCGAAGCAACGGCTTTTTCCCAAGTCCGGGACAAAGAGGTCGTTTCTTTTATCCAGACTAACATCATTTGTAGGTTTGGAGTTCCATCTGAAATAACGTGCGACAACGGGACACAATTCATCAGTGATCGAATGAGAAGATTTTGCGAAGAAAGGAACATCAAGTTGGTAACATCAACACCTCGATATCCACATTCGAATGGTTTAGCCGAGTCGAGCAATAAAACTATCATTAATTCACTCAAGAAACGACTTAAATCTGCCAAAAGGAAGTGGGTGGAAGAATTGCCTTCCGTTTTATGGGCTAATCGTACGACACCTCGTACGTCCACAGGACAGACTCCCTTTTCCTTAGTTTATGAATGTGAAGTTGTGTTACCTATTGAGGTACGATTACCAACTTCAAGGCATACGTCCGTTGAGCATAATTTAGTCGACCTAAGTTATGACCTCGACGCCCTAGAGGAACTCCGAGAAGCTGCTCACATTCGCATGGCGTCGCAAAAACAAACTGTCGAACGACATTTTAACAAAAATGTCCAAGTCAAAGTTTTTAAAGAAGGCGACTACGTCCTACGACGAGTGTTTCAAAACATTCAAGAGCCTAATACAGGTAAACTTTCCACTAAGTGGGAAGGTCCTTATCAAATCTCTAATGTCGTGGGTAAAGGAGCTTATAGAATCCAAACCCTCGATGGTCAAGATATCCCACGAAGCTGGAATGCGATTCATCTAAAGAGGTATTACTTTTAATTCTGAGAAATTAATTTCTTTGATTATTTTTTAAGAAAGATTACTGACTTAAGCATCGGAGGGTCGTTGGTCAAACCAACGACCACCCCACTAATATTGTTTTTCGCAGGAACGCGCGACTTATTTGAAAATCTTTGTGTCAAGTAAAACTCATGTGATCACACGTATATATTCGATATTAATAAATGACAAAGGATAAATTCTGTATTTGATATTCTTAGACCCAAGAACCATTACTATGAATTGCCTAAAGTCGATCGAAAGTTTCAGTTGATAATGATATGGTTGTATGACTAAGGTAAATGTTTATTTACTTATTCAACGAACGATTACTTATAAAGGTGAGTAATAAGCATTGACAAGCAAAAAGAGTTTTGTTTCATAAAATGTCAAAAATACAAATATAAAGGACGACCACATATGGTCGACCTTCAGGTGAAAAGATCAAAAGAAGTTAAGTAGGAGGAGCGTTAGACTGTTCTTGAACGACGTCCGTCCTTGCTAACACCTCCTCTTCTCCGCCATCGCTCCCATCCAGGTCGTCATCCTCATCGAGATCCCTTTCAGTTCCCACCTTCTCAAGATAAGTCTTGAGTTCTTCGGCGGCCGACGCCATGGTATTTTTTCCACTTAGATGACGTCTCATCAAAGCAGCCCTGGCTGTAAGACGGGAAAATGCTTCAAGTTGTTGATTTTCCTCCTCCAAATCTTTGACATCGCCTTCCAAACCCTCGACTTTCTTTTGAAGAGACGCAACTTCATCAGCATAAGAAGCAGCGTCGGTGGTGGCTTTTATTTTCTCGATCTCCAGTTTGGTCGTTAACGCCTCAAGCTCAAGGACGCGATCTCTAAACTCGACCTTTTCATTTTGAGCTTCAACGAGTTTAACCTTAAGGCTCTCAACCTTCACCTTCTCGATCTCGACCACTTTTAAAGCGACCTTTTCCTTTTCAAGAGCCTCATCAGCTCTCTTTTTCACTTCAGGAAAGGACGCCCTCAAACCTTCTGTTTGAGCATAAAAGCTCAAACAAGCTTGAAAAGCCTACAACAGTAGCAAAAGGATTAAAAACAGAACAAATAAACGAAGGAAAGAAAAGTTAAAATGTAATTACCATGAAAGAGAGACCAATGGCATGGGCTCCCGTGTCTTCCAACCTAGACTCCTTGTAACGATCGTAAAAGGTCGGGAGAAGGAACTTCGCCAAGTGAGGAAAAATAACGTCTCTTTCAAGAACGTCATTTACCATGAAATCAGCTGGGAGAGTGGCTTTAAAAGTTATCTCTCCCACTTTTTCCTTATTCTTCCCCTCACCTTTAGAGGAGGAAGGAGGCTTCTCAACGCCCGACACTCCCAACAAGGGAATGTCCTTCGTCACTTTAGTCTAACTTCCCAATTCGACACCGGTAACGGTTTCCTTAGCAGGTGTCGCCCCTGAAAGGGACGACAAAGAAGCCTCACCCGTCTTCTTTGGTGAAGTCCGGGGTTTGCCTCGAAGACGTTTTGGATCCACCCCCGCAGGAGGAGCAGATCGCTTCTTCGATTTCTCTCTGCCCTGACGGGCAAGCTCCAGTTGTTCAGCCCGTCTCTGAGCAGCCGACTTCGTAGATGAATCTTCTGGACGAAATAAAAGAGTTAGAAAAGACATGTAACCTCCGCAGTAAAAGAGATCGAACGACGTACCAGTCATCTCTTCTTCTCTCTTTTTTTCTCTTTCTTCTTCTCTCTCCTCTCCTTGATGAGAATCTTCGACGGATGGAACCTCCGCGACAAAGACGACTTCGTCTTCCTCGTCGTTCGACCGAACAGAAAAAGAACGTTCGACGATACTCTTCTCTAAGATCCTCTGAATCTTGTTTAGAGAATCTCTATTTGGCTTCACTTTAGTGAAGTCAATCACTGCCAAACAAAAAGAAAGACACCATTAGTAAACATTATAAAACGTACGACACACGACAAAAACACCCGACAAAATAAGAAAACCTACCCGACTCGTTCCATCCGGATGAAAACCATTGGCTATCCTCATCGTTCAAGGATGCCACCTGGAGGAAAACATAGTGGCGTTTCCAACCACGGTCGTTCACCGCAGTATTATGCACCAGTACGGTATCTCCTTTTGTTCGAGGGAATAAACTATTTCTATGATAGTTATCCGCTCGAACGCTATAAGTAGTTAGAAGGTCGTTCAAATTGAACGGAGCCCCCAGTCGGCCGTAAGACGATCAACCACCTGGACAATCCCCCATAATTGAGGCATCAACTGTCCAGGCGATAAATCAAATGCATCTAAAAACTCCCTGACCAAGGGAATAAATGGCCAAGAAAAGCCTATTTTGAAGGGATACTCGTATAAAACGCCATATCCCTTCGGAACTTCATATGGTCGTAAATCCTCCGGCGTCACTAGATTGATACCCTCTGGAATCCTAGCTAATTTCTTAAGGTATTCTAGATTTTCTTCTTCCTTGTAAACGCTAATAGGTTCGCTCGACATATTGAAATCAGGAACACTTACAGTCGCCTTCCAGTAACTATGGCAATCCCAAGCTTTTCTAGGCTTCTTAGCTAAAGATTTCTTACGCATAAATTGATACAAAGGAAAAGAACTAGAAATCGTACCTTAAATAGTGTTCTAAACCTCGAATCTAGAAATGGAAAGGATTCTGGTCAATCGGAAACTGAAAATCGCCGGAGATGTGTATTCTTTAAGAAGGTAAGCGTAAAAAAGAAAAAGATTTAGGGTAATCTTTATTTATACTGAAATTTGGAAACTGGATCGTCAAGAAATCGAATTACCAGTCGACACGTGTCGTTTGTGTCAGGTAAACCCTTGAGTGCACTTAACGAGAGCGTGACATCTGTCCTTTATTAGTTGTCAAATTTCGTATTCTGTTAAAAGTGACGTCAGTATTTAGTTGGACACGAACCGATTTAGTTCTATTCGAATTACCCGCGTTTCTTTTATAACACGTGTCATGATTTTAAAATTTAAATTTCAAAAGGTTACCGCTTGAATTTTAAATTTGGGGGCAAACTGTTTGGGTAAAAAAGTCCAACAGTCCATGGTCGTGCGACAGACGGTGGATGACCTTGACTAAAACGATCAAGTATCCATCCAACAAATACCCTCGTACGACTTGATTTCAGTTATTAATTGACAGCATACGTTGTATTATGTTTAAATGCAAAATTCAAAGGTATTCATGACAAGAGATTGTAACGGAAGACATCATCAATAGCAATTACCGTAACAGACGCTATCATCAATATCAGAAACGGGCATACGCATTCAATACTTGGGAAACGGAAAGATGGAGTATAAATACAAGGCTGGAACTTCACATTTGGACATCTAAGGCTCATACTTCAGAAGCTCACAGATTATACTCTCAAGCTTGTTCAATCCCTATCGAAGTTCGTAAAGCATTCTATTGTTTGTTGTACGACGCACAACTGAAGTTCAAATATATCCGACGCACGACTGACTTTATTTTATTGTATTATTTTATATTGTTCTACGCTTGTAACATTTGTTATTAAGGACGACGTCCCTGATTGACGTCCATAGTGCACGACGAATCTCATTCGTCCGCGGTTTTTACCCATTTTAGGGGTTTTCCGCGTCACCAATTCTCTCGTCTTATTTACTTTATTTTTGTTATAGTTGTACGATTATTGTTGTTACTTTCTTTGGTTGGATTAAGCTTCACGATTACCTTAAATTTTCCTTGGGAGATTTTTGGCATAAACACCAACCTAAAATCGATGTTCTAAATTAGAACCGTATTGATTCAATCGGAAGACGGAAATTATTTACCGAAAACTTCGACGAACAAATAACCCAAACAATCAAAAAACTATGAAAATAAGTGCAGAAAAATAAACGAAGAAAAAACGACATCGTATTTATGTGGAAAACCCAAAACGAAAAAACCACAGGCGGAAGAGGCTACCGAGAAGTTCACTATCACGATGATGAAGTACAATACTTGGAATAAAGATTACAATGGAGAATCGAAATACACTTTGTCTAAATCTCTAGTCTATGTATTAATTCTTGAGAGAGATTCTATTTATTTGTTTAGAGAGAGAGAGTGAGTGCTGACTTGATTATTGGAAAAAAAAACCATATATGTGGCAAATGAGAAACCACCGTCCCATGATCTCCATGGTCACGTGATCCCCACATGGAGAAGCAAAGGTAATTGAAAAGAACCGTCCAAAACATATAGTGCTCGACGTGGCTTGGATGTGGCTTGGATGAGAAGAAAGTAGTGATAAAGTCACCCGCATGATTATTTACGTGTGCCTTCACACAAGTGTTCAACGAGAGTTTTAAGTGAGTTGGACTAGTAACAAACTAGCATCAAAGTCACGTTAGGCACTGTTTTGGTTTATTTTTCCTTTGACTTTGGAGACAAAATTCAACAAATCTCCACCTTGGCTCCATAAGTCCATCCAAAACCAACACATAAAAACACATCTCCATCGAAAAACGATTATCCAACTCAAGCAACCTTCAAACATCAATTAAACGATAAGAAACCAAAATAACTTCTCGAGAAAATGAAACAATACCTCCTCCACCACGAGTCATTCAGACTAAATTGCGTTTCGAAAGACCGACCAAGTTTAAACACAAACTAAAGTTGGCCACCAGAAGACATTTGGTGAACACATCCGCGGGATTGTCGTCAGTGTCAATTTTGCTTACTTTGAAATCACCTCGAGCAATGACTTCCCGCACAAAGTGGTAACACACATCAATGTGCTTCGTTCGGTCATGAAACATTTGATCTTTTGTCAAGAATATCGCGCTTTGATTGTCAAAAAAACCGTCGTGACATTGCGCGATTCATCGAGTTCACCAAACAAACCCTTCAATGAAATCACCTCCTTAAATCCTTCCATAATAGCCATATATTTGGCTTCGGTCGTCGAAAGCGCAACCGTAGACTGTAATTGTGCCTTCCAACTAATGGCACAACCACCCAAAGTGAACACATATCCAGAAATCGACCTCCGATTATCAATATCTTTGGCATAATCTGAATCGACAAAACCAAACACACCATCATCATTCTTGCCAAAACATAAATTCATAGATGACGTACCTCGTAGATATCGAAAAATCCATTAGACGACCTTCCAATGTTCTTTGTCTGGGTTCGCCATGAATCTACTCACCACACTGACTACATAAGCCAAATCAGGACGCGTGCATATCATAGCGTACATTAAAGACCCGACGACACTGGAATATGATACACGTGCCATGTAAGACACACCAGCCTCTGAAATAGGACTTTGAGCGGATGATAGCTTAAAGTGAGTCGCTAGGGGTGTGGTGACCGGTTTTGCATCATGCATATTGAACCGGCATAGGAATTTCTCTATATAGCTCTTTTGAGAGAGATGCAAGGTCCTCGTACTTCTATCACGCACAATTTCCATCCCCAAAAGTTTGTTGGCATCCCCTAAGTCCTTCATATCGAATTCAACGTTCAACTGGTCTTTTATCACTTGAATCTCCTTCATATCTTTCTCTACGATTCGCATGTCATCCACGTATATGAGTAAGTAGACCATCGACCCGTCGTCACACTTTTTGTAGTAAACACAGCTGTCATAGGTGCACCCTTTTAGCTCGTGACCAGTCACAAAAGTGTCAAACCTCTTATACCATGTCTAGGAGATTGCTTATAACAACCCAACCAGAAATCAATGGCAGAATAAATCCAAATAATAAAAAAAATACCACCATTAGATAACAATCCCTCAAAAGAGAGGGTTCAAGCTTTACAATAGATAATTTAAGGTTCGATATACAAATCAACCTACACAACTGAGATATCTAAAAATAGCAAAATTGACGGTCTTCTATTTGATCCGCTAGACTTTCTCTTTGCCCTTAGCCGCACCACCTAACTCACGGAGGCCTGAAAAGGGTTTTTAGTTTTGAAAGAGCGAGGGTTAGACCATGGGTCTAGTGAGTTCCCTCAAACAGTTAAGCAATAAATTACTTTCCAGAAATAAAACAACATTTAATAATGACATTTAAATAAAACACGTTACGGACCACACGACCGTCCAAGACGATGTGTCTAACTCGCACTGCCTTAATGTTGGGACACACCCCTAACGACATGAACGGGCCACACTTCCCGACTTAGGTCACATAACCCACAATTTATGTATGCATACATATAATCAACAACAATTTATAACACGCTTGATCAGTTAATAAAACCATGCCATCATAATAAATCAAAGTTTAAAAAAAATAAACTTCACATGCTTTCATCATCAAAAGGTTTAGTTTAGAAAAACTCACCTGACGTTCTTTGCTTTACTCTTTACTTCTACCTTAAAACTCGAACCGAACCTATAAAGCAGGACATCGTCCGGTAAATTTCTAATACAATCCATATTGCGAAAATCAACTTTAACCCTATAACTCAACATCATAGATTACTAACTTAACTCGATATTACTAGACTTGGAAATAAATCACTCCCCAAATCCTGATTATTTGCATAAATAAGAGTAAGAGAACACGGGCCAACTGTTGAAAGTCCCACACCACTCCTAATAAAACCTAATGGACCGAAAATATAAGTTAAATCACATGGGCTTCGGCCTAACAGCCTCAACTCGACGACCGGGTAAGCCTTAGGGTCACTCGACCGGAATTGACCATTCGACCGGAACTTGGTCCTTCGACCGGTGCTTGGTCATTCGATCGGGAATGCATTCGACCTCGACTAATACTGATTCGATCGAGAATGCATTCGCCCGGAGGCGATTTGGTGTTCATGAACTCCCAGAGCATACAGACTGAGATTTTCGCTCAAAACTTGGAATCGATTGCTACTAAAAGCAGGTTCCATGGCAAACACAAAAATTGATTTTACCAAATCACCATTAATCCTTACTATCCTCTTATCTAGCGACTCGATCAAATTCAAACCCAGCAAGCTTCCAACTCAGATTCCAACCATCCCCAACCATGATTATAAAGACGAAATTACTAATATCTTAAAGAGTTTGAATAACAAAGAAGCTTACCTTCGATGTAGGCAACCAACAAATCTGGATCTCCTTGCAATTTTTCTCCTTCTCGGTCTCTATCTCAAAATCGCTTCCAGGTCTTTGATTCTCAAAGTAGCCGCCTCACAAAAATAGAGGTTTGCACAAAACCCTAGGTTACTTCTTATAATTATCATTTACATTTAGGCCCCCTCAAAAATGGGTAATAACCCACTCCCCACTCAAATCTTGAAATTGCTAACTTTAGATCCGGTTATTACAATATCCTCCCCTCAAAAGAATTCCGTCCCCGGAATTCCTTCTTTAGAATAAATTGGGATATTGACTCTTCATAGCCGACTCTAACTCCCAAGTCGCTTCTTGTCCTTTGTGGAATTGCCACTGAACCTTTACCAAGGAGATTTCTTTATTCCTTAACTTTCTCACTTTACGATCCACAATCGCTACTGGTTCCTCTACAAAGCTTATCCTGTCATCTAATTGGACATCTTCTAACGGTAACACAACGTCGCTTTCTGCTAGACACTTTTTCAAATTAGATACATGGAAAACAGGATGAACTCCTTGCAAATCCACCGGTAGATCCAACTTATAAGCTACCTCTCCAACACGCTTTGCTATAGGAAACGGTCCCACATACCTTGGTCTCAGCTTGCCCTTCTTGCCAAAACGAACGACTCCCTTCCATGGTGAAACTTTTAGCATCACCATGTCTCCTATTTGGAATTCTATCGGTTTCCTTCGCTTGTTGGCATACATTTTCTAACGATCCTGAGCCACCTTCAACCGTTCTCGAATATGATTAACCTTGTCGGCCGTCACTTGCACAATCTCTGGTCCTGCTAACTGCCTTTCCCCCACTTCATTCCAACACAGAGGCGTTCTACACTTCCGCCCATACAACGCTTCGAACGGCGCGACTTGAATACTGGCGTGATAACTGTTGTTATAGGAGAACTCTATTAGCGGTAGATGAGTCTCCCACGAACCTTTGAAATCGATCACGCATGCTCGGAGCATCTCTTCTAACGTCTGAATAGTTCTTTCACTCTGCCTGTCCGTTTGAGGGTGATACGCCGTACTCAATCTAAGTTGTGATCCCAACTCTCTTTGGAAGCTTTTCCAAAACATCGATGTGAAACGAGCATCTCGATCTGACACAATATAAGTCGGCACTCCATGCCTGGATACGATTTCATCAATATACAATTTAGCCAACTTCTCTAGCGGGTACGTCTCCTTGATCGGCAGAAAGTGAACCGATTTGGTGAGCCGATCCACTATCACCCAAATAGCATCGTGCCCCTTGGGTGTTCGTGGCAATCCCGTCATGAAGTCCATCGTTATGTTATCCAACTTCCATACCGGTATTTCTAACGACTACAGTTCCCCGTACGGTCTTTGATGCTCCGCTTTCACCTTCAAACACGTTAGACATCTCTCAACGAAATAAGCTATGTCTTTCTTCAAACCTGGCCACCAATAACTTTTCTTCAAATCTCGATACATCTTATTGGTTCCCGGATGTATCGAATATCGCGACTTGTGTGCTTCTTCCAATACTCTCTTCCGAAGATCTCCTCGTTTCGGAATCCACACCCTCTGCTCGAAGCATCTAATTCCACGATTGTCAACGGTTAGCGAATCAACGATTCCTACGATTCTTTTGCTTTTCCAATTTCCCCCCGTCGCTACTTCCTCTTGATATTTCTTGACTTCTTCCAGAAAGTTTGAAATCACCTCAACTCGATACGCTACCACTTTGGACATCGAACTATGCTCTTTCCGACTTAGAGCGTCTGCTACCACGTTCGCTTTACCTGGGTGATAAAAGATCTCACAGTCATAATCACTCAGCAATTCCATCCACCGCCGTTGCCTCATATTTAACTTCTTTTGATTGAATAGATGTTGAAGGCTCTTATGATCGGTATAAATTTGGCATTTAACTCCATACAAGTAATGCCTCCAGATCTTCAGTGCGAACACCACAGCCGCCAACTCCAGATCGTGCGTCGGATAATTCCTTTCGTGTCCTTTCAATTGACGAGACGCATAAGCTATTACCTTTCCATCTTGCATCAACACGCACCCTAAGCCGAGCTTCGAAGCATCGCTGAAAATTACGAATCCTTCCGTACCTTTGGGCAACGACAGAATTGGTGCACTACTCAATCTCTTTTTCAATTCGCCGAATGCATCCTCCTGAGCCCCGCTCCATGAGAACTTAACATTTTTCCTCGTTAGAGCGGTTAACGGCATGGCTATTCTTGAGAAGTCTTGGATGAACCTTCGATAATAACCTGCCAAGCCAAGGAAACTCCTTACTTCGGACGGCGTCTTTAGCACCTCCCATTCTTCGATTGCCTTAATCTTCGCTGGATCCACTTTGATTCCGTCTTCCGACACCACGTGTCCTAAGAACTGCACTTCTCTTAGCCAAAATTCGCACTTCGAGAATTTGGCGTACAACTTCTCTCGTTTAAGCAATTCTAACACAGCTCGCAGATGAATTTCATGGTCACTCCTGGACTGTGAGTAGATCAGTATGTCATCAATGAAGACGATGGCACACTTGTCTAAGAAGGGACTACATACTCTATTCATCAGATCCATGAACGCTGTCGGTGCATTCGTCAGTCCAAATGGCATGACTAGAAACTCGAAGTGTCCGTACCTCGTACGAAACGCAGTCTTGGGTACATCCTCCTCTCTAACCTTCAGCTGATGATAACCCGAACGCAGATCTATCTTCGAGAAGTAACTCGCTCCCTGCAACTGATCGAACAGATCATCAATCCTAGGAAGCGGGTACCTATTCTTAACTGTTAACTTGTTGAGCTCTCGATAATCTATACACATTCTCATCGACCCGTCCTTCTTCTTGACAAACAGTACTGGCACTCCCCACGGCGACGTACTGGGTCGGATAAAACCCTTATCCAACAATTCCTTCAATTGAGTCATTATCTCCTTCATCTCGGCTGGAGCCAAACGATAAGGAGCCCTTACTATTGGTGCCGCCCCCGGCATCAAATCTATCCTGAACTCCACTTGCCTATCCGGTGGCAGAGTGGTTAAATCTTCGGGAAACACTTCCGGGTACTCACACACTATTGGAACATATTCTAATCCTTTTTTCTCCTTCTTAGCGTCTACCACATACGCGATGAATCCTACACACCCTTTCACTAGACAACGCCTAGCCTTGATCATCGAGATCAAGCAAGACTTTCTATCCCGACGATCCCCATAAACTATGACTTCCTTCTGATCCGGCAAAGATATGCGGATTAGCTTCTTATTACAAACGATGTTGGCATCGTTAGACGATAACCCATCCATCCCCACAATGACGTCAAATTCCCCCATACCCATTGGATATAATCGCAATGGGAAGGTATGACCGTCAATGTCTATATTACACCCATCATAAACTTCTCCCACTAAGACCCGACTATCATCGGCTACTTCTACTTCGAACCCTTGACTAAGCTTCTTGGGTTTCACTAGCAGTTTGTGCACAAAATTCGGTGACACAAATGAACGGTTCGCACCCAAATCGAACAAAACTTTAGCAAAAATCGAGTCTATGGGAAAAGTACCTGTTACCACATCAGGTGTTTCGACCGCCTCCTCAGCTGTCATGTTGAAAGCCCTTTCTCTCGCCCGAGCTGGCTCCACTTTCCTCTCATTCCCTTTATCACCAAGTACCCCAGCAGTTCCCTTCTTTAGCTGAGGGCACTCAGTCCTGATATGATCAGGAGACCCACACTGATAACACGACCTCGACCCGCGGCAGTCACGAGCCATATGCCCCACCCTTCCACATTTGTAGCATCCTTCTCTCTCCATCATACATTCCCCCTTGTGAACTCTATTACATTTGCTACATGGTTTGCTCTCAATCTTCGAATTACCCCGATGATCAGTTTTTGCCGATTTGAACATCTTGGAATCACGGTTTGGCCCTTCCCATTTCCGTTTGTCTCCGCTTCTCTCGGTGGTCTGACGATTCTTCTCCTTCTCACGCAGCTCAGCTGCATTTACCGCCGCCTGAAATGTTGCTGGATCCTTGTTTGAGACAAACTCTCGGATGTTACCTCTTAACCCATAGATATAGCGTTCCACCCGCCTTTCTTCGTTAGGCACGTAGATTTCAGCAAACCTGGATTTCTCAATGAACTTGGTTGTATAATCTCGAACGGTCATGTCTCTCTGTTCCAAGCTTAAAAATTCCTCCTCCAACCTTTTAATTGCCGCCAGAGGGCAAAACTGCGCCTTGAACCTTTTTACAAACTCGGTCCACCACATCTCCCTAGCTACCGCTGAACCCTGACCGTTGGACTCCACATCCCACCACATGACCGCCTCGTCTTTCAGCATAGCCAAGGCGTAAACAACCTTGTCCTCTTACAAGCACTTGCTGGTGTCAAAAGCGAGTTCCATTCCTTTTACCCATTTCATTGCTAGGATCGGGTCACATTCACCTTTGTAGGTAGGAGGTTTGCAAGCAGCAAACTCCTTGAAGCTACAACCTTTTCCACCCATCGATTTGGTCACTACTGCAGCAGTTGTCTGAGAGTAACTCCCTACCATAGTTATCGGTGAATCCGCCACTTCAGTCGTTTCTTTGCTCCCACTCTTCTCCTTACTTGCCGACGCCTCATTGGATCGCTGCGTCAACAACGCGTTCAAGGTTTCTTGCAGCTTCCCCATCTCAGCCGCAAAGGTTTCTTGCGTGACAAACCCCTGCATTCGTCCCCCGCCACGATTTCTATTCTGCCTCCGACCCCTCACTGAGGCTGAACTTTCTTGGAGGGAAGCGTCTAGTTCTGGTCCCGCATCCACGCTTCTAGCCCGACGCACCACACGAGTCGTTTTTCCACCTTTAGTTCCCGCAGCTGGTCCCTTAACTTGCGTGGTTGCTTTCTTTGTTGCTTTCCCTTTTGGTCGTCCCCGACCTTTCCCGCGGTTAGCCGCTGCATGAGGAGGAGCAACAGGTCCATCCTCAACCACTTCATTAACAGGTGCCACCTCAACTGCTGGCACCGATCTGCTCCTAGTAATTCTTTCCGACATAGCTACAAATAAACACCAATAAAAACCCCATTAAGGTAACCCCCAAAGCAATAAAGCAAGTTAAGCACGCACATGTACCTGTAAATTTACAATTACACTGGCCAGATGTAATTCTAAATTTACCTTACATGTTAGTCCTCACCACTCTATCACCCGACTTTCTACGACCATCCTATAATCTCAGTTGTGATTCACGAACTAAGTTTAAGTCTAAACCCAACTGGTAACCTAGATCCCTTAAACTATGGCTCTGATACCAACTATAACAACCCAACCAGAAATCAATGGCAGAATAAATCCAAATAATAAAAAAAATACCACCATTAGATAACAATCCCTCAAAAGAGAGGGTTCAAGCTTTACAATAGATAATTTAAGGTTCGATATACAGATCAACCTACACAACTGAGATATCTAAAAATAGCAAAGTTGACGGTCTTCTATTTGATCCGCTAGACTTTCTCTTTGCCCTTAGCCGCACCACCTAACTCACGACGGCCTGAAAAGGGTTTTTAGTTTTGAAAGAGCGAGGGTTAGACCATGTGTCTAGTGAGTTCCCTCAAACAGTAAAGCAATAAATTACTTTCCAGAAATAAAACAACATTTAATAATGACATTTAAATAAAACACGTTACGGACCACACGACCGTCCAAGACGATGTGTCTAACTCGCACTGCCTTAATGTTGGGACACACCCCCAACGGCATGAACGGGCCACACTCCCCGTCACGAGTAGGCGGGCCACACTTCCCGACTTAGGTCACATAACCCACAATTTATGTATGCATACATATAATCAACAACAATTTATAACACGCTTGATCAGTTAATAAAACCATGCCATCATAATAAATCAAAGTTTAAAAAAAATAAACTTCACATGCTTTCATCATCAAAAGGTTTAGTTTAGAAAAACTCACCTGGCGTTCTTTGCTTTACTCTTTACTTCTACCTTAAAACTCGAACCGAACCTATAAAGCAGGACATCGTCCGGTAAATTTCTAATACAATTCATATTGCGAAAATCAACTTTAACCCTATAACTCAACATCATAGCTTACTAACTTAACTCGATATTACTAGACTTGGAAATAAATCACTCCCCAAATCCTGATTATTTGCATAAATAAGAGTAAGAGAACGCGGGCCAACTGTTCAAAGTCCCACACCACTCCTAATAAAACCCAATGGACCGAAAGTATAAATTAAATCACATGGGCTTCGGCCTAACAGCCTCAACTCGACGACCGGGTAAGCCTTAGGGTCACTCGACCAGAATTGACCATTCGACCGGAACTTGGTCATTCGACCGGTGCTTGGTCCTTCGACCGGTGCTTGGTCATTCGATCGGGAATGCATTCGACCTCGACCGATAATGATTCGACAGGGAATGCATTCGCCCGGAGGCGATTTGGTGTTCGCGAACTCCCAGAGCATACAGACTGAGATTTTCGCTCAAAACTTGGAATCGATTGCTACTAAAAGCAGGTTCCATGGCAAACACAAAAATTGATTTTACCAAATCACCATTAATCCTTACTATCCTCTTATCTAACGACTCGATCAAATTCAAACCCAGCAAGCTACCAACTCAGATTCCAACCATCCCCAACCATGATTATAAAGACGAAATTACTAATATCTTGAAGAGTTTGAATAACAAAGAAGCTTACCTTCGATGTAGGCAACCAACAAATCTGGATCTCCTTGCAAATTTTCTCCTTCTCGGTCTCTATCTCAAAATCGCTTCCAGGTCTTTGATTCTCAAAGTAGCCGCCTCACAAAAATAGAGGTTTGCACAAAACCCTAGGTTAATTCTTATAATTATCATTTACATTTAGGCCCCCTCAAAAATGGGTAATAACCCACTCCCCACTCAAATCTTGAAATTGCTAACTTTAGATCCGGTTATTACATTGCTTGAGACCATAGAGGGATTTCTTCAACTTGCACACGTAGTCCTCCTTGCCCGTAACTACAAAACCCTCGGATTGTTGCATAAAGATCTCCTCCTCAAGCTCACCATTTAAGAACGTTGTAGTCATATCTAGTTGCTCTAGTTCATTGTAACACCCCGAATTTTCGTTTGGTTTTGCAAGGGTTGTTAAGAAGAAATGAAGTTGAGGTTTCTGTCTACAGGGGCGCACGGGACATGCGCCCTCCTTCAGGAAAAACGCACGGGTCGTGCGCAAGGATCTGGGTGCGAGGCAGTGGAAAACGCACGGGCCGTGCGCCCTCCCCTTTGGAAAACGCACGGGTCGTGCGCTGTGTTGGGATTCGTGCAATGCTTGGCTGAAATATCTCATTTTGGGTTGATTTCTTTGTAAACTCAGATATTCTCTCTCTCTCCTCCTTTTTCTCTCTTTTTCTCTTTCAATCTTCAAATGTTCGTTTGGTTGCTAGTTTTCGGTGTTTCTAGCGAGGGGTCGGTGTTTTAAGCTTCACCTCTACGTCGTGATCGTTATCTGGTTTTCCGGGTTTTATTCTGAAAACCTATCGGTGAGTTCCTACTACCATTTTACAAACTTTATACATGTCAAAACTCTTATTTGCAAAATCTAAAGTATTTCTACGGTATGATTTTATGCTCTCTACATTTTGTCATAAATGAAGTTTTTGGTGATTCTCGGGGTTCCCAGTCAGATTTGACTAAAATGACTGGTTCCGCCTTATTAAAAGTAAAATGATGTTTTACTTGTACATTATGTGGTTACGTGAAAAGAATGTTTATGAACTCATTTTGATGATTTTCATTCTTACCAGAAGTTGAACTTGGAGTAGCATTTTGTTTATAAAATGTACTTATACCATATATTTATTTATGGTTGGTCATATATGTTGTTGTGACGAGTCCTTACCATTACTAGTGGATCCCTAGGTTTTGGAGTAGACTGTTTTGTTGGGAGGTAATATTCCCCATTTTGTAACTATGGATCACATGTTCCTCGGGGGCAACTTGGTACGGTTATGTGAGGCCGGATACTAGCCATGGTTCATGGTGATCCTAGTGAAGGAGTATACATTGGTTTCCCTTGGGAGCGCGATCTCACCTCGTAGCACGGACTCTGGGTTCATTGCTGAGGACTCCAAGTGTTTAGCTCATAACTCGGATTTGTGGTCTACTTTGTGTTACACCACTATCGTTGGTAAAATAGTCCTTTTATCACCGTTTAAGAGTTTTGGACCGAAGAGGCCTGGTTGTGGCGAAATGTTATCTTTACGAACTAAACCTTTATGAAAAGATTTCTTTATGATACTGATGTTTATATCTTTCGAGCTTTATAAACTGTATGTTCTCACCAGGCTTTAAAGTCTGACACTTTTTCTCAAATGATGTGTATAACAGGTTTCCATTAGCGGTGGGTGCCGGGTTTTTTGGAGAGACGAGTTTTGAGTCTCGAGGTTTTTGGAGATATTTTAGTATTGATGTTGGGCATTGTTAAGTTCCATTCTTTTGATGAAATCCTTGTATAGGGTTGTATAGTCTAAAGGACTGATCCCATTTATGGAAGTTAATGGATTTACTTTCGTCTTTTGTCAGGTTTTCCATGTTTTATTTTACTCTGATTTTTAGGGTGTTACAGGTTGGTATCAGAGCTCTAGTTTAAGCGAACTAGGCATGAATGTAAGATGTCTAGACTTAGACTGAGTATATTAAGAATTGATCCGCGAGAATGGGGTAGAGCTCCTAAGTTGGGCTAGTCTTGGAGTCGACGGAAAGTACGTTTATCAGGCGTTGTAGTAGTGGTGACAAGAACCGTTATGTGTTGTATGTTCATAATTTCACTTAGCTAATGTTATTATGAGGATATTGTACGTAAGAGTGCTTGATTTGCTGTTAATATGACAATTGGTAATGTGGTAGTACGTTTTCCTTTCGTGTTTTCCTATCTCTTTCTTATCTCTTCCCCTGCTCTGTGTAGCAGTTCAGAATGGTGAATACGCGTGGTAGACCGCGTACTCGTGTTGATGGTCTGGAAGCGACAACCTCCACCGTTGATCGTCTGGAAGGAGTTGAGGTTGTCGTGCGTCCGCCAGTTCAGCAGGTACTAGGTGGGGGGCCAGAGGTCATTCCGTGAGTAGACCTGGGTTCGTCTCACCCAGTCATCGGGGATGCTAATCCTCAGTCCGAGTTGTTGGCCACTGTGATGTTGGCAATGAGGAAAGAGATGGCGAAGCAGCAGAAGTTTCTGCTGAAAGCAATGGAGGACCGCGACGTAAACAATCGGAGAAGTGAGACGGTTGTGGAGAACGTCGTAGCAAGTTCTGGAGGCGATGGTATAAGGGTCACAGCGGTAGAGCGAGGGATTTCTGGTGCTCCGGGGAATAGGAAGAGTTGTTCCTATAAGTCCTTTCTGAGTTGCGGACCGCCAGAATTCTTCGGTTCTGATGACCCGGCGGTGTGTGTAAAGTGGATCCGAGCGGTTGAGCAAGCTTTTGGCTCTTCCGAATGTGGTGATGATCAGAGGGTGCGGTTCGGTACCCAACTGCTGAGGGACACTGCACTCATCTGGTGGAATATCATCCAATCCACTCTATCTCCTGAAGTGTTGGCTCAGTTGTCTTGTGCCGAGTTCAAGAAGAAGCTGCTAGAAGAGTTTTGCAATGAAAGGACAATGGACCGAATTGAGAAAGAATTCCGGTCTTTGGTGAAGGGAAGCCTGACGGTGAGGGAGTACACCCGTTAGTTTATGGAAAAGCTTGGTTTGGTGGGGCATGCTGCCCCAACAGAGAAAGACAAAATGAAAGCCTATCTCAACGGCTTGCCAGCGGACATGCAATCGATGGTCCATAATTTCAAGGATTCTAACCTCCGAGAGATGGTGGAGGAAGCTCAATTCATGGAAGAGATGTTCGCGAAGAGCAAATATGAGAATTCCGTGGTGGTGTCTGATAAAAGAAAGTGGGAGAGCAGTTCAGTACCTCCCAAGCGGACCCGACCTTTTGTTGGAAACCGCAACTTCGACAGTTATCAGGAAGCAAAGTGGTGCCCAAAGTGTCGAACCAAGCATTACGATAACTGTTACAACAATTCTCAAACTTGTTATAAGTGTGGGAAGCCTGGTCATACTATCAGAGATTGCCCGGTCAGGGGAATCATCTGTTTTGAGTGCAAGGCACCGGGGCACGCAAGGAAAGATTGCCCGAAGCTTGTGTCGGGTAGCGCGCCAGCAAGGAAGGAGAACCCTCCGAAGGTTCAGGGTCGAGCTTTTCAGATGACGGCCGAAGAGGCCAGGGCATCTGCTGATGTGGTATCGGGTACTTTTTTTATAAACTCTGTACCTGCCCGTATTTTATTCGATATGGGTGCTAGTTTCTCTTTCGTATCTGGTTTGTTCCGTCAGAAAATTGCTATGCCCACTACTAGTCTTGAGGATGCGTTAGTAGTAGAAATAGCTGATGGTAGACGAGTTCTGATCCGCGAGGTTCTGAAGCAGTGTACTCTTAGTATCGAAGGGAGAGAATTCCCGATCGATCTACTACCAATGTCAATCGGGGGTTTTGATGTGGTAATCGGTATGGATTGGTTGTCAAACAATCAGGTCGAGTTCGTGTGTTCCAAGAAGATGATTCGACTTCCCAACCCCTCTGGAGAGGTCGTGGTCATCTATGGTGAAAAGAGGAAGGGTGAAGTGGCAATAATCATAATGGCAAGAGCACGCAAGTGTTTAGTAAAAGGATATTCGTCTTTCCTAGCCTATGTGATCGATGCCAAGATTGAGAAGTCAAAGCAGGAAGATGTGAAGATCGTGCGTGAGTATCCAGATGTCTTTCCGGACGACTTTCCCGGGTTGCCGCCCGATCGTCAGGTAGAGTTTCGGATTGATCTTGTGCCTGGCGCTGCACCGATCGCTAAAGCACCTTATCGTTTAGCGCCATCGGAGATGCAAGAGATGGTAGCACAACTCCAAGAGCTATTGGAGAAAGGCTTTATAAGACCGAGTTCGTCACCTTGGGGAGCTCCGGTCTTATTTGTCAAGAAGAAGGATGGCACAATGAGAATGTGCATTGACTACCGTGAGTTGAACAAAGCTACAGTGAAGAACAGGTATCCGCTTCCGAGAATAGACGACTTGTTCGATCAACTTCAAGGAGCGGGTTGTTTTTCCAAGATCAACTTACGTTCAGGTCATCACCAAGTGAAGGTAAGGGAAGAAGATGTTCCGAAGACGGCTTTTAGAACGCGTTACGGCCATTACGAGTTCCTTGTAATGCCTTTTGGCCTGACGAACGCACCGGCAGTGTTTATGGACTTGATGAATAGAGTGTGCCGACCTTTTCTTGACAAGTCGGTCATTGTATTCATTGATGACATACTCGTGTACTCCAGGAGTGAGACAGAGCACGAACAGCATCTACGTGAAGTTCTGGAAGTATTGAGAAGAGAAAGATTGTACGCCAAGTTTTCCAAGTGCGACTTTTGGCTTAAAGAAGTACAATTTCTGGGGCACGTAGTCACTCGGGACGGAGTGAGAGTAGACCCCTCCAAGATTGAAGCAATGATGAATTGGGAGCCTCCTAAGAGTCCATCCGAGATCCGAAGTTTCTTGGGTCTGGCGGGATACTACAGGAGATTCATTCAAGACTTTTCCAAGATCGCTTCTTCCTTGACAGTTCTGACTCGGAAGAATGTGAAGTTTGAATGGACCGAAACCCAAGAGAAGGCGTTCCGGATCCTTCAAAAGAAGTTGTGTGAAGCTCCGATCTTGACATTACCTGAAGGGTCGGAAGATTTTGTTGTTTACAGCGACGCTTCAAAGATGGGATTGGGTTGTGTGTTGATGCAACGAGGCAAGGTGATCGCTTATGCCTCGAGGCAGCTTAAGATACACGAGCAGAATTATCCAACCCATGATCTGGAGTTAGCAGCGGTGGTGTTCGCTTTGAAGCTTTGGCGACATTACCTCTACGACACGAAGTGCACTCTTTACACGGATCACAAGAGCCTAAAGTATGTCTTTGATCAGAAAGAGCTGAATATGAGGCAAAGAAGGTGGCTCGAGTTGCTGAAAGATTACGACTGTGAATTGCTTTACCATCCAGGTAAGGCGAACGTGGTGGCTGATGCGCTAAGTCGGAAGGACTATAGCGGGAGTATTCGGGCTACCCATTCAAGAATCGAGCTTGTGTCTAGTCTTGTTGAGAAGATCAAGACATCTCAGATGGAAGCATTGTTAGAAGAGAATCTCAAAGAGGAAGTCATGACAAAACAGCGATTGCTCTTGACGGAAGATAGCCGTGGAGTAAAACTGTTCAGCGGTCGTGTGTGGGTGCCCAAGGTTGGGGGAAACCGGGAGCTGTTGCTGGAAGATGCACACAAGTCCAAGTATTCCATTCATCCAGGAAGTACAAAGATGTACAGGGACTTGAAGTTGCACTATTGGTGGCCGGTGATGAAACTTGACGTGGCACGTTACGTTGAGCGTTGTGTGACGTGTTCGCAAGTCAAGGCCGAACATCAACGACCGTACGGGAGTCTCCAGTCCTTAGAGATTCCCGAGTGGAAGTGGGAGCATATCACCATGGACTTCGTGACGAAGTTGCCTAAAACTCTTCGAGGTCACGATACCATTTGGGTGATAGTTGATAGATTGACAAAGAGCGCTCACTTCTTGGCTATGCGCGAGACACTACCGATGGATAAGTTAGCAAAGCTTTATATCGACGAGGTGGTCTCGAGGCACGACATACCATTGTCAATCGTGTCGGATCGCGACAGTCGGTTCACTTCGAACTTTTGGGATGGGTTTCAGAAAGAGCTTGGCACTCGAGTGAAGTTGAGTATGGTTTACCATCCGCAAACCGACGGGCAGAGCGAACGAACGATCCAAACATTGGAAGACATGTTAAGGTCTTATGTCATTGATTTCGGGGGTAACTGGGACTCTCACCTGCCTTTGGTGGAGTTTGCTTATAACAATAGCTACCACTCGAGTATCAGAATGGCACCTTTTAAGGCATTGTATGGGCGAAAGTGTCGGACTCCCGTGTGCTGGCTCAAAGCGGGAGAAAAGCAGTTTGCCGGACCTGAAATCGTGCAAGAGACTGCCGATAAGGTCAAGTGCATTCGAGAAAGAATGAAAGCGGCTCAAGATCGTCAGAAGAGTTATGCCAATAAGAAGAGGCGACCGATGGAATTCCAAGTGGGCGACCGCATTATGCTGAAGGTGTCGCCGTGGAAAGGCATTATACGGTTCGGAAGACGAGGGAAGTTGAGTCCCTGTTTCCTCGGACCTTTCAAAGTGCTTAAACGGGTGGGTTTGCAAGCCTACCAGTTGGAACTACCACCAGAGTTGAGCAGAATACACAACAAGTTTCATGTTTGCTACCTCCGAAAATGTTTGGCGGTAGAAGACAACGTCATTCCCCTTTCAGAATTGAGGGTAGACGAAGGAAACCGTTGTGTGGAAGAACCCGACGCCATCTTAGAGAGAAAGTCTAAGAAGTTGCGTCACAAAGAGGTCACTTTGGTCAAGGTATAGTGGAAGCATCACCGGGGAGCAAATGTTACGTGGGAAGCCGAGGAGGATATGAAGCGAAGATATCCTCACCTTTTTGTATAGTTGGGATTTCGGGGACGAAATCATTCCCAAGTCGGGGAGGATTGTAACACCCCGAATTTTCGTTTGGTTTTGCAAGGGTTGTTATAAAGAAATGAAGTTGAGGTTTCTGTCCGTGCGCCCTCCTTCAGGAAAAACGCACAGGTCGTACGCAAGGATCTAGGTGCGAGGCAGTGGAAAACGCACGGGCCGTGCGCCCTCCCCTTTGGAAAACGCACGGGCCGTGCGCTGTGTTGGGATTCGTGCAATGCTTGGCTGAAATATCTCATTTTGGGTTGATTTCTTTGTAAACTCATATATTCTCTCTCTCTCCTCCTTTTTCTCTCTTTTTCTCTTTCAATCTTCAAAGGTTCGTTTGGTTGCTAGTTTTCGGTGTTTCTAGCGAGGGGTCGGTGTTTTAAGCTTCACCTCTACGTCGTGATCGTTATCTGGTTTTCCGGGTTTTATTCTGAAAACCTATCGGTGAGTTCCTACTACCATTTTACAAACTTTATACATGTCAAAACTCTTATTTGCGAAATCTAAAGTATTTCTACGGTATGATTTTATGCTCTCTACATTTTGTCATAAATGAAGTTTTTGGTGATTCTCGGGGTTCCCGGTCAGATTTGACTAAAATGACTGGTTCCACCTTATTAAAAGTAAAATGATGTTTTACTTGTACATTATGTGGTTACATGAAAAGAATGTTTATGAACTCATTTTGATGATTTTCATTCTTACCAGAAGTTGAACTTGGAGTAGCATTTTGTTTATAAAATGTACTTATACCATATATTTATTTATGGTTGGTCATATATGTTGTTGTGACGAGTCCTTACCATTACTAGTGGATCCCTAGGTTTTGGAATAGATTGTTTTGTTGGGAGGTAATATTCCCCATTTTGTAACTATGGATCACATGTTCCTCGGGGGCAACTTGGTACGGTTATGTGAGGCCGGATACTAGCCATGGTTCATGGTGATCCTAGTGAAGGAGTATACATTGGTTTCCCTTGGGAGCGCGATCTCACCTCGTAGCACGGACTCTGGGTTCATTGCTGAGGACTCCAAGTGTTTAGCTCATAACTCGGATTTGTGGTCTACTTTGTGTTACACCACTATCCTTGGTAAAATGGTCCTTTTATCACCGTTTAAGCGTTTTGGACCGAAGAGGCCCGGTTGTGGCGAAATGTTATCTTTACGAACTAAACCTTTATGAAAAGATTTCTTTATGATACTGATGTTTATATCTTTCGAGCTTTATAAACTGTATGTTCTCACCAGGCTTTAAAGTCTGACACTTTTTCTCAAATGATGTGTATAACAGGTTTCCATTAGCGGTGGGTGCCGGGGTTTTTGGAGAGACGAGTTTTGAGTCTCGAGGTTTTTGGAGATATTTTTGTATTGATGCTAGGCATTGTTAAGTTCCATTCTTTTGATGAAATCCTTGTATAGGGTTGTATAGTCTAAAGGACTGATCCCATTTATGGAAGTTAATGGATTTAGTTTCGTCTTTTGTCAGGTTTTCCATGTTTTATTTTACTCTGATTTTTAGGGTGTTACATTCATAATCGTTAGAAGCAACTAATCCCAACAATGCACGAATAGATGTATGTTTAACAATGGGTGAATAAATATCAATATAGTCGATACCTGACATTTGACTGTAGCCCTTAGCAACCAAACGAGCCTTGTACCTTGGCTTATCACCCGGATTAACGACCTCCTTGAGCTTATACACCCACTTGCACTTAACTGGCTTCTTGCCTTTCAGAGTCGAGACAAGATCTCAAGTGCCATTCTTGTGCAATGATTCCATTTCACTGTGCATAGCAACCATCCAACTATCCGAGTCTGCAACCGTAATAGCCTCATCATAGCACGTAGGCTCTAGCATAGACTCGATATCTTCAACAACTGTAAGGGCATAAACAACACACTCGGCATGAATATACCTCCTAGGAGGCACAATATATCTCTGTGGCCTATCTCTTGCAATAGATGGACTAGGAACAGGTGGTGAAGATGGTGAGGAGGTGTCTCCATCCACATGTTCACTAGTCGGAACAGATGTAGGCTGATCACCAGTGCCTGGTGTAGAAACTGGTGAAGAGACTGGTGTAATGGTAGATGATGCCGTCAACTCCACCTCAACTTGAGATGTCTTCTTACTTGCTTAAGATGGTTTCTCAACAGTAGATGTCGAGATAGTAGCTTGATGGATCATGGAAGTCTCATCAAAAGTCACATCTTTTGAAACAATTACTTTCCTTAGCTCAGAACTCCATAACTTGCCTTTCAACCCAGTTTATATCCAAGAAACACACACTTCAAAGCTCTCAGCTCTAGCTTCCCGTTGTCAACTCGTGCATACGTCGGGCAACCAAATGGTTTCAAAACTGTGTTATAAGCAGTCTCACCGAACCAAAGCTCAAACAGGGTCTTCTTCTCAATGGCTCGAGAAGGTGACCGATTGATCACAAAACAAGTGGTAGAAGCTGCCTCTGCCCAAAAGGACTTTGGTAACTTAGAATGGGAACCTTCTCGAGAATCGTGTGGTTCATCCTCTCGACCACACCATTTTGCTACGGAGTGTGAACCATCGTGCGGTGTCGAGTAATGCCTTCCTTTCGACAGTAGGCATTGAAATCCTTTGAGCAAAACTCAAGACCATTGTCGGTGCGCAAATACTTTATCTCCGTACCCGACTGCTTTTCAATCATCACCTTCCAATCTCTAAACGTAGAAAACACATCTCCTTTATGCTTTAAAAAGAAAGACCATACATTTCTCGAAAAGTCGTCAATGATCGTAAGCATATAAAAAGCTCCACCTACGGAAGTAACCCGAACCGGTCCCCATAAATCCGAGTGGATGTAGCCGAGCCCTTTCATCGTGTGTTTGCCACTCAAAAATCTCACCCGTTTCTACTTGCCATAAATACATTCTTCACAAAACTCTAGCTCAACAACTTTGTCGACTCCAAGAAGCCCTCTTTGACTCAATTCGAACATGCCATGAAAACTCATATGGCCGAATCGAAGATGCCATAAACGCGATTGATCCATATCTGAAGAACCCTTTGAAACAACTGTTGCATCCATCGGTAACTGTCTGACCATTCAAAATGTAAAGGTTTGAGGTCTTACGATTTGCCTTCAAAATATTTGTATCACCTCTAAACACCCGGAGTTAGCTCTTCTTGCCAACAAATTCATATCCATTTTCTTCAAGAGAACTAAGGGATAGAAGATTTCGCCTAAGATCGGGAACATACTTGACATTCCCCAAAGTTCTGATAACTCCGTCAAACATCCGAATTCTAACTGTGCCCTGTCCTTTGATCAAACATGTAGAATCATTGCCCATCAAACCGAGCCATGGTCAACGTCCTCATATGTATGAAATCAATCCCTATTGGGACACATGTGGAACGTACATCCGAAATCAAGAATCCACGCATCCGAAAGTGATGATCCATCTTCGGATACAATAAGAAGTTCCCCATCAGAATCAACCTCGGCCACATCGGCTTCACTAGAACCGGAAACATGCTTACCCTTTACGGTCGCTTTCTCTTTCTCTTTGTTCTTCAACTTGTAACATTCTTTAATTACATATCCTTTCTTGTGACAGTAATTGCAGAATTTTCGCTTTGTATTTGATTTGGATCTCGCCTTACCGGAGGAAGATGAGCCTATCTTGAATGTACGGCCTCTCATATTTAGACCTTCGGCTTTCGCTTCAGAACCACCATTCGTGATTTGTCTCATTTTCTCCTTCGAATCCAAAGCAGTAATCACATCATCCAACACAAGTGTATCACGACTATACATGATCGTGTCACGAAAATGACTATAAGAATCGGGCAACGATGACAACAAGAACAATGTCAAATCATCACCTTCATACTTCACATCCATATTCTCTAAGTTGCAGACCAACTCTTTAAATGTGGACAAATGACTAGACAATGAACTACCTTCTGCCATCTTGAGATAAAACAAACGTTGCTTCAAGTGTAATTTGTTCGGTAGACTCTTCATCATCAACAATTGCTCCAATTTCAGCCATAAAGTCGTCACCAAAGTTTCCTTCAACACATCTTGCAACACATCGTGAGATAAGTGTAAACGGATTTGAGATTGTTCCTTCAAATCCTTCTTTCTCTTCTTGTCGGCGGTCCAAGTCGCCAGCATTCTATCAACGCCCAAAAGTGCCTCATCAAGTTCTAATTGAATTAGAACATCCTTCATTTACACTTGCCATATTGGAAAGCGAGTATTCCAATCAAGCTTTGGAATATCGAACTTCACTGAAGTCATAATGTAAACCAACGATAAATAATCCCACACGAATCAATACTCAAACCCGGAAGCTCTGATACCAATTGTTGTAAAAATCGAACCCTAAACGTTCCGATAACCAACCCAAAATTGATACTCCAAATTAGAACCGTATTGATTCAAGCGGGAAGACGGAAATTATTTACCGAAAACTTCGACGAACAAATAACCCAAACAATTGAAAAACCCAACACACGTATGAAAATAAGTGCAGAAAATTAAATGAAGAAAAGACGACACCGTATTTACGTGAAAACCCCAAAACGGGAAAAACTAGGGGCGGAGGAGGCCACCGAGAAGTTCACTATCACGATGATGAAGTACAATACTTGGAATAAAGATTACAATGGAGAATCAAAATACCCTTCGTCTAAATCTCTAGTCTGTGTATTAATTCTAGAGAGAAATTCTATATATTTGTTTAGAGAGAGAGAGTGAGTGCTGACTTGATTATTGGAAGAAAACCATATATGTTGCGAATGAGAAACCATTGTCCCATGATCTCCATGGTCACGTGATCCCCACATGGAGAAGCAAAGAGAAATGAAAAGGACCGTCCAAAACATACAGTGCTCGACGTGGCTTGAATGTGGCTTGGATGAGAAGAAAGTAGCGATAAAGTCAACCGCGTGATTATTTACGTTTGCCTTCACACAGTGTCCAATGAGAGTTTTAAGTGAGTTGGAGTAGTAACAAACTAGCATCAAAGTTACGTTAGGCACTGTTTTGGTTTATTTTTCCTTTGACTTTGGAGACAAAATTCAACAAAAAAAATGATAATAGAAGACAAGCTATTGAAGTTTGAAAAAGGTAATAAAAGGTCATTATAGTAAGATTATGTTTCAGAAATTAAGAATATCTTCAACTGTTATGCTATAGTTTTTTTTAAACTAGAGTATAAAAAGTTAAAATCTATAAACAAAATTACATCAAACTCCAACAACTACTCTATTTTAGCAATTCTATCATTAATTATATTAATAAAAAAATTTATACTCTCCTAAGCACACAACTTCAATGTCTCCTATTGGTATAAAAGAATTAAATATTATTTCTCTCTTTTCAATATGGAATTTTAGATATTTCTCCAAATTTGGAGATTTATTTTCTCTCTCTTATTTTCTCTATTTTAGCATATAATATAGCATAGTTGTTGAAGCAAAAAAATTGTTAAAATCTCACTTTTTTCTATTTTAGCATAGCCATTGGAGATGCTCTAACTGATAAGCTAACTGGCAACTAATGAATAAGTTATGTTTGACAAAAACTAGCTGGTCAATTACAATATTTCATAATATAATTAAAACAAATTTATTGTATTATAATATGTTAATACAGACAAGATAGTAAGGAAAAATTAAAATATATAATATGTTAATTAGAAGAATTTAAAATTTCTTTTTATAGATATACTACAAATTTTAAATTTGTTAAAATAAATTTTAGAAAAAATCTACATTAACTTATAATTTTAAATAATCTGATATAAATAAAAATAAATAATTGAATAATAATTAAAAAAATAATAGTAATTGATAACTACTCTATATTGACTAATATCAAAAAAAATATAAAGATAATTAATATGATTAACAATAATTCTAAATAATTAAAAATTAACATCAATGTAATTAAAATTTCAATTAGTACTAATTAACTTTTATTTATAATTAATAGAGTAAACTCTAATTTTGGTCCTTGAGGTATAGTGAAAAGTTTGAAAATGGGACCTGTACTTTGATAAGTCTAAAAATAATCCTTGTTGTTTGTATTTTGATTTGAAAATGGTCTTTGATCATTAACACCGTTAAAAAATGTGTGTTAAACAAAGGGCATCGTTGTCTTTTTCTAACTAAAATAAAATATTATTATATTATTTAATATATATATGTATAGGTGTGAAATATACATACACAGTGTAAAATCACAGGGCCTTCATGTCCAACTCCGATGAACCTTCTTTATTTCTTCCCCAACTCCATTGAACCTCTTCATTCACTCTTGTGTCTTGTCTCCCTGAAAAACAACCGAATCTCACAGTGCATCTATTTTTTCTGAAGATGGCGTATTCCTCTTCGATGGATGCACCAGGCACCGTTAGATGACTGATGGATTTTTTGTGATGGTAAGAATCAATAAAGGTTGTAAAGTAAAAAGGACCATCTCAAATTGTAGAAGACAAAACTTGGAAAAAGGGAAGCTTGGATTGGAAAAAGGGAAACCTATAAAAAGGCCCACCTCAAATTACAGGGACGTGAGTTTTATAAATTAGCAAGACAAACCCTTGAAAAAATTACAAATGACATAACAAATTGAAAAAAAAAATGAAAATGCCTTTAAGTTAACGAACTTTTAAGCGGTTGTTAACTGAGAGACCTGATCCAAAACAAAAATGAAACCACAGTGACTGTACTTGTAATTATTTTACTTAAGGGACCCAATCCAAATTTTCACCAAACCACAGGGACGAAATTTGTAATTTACTCTTAAAAATATTAATCTTTACTGTATTATAAAGATGACATCTTAAAAACAAGTCTTAAAGCTTAATGTACAGCTATTTAATGCTAATTACTTAAAAAACAACCATTAAAGCTGTATGTACTACACTTAATACTATTTATTAATTTTCAATCATTATCTCTAACCATTTTAACTCTCCTAAAATCATTTCCCACTTTAACTCCCCTAAAATAACTTTCAGCATAATTAAATATAGAATAAAAATCAAAATTTAAATATAAAAATATAAAATATAATTAAAAAAATCTAACAGAATATTTTATAAAAAAAATTATATTATTAAACCAAAATAAATTACATTATATTATTAAGTCTAAATTAAACAAATTTATATAAAAAAATCATTATCAATCTCTCACAACCAACCAAAATCGTAATGTAAATCGACAAAAAATAGAAAATAAAATGAAACATTAAAATCGTAATGTATCTAGCAGCATTGCTCGAGTACACTTCTAGTTAATATTAATTAAGGTATAACTGAAATAAGTCGCAAGAAACTACTCATAAGCTAATGTACATTCAAACATGTACTAAAAAATAAGCTAATTTATAATATCATTTATTTTTTACCAAATGATGCCTAAAATGGTGAAAATCATAAAAACTAAGCTATGACGAAATTTTGTGTTATGGTAAAAAAAAAAAAAAAAAATACAATTATAACATTTGCACATCCATCTTCAATTATGTATTGTTTTCTTTTATACTTTTAAACTTATAATTAAATTGAGGGGTTGAATGTTTTCCCCTCAAATTTGGTATAATTATATCAAATTAAAAAGTTAGGTGGACTCTTTTAAAGTTTTTATTACAGATAATCATTAAAATAATGCCAATATTAGAGAGTTATTTGTTTGATTTTAAACATTTTATAGAAAACCAAAATTACCTAAAATAGTTTTAAGTGCAGTGTATGTATATCAATATTTAATAGGTAAATTATATGTGGTTTAAATGTCTTATTTTAGCAATAATAGCATTTCGGCATTTTACAAGTAACTCATAAAATATAAATGTTCTTAGTTTGTTAGTTATTTTTTATATGTTAAATGAAACTTTGTTTCCATATATTCATTTCTTGTTGAGTTAGATTTTTTTTAGAAAAGCAGAACATTTTAATACCTCAATCAACCACTACACGATAGCAATTAACAAACCACATGGCCACACCAATATCCCCAACCAATAGGCAATCCAGTAGAGCATAGCTTACTAGAAATAAACCTACGCTACTAATCAACCAGAACAAACAGTAACTATCGGCCTAGCTGCAGCCTCTTACCCTCTTCCGTTGCGACACCGATCTTTATTACACCGAGACATCCATCTGCAGAGGGAAACATGCAGTGCAGTGTCTGTTTCGGTTCAGCTTTGTTGGCTTTATGTCGTCGCTATGGGTTATGCAAGCCACCGATTCCATTCCATCTTCCTGCCACGACACCTTCTCGAGACCCATTCAAAGCTTTTCCGTTGGAATTCAAAGAATAGGTCTGCCACTTTTC
Source organism: Arctium lappa (assembly GCA_023525745.1). Classification (NCBI taxonomy): domain Eukaryota; kingdom Viridiplantae; phylum Streptophyta; class Magnoliopsida; order Asterales; family Asteraceae; genus Arctium; species Arctium lappa. Next base: position 19,282,464 of record CM042048.1, on the reverse strand, counting down.
TTTTGTCCTCTTTGTAGATGACCCGGTTCCGGTGATTCCAAATTAGATAGAGGAAGCTCCATACCATTTCTTTCCAAAGAGGTGGTTTATCATTACTATCCACCATTTTGTTGAGCGACTCGACCCTTCCATTGTCCACATTCCACCACCGCGCTACTCCTTCCCACAGCTTTGAAACCTCTTCACATTCGACCAAAGCGTGTTTAACTGTCTCTACCACTTTCTCGCATCTTGGGCATAGTATTGACGGAATATCCAACCCCATCTTGTCCAACACTTCTTTACACGGAAGCCTTCCAAGTCTTGTCCTCCACATAAAGATGTTCACCTTTTTCGGAACCCACGTTGACCATTCCATTTCACATGTTTGCTCTCCATCCACCGCCAAACCTTCCTCAATAAAAGTTTTGAGTTCTTGAACCGTAAACTCGCCACTTTCACCAAGCATCCATTTGTATTTGTCTCTCATGCTCGCTTTTGGGGCCCAATCTTCCACAAGGCCTATTAACGAATCCAATTCTCCCTTCTCTCTCCCCCTAGGTTCCCTTCTCCACGACCACTTCCACGCCCATTTGCCTTCTACCCACTCCCGTCTATCCGCAATTGTCGCATCTTTCTTTGTCTCTAACCTCCATAATCTCTTGAACTTTTCCTTTAGAACTTCATTCCCTATCCACCTATCCACCTATCCGGCCATAATGATGTCTCACTCCCACTAGCTCCCTACCTCTTTCCCAAACGAAGCAACCAAGTTTACACCCACTTTATCTAGGTCATCCTTTATTTTAATGATGTTACTCCAAACCGAACCCCCCTCCCTTGAACCACCTACTCTTCTCCTTGATACCACCCCCTTCCGATAAATGCTCTCCACTACTTTTACCCACAACGCATCTCTCTCTCACAAAGAAACCGCCACCACCACTTTGCCAACAAACCCCAATTAGAAGCACGAAGGCTTCCCACACCAACCCCCCCCCCCTTTGAGATCCCTTACCACTTTTGCCCATTTGACCCATGCCACCCCTTTAGAGTTTGAACCATTCCCCCCTCCCTAAAAGAAGGAACTTCTCACCCTCTCTAGCTCTCTAATCACTCCACTCGGGGCACGAAAAAGCGAAAAAAGTACAAAGATAAACTATCGAGTACGGATTTTACCAATGTATGTCGACCTCTGAATGAAATCAATCTTGCTTTCCAAGCCGCCAATTTGTTTTTCATTTTTTCAACCGCCTCCTTCCAATTAGCTATTTTGTTCATTACCGCACCTACCGGGAGCCCAAGGTACATAAAGGGTAAGGACCCATGCCCACATCCGATTCCTCGCGCCCATGCTTATGCTTCATCTTCCCCCACGCCGACACCATAGAGCTTGCTTTTACTAATGTTGATCTTTAATCCCGTTGCCTCATAAAAGCATTGAAGAATCTTCATTAGATTTTTAAGATTCCTTGTACTTATTGAAAACAGGATGACTTCAAGAGAAGCACTTGCTATTGGAACTGATGTGAAACCACCGGTTTTATTCAAAGGAGAGTACGAACAGTGGAAGGATCGCTTTCTGGACTTCATTGATCGTAATGACTTGGGAGATTATATCAGATTATCTCTGAAGGAAGGTGTCATGAAACCCCCCACCAATATCTTATCTACTGAGGGAGAGAATAGGGAAGAAATTGTTAACAGAGAATATCCACTGGCTTTGGAAGAATATACTGATGAGCAGAAAAGAACAGTCAAAGCTGATAGATTGTGTAACACCCGCTATTTTGGAGTTGGGTGAAAAGTTGACTTTTACCCAAAGTTCAAGGGGATAAAGTGTAACTTGGATTATATAAATATAAAACATATTTCAGATAATTTCCAAATATCAATCTGACTTCTAAGAAATCAGAGAGAGAGAGAGAGAGAGAGAGAGAGAGAAGGAAGCAGGGAGAAGGGTCGATAGATTTTCTCCAAAACAAGGTACGATTCTAGCTTAAAGCTTTGATCTAAGTGTTATCTGCCGTATAGAATCTCGTTGTTAAGGTTTTTAACCGTTTAATTTCGAGATCTACGTATTTTGGGTTTGGATCTGGGTTCTGTAAACGTCCCATCATAATAAGACCGGGAAGATGGTTTTGATCGGGTTCAACCGGTACTAGGTTCGACCGGTGCTTGGTTCGACCGGTGCTTGGTTCGACCGGTGTTGGGCTCAACCGGTACTGTGTTTCAGCAGTGGGTTGTGTTTGAATTCGGGAATCGTAGGTCAGTAAGTTGTCTTTATTTTTGGCTTACCGATCTATCGGTGTTGTCGTAGGAAGCGATCATAGGAAGCAGTCTATAAGCAGGAAGAAATCTGAGGTGAGTCATTTAGTTAAATCAGTCTGTATTACGAAAGTTATGTGATAAATGTGTCTATTTAAATGTGGAAAATCTTGTTGTAATACGACTTATTATTTGTTGGGTAATGCTTTCTAAAATCTCAATCATTTCAAGAATCAAGATTTATGGAATTGAACCATTTTTCATATGAATTACCTGTATATTTGATTTAATATGAGTATGCTCTGAAATAACATGCTTTGGCTTTGAGTCTTAGTGCAATGGATCCATAGGCACTGTGTCCCTATGTCCCCAGTTTTGGGCATTTGGTTCACGCTTTAGCACGGAATAGGCATCAGGTTGCCATGATAAGTAAGGTGTGGGCCTATACGGTCGGGCAGCGTCTCATGGTGCAGTAAGGTGTAATTCCATTATGTGCTTGGGTTCCCCCTGTTTTGGGAACTCCCAAGAATAGATCCAGAGGGGTTGACTTAGTGTTTTGAGCAACAGATCTAGAGGGGTTGAGCTCGTTATGTGATTTGGTGTTATTTGTACCATGTTTAAATCACTAATGGTTTATTTGATTTCTTGACTTAGCTCATGGCTATACTCACCGCGTGACATCGATTTGGGTTTAGTACTCTTTTCTTATTGGCTTGTTATGACTAGGCTTTAGCCTAACACTTGCTCTTGATTTTCATGTGGCAGGTCATCTTAGCAGTGGGGCTCGCCGGGACTGAGGGAGCGACCTTGGGGTCGTGAGTGGTCTTTTGAGGATATCTAGTGACCATCGTCCTGCGATTTTTGGAAGATATATTTTAGAAGGATAGCGACACCCGACCGTGATCTAGTTAATCAATTGTAGATTAGTAGGTTGTCGTTGTATGCTTCATTTATTGACCGTGTTTATGTCTAACCCATACTCCGTTGGATTAACATTGTATTTTGGGATTGTAATACCTTATTCCGCAAGTTTAGTCTATTGCAGAATTTCGATTTTTATTTCCGCAAATTTTTAGGGTGTTACAAGTTGGTATCAGAGCCTTGGTTTAAGTGAATTAGGTATGACTGTAAGATGACTAGACTTAAGCCGAAACTATTAAGCTATGACTTGTGAGATGGGGTGGACTTTCTAAGATAGGATGGTCTTAGGGTTAACGGAAACTTGCACAAATTGAAAGTTGTAATAACGGTAATAAGAACTCTTACGTATTATATGTTCATAATTTCACTTAGCTAACGTTATTATGAAACTGTTTTACGTAGGCATACTTAAATTACTGTTGTTATAATAATTGATAAGTGTGGTAGTACGTTCTCTGTGTTTCCGAAATCCTTATCCCGTTCTTTTGCATGATTGCGTTCAACAGAACCATGGTTAATACCAGAAATCGTCCGGTAGGCCAGGAGGCCGATATACCTACGGCCGACCATCCGCTGGTGACTGTAGTGGGGGAAACAGTGCGTGTGAGTAATGTGCCGGGTGGAGGACCCGAGCACATACCTCGACATAATTTGGAGGCTGCGGAGCCTATTATCGAGGAAGTGACGGCAGAGACGAGAATGATGGATCATATGATGTTGGCCATGAATAGGGCCATGGCACAACAGCAGGAAGTATTCTTGAAACTCCTCGAGGACCGAGACGCTAACTACCGTAGGCCCGAAACGGTTAGCAAAAATGTGATTGTTGCAGGATCTGGGGGTACTGGACCTGTAATTTCCCCTGTGGTGACTGCAACCCTGGGTGTCAGACGAGCGGCGCAGACTTGCACATTCAAAGCTTTTCTGGGTTGCCGACCCCCAGAATTTAAAGGCTCGGACAATCCCCTAGATTGTATGGCCTGGGTTCGAGAAATGGAACAAGACTTTCGCTCAAGCGAATGTGGGGAGGAGCAGAGGGTTATCTTTGGTTCCCAAATGTTGCGGGGTATAACTCTTACTTGGTGGGACGTGTACTCTGCTTCGCTTGAGCCGACAGTTCTGGACCAACTGTCTTGGTCTACCTTTAAAGAGAAACTGCTAGAAGAGTACTGTAACGAGAGGTCGTTGGACCGAATCAAGGATGAATTTTAGAACTTGAAGAAGAGAGGTATGTCTGTGAGGGAATACAACCGCCTCTTCATGGACAAGCTGGGTTTTGTGGGACGTCTGGTCCCGACAGAGAAAGATAAGATCAAGGCTTACATCAAAGGTCTCCCATCGGACATGATGTCAATGGTACGTGTGACAAAGACCTCCACCCTTCGGGAGGCAATGGAAGAAGCTCAACTCATGGAGGATGCTTACAGCCTCGGAAGGGATCAAAGTAGTCGCCAAGTCGAGAAGAGGAAATGGGAGGGAAGCTCGATGCCCTCAAAGAAACCTTTCTATGCCAACAGCAGTGCTCCGCGGAGAGCCGATCCTAGACGTGAGGCCAAGTGGTGCTCCAAGTGCCGAAGCAAGCATTTCGGCCCATGCAACTTTGTTCCCGGAATGTGCTACAAGTGTGGAAAGACGGGTCACACGTTCTAAGAATGCCCTCTTAAGGGGAAAATATGTTTCGAATGTAAGGAACCGAGGCACGTAAGGGCGGAGTGCCCAAAACTCAAGACTGGGGGTTTTGGCGGGAAGAAGATGGAACCTCCGCGGTCGACTGGAAGGGATTTCCAGATGTCATCAGAGGAAGCTAAAGCATCAACCGACGTGGTGTCGGGTACATTTTTTCTAAATTCCGTACCTACGCGTGTGTTATTTGATTCTGGTGCTAGCTACTCGTTCATATCCGATTTGTTCTGTCAAAGGCTTGCCATGTCTAAGAGTATGCTAGAGAATGCTGTTGTGGTAGAAATAGCAAATGGAGGTCAAGTTTTAATTCATAATATCCTTAGAGATTTCATCTTAGAGCTTAAGGGAAAGAAATTTTCCATTAACTTATTACCAATGCAAATTGGCGGATTCGATGTGGTTGTGGGTATGGACTGGTTATCTAAGAACCGGGCTGAAATTGTATGTTCCAAGAAAATGATTCGTTTACCTGTGGTAAACGGAGAAGCGACAATAATCTACGGCGAAGGAAGGAAAGGCGATGTGGCGATTATTTCGGTAATCAAAGCTAGGAAGTGTTTGGCGAAAAGATGTTTATCTTTCCTGGCTTATGTTATCGATACCAAACTCGGCCAACGGAGACTGGAAGATGTTAGGGTGGTGCGCGAGTTTCCCGATGTGTTTCCGGAAGACTTGCTCGGATTGCCTCCCGATCGTGTTGTGGACTTTCATATCGACCTCATTCCAGGAGCGACTCCTATTGCTCGAGCTCCTTATCGTTTGGCTCCTACCGAAATGCAAGAGATGGTGGTTCAACTTCAGGACCTTCTCGAGAAAGGTTTCATCCGACCGAGCTCGTCACCTTGGGGAGCTCCGGTCCTGTTTGACAAGAAAAAGGATGGTGCAATGAGAATGTGTATCGACTACAGGGAACTGAACAAAGTGACAGTAAAGAACAGGTATCCACTTCCGAGAATCGACGATCTATTCGATTAGCTTCAGGGAGCAGGTTGTTTCTCAAAGATCGATCTTCGATCGGGGTATCACCAAGTGAAGGTAGCAAAGGGCGACATCCCAAAGACAGCATTTAGAACTCGCTATGGGCACTACGAGTTTATGGTGATGCCATTCGGCCTAACCAACGCACCGACAATATTCATGGACTTTATGAACCGAGTGTGTCGACCGTTCCTCAACAAATCGGTAATCGTGTTCATCGATGACATCCTAGTTTACTCCAAGAACGAAGAAGGGCATGAGCAACATCTCCGTGAAGTGTTGGATGTTTTAAGGCGGGAAAAACTTTACGCGAAATTTTCAAAGTGCGACTTTTGGCTCCCAGAGGTTCAGTTTTTGGGGCATGTGGTTTCAAAGGAAGGAGTAAAAGTGGATCCCGCAAAGATAGAGGCGATGACGAATTGGGAACCTCCCAAGAATCCGGCTGAAATCCGAAGTTTCCTAGGCTTGGCAGGGTACTACCGGAGATTCATTGAAGGCTTCTCAAAGATAGCCTCATCGTTGACGGCCTTGACCCGAAAGAACGTGAAATTTGTGTGGACCGAGAGGCAAGAAGAGGAGTTCCGCACCTTACAAAAGAAGGTTTGTGAAGCTCCTATCCTATCTTTACCTGATGGGACGGAAGACTTTGTGGTATACAGCGATGCGTCGAAGATGGGTTTGGGTTGTGTCCTGATGCAAAGAGGGAAGGTGATCGCTTACGCTTCAAGGCAACTTAAAGTGCACGAAGTCAACTACCCTACTCATGACTTGGAATTGGCAGCAGTGGTGTTTGCACTGAAGTTGTGGCGACACTACCTTTACGGTACGAAGTGCACTCTTTATACCGATCACAAGAGTCTGAGGCATATCTTTGATCAAAAAGAACTAAACATGAGGCATCGGAGATGGTTGAAGTTGTTGAAGGATTATGACTGCGAGTTGCTCTACCATCCGGGTAAGGCAAACGTTGTTGTCGACGCTTTGAGTCGGAAAGTCTGCGGAGAAAATTCTCGTGCTACCTTTGCACGGATTGAATTAACTTCAACACTCATTGACAGAATCAAGGAATCGCAAGCCGAAGCCTTGCTTGGGGAAAATCGCAAAGGAGAAGTCATGGCAAAACAACACCTTTTGCTGACTGAAGATAGTCGAGGGGTGAAACTTTTCAATGGGCGAATTTGGGTACCTAAGATTGGGGGTAATAGAGAACTTCTTCTCGAAGATGCCCACAAGTCAAAATACTCCATTCACCCAGGAAGCACGAAAATGTATAGAGATTTGAAATTGCATTATTGGTGGCCAATCATGAAGCTTGATGTGGCACGCTACGTGGAACACTGTGTAACTTGTTTGCAAGTGAAAGCTGAACACCAAAGACCTTACAGAAGTTTGCAATCCTTGGAAATTCCGGAGTGGAAATGGGATCACATCACGATGGATTTGGTGACAAAGCTACCAAGGACCTTGAAAGGTCACGACGCCATTTGGGTAATAGTAGACCGCTTGACCAAAAGCGTTCACTTCTTGGCCATGCGGGAGACCTTGCCAATGGATAAATTGGCGAAGTTGTACATCGATGAAGTAATTTCCCGACACGGTGTGCCGCTATCTATTGTCTCTGACCGGGATAGTCGGTTCACGTCGCATTTTTGGGACGGTTTACAAAAGGAATTGGGTACATGTGTGAAGTTGAGCACAACCTACCATCCTCAAACTGACGGCCAGAGCGAGAGGACAATACAGACTCTGGAAGACATGTTAAGATCGTGTGTGGTCGACTTTGGGGGTAGTTGGGATACGTACTTGCCTTTGGTAGAGTTCGCGTACAATAATAACTACCACTCGAGTATAGGAATGGCACCGTTTGAAGCGTTATACGGTCGCAAGTGTCGAACTCCCGTATGTTGGCTCGAGGCGGGGGAAAAGCAGTTCGCCGGACCTGAAATTGTGCAAGAAACGGCGGACAAGGTGAAGGGCATCCGCGAACGTATGAAGGCGGCCCAAGATCGACAGAAAAGTTATGCCGATAAGAAAAGACGGCCCATGGAATTCCAAGTGGGAGATCGGGCTATGTTGAAGGTGTCCCCTTGGAAGGGAATTATTAGATTTGGGAAACGTGGGAAGTTGAGCCCCCGTTTCCTTGGACCGTTCACTGTGACTAAGCGGGTAGGACTTCAAGCTTATCAACTGGAACTTCCACCAGAGATGAAGGGAATTCATAACACGTTCCACGTGTAGGAAAGTGTCATCCCACTCTCTGAAATCAGAGTGGATGAGGGAAATCGTTCCGTTGAAGAACCTGAGGCGATTTTGGAAAGGAAGACGAAGAAGCTTCGTCACCGGGAAGTCACATTGGTCAAAGTTCAGTGGAAGCACAATAGGGGTGCCAATGTGACTTGGGAAGCGGAAGAGGACTTGAAGCGGAGGTACCCTCACCTCTTTCCATAACCGAGATTTCGAGGACGAAATCTTCTCCAAGTTGGGGAGGATTGTAACACCCGCTATTTTGGAGTTGGGTGAAAAGTTGACTTTTACCCAAAGTTCAAGGGGATAAAGTGTAACTTGGATTATATAAATATAAAACATATTTCAGATATTTTCCAAATATCAATCTGACTTCTAAGAAATCAGAGAGAGAGAGAGAAGGAAGTAGGGAGAAGGGTCGATATATTTTCTCCAAAACAAGGTACGATTCTAGCTTAAAGCTTTGATCTAAGTGTTATCTGCCGTATAGAATCTCGTTGTTAAAGTTTTTAACCGTTTAATTTCGAGATATACGTATTTTGGGTTTGGATCTGGGTTCTGTAAACGTCCCATCATAATAAGACCGGGAAGATGGTTTTGATCGGGTTCGACCGGTACTTGGTTCGACCGGGACCGGTGCTTGGTTCGACCGGTGCTTGGTTCGACCGGTGTGGGGTTCAATCGGTGTTGGGCTTGACCGGTATTGTGTTTCAGCAGTGGTTTGTGTTTGAATTCGGGAATCGTAGGTCAGTAAGTTGTCTTTATTTTTGGCTTACCGATCTATCGGTGTTGTCGTAGGAAGCGATCATAGGAAGCAGTCTATAAGCAGGAAGAAATTTGAGGTGAGTCCTTTACTTAAATCAGTTTGTATTACGAAAGTTATGTGATAAATGTGGAAAATCTTGTTGTAATACGGCTTATTATTTGTTGGGTAATGCTTTCTAAAATCTCAATCATTTCAAGAATCAAGATTTATGGAATTGAACCATTTTTCATATGAATTACCTGTATAATTGATTTAATATGAATATGCTCTGAAATAACATGCTTTGGCTTTGAGTCTTAGTGCAATGGATCCATAGACATTGTGTCCCTATGTCCCCGGTTTTGGGCATTTGGTTCACGCTTTAACATGGAATAGGCATCGGGTTGCCGTGATAAGTAAGGTGTGGGCCTATACGGTCGGGCAACGTCTCATGGTGCAGTAAGGTGTAATTCCATTATCTGCTTGGGTTCCTCCTGTTTTGGGAACTCCCAAGAATAGATCTAGAGGGGTTGACTTGGTGTTTTGAGCAACAGATCTAGAGGGGTTGAGCTCGTTATGTGATTTGGTGTTATTTGTACCATGTTTAAATCACTAATGGTTTATTTGATTTCTTGACTTAGCTCATGGCTATACTCACCGCGTGATATCGATTTAGGTTTAGTACTCTTTTCTTATTGGCTTGTTCTCACTAGGCTTTAGCCTAACACTTGCTCTTGATAGCGACACCCGACCCTAATCTAGTTAATCAATTGTAGATTAGTAGGTTGTCGTTGTATGCTTCATTTGTTGACCGTGTTTATGTCTAACCAATTCTCCGTTGTATTAACATTGTATGTTGGGATTGTAATACCTTATTCCGCAAGTTTAGTCTATTGCAGAATTTCGAATTTTATTTCCGCAAATTTTTAGGGTGTTACAGATTGGCTAGATCATTCATACTACAAGGAATTCCTAATGGCTATATCATTCATTGATAGTTATAAAGCCACGGGCAAGGAGATGTGGGATCAACTAGAAAAGATGATGCTAAGATCCAAGATTGGCAACCAGCTCAAAGTCTCCAACTGTAACACCCGTAATCTCAGAATTTCTCCTCGATGGTAATACGGGAGTCGTTTGACTCTTGGAACGTAAAGGTATCGAGAAATCAGGTAAGTTTTGCAATGGAACCATCAGGAATCGAACCAGGCACGAAAAACACAAGAAATCAGGGTTGTTGAAGGGTCGCGGGTTGGTGCGCGACCCTGGGCCACGGCCCAGGCCGCGTAACACACTGGATCATATATTTAAGGATGCGGGCGACTTGCCCCGCGACTGAAAAGTCGCGGGCAAGGCCGCGGGATGCTATCTGGGGGTTTTAAACTCGATTTTAGGGATCCAACTTCATTTTCTCCTAACTTTCTCCTCCCAAACCCGATTTGAGTGATTCTTGAGCCTAGAGCCTCGTCTTTTGGAGCTTTTCAAGTAGATAAAGGGGTGCATTGAATATAATGGGTGAACCTAATAGCTTATGATCAAGGTAACCTACCCATCTTTCCATCTAAAAAGTTAGGGTTTGATGTTCTTCATCTTGTTTTGCATCCTTAGGGTTTGGTATAACTTTGAGAATCTTTGTGGTAAAGGATATGTAGAAAGCTTGGATCTAGTGGAAGGATCCAAGATCTCCTCATCTAAGGAACTCAAGTTTGTGGGTAAAACCTAGATTTAGTCTAAATCTAGCAAGGTGAGTTCTAGTTGCTTTGAAAAACTATATACATGTCAAAATGCATATATTTTGGGATTTGGAAAATATATCTATGGGTTTACCTTAGTTTTATAAGTTTTGTGAATATTTGTATACTTACACATTTTGTGCTATCAAACTCTTGAGAAATGGTTTACAATATTTTATGAAGTGGAGTCACTAAAAGGGGATTTTTGAACATATGTTACAAACACATTTTACATTTGATGTGTTTCATGGAAAATGAATATTTTCACATACTTGGGATGTCAAAGCTTTATGAGGGTTACTAAGTGTGTTTGGGGTGTTTTAGCATCAAACTGATATTCAAACCAACTAAAGGAGTTTTATTGGAACTATTAAAGAAATTAGGCAACATGAGAAGTTGCGTTTTATTTTGGTGAAAAGTTGGGTAAAATGGTGGTTTTGGCATTTTACTTTACTTATGAGTTTGAGATATCGATGCTTTAAACAATTTCGGCTTCAACGGCGTGAGTAAACAGAAACTATCATTTTGGACACTACGAGTATTTTGGGAAATTATGAATCCTATGGTTTTGGCCTTTGGCCAACGATACATTGGGGGAAATGCATATTTTGGGAAAATTATACTTCAACATATACAATCATAGTGGTTTTGCTTTCATTGTCAAACGTTTTACATTGGGGGAAATGCATACTCTAATGAATTTTGGGATGTTAACCGGTTTAAATGTGTAACACCCAAAAAATAGGGATAACAAAAATCCGAAAAACGGACATGCGGTATTTAAAATTGCCAAAGCAAGAGCCTCCCAAAAATGGGGAAAATACACAAACCTGTTTAAATACAATCGTAATTAAACGAATAATAAATAACAACCAACTAATCTAATTTTTATAACCAGAAAAGAGATTTCAATCAAGGGTGTCATTTATACACCCAAAGGATTCTCTACCAATAGTAAGTCCAAAAGCGATATTCCCAAATCTCTCACCCAAGCACTACGCCAGCTTAGGACCGATGCCGCTAAAACCTGAGATACACATCGACACCAAGCAAGTGTTAGGACAAAAAGCCTAGTGAGTTGAACAATAAGAAGCATGCATGAACAGTTACAATTCTTATCAGTAGTTAACCAGAGTTCAACAATGTGGAGTCAATAGGGGAGACCCATAGCACCAATCAAGTCCCACCCAAGAGTCGATATACCTTGATGCCCTTAACAAGGAACACCCCAAAGGCCCGACCCACCCGAAGACTATCGCTCAGAAAATTCCCCGAGTGGCGGAGGTCTAGGCATATACCATCACAGTGGAGCTCAAGACTATATCCTCCTAGTGTACTGACTTGGTTCGAACGGTGCTTGGTTCGACCGGTGTGGGGTTCGACCGGTGTTGGGCTCGACCGGTACTGTGTTTCAGCAGTGGGCTGTGTTTGAATTCGAGAATCGTAGGTCAGTAAGTTGTCTTTATTTTTGGCTTACCGATCTATCGGTGTTGTCGTAGGAAGCGATCATAGGAAGCAGTCTATAAGCAGGAAGAAATATGAGGTGAGTCCTTTAGTTAAATCAGTTTGTATTACGAAAGTTATGTGATAAATGTGTCTATTTAAATGTGGAAAATCTTGTTGTAATACGGCTTATTATTTGTTGGGTAATGCTTTCTAAAATCTCAATCATTTCAAGAATCAAGATTTATGGAATTGAACCATTTTTCATATGAATTACCTGTATAATTGATTTAATATGAGTATGCTCTGAAATGACATGCTTTGGCTTTGAGTCTTAGTGCAATGGATCCATAGGCACTGTGTCCCTATGTCCCCGGTTTTGGGCATTTGGTTCACGCTTTAGCACGGAATAGGCATCGGGTTGCCGTGATAAGTAAGGTGTGGGCCTATACGGTCGGGCAGCGTCTCATTGTGCAGTAAGGTGTAATTCCATTATCTTCTTGGGTTCCTCCTGTTTTGGGAACTCCCAAGAATAGATCCAGAGGGGTTGACTTGGTGTTTTGAGCAACAGATCTAGAGGGGTTGAGCTCGTTATGTGATTTGGTGTTATTTGTACCATGTTTAAATCACTAATGGTTTATTTGATTTCTTGACTTAGCTCATGGCTATACTCACCGCGTGATATCGATTTAGGTTTAGTACTCTTTTCTTATTGGCTTGTTCTCACTAGGCTTTAGCCTAACACTTGCTCTTGATTTTCATGCGGCAGGTCATCTTAGCAGTGGGGCTCGCCGGGACTGAGGGAGCGACCTTGGGGTCGTGAGTGGTCTTTTGAGGATATCTAGTGACCATCGTCCTGCGATTTTTGGAAGATATATATTTTGGAAGGATAGCGACACCCGACCCTAATCTAGTTAATCAATTGTAGATTAGTAGGTTGTCGTTGTATGCTTCATTTGTTGACCGTGTTTATGTCTAACCAATACTCCGTTGGATTAACATTGTATGTTGGGATTGTAATACCTTATTCCGCAAGTTTAGTCTATTGCAGAATTTCGAATTTTATTTCTGCAAATTTTTAGGATGTTACAGATTGGCTAGATCATTCATACTACAAGGAATTCCTAATGGCTATATCATTCATTGATAGTTATAATGCCAGGGGCAAGGAGATGTGGGATCAACTAGAAAAGATGATGCTAAGATCCAAGATTGGCAACCAGCTCAAAGTCTCCAACTGTAACACCCGTAATCTCAGAATTTCTCCTCGATGGTAATACGGGAGTCGTTTGACTCTTGGAACGTAAAAGTATCGAGAAATCATGTAAGTTTTGCAATGGAACCATCAGGAATCGAACCAGGCACGAAAAACACAAGAAATCAGGGTTGTTGAAGGGTCGCGGGTTGGTGCGCGACCCTGGGCCACGGCCCAGGCCGCGTAACACACTGGATCATATATTTAAGGATGCGGGCGACTTGCCCCGCGACTGGCAAGTCGCGGGCAAGGCCGTGGGATGCTATCTGGGAGTTTTAAACTCGATTTTAGGGATCCAACTTCATTTTCTCCTAACTTTCTCCTCCCAAACCCGATTTGAGTGATTCTTGAGCCTAGAGCCTCGTCTTTTGGAGCTTTTCAAGTAAAGAAAGAGGTGCATTGAATATAATGGGTGAAACTAATAGCTTATGATCAAGGTAACCTACCCATCTTTCCATCTAAAAAGTTAGGGTTTGATGTTCTTCATCTTGTTTTGCATCCTTAGGGTTTGGTATAACTTTGAGAATCTTTGTGGTAAAGGATATGTAGAAAGCTTGGAGCTAGTGGAAGGATCCAAGATCTCCTCATCTAAGGAACTCAGGTAATCAAACGTAATTAAACGGATAATAAATAACAACCAACTAATCCAATTTCTATAACCAGAAAAGAGATTTCAATCAAGGGTGTCATTTATAGACCCAAAGGATTCTCTACCAATAGTAAGTCCAAAAGCGATATTCCCAAATCTCTCACCCAAGCACTACGCCAGCTTAGGACCGATGCCGCTAAAACCTGAGATACACATCGACACCAAGCAAGTGTTAGGACAAAAAGCCTAGTGAGTTGAACAATAAGAAGCATGCATGAACAGTTACAATTCTTATCAGTAGTTAACCAGAGTTCAACAATGTGGAGTCAATAGGGGAGACCCATAGCACCAATCAAGTCCCACCCAAGAGTCGATATACCTTGATGCCCTTAACAAGGAACACCCCAAAGCCCGGCCCACCCGAAGACTATCGCTCAGAAAATTCCCCGAGTGGCGGAGGTCTAGGCACATACCGTCATAGTGGCGCTCAAGACTATATCCTCCTAGTGTACTGACTTGGTCCGTCCACATAACTTTTATAAGGGGTCCTTTAGATATATTTCAATCCATATAATTCAATACCAACTATAGGTATACTATTACCACCTTATCTTTGGGATGTCTAACAAAAGACCCAATGTAAATCATGCTCATAATGCATATAAACATATCACCAAAATGGTGTCCCAACTAGAATCATCATAATGCCCATATATGTATACATTTAACCTATCAAGGTACCCACATTTTGTATCTATGAGACAAATCCCAAATAAATGATACATATAACAATAATCATGGCAAATCACCCATATATATACATCTTCCAACTATTTTCATAAAGAAATCCCAAATAATTACACAAAATAGAATAATTCATGGGATGATACTTATAAAGCATATTTCTCACATAATCTCATGAAAATACCATCAAATACTTGAACCCGTAAGGATGAACATTTTGAGAAATTATGTGATAATAACAACAAATAAGCAAATATGATGTGTATCCAACTTTAACAAAAGTTTAGTAAACTCATCTTGCTAGATTTAGACTAAATCTAGATTTTACCCACTTAGAACTTTCCTTGAAGATCTTGATTCTTCAAATCAAATCTTCGAAAACCTAGATCCACAAGGTTCCAACCATAAATATACATATTCTACCATAAACAATCATTTCTTAAACCATATACATGGATACCTCAACTAATACCGAAACCCTAACTTCCATAACCGAAGAGAATAGAAGATTACCTTAACCCAAGCTTGAATTCACCAACCAAAACACTTCTAGTTCACCAAAATTATCACAAACCTTCAATCTATGAAAGGGAGAACAAGGGGTGGATGAAACCCTAGAATATTTTAGGGAAGAAGATGAATAGGGAGAGATGAGAAGCTTACCACCACAAAATTCTCTAGCATACTTCAATAGACTTCCAATCTCTTGCTAGATCCTTGAAAAGCTCTCAAAAACGAAACCGTAGCACTTTGAATCACCCAAATCGGAGATAGGATGAAGGAGATATGAAGGAATGAAGTTTGGGGCTGAAAATCACGATAAGCTCGATCCAGTGGATTTCGCGACTTGTGCCGCGACCTTAAGTCGCGGCATAAGTCGCCCGCTTCCCTGGTTTTCTTCTCGATACTGTTTTGGCCATAACTTCTTCGTTATAGCTCCGTTTTTGCTCCGGAAAGAACCGTTGGACTCGTAATTGAATCCTTCATCCATCTAGACTATAAAATCAAGGATTCAAGTCCAAAATCAAAAATCTTATTTTTCCTTAATATCTCGGTTTCTGTATTAACTTGGATCGATATCTTTCGAAAATCGGGGTGTTACAATCCTCCCAACCTTAAAAGAGATTTCGTCCTCGAATTCTGGAACCACCAAGTACCCAATATCACACTTGGAAATATTGATTGATTTATTATCCAAAAGGAATACCTTCATGAGACTTCACCTCATATACGGCCCGATTGCATAACGTTTTAGGTTGTCGTTGCGTTTCTCATACCGTGCTATTACAATCTAAATCTTAACGTTCAATATATTTTGCCGATGTCAGGTTAAACATTGAGTCCCTGATTAATCATTTTCTTAATCATTAAATCTCGGTTGCCTCCCAACCTTAGATTGCTCGTATTACCCCAAGAGTAACCTACGACCTTATTCAATTATTTCCACCAAAAATACCCCAAATCAAACATTTCGTTTAGATACCTCTAAATACGACATATCAAGGTCTCCTTGATAATCGATTTGTACTTAAAATCCACCTCGACGTTCTCACCAAATGTATCCAGTAAACATTACCACCAACTCCCACCATGCTCTCAAGCATCGATTTCCAAATCAACGAAAGTACTGACAATTATCAAAATACCAATGGGTGATTTCTTAATGATCAACATCTAATTTCCTTAAGTTTACCGCTCGTCCTGCAGACATACCAGATCTAACGAAAAATACATTGAAGCATACCAACAGTTATTGTCCTCAAAATAGAGTGTCGACACCTATCCTCAGAATGACCATTCTGCAACCGTGGGTATACTACCAAATATTTCCTTCCCGATTAGTAATGTCGATTCAAAGTTGACACCTACTCTTGGAAATAGTCACCCAAATCCAACATCCTTACCAGTCAACCATAACATCATCATTATTCACGAATACCCAACAATATAGTACACCGCCGACACATAACAGGTCGTCGTATCAAACTCCCATAATTCCAAAACCAACCATACCTGAGCAACCGAACACGATGTTAATCCGTAGGTTTAACGAAGCATAAAGATCGTCACTTAACTAACTGGGAGAAAGCACATGTCTAACACCTCAAACTTCGAGGACATCTTTTTATCCTTAATATCGACTTCTAACACGAGGGGGCTTACACCTATAGTCTAATGAGTTCAAGGTTTTTCACACTACTATGCCAATTTGAAATTTATAAAGCTCTCAAATACATAAGTTTTATAACAATTAGACGTGTGTGAAAATACAATATCGTGCATTCGATATGTTTCAAGATTTGTTCACCAATGCCACACATATAAAACCATTTTCAAAACTCCTTTGATCAGTACTTACGCTAATAAAACGATGACGAAAGATGCATAACAAAATTTTCAAACGGACTACCAGGGTATTAGTATGCATCAGTTTATGCTATGCATATGAAAAATAACTTCCGTCCCATAACATATGCAATAAAAGTTTGTACAACTCACAAAAGAGGATTTCACAACTTCAACTTTAAAATCTTTTAATTTAACACAAAAGGTCGGAAGATAAAATTTCCAACAAGACCTATATACGTCCGATCATTTCCCAAATGTAACAACACAATAGGAACGTAAATAAATAAATAAATAAATATGTATATATATTTTTACTCGCGTTTCAAATTTAGGTCGCACCGATAAAACGTACTTGCCCAAAATTGTAATTACTACGACATGCAAACCGAAAATTCATTTCATGCATTGCGGAAAAACTCCTATCAGTAAAATCAATAACTGAAATATGTTCTGGGCAAAAGTTCTATCCGAAATACCATAAATCTTTCATACAAAGCTACAGAAGGGAAATTCACAAAATCGATCCTTAAAATTTCTGCAATTAACCATGAAATGTCATGAAATAAACTTCTCATAGTGACTCGCATACATCGGTTTATTCTCCAAGATTTAGTAAAGACATATGCATGCGATTTGAGCAATTGTAAGAGTAATTTAGTTTAATTCCAAACTGTATAAATAAAATGTTTGCAAAATCCAAGACCACATGCTCAATATCAAACTCTTAAAGTTTTCTCTCTTTTAGTCACAATACGGCACGAAATAAGATTTCACAACAAAACTTGCATGCGACCGTTTATTTCACAAAGCTAGTAGATAGATATGCGTATGCACCCGGTTAAAACATGAAATAATTTATGTCATTTTCGAGTTCAAAGCCAAATATAAACATGCTTTCATCGTTCTAAAACATTGGCTAAAATACCATGACGGAAATTTCCAATAAGATATGCATACATGACCCAAGTATAATTAAATAAAATCTCATTGCTGGTTGAGACAAACCATTTTTCAAAGGAACTCATATTCTTATGTTTTTAAAACGCCTCATAACACAATAATATGTATTTTTTGAAAAAGGTTTATAAGATCAAATACACAAAATGACACTTACATCAATTGAACTCCAATTATATATGTAAAATCATCGATGAAACATCTCAACATGATTTATTTACCAAAATCCCCAAAGATTCCAAAATGGATGACTCAACATGTTCATAAAACTAAATATTTCAAATAATCAAAACTTCTCATTGGTTGCAACAAAATGTTTTCCAAATGAACTCTTTCTCTTCATGTTTTCAAAACGACTCCTAGTTCAATGACACGAATTTTCCAACGGTTTATAAAATCGTATGCACCAAATGAACAATTAAATATAAAAAATACAGCGACCAATAACGGGGATACCCATATCCGTTGAGAGCGAAAGAGCACGAAGTATGCTACTCCTACAACGTTCATCGTATGACACCTAACGACATGAAAGCCCAAGTGTCCCTACGAATCCTTGACAAGTTCTACCCAAGGGATGAGATACCTTGATGCCACAAAGGACACCCGAAAGGCCCGGCACGTCCGAGGACTACTACTGAGGAAATTCCCCTACGGCGGAGATCTAGGCGCACACCCACATAGTGTCGCCCAAGACTACCTCATCCTAGTGCCTACTTGTCAAGCTTCGGTCATAAAACATGAGTCCCGGAGTCCAACCCCGTACTACCCAATTGACCATCCAATAATACTGACTTACGTGCTTATGGATCCAATGCAACACAGCCTGAAAAAAATACGCGACTACACATGAATGACAAAAGCACTCGAGATGCATATGCAATAAAATGCATTAAGATGTACGTCATAAATTGGATTCTACATCGAGCCATTAAAACTGGACAAATGTCCACAAGACTCTTTTAAGCCAACACCGAGCTAAACTGCTCAAAATCCTTTTGACCAATAATTATCGGTCCCCCAAATAAAGAAATGTCTTTAAGCGACGTTTACAAAGACACATGCCTCAAAGACGTGATTAACCCGAAACTCAACACGTATTGGGACCAAAGAGTTTCAAAAGGGTTTATGAATGCAAATTCACAAAAATGCATACAACATGTAATAGACTTCATTTGTACTAAAATTACCAAGATGCTTAAGTCATGAAATGGACTCTATTTGTACAAAATCCCAAAATGCTATAATCATGCTACTACTTATCAAGATGTCCAAATTCCAAATATGAGTATTTTATGGAACTAAAATAAGCCAAGTACATCAAATATGAAAACTTATTAAAATACTCACACTTTGACAAATACCAAGTAAAATACATTTTTACTTCAAAATACTCAAAACTTATCAGTAGTTAACCATTTCATGTAAAACACTTTAAAATAACCATTTTGGCATGTACATCATTTTAACAAATCAACTTGAACTCACGCTCCTCGATTTCTATAGTTACACTATCATCATTCAGATTCTCAACATCTTCAGGCAAGGCCACGGACTTCATAGGTTCACCTTACAATTTCTCCTCGAATACACTGATTCAAAAGTCAATGGTTCTAATCCAACCAATTAATACGACTAGAAACTGTCCACTTAATGCAGTCACCATACTTACCGTTACTCCAAGTGACGAATTATAAAATCATCAACTATTTCTAATAGTTACCCATCCAGAAACTTTCTTATTACTCCAACGGTCGACATACCCAAACATTTCATACAAGCACGAGGATGAATAAGAAGGAAATTAACAGAATTGAACACGAAGGAAACGTACTACTACGTCTACCAAATATCATAACATTAGAAAACCAAACACAAAAGAACGTACTACTACCTTACCAATTGTCACAGTAACGGCATTTCAAGCACCATCATGTATAAATATCCTTATAATAACATTAGCTAGGTGAGATTATGAACATATAATACATAAAGGTTCTCGTTACCATCGCCACAACGCCTGATAACCATAGTTTCCGTCGACTCTAAGACTAACCCATCTTAGAAATTCTACCCATCTCGCAAATCATTGCCTAACGTACTCAGTCTAAGTCTAGACATCTTACATACATGCCTAGTTCACTTAAACTAAAAGTCTGATACCAACTTGTAACACCCTAAAAATAGGGATAACAAAAATCCGAGAAACGGACATGCGGTATTTAAAATTGCCAAAGCAAGAGCCTCCCAAAAATGGGGAAAATACACAAACCTGTTTAAATACAATCGTAATTAAACGGATAATAAATAACAACCAACTAATCTAATTTCTATAACCAGAAAAGATATTTCAATCAAGGGTGTCATTTATAGACCCAAATGATTCTCTACCAATAGTAAGTCAAAAAGCGATATTCCCAAATCTCTCACCCAAACACTACGCCAGCTTAGGACCGATGCCGCTAAAACCTGAGATACACATCGACACCAAGCAAGTGTTAGGCCAAAAAGCCTAGTGAGTTGAACAATAATAAGCATGCATGAACAGTTACAATTCTTATCAGCAGTTAACCAGAGTTCAACAATGTGGAGTCAATAGGGGAGACCCATAGCACCAATCAAGTCCCACCCAAGAGTCGATATACCTTGATGCCCTTAACAAGGAACACCCCAAAGGCCCGGCCCACCCGAAGACTATCGCTCAGAAAATTCCCCGAGTGGCGGAGGTCTAGGCACATACCGTCACAGTGGCGCTCAAGACTATATCCTTCTAGTGTACTGACTTGGTTCGTCCACATAACTTTTATAAGGGGTCCTTTAGATATATTTCAATCCACATAATTCAATACCAACTATAGGTATAATATTACCACCTTATCCTTGTGATGTCTAACAAAAGACCCAATGTAAATCATGCTCATAATGCATATAAACATATCACCAAAATGGTGTCCCAACTAGAATCATCATAATGCCCATATATGTATACATTTAACCTATCAAGGTACCCACATTTTGTATCTATGAGACAAATCCCAAATAAATGATACATATAACAATAATCATGGCAAATCACCCATATATATACATCTTCCAACTATTTTCATAAAGAAATCCCAAATAATTACACAAAATAGAATAATTCATGGGATGATACTTATAAAGCATATTTCTCACATAATCTCATGAAAATACCATCAAATACTTGAACCCGTAAGGATGAACATTTTGAGCAATTATGTGATAATAACAACAAATAAGCAAATATGATGTGTATCCAATTTTAACAAAAGTTTAGTAAACTCACCTTGCTAGATTTAGACTAAATCTAGATTTTACCCACTTAGAACTTTCCTTGAAGATCTTGATTCTTCAAATCAAATCTTCGAAAACCTATATCCACAAGGTTCCAACCATAAATATACATATTCTACCATAAACAATCATTTCCCAAACCATATACATGGATACCTCAACTAATACCGAAACCCTAACTTCCATAACCGAAGAGAATAGAAGATTACCTTAACCCAATCTTGAATTCACCAATCAAAACACTTCTAGTTCACCAAAATTATCACAAACCTTCAATCTATGAAAGGGAGAACAAGGGGTGGATGAAACCCTAGAATATTTTAGGGAAGAAGATGAATAGGGAGAGATGAGAAGCTTACCACCACAAAATTCTCTAGCATACTTCAATAGACTTCCAATCTCTTGCTAGATCCTTGAAAAGCTCTCAAAAACGAAACCGTAGCACTTTGAATCACCCAAATCGGAGCTAGGATGAAGGAGATATGAAGGAATGAAGTTTGGGGCTGAAAATCACGATTTAAGCTCGATCCAGTGGATTTCGCGACTTGTGCGCGACCTTAAGTCGCGGCATAAGTCGCCCGCTTCCCTGGTTTTCTTCTCGATACTGTTTTGGCCATAACTTCTTCGTTATAGCTCCGTTTTTGCTCCGGAAAGAACCGTTGGACTCGTAATTGAATCCTTCATCCATCTAGACTATAAAATCAAGGATTCAAGTCCAAAATCAAAAATCTTATTTTTCCTTAATATCTCGGTTTCTGTATTAACTTGGATCGATATCTTTCGAAAATCGGGGTGTTACAAAATGCAATTATTATACCAATGTTGGTTATTACATGTTTTGGATGCGTTAGTTCATTCATATGGAGTCATGTAATGTTTAGACTGTAATGCGATAGATCCATAGGCATATGAGTCGTTATGTTTATCATGGAGTTTTGATGTCCATGTTTGAGTCTAGTGAGTGTTCCCCAAGTCATGTTATTATGTAAGCTTGCTGTGGTGCTCTTATAGAGCCGTATACGGAGCTAAGTCTTGCGGTGGTGCACATGGTGAGCCGGATACGGGGACTTGTGACTTTGTGGTGAGACTCATCTAGAAGTCAAGTAGTCACTAGGATCATTTGGGTATCTTGCGGTGGTAGCTCAGAGAAGTCGGATACAGGGATCCATGGTCTTATGTGGAACTCGAGAACGTTGATAAGTGGCTTAACTTCGTGTGCCCGCCGTATTCGATGGAATCGGGTCTCCCCCGTCACCAAAAGGTGTTATTTTTGGGTATTCCCTTACCCATGCCTTCGGTGTTGAAACGTACCATTTTATTTACACAAAGAGTCTTTTGGTGAAATACCGTGTAGGTGCGTTTTGGGGGAAATTTGGACGTCGATTAATTATTTAAAATGGTGTTTGGAAATTAGAAGTAACTTGAATTGCAAATAAAGACCCTTTATAGTCAGCGTTTCTAGAATGGCCTTATTCAGAGTAAAATGTTCATTTTAAATGTTTTTATGATTTATATGATTAAAACTGCTTTAACTCACTAGGAGTTAAGCCTAACACTTTTTCTTTTCGACATGTATATCAGGTCTTAGATGGATCTGAGTGGCGAATGGAGCTTAGTAGAAGTTCTGGTACGATGGCTTTAGCGGCGTCATCCGGTTTGGTGAAGATAGCAGATTTAGTGGTTTTAGTAATACCCGACTAGATTGTCCCCGCTAGTGGGACTAGTTAGTTCCGTTATAACTCTGTTACGTTATTGTAGCGATTCTTCCTTGTAACTTTAGTTATTTGATATTTCAATGCTATGTATTTAAGAGTTTTTGGAAGTTTTATTTTGTCTGTTGTTTTCGAATTTTAGGGGTGTTACACCAGCTGTCTCAACAACTATGAAGAGTTCAAGGCTAAAGAGGGTGAATCTCTAGAGGCAACTTATGACAGATTTGTGACTCTATTGAACGAGCTTAGCAAGAATAAAGTTAGGAAGTCACAGATTGAACTAAATGTCAAGTTCCTCAGTGTCCTACAGCCTAAGTGGAAGAGATTCACTAGGCAGATGAAGCAGATGAAAGATCTGAACGAGATTCCACTTCATGAGGTGTACGAGAGTTTGAGACAAAACGAAGAAGAGGTAGAAGAAATCAAAGATGAAAAGAAGGAAGCTGAGAAAGTGGTTGCTGATCCAATTGCCCTAGTAGTAAAGAAGAAGTCAGTGAGTTTGAAGAAAAAGAAGAAAGTAATAGTTTCTGAATCCGAGGAGGCTGACAGTGAAGAAAACTCTGTTGGGAACTGAAGATTCTACCAAGTATGGTTAATGCTGCTAGTACAGAATTACTACTGCTGATTACTACTGCTAGTTTAGAGTTAGTACTACCAGAGTACTTTGAAGGATAATACTGCTGAGTATTACTACTGCTAGTAGAATTACTACTGCTAGTCAAAGTTAGTGCTGCTTGAACAAAGTTAGTACTGCTTAGCTAGTTAGTACTGCTAGTAGTTAGTACTGCTTAGTAGTTAATGCTGCTAGAAGAAGTTAATGCTGCTGAGCATATTTAATGCTGCTTAAGAGATCCGGATGAAAAGAATGACAGTTGGATATACTGAAGATATACTAAAGATATACATGGAAGATATACTGAAGATTTGTTTATTATTTGTAATTATCTTTTGATCAGTATATGTATAGAATGTATAGAATAGATAGAAAATACACAACTTTTGATAATCATCCTAGAGAGAAATCAACCTCAAGGCATAGATCCTAATTCTAGAGAAGTAGAATTCGTATTGGTGAGCCTGTTCATCAATATTGAGGTTGAGTGTGTAATCTTGTAGCTTCAAGCATTCAATACAAGTTTACAATTTATTCTTCATATTTTCTGTGTTAATTTACTGTTTCATTAAATATCAAAGTGTTATTCCGCAAACTTCTTTGATATTGTTTCTGAGAATAAATTCTTGTTAAGAATTCGATCCTGACAAACTCTGATTCTGATGACTGTGAGAACTTGAAGTAGGCTATGCTCATGTTGACAAAACCCTTTCAGAAGAAATTCTACAATAAGCTTGGTTCGAACAGTCAGAGATACTCCTCAGGTTAAAGAAACTATGAACATAAGGAGAGGATTGAAGGAAAGAGGTTTGATGAGAAGAAATCTGAAGAGATGAGATATAGATCTGAAGAGAAGAAAGAGCCAGAACCAACAAAGTGCTATAACTGCGGAAAGATCGAACACTTTGCTAAGGATTGTCGAAAGCCTAAGGTCCGAAACTCCGAGTACTACAAAAATAAGATGCTCTTGGCCAAGCAGCAGGAGGTTGGCAAAGCTCTTATGGCTGAAGATGAATTCTGGCTTGATCATTCAGAAGATGAAGAAGGAGAAAAAGAGGAAAAAGCCCACTTGTGCTTTATGGGTAAAGAAGTGACTGAAGATGAAGCTGATTCAGATGGTGAAGACAATGAAGAGGTATGTGATATGCCTAAATCAGACTTTCTTACTGCAATGCAAGCTATGATGGTTGAACTCCAGGAATTAAAGTCTAAATTTAAACGCGAAAAAGGTATCAATATAGAGAAAAACCAGTCAATACTGAAACTTAGCAAGGATATTGCTGATAAGAACGTATTGATTGAGGCTTTACATAAAAACATTGATACTAGTGCGAAAGAGAAGACTATAATTCACAATGAACTATCTGAAACTACTTCGAAATATAAACTGTGTCAATTTGAATCTAAAGAGGTTGCTAAAAGTGTTCATTTCTTTCAAAAGAAAACAAATCTTTATCTGAAAAAGTGAATGTTTTGGAGGAAAAACTTTACACTTTGGGTCAAACAGAGCAAACCATTCATTTAAATAAACATAAAGAGAGTAGTGAGTGTTGGGGTCTCGGTTACGAGAACCCACACTATCTCAAAAAGGGTATTTCTAAAGTGCCTACGCTTTATGATTTTGGATTTTTAAAACTGGCACCACAATACCCCGAACTCAAAGTTAAGTGGACTAAACTGTCTGAAGAGGATGAAGCTAAGGAAAAAGAGAAAAGGAAGAACAAAACTAAAATGCAACTTCCATTTCGATATGAGAGGTTGAATTCTAGTTATAGTTCTGATAAATCAAAATTTCTTTCTAATGACTATTTTGAAAGTTATTCTTCAAAGGAGTTGGAGGCTAAGCCTATTGAGGGTAAAATTTATGTACCTCCTCTCGTGTTAGATAGTAAAATTTCTGAGCTCGAGAACACTCTGGCAGAAGAGAGGATTTTGATTAATCTAGAACAAACTGTATTTTCTATTGTGCTTATAAATTTTGATTTTTCTAAAAATTCCAAAGCTTCAAAATCTGATGATATTTTTGGTTTACTTGATGAAGAGTTTGATTTTCTTAACTCTGAAGGTGATTTAGATGATTGTATTGGTCAATTTGATTTTAATGCTAAACTTCATGATCATTCATAGTTTGTTATAAACTCTTTTGGATTACCAGTGTGTATGAAAAGGGTGAAACATCAACGAAAGTTGATGAACCAGTTTCTGTTAATACCAAGAATACTAAAGGTAAGAAGATGAAATCTAGGCATTCACAGAAACGAACAACCACTGGTAAGCCAAAGATAAAGCAATCTTTCAAATCTCACAGTTCTAACTCTAAAGTTTCAAATGTTTCAGATGTGAATAAAAAAAAGACTGGAGTTAGATAAGAATGGCTACCAAAGAAGAAGATTGACGAGAATGATAAATCATATTCTGATCCTGATTGTAATAGAGGAACTACTAGTAAAATTGATGTAGTTGAGAATGATGTTTTTTAAAAACCAAAACTTGTAATTTCTTACAAGCGTTATTCGATAAAGCAATTGTTCCAATTATCTTCGTCTGCTAGAAAGTCTTCTAATTATATAAGAAATGATTATGCTTCTCGAAAATATTCTGATGTTTGGTTTGACACATATCATGTGTAACACCCCTAAAATAGGGATAACAAAAACTTTCCAAAAATGGAGAAGTGGTATAAAGTTTGCCATAGCAAGAGCCTCCCAAAAAGGGGAAATATACAAATAACCTGTTTAATCACAATTCTGTAATTTAATGGATAAATAAACAACAGCCAACTAATCTAATTTCTACATCTAAAAAAGAGATTACAAAAGGGGTGTCATCTATAAACCCAAATCTTCCAACAATAGTTCAAGTGCCAAAATCCCCAAGCTCTTGCTCAAAGCATCTAAACTTGCCTAGGAGCCGCGCCGCTAACACCTGAGATACACATCGACACCAGACAAGTGTTAGGCCAAAAAGCCTAGTGAGTCGAACAATAATAAGCATGCATGAAAAGTTACAATTCTTATCAGCAATTAACCAGTGTTCAATATATATGGAGTCATTAGGGGAGACCCAAAGCACCAATCAAGTCCCACCCAAGAGTCGATATACCTTGATGCCCTTAACAAGGAACACCCCAAAGGCCTGGCACACCCGAAGACTATCGCTAAGAAAATTCCCCAAATGGCGGAGGTCTAGGCACATACCATCACAGTGGCGCCCAAGACTACATCCTCCTAGTGTACTGACTTGCTTCGTCCACATAACGCATATAGGAGGTCCTTTAGGTGTATTTCAACCCAACATATTTCAATACCAACTATGGGTACAATATTACCATCCTATCCTCGTGAGTTCCAACAAAGACCCATATAACAATTATGTTTATCATGTATATAAATATGTCACCCAAGTGGTATTCCAACTAGAACCATCATAATACCCATACGTGTATACATTTAACATATCAAGGTACCCACATTATGTATCTATGAGAAAAGCCCCAAATAAGGGTACATATAACATACTTTATGGCATATCATCAATATCCATATCTCCAACTATTTCCACAAAGAAAACCCAAATACTTGAACACATAGAGATAAGATAATAACAAATAAGAGTATATGATGTGTATCTAGTTTTGACAAAGGTTAGTAAACTCACAATCTAGGTTTTATACCAAAACCTAGAAAAGATGAAAACTCTATATGTTGAAGGATAGGAGACTTGAAGGTGAGTGACGATTGATCTTGTAGAAACCCTAGATTGTTGCCTCCTTAACGATAATAAATGCAAGGCCAACACCCAACCACTAATCTTGAGTGATATTAATGAGGCTAGGGTTTGGGGAGAGTTGGGAGCTGAATCTTGAGATCCAAAATCGTCAATAGTGAAGAGAGGTATGAGAGTAATGACTTAGAATTCGGCTACAAACCCATTTAAACCAAACACCCCGTCGGCGACAATGCCCGGCGACAATGCCCAGGGCATTGTCGCGTGTCATAGTCGCGCCCTCCCCCGAAGCTACAGTACACCTTTGGTGACCTTGACACGGCGACAGTGACCATGTCATAGTCGCCTGTCATTGTTGCGCCACACCTCAGACGTCCCAAAATTCGACCAGTTTCGATAACTAACACGAGGTTTGAACAATTAAAGATGGTAAGTCAGATTATACGTCATTTCAACATATCAATTATCATAAAACGCATACAAAGGCTCATATACTCACACAGGTACATTTAATGCATTTAAAGGAATACATACTTACCTTGAGAATTTCCGGGTGTTACAATCCTCCCCACCTAAATAGGGATTTCGTCCCCGAAATCTTACACTAGATTAAACAAGTGAGGATAACGCTTCTTCATATCATCTTCGGACTCCCAAGTAATGTTAGCACCCCGATGATGCTTCCATTGAACTTTAACCATGACCACGTCTTTATGCCTCAACTTCTTTACTTTCGACTCGAAAATCGACTCCGGTTCTTCCACACAACGATTCCCATTGTCCACCCGAATTTCCGACAAAGGAATCACGCTTTCCTCTTCGGCTAGGAACTTCCTAAGGTAACACATGTGGAACGTAGGATGTATCCCATCCATTTCCGGCGGTAAATCTAACCGGTAGGCTTGCAAACAATCTTCTCCAAAATAATGAATGGTCCAAGGAAACGAGGACTAAGCTTCCCACGCTTCCCGAAACGTATGATCCCCTTCCATGGAGACACCTTCAACATGACCCGGTCACCCACTTGAA
The DNA here is from genome assembly GCA_023525745.1 of Arctium lappa. NCBI lineage: Eukaryota > Viridiplantae > Streptophyta > Magnoliopsida > Asterales > Asteraceae > Arctium > Arctium lappa. The sequence continues at coordinate 19,254,181 of CM042048.1, read as the reverse complement.
ACTCAACCGGTCTTCTCTTCTTGTCCGCATAGCTCTTTTGTCGGTCTTGCGCCGCCTTTAGTCTTTCTCGATTTTCTTTCACCTTGTCCCCCGTCTCTTGCACTATTTCCGGCCCGACGAATTGCTTTTCGCCCGCTTCTAGCCAACAAACTAGGGTCCTACACTTCCGTCCATACAAAGCCTCGAACGGTGCCATTCCGATACTAGAATGGTAACTATTGTTGTACGCGAACTCTACCAAAGGTAGGTGTGAGTCCCAACTTCCCCCGAAGTCTATTACACACGATCTCAACATATATTCTAGCGTCTGGATAGTCCTCTCGCTTTGACCATCCGTTTGAGGATGATAGGCCGTGCTCAGATTCAATCTAGTGCCCAACTCCTTTTGCAAGCTAGTCCAAAAGTTCGAAGTGAAATGACTATCCCGATCCGATACTACAGATTGCGGAACTCCGTGCCTTGAAACCACCTCGTCGATGTACAGCTTAGCCAACTTATCTATTGGCAAGGTCTCCCGCATCGCAAGAAAATGTGCGCTCTTGGTCAACCGATCCACGATCACCCAAATTGTATCGTGACCACGTAAGGTCTTTGGTAGCTTCGTCACAAAATCCATGGTGATGTTGTCCCACTTCCACTCGGGAATGGACAACGGTTGCAAACTTCTATACGGTCTTTGATGCTCCGCTTTGACTTGAAGGCATGTAACACACCTTTCCACATATCTAGCCACATCCAGCTTCATCACCGACCACCAATAATTCAACTTTAAGTCTCTATACATCCTGGTGCTACCGGGATGTATAGAATATTTCGACTTATGTGCCTCCTCGAGAAGTAAGTCACGATTTCCCCCAATCTTTGGCACCCAAATTCGCCCTTGGAAGAGTTTGAGTCCACGACCATCTTCTGTTAAGAGTTCCTTTTGCTTGGACATAACCTCGGCCTTGAGGTTCTCTTCTTTAAGTGCTTCCGCTTGGCTCGTTCTTATACTCTCCAACAAACTCGACACCACATCAATTCTGGTAAGGGACATTTTGACACCTCCATCATGACTCCTTCGACTCAACGCATCCGCCACCACGTTGTAACACCCTAAAAATCAGAGTGAAATAAAACTTCGGAAATATAGGAAATATGACTTCGCACTCGGTATAAAACTCCCAAAAAGGGGGTATAGTACTAAGCCTTTACAAAACCTGAGAACGGATATGGAAATCAACAACAAACTAATCTAAATACATCTATCTAGATTACATTGGTTGTCGATCCAAAATCACCAAAAGATGGGACTTAAACAATGCCCAACAACGACTACAAGCCATCTCAAAAATGCCTCTAAGACATGCTCGTCACTCACGACCATGACACCCTACCGCTAAGGGAACCTGTTATACATATCATTTGAGAAAAAGTGTTAGGCTTAAAGCCTAGTGAGAACATACAGTTTATAGATTTCAAGAGATATAAACAATGGTAACATAAGTAAATATTTTCAAGAATTTTAGTTCGCAAAAGAAGATCTTTATCAAGAAAGGACAATCGGTCCAAAAGTTCATCTCGCGATGACGGGGGATACCCGATTTACCAAGAGTGGTGACGGAACACAAAAGTAGGCCACGACCCGAGTTGTGAGCTAAATACTTGGAATCCATGGCCACGAACACTTCGGAACGTACTAAGATGTGAGGGAGGGCCCCCGAGGAAACCAAGTCATACTCATTCACTAGGACTACATTTGATCCATGACTAGTAACCGGTCTCACATAACCGTACCATAAAGGCCCCCGAGGATCAAATGCATCCATAGCTACAAGATGGGGAAAAGACATCCCAATAATATAAGTCGACTCAAAACCTAGGGATCCACTAGTAATAGTCTAAACTTGTCACAATAACACGTGTGACTAACCAAAGCTAAACGTATAGCTTCCAAAAACATTTATAACCAAAATGCCTTTTTCAAGTTTAACTGCTGATAAGAATGAAAATCATAAAATGAGTTTATATACATTCTTTCTAGTAAATCACATAAATGTGCAAGTAAATCTCCATTTTACTCTCGATGAGATCAAACCCTTTACATTTCAAGAAAATGATTAGGAACCCTAAAATATCCCAAAAACTCAAGTTAGGTCAAAATGCCATAAACTTAGATCCAAAACCATAGAGATATATAGGAGTTCAAAAATGTAACATTTGATATGTATAAAGTTTGTAAAATGATAGTCAGACCCGTTCCTGACATTTTATAGGCCATGGGCGACATGTGAGAGTGGGCCCTCGATAAGTACGATAAAAATTTCAATAGCTGTTTTTATTATTAGATTAACAATGAATTTAGAAAATAATAATATTTCATATAAAACCGTTTTCCAAGTATTCCTAGACGTAATCAAAAATTATTTCTAGATTAATATTATTTATCATATCATTTTTACATAGCACTGTAAATTTGTTCTACCACCGAACACATCATATGATATACCGTTAATATATAGATTGACATCATTTTGGGTCAGAGTTTTAACTATTCAAAGTTACACTTTATGTTAATCAATGTAAATCAAGTTGGTTTTCCATGTCACCTCATGTTAATGTTTTCATCACCAATTAAAATTTAATTTAGGGTTAAAACAAACTTTTTATTAACTATCAATCTAATAATCTAAAGTCTATGTTGGTAATAGTTTGAGAGCTTATTCTTGTTTTAGAGATATGAGTCAATATTTTATGAAAAACAAGGATAGTTTTGAAATTTATATATATAAGTTGGATCGTCTCATTTTGTTGGTAAAAAAATTTCAAAATGTATAAGTTTTCTTAGTTAATAACAAGAAATCTACTATATTCTGCTACAAAAATAGAATTCATGCAAATGCAAGGACGGATGTAGCATGTAAAATGTGGGGGGATGAGCCCCCATTAAAAAAAATATTTTTTTCTAGGTTAAAAATCATTTTTTTTAATTTCCTATCATAGTTTCTCCCAATAATTTTTCGTCTGTGCCACCACCAACCAAAAAATTCTATTGAAATCAACCGAAAAAGTCTCTCGAAATCGATAAAAAAATACTAAAAAGTCCCTAGAAATCAATAAAAAAAACTTTAAAAAAATCGCTTGAAATCGTGGAATTAGGCTAAAGACATATCAAACGATTTTGTTGGCCTTTAATCTACCTTAAAGATGCCCCCACTACCTTAAAAGAGTTAGTAAAAGATGAATGATAGAAAATATAGCAAGGTTTGTTGGACAAAGTAGTTTTATATATTAATATTGAATAAAAAAAACTTAGAGAAACAATAAGCAAATAAGTAATACTATAAAATGAACAATCAATGAACTTTTACATATTTTATTCTCCAATTTAATTAACTAATACATGTTTAGGCCCTTAATATAATGTTAAATTCTTTTTGGTGACCTATTAGATACTTCAAAAAAATTGTGTCTATTTAATTTACTAATTTTTTAACTACTACTATATATAGTATATAGTATATACAAAAAAATTTGGGCCCCTATTTCTTGTGGGCCCTGGGCGTACGCCCGACCCGCCCTCCCCCAGTCACGACCCTGATGATAGTAGGAACTCACCTTGATATATTTAGGCTAAATCTAGATTTCACCCAACGAGCTCTTTTGAAGAACACTTGGATTCTCAAGACAAAACTTCCAAAACCTAAATCCATACATATTCAACCACAAAGAATCATTTCCCAAACCATTTACATGGATACCTCAACTAATACCGAAACCCTAACTTCTATAACCGAAGAGAATAGAAGATTACCTTAACCCAAGCTTGAATTCACCAACCAAAACACTTCTAGTTCACCAAAATGATCACAAACCTTCAATCTATGAAAGGGAGAACAAGGGGTGGATGAAACCCTAGAATATTTTGGGGAAGAAGATGAATAGGGAGATATGAGAAGCTTACCACCACAAAATACTCTATTATACTTCAATAGACTTCCAATCTCTTGCCATATCCTTGAAAAGCTCTCAAAAACGAAACTATAGCAACTTGAATCACCCAAATCGGAGCTCTAGATCAAAAGATATGAGGAAATGAAGTTTTTGGGTGAAATGAGGCTGAACCAGGCTTTTAACCCGCGCCTATGACCCCAACGCACGACCCGTGCATTTTTGTGAAGGGCCCACGCACGGCCCGTGCGCCCCCTCCAGCGCGCCCATGATTTCCCGAAAACCGTTTTGGTCATAACTTTTTCGTTATAGCTCCGTTTTTGCTCCGGAAAGAACCGTTGGACTCGTAATTGAATCCTTCATCCATCTAGACTATAAAATCAAGGATTCAAGTCCAAAATTAAAAATCTTATTTTTCCTTAATATATCGGTTTCTGTATAAACTTGAAATGATATCTTTCGAAAATCGGGGTGTTACAATCCTCCCAACCTTAAAAGACATTTCGTCCTCGAAATCTAGCACCAACCAATCACCCAATATCGCCCTTGGCGAGGTCAAATGATCCCCTGTCCAAAAGGAATACCTTCACTAAACCTTACCTCATATACGAACTCGATTACATCCCGGTTGAGGTTATCGCTGCGTTCCTTATAACGAACCATCGCCAACTCAACCTCATTCCATATAACTCACCCAAAGCAGGATAAACGTTAAGTTCTAGCTTAATCACATTCTTAACTTTAAATCTCGGTCGCCTCCCAACCTTATGTTGTTCATATTACCTCAAGAGTAACTTACGACCTTATTTAGTCATTTCCACCAAGAATACCCAAAGCAAACATTTCCCTTGGATACCTCTAAATACGACACATCAAAGTCTCCTTGATAATCGATTTGTACTTAATGTCCACCTCGACATTCTCACCAATTGTCTCCAATAAACATTACTACTAAACTCTCACCATGCACTCAAGCATCGATTTCCAAATCAACGAAAATTCTGACAATTATCCAAATACCAATGGTTGATTTCTTAATTACCAACATCTAATTTCCTTGAGTTCACCGCTCGTCCTGTAGATGTACCAGATCTAACGGAAGTACATTGAAGCACACCAACAGTTATTGTCCTCAAAATAGAGTGTCACACCTATCCACGGAATGACCATTAAGCAAACGTGGATATACTTACCAAATATTTCATTCCCGATTAGCAATGTCGATTCAAAGTTGACACCTACTCTTGGAAGTAGTCGACCAAATCCAAAATCCTTACCAGTCAACCATAACATCATCATTAATCCAATTACCCAACAATATAGCACACCACCGACACATAGCATGTCGTCGTACCAAAATCCCATAAATCCAAAACCAACCATACCCAAACAACCGAACATGATTTTAATCTGTAGGTTTAACGAAGCATAAAGAGCGTTACTTAACTAACTGGGAGAAATCACATGACTAACGCCTCAAACTCCGAGGACTCTTTTAATCCTTAATATCGACTTCTAACACGAGGGGGCCTACACCTATAGTCCAATGAGTTCAAGGTTTTTCACACTACTATGCCAATTTGAAATTTATAAAAATCCCAAATACATAAGTTTCACAACAATTAAACGTGCGGTGAAAATACACTATCGTGCATTCGATAGGTTTCCAAAATTGATCACCAATGCCACGCATATAAAACCATTTTCAAAACTCATTTGATTAGTGTTTACGCTAATAAAACGATAACGAAAGATGTGTAACAAAATTTTCAAACGGACTACCAGGGTCTTAGTATGCATCAATTTATGCTATGCGTATGAAAATAACTTTCCGTTCCATAACATGTGCAATAAAAGTTTGTACAACTCCCAAAAGAGGATTTCACAATTTCAACTTTAAAATCTTTTACTTTGACACAAAACGTCGGAAGATAAAATTTCCAACAAGACCTATATACGTCCGATCATTTCTCAAATGTAGTAACACAATAGGAAAATAAATATATATATATATATATATATATATTTTTATTCGCGGTTCAAATTTGGGCCGCACCGATAAAACGTACTTACCCAAAATTGTAAATACAACGACATGCAAACCGGAACTTCATCTCATGCATTGCGGAAAACTCTTATCAGTAAAATCAATAACTGAAATATGTTCCGGGCAAAAGTTCTATCTGAAATACCAAAAATCTTTCATACGATTACTCACACCAACAGTATAATTTATGTAACGAATGAGAAATGGTTTTACGTACTAAAACAGTGTATAACAAGACTTTCATACAAAATTACATAAGGGAGACTCACAAAATCGAACCTCAAAATTTCTGCAATTAACCATAAAATGTCATGAAATAAAACTTCCCATCGTGACTCGCATACATCTGTTTATTCCCCAAAATTTAGTAAAGACATATGCATGCGATTTGAGCAATTTCAAAAGTAATTTAGTTTAATTCCAAACTGTATAAATAAAATGTTTGCAAAACCCGAGACAACATGCTCCTAATATCGAACTCTTAAAGTTTTCTCTCTTTTAGTCACAATGCGGCACGAAATAAGATTTCACAACAAAACTTGCATGCGATCGTTTATTTCACAAAGCTAGTAGATTAATATGCGTAGGCACCCGGTTAAAACATGAAATAATTTATGTCATTTTCGAGTTCAAAGCCAAATATAAACATGCTCTATTCGTTTTAAAACATTGGCTAAAATACCATGACGGAAATTTCTAATAAAATATGCGTATGTGACCAAAGGTATAATTAACTAAAATCTCATTGCTGGTTGAGACAACCCATTTTTCAAAGAAACTCATATTCTTATGTTTTTAAAATGTCTCATAACACAATAATATGTGTTTTCTGAAAAAAGTTTATAAGATCAAATACACGAAATGACACTCACGTCAATTGAACTCCAATTATATATGTAAAATCATCGAGGAAACATCTCAACATGATTTATTTACCAAAATACCCAAAGATTCCAAAATGGATGACTCGACATGTTCATAAAACTAAACATTTCAAAATAATCAAACTTCTCATTGGTTGCAACAAAATGTTTTCCAAATGAACTCTTTCTCTTCATGTTTCCAAAACGACTCCTAGTTCAATGACATGAATTTTCCAACGGTTTATAAAATCGTATGCACCAAATGGGCAATTATATAAATGACCTCCATTTATGTATTACATCGTCAAAGGAATATATCAAAATGATTCATTTAACAAAATAAGAGAACAACTCATTTACTACTAATATGCATTTTATAAATGGATGCCTCAACTCAAAATATTCTTTTATGGAATAATGAAATCCCACACTTATTCAAAATGAGAATACTGGTAATGCCTGAGTAATGAAATTTGAGTAAGCTTTATAAAATAACATCAAAACATAAGTAAACTCAAGTTTCTAAGATTATAGCATAAGAGAATAATCTCAGACTCAAAACGAATGAACTAACGCATTCCAAAATATGAATTTCCCAATACGATGCAATAAATACAAATCATAACCAGGCGCTCTACAATGAGCTATCAAAACAGGACAAGTGTCCCCAAGACCCAACAAAATCCAAAGACCCAACATTGAAAATCATAAACTTAATTCAAAAGTAAATGACCCGAAATAATGCAACCCATGCTTCAACACACGCGAATAACTCCAACATGATTTAGATTGAAACAAAACATTTTACAAGTGGGTTTATACCATTTATCCTTTCAAATCATCCCATGACCCCCAATAAAATGCGTCTATACTCAAAATATGCTCCATGCAATAAATCGTTTAAATACCCAAATTATATGATTTATTTATCAAAATGCTCAAAATCCTAAATGTGGGTGTTTTATAAGTTTATAAAGTTGAATACTTCCAATTAACCAAAACTTACCAGATGATTAGCAATTAACAATTTTCACATAAAAATGCAAACACTTTAAAATAGACATTTTGGCATGTACACCATTTTCACAAATCAGCTTGAACTCATGCTCCTTGATTTCTCTAGTTAAACTATCGTCCTCCAGATGCTCAACATCTTAAGGCAAAGATCACGGACTTCATAGGTTCACTTCACAATTACTCCTCGAATACATCGATTCAAAAAGTCTATGGTTCTAATCCGACCCGAAACTGACCACTTAATGCGATCCCCATACTTACCGTCACTCCAAGTAACGAATAATAAAATCATTAACTTTCTAATGGTTACCCATTCAGAAACTTTCTTACCACCCCAACGGTCGACATACCAAGGTCGTTCATACAAGCACGAGGATGAATAAGAAAGAGATTAATAGAATTGAACACAAAGGAAACGTACTACCACGTTTACTAAATATCATAACATTAGTATAAACCAGATACAAGAGAACGTACTACTACCTTACCAACTGTCACAATAACGGCACCTCAAGCACCATCACGTATAAATATCCTCATAATAACATTATCTAGGTGAGATTATGAACATATAATACATAAAGGTTCTCGTTACCATCGCCACAACACTTGATAACCATAGTTTCCGTCGAATCTACGACTAACCCATCTTAGACATTCTACCCATCTCACAATCATTGCCTAACATACTCAGTGTAAGTCTAGACATCTCACATTCATGCCTAGTTCACTTAAACTAGAGCACTGATACCAACTTGTAACACCCTAAAAATCAGAGTGAAATAAAACTTCGGAAATATTGGCAATATGACTTCGCACTCGGTATAAAACTCCCAAAAAGGGGGTATACTACTAAGCCTTTACAAAACCTGAGAACGGATATGGAAATCAACAACAAACTAATCTAAATACATCTATCTAGATTACATTGGTTGTCGATCCAAAATCACCAAAAGATGTGTCAGGATCGAATTCTTAACAATAATTAATTCTCAGAAACAATATCAAAGAAGTTTACGGAATAACACTTTGATATTCAATGAAACAATAAATCAATACATAAAATATGAAGAACAAACTGTAAACTTGTATTGAATGCTTTGAAGTTACAAGATTACACACTCAACCTCAATATTGATGAACAGGCTCACCAATACGAATTCTACTTCTCTAGAATTAGGATCTATGCCTTGAGGTTGATTTTTCTCTTAAACTTAGAATTAATCACATCTAAAACTATTATGTATCTTCTATACATATACTAAACAAAAAGATAATTACAAAAAAATAAACATATCTTCAGTATATCTTCCATGTATATCTCTAAGCTTCCATGTATATCCTTTCATGCGAATCTTCATCATATAAGCAGTATTAATCTTCAGCAGCATTAATTTCTTCTAGCAGCATTAACTGTAAGCATCACTAACTACTAGCAGTACTAACTTTGTTCAAGCAGCACTAACTTTGACTAGCAGTATTAACTACTAGCAGTAGTAATACTCAGCAGTATTAACCTTGAAGTCTTCTAGCAGTATTAACTCTGAACCAGCAGCATTAACCATACTTAAGTTTTTCTTTAGTTCCCAACAATCTCCCCCTAACTTGACTTTTAAGAAAAGAAGTCAAGTTCTTCAGATGCTCCCAAAATCTTCATTGATCTACTCCAATATTAGGATCCAGTCCCATACTCTGATTGATCGTCCTCTGAATTAGATACTTGGCCATTTCTGAATTTGGTGCACAACCCAACTTCTTATTCAACATGGCATGAAGCTTTAGATTTGTGTGATTGTAGACCCTATCCACCAAGTAGTACTCCATGTGAAAAGTATCCAATGCTAGTTCATAGACTCCACTCCTTTCATAGAGAGTCCATCCTCTAACAGTTTTGAACACATCTCTGATCAAGTGCTTCACTGCTTCTGGATTGAATAACATGCACAAGTATTCCATGACCAGCTTCACTATAGGTAACCCTGGAGCTGTCTAACTGATCTGCATAAATTTTCATCCCCACTTCAAACATTTCTTCCAAATCAGATCTTGAACACTCTCTGACAATTTTGTTCCAGGTGTTGTATACTTCATACTTCTCATCATTTTATTTCAATCTGATGTATTCTTTGCCATCCACCTCCATAGTATCCCTGTGGATAACCTCAGGAGGTTTAAATCCAACAGGTTCAACTGAAATAGGCTTTGGAATTTTATCCATTACCACCATGTACATGTTTACATTTGAACTCTGTGGTACTTCTTGAGATTTAGCTTCATTCTGAGGTGCCTCTTCTTCTTCAGCAACCTTTTGCTCTTCTTCTACTCTAGGCTTCTTTACACTTTTCTTTCTTTTAGCCATCATTTTGGTTCTTTTCAGAGTCTTTTGAACCTGCACTAAAGTAGCTTCCTTCTTCTTTTCTTCCTTGTTCTCTGCCTTTTCTTTGATAGGAGTTCCCTCTTCACTTTCAGGGAATGGTTGATTCATATTCACATCATGTCTCTCCTTGGCCTTCTTTTCAAACTCCACTATATCCTTTTCATTACTTTTCAGCTTCCCCATTTCTTTCTCATAGAGATCCCTGATTTGATCAAAAGTCATCTTCACAAACAGTTCTTTCTTTACCCCAATTGCACTCCTCAAGAAAGTTATCATTTTGTTTCTTTCCTGAGTGGCAAGGTAAGTTTGTGAAGGTCTTCTTTTCTTTGCACTTGATTTGACTATCATGGCCTTTCTGAAGCTTATTGCTCTTTGCTTAGCTTTCTCTGTTTCAAGCCCTTTCTGATAAGCTTCATTTAATTCAGCAGCTAGAGCCTTTGCCATCTCCCTGTCCTTTTCAACCTGAACTCTTTCTTCTTTTTCAATATCCTTCTGCATCTTCCTGGCTAAGGCTTCATCAGATTCAACCAACCTTTTCTTCTTGACTGGTTGATCAGATTCCACCATCTTTGCTTTTCCTTTGTCTTTGTTCATTGCTTTCTTACTGTTATCTTTCTTGCTCACTTCTCCTTTTGCTCCCCCTTCATTTATGACTACTCCCTTTGCTTTGGGAGTGTCATTCTTTGCTTTGATCAGCATTTCAGCTACTTCAATTTCTGTTGGAGATAACTCTGTTACTACTGCTTGTGAAGTTTCAGCAGCACTAACAGTTTCTGCTTCTAACTCCCCCTCAATACTGTTCTTCTCCCCTGTCAGGATCGAATTCTTAACAAGAATAAATTCTCAGAAACTAATATCAAAGAAGTTGCGGAATAACACTTTGATATTCAATAAAATAGTAAACCAAAACAGTAAATATGAAGAACAAACTGTAAACTTGTATGTAATAATTGAAATCACAAGATTACACACTCAACCTCAATCTTGAAGAACAGACTCTTTCAAAACGAATTCTACTTCTCTAGAATTAGGATCTATGCCTTGAGGTTGATTTTTCTCTTAAACTTGGAATTGAATGAATTATTCAAAAGTTATCTAACAATTCTAAACAATACAATATATATACTGAAGATAAAAGCTAATTTCAATTAATAAAATATCTTCAGAATATCTTCTATCATTATCTCCAATCTTTCCATAATCTTCAGTCCATCCAGCTGTCATCCTTCCATGCGAATTCTTTATCACATAAGCAGCATTATTCTTCAGCAGCATTAATACTCTGAGCAGTATTAACTCTAGCAGTACTAACCATGCTCAGCAGCATTAATATCTTCAAGCAGTACTAACTTTGAACTAGCAGTACTAATTTTGTTGAGCAACATTAACCATCAACTAGCAGCATTAACTATAAGTATTAACTAGAAGTATTAACTGTTTTCTTCTAGCAGCATTAACTTTGATCCAGCAGCATTAGCTACAACTAGCAACATTAACCACAGAAGTAGTAACCATGATGAATATTAACTTCAGAAGTAGTAACCATGATGAACTAGAAGTAGTAACCATGTTGAACTAGAAGTAGTAACCATGTTGAACTAGAAGTAGTAACCATGTTGAACCATCCTTGGCATATTTCAGACCCAACAATCTCCCCCTAACTTAACTTTTCAAAACTGAGAAGTTAAGTTCTTCAGTATAGGGTCTTTATGATAATTTCAAAACTTTCTGCAATTACTAGTTCTTCTTGATTCAGTTTCTGTTGTTATCTTCTTTTCTGTTTCTGCTGTTATCTTCTTTTCTGTTTCTGGTGTAGTTACTGCTTTGTTTCAGCTTCTTCACTTATCTCCCCCTCAAAATAAGATTTCATATCAACTTGATTCTCCTTCTCAAGTCTTCTCAAGTTCAGATGTTTAAGTCTCCCCCTTTTTGAAATAATCATGATCTTTTCATCTCTTTTATCTCCATAATTTGATTGTGAACTTTCAGACAAATTGTACCAAGTGTATCCATCAATTCTTTGTAGTTAAATCTGTCCTCACCTCCTTTAGGTGTGTTTACCACCCTTGAAAGATCCTTGGATCTTTTAGTAGAGATCTTCTGCCTAGCAGAAGCACCTTCTACTCCCTTGGTTTCTTGGCACCTGGGACCTTTAGATAATTACTCATCTAAAGTTGCCATGGGGAAGGTCTTAGATATGTTCACACTGTCCTGTCCTGCACTTTGTGCAAAGTCAGTAGTGTGAGCCTTACAACCCATATGCTCTTGCATCTCCTTATTGAGCACCTTCTTGAGGTTGGGAGACACCCCTATGGTTTCCCTTTGGATATTCTCTGATGAAAAATGCTCCATCAGAGGGCTTGTAGGTTTTGAGGTCAAAGATACAAGAAGGGAAGGAACCTTCAGTATCTTTTCCTTATATAATATAGTAATAGGGAATGTTGGTTTGTCAAAAGGAATATGAAGATTTATGCTTGGTAGTGGAAGGTGTGGATAGGTCATCAGTGGGTTGGTCTAATGAGGGCTTTGACCCTGATGCCTTACCTTCTTGATTGTGGGACATCACCATCATTGTAGAGAACAATGGTATGTCAACTCCTTCCGAGTCCCTAGCAGATCTTCTCATGTTTGAGAAAACCTTGCCTTTAGGGGGTTTAGGTACATATATCTCATTAAAATGAGGTTAATCCGTCAATTCCTTATTAAGTACTTCTTGTACAAACCTTGGATACAGATAAAAGCTTTTTGATTGATATCCAGGTTTGACATTAAATCATTGAAGATCATTTTTAGGTATAGAAAACTTACATTATCAGTAGTAACACTTATCAGCAGCATTAACACAGACTGGCAGTAGTAACACATACCAGCAGCATTAACACAGTCTGACAGTTTTCACTGAACTAGAAGTACTAACTACCTTTCAGTATTAGCAACCTGAAACACTTACAGACACAAGGTTAGTAGTACCATATACAATAAAATTTTCAAAAGTTACTTTATCTTTTGAAACTATACCTTTTTCACTTTTCTTACCTTCTGTTGGATCAAAAGAAACATGTCCTCCATCAAATCTTTTAAAGAATTTGAAGGCAGTCCATGTTCCTTGTTATGTGCCTAGAGCAACCATTATCTTCATTCCAAATGCTCTTCCTCTTGAGCTTTTGGTTGCCCTGCACACTTGATAAATCAGTTAGTCTTTGAGGGAACCCAAGCCAAAGTGGTCTTGGGTTGTCCTTTCTCATTTATATAATCTGTCAGTTTGGTCTGGATGAGTTGTTTAGGAATCTCATGGCTGGAATACTTTGTCAAGATTATTGGCTTTGCAACATTAATACTAGTAGAAGCACTATCCTTGTTAGAAGTAGTATTGGTTGCAGCAGCACTATTTCTGTTAGCAGTACTATCTGGGATAGCAGTACTAACAGGTTTCTTTACAATTGGAACCCAAACTTGAACAAAGTTGTTTGCTTTCTTTGTCTTTAAATTACTCCTTGGCTTATTTGGAGCATTTTTATTTGTATTAGCAAACTTGTTCTGAGCATGAGACTTTAAAGGTGCTCTTTTCTCAGCCAATTGATTCCTTCTTTTATTCCTATAACCAAAAGAGTTTTGTGGTTTTCTTTGAAATGTGACTCTTTGGTTGATAGGGTTGAAATAACAGTGTTTGGCAAGATGATTCAATTTGCCACAGATAAAACAAGGTTTTGGTCTATTGATTTTACTCAAATCAACCCCTTGTTTTTGTGCGCACTGATTATTCCAGTTTCTCTGATTTCCCCTTGGTTTATCATGTTTTTGGGGCTCAGATTTATTGCAAGAACACTGTTTGCAAGGGACAGGATTCACAACTGTGGTTTGCTTATAATGGACCTTCTCAGACTTTCCCTCAGTCTTCTCTATGTCCTTAGATTTGACCCAAGTCTTTCCACATCCCTCATTGGTGATAATGTGATTTTCTAGAGGAATCTCACCACTCCAGTGTTCTCCTTACTCTTTTCACTAGAGTTCTCTTCTTCAGAGTCTGTTTCAACCACCACTTTGTCTAAAGGATCTACCTTAGTGGCTCCAACAGGCAATTCTTTCCTATCCTTGGTCTCTAGTAAGTTTGATATAGGAGGAATGTAATTGTTGTTGTATGGTGGTGGTGTGGTGTTATAGCCTATTCCTCTTCTAAGTTTGTCATGGATTTGAGTTTGGAGCAAAGAGTCCATTGCTTTAGAAGCATTGGAAAATTTCTCAATATCCAGCTTGGCTTTCTCAAACTCACTCTTTATCTTCTCATTCTCCTCTTTAGACTTTTTCAGCTGAAGTTCTAGGTCATTCTTCTCCCACTTCCAGTAATTTGTATCATAAGAATGTTGAAGTTCATTGGCTTCGAAAACTTTGATCTGTTCCTCAAAACTCTCAACAATTCTTACATAGTCTTTTATATCTCTCTCTAATCTTTTAAGGTCATCACTCATTGTCTGGTTGTGATCCCTGTACCTTTTAACAGTTTCCATACAAGTTTTAGAGCAAAGATTAGACATTACCTCTGTGGGGATTTCTGTGCTTGAAGAATCTGAAACTTTAGCCATTGATGATTTCTAATTTCAAGGAAGAATGATGATTGCAGGTTTCTGAGAATACTAGCTCTGATACCACTTGTCAGGATCGAATTCTTAACAAGAATAAATTCTCAGAAACTAATATCAAAGAAGTTGCGGAATAACACTTTGATATTCAATAAAATAGTAAACCAAAACAGTAAATATGAAGAACAAACTGTAAACTTGTATGTAATAATTGAAATCACAAGATTACACACTCAACCTCAATCTTGAAGAACAGACTCTTTCAAAACGAATTCTACTTCTCTAGAATTAGGATCTATGCCTTGAGGTTGATTTTTCTCTTAAACTTGGAATTGAATGAATTATTCAAAAGTTATCTAACAATTCTAAACAATACAATATATATACTGAAGATAAAAGCTAATTACAATTAATAAAATATCTTCAGAATATCTTCTATCATTATCTCCAATCTTTCCATAATCTTCAGTCCATCCAGCTGTCATCCTTCCATGCGAATTCTTTATCACATAAGCAGCATTATTCTTCAGCAGCATTAATACTCTGAGCAGTATTAACTCTAGCAGTACTAACCATGCTCAGCAGCATTAATATCTTCAAGCAGTACTAACTTTGAACTAGCAGTACTAATTTTGTTGAGCAACATTAACCATCAACTAGCAGCATTAACTAGAAGTATTAACTAGAAGTATTAACTGTTTTCTTCTAGCAGCATTAACTAGAAGTATTAACTGTTTTCTTCTAGCAGCATTAACTAGAAGTATTAACTAGAAGTATTAACTGTTTTCTTCTAGCAGCATTAACTTTGATCCAGCAGCATTAACTACAACTAGCAACATTAACCACAGAAGTAGTAACCATGATGAATATTAACTTCAGAAGTAGTAACCATGATGAACTAGAAGTAGTAACCATGTTGAACTAGAAGTAGTAACCATGTTGAACTAGAAGTAGTAACCATGTTGAACCATCCTTGGCATATTTCAGACCCAACATCCCCATCATGCTCCCCTCAACTTTTTCTTTTTCCTCATCCAGGTTTACTTCAGCCTCTGACTCCCCCTTTTTGGGAGCATCAGACAATGGTTCCCTTCTCTTTAGCACAAACTGTTTCCTTTTCTTCTTTTGAATCAGCCTGGTTACCATCTTCTTTAGTTTTGCAATCTGGACTTGTTGTGACAGGATCACCAGCTTCATCTCCTCTATTTCTTTTCCTTGTTTCATCACATCTAGGTTGATGTTTCCCATGGTTTCCATCAATTCCTGATAGTCATAACTGTCCTCACCTTCTCTAGAAGTGTTCCCCTCCTTTGAAGGATCATTGAATCTTTTAGTAGTGGAAGTCTTCTGCCTAGAAGAAGCACTATCCACCCCCGTGGTTTCTTGGCACCAGGGATCTTCGAATGATTGCTCATTGAAAGTTGCCATGGGGGAGGTCTTATTTATGTTACCACTTTCCTCCTCTGTGCTAGCAGGAGTAGTGGCAGCCTCATCACCCATATGCTCTGCCTCCTCCTCAGAGAGCACCTCCTTGGGGTTGGGAGACACCCCTTTGGTTTCCCTATGGATATTCCCTAAAGGAGAATTCTCCCTTAGAGGGCTTAAAGGCTTAGGAGATGATGGTACAAGAAGGGAATGAGCCTTCTTTACCTGTTTCCTCTTGTAAGTTTGTGTGATGGGAGAGGTTGGTTTTTCAAGAAGGGACTGGGGGATAGATTTAGAGTGAGAAGGTTGGGATTGGCTAGCAGTAGGATGGTCGAATGGGGGCCTTGACCCTGCTGCCATACCTTCATTGGTTTGGGACACCACCATCATTGTAGAGAACAATGGGGTGTCAACTCCTTCTGAGTCCCCAGCAGATCTTCTCATATTTGAGAAAACCTTTCCTTTGGGGGGTTTAGGAACATATACCCCAACAGGTTGAGGTATATCCGTCAATTCATGAGTAATAACTGCTTGGACAAACCTGGGGTACATAAAGAAGCTCTTTTTGTTTCCCATGTTTGAGACAAGATCACTGAAAATCATTTTAGAAAAGTTATACTTTCTGGCAGTGGCTAAGCACACCAAAGCATAAGCAATGGTGCTGCTGAACTCACTCCATCCAGTAGTCTTTTTGGAGATACAGTGCATAAGAGTATGGACAAAGAAACGCCATTGGGGTGAAAATTTGGCTTTAGAGAATTTGAAAACACCCAATGGGCCTCCATACCCCATTCTTGTAAGATTGGAGAACAGTTCATCGTTCGGAATAGAAGTTATACCAGAGGCATCGTCTAGACGTAGACTGATGCGAATAACCTCTTCAGTAACTGTTAGTGGCTTGTCACAGATCCTTGTCTTGATCATTTGCACACCATTCTCAGCAACAATGGTGGCATTAGCCCAGAACTGCCTTTGATGCTCGATATAGATTGTAGGTGATACAATAAGAGCATGAGCAATATGGCTTGACTTGAGGAAATCCACAATCTGATGAAATCCTGCAGCTTGCTTTGGCTTCTGGAGCATCGCGATCTCATTGTGCTCGTCGATGAATGCCATGGATGCCATTGAACTTAGTGCAAAACTTGCCTGAAAACTTCGAGTCTTGAGAGAGAAAGGGTTTAGAGCGCAAGTGAATAGTATGCAAAGAGTCGTTATGAACGTTTGGGCGGGCAAAGGGTATTTATAGTATTCGGGACATAAGCAGTATTAACTGCAAGCAGTATTAACCGCGAGCAGTATTAACTAACTAGCAGTATTAACTGCAAGTAGTATTAACCGCGAGCAGTATTAACTAACTAGCAGTATTAACCACTAGCAATATTAACTGAGAGCAGTATTAACTGCAAGCAGTATTAACCGCGAGCAGTATTAACTAACTAGCAGTATTAACTGCGAGCAGTATTAACTACTAGCAGTATTAACTTTTGAAGAGGTACTAACTGTATTAGCAGCATTAATGTTTTCAGCAGTACTAACACAGGTAGCAGCAGTAATACTTCCAGCAGCACTAACCCTGTCAGCAGTACTAACAGTTTTAGTGCTTTTAGGCACCCACATTTTAATACTTTCTTTTAAAATCTTTTTCTTCATGGGGCCTTTCCTTTCACCATGTTTCTTTATCACATGTTTCTTTCCAGCCTTCCTATAACCAACAGGTTTTTGCACAAAATTTTGAAGGGTCATCTGTTGATTAATAGGGTTAAAGAAACAATATTTAGCCAAATGATTTAACTTGCCACATATGAAGCAAGGTTTTGGTCTATTGATTTTACTCAGATCAACTCCTTGCTTCTGAGCCCATTGATTATTCCAGTTTCTTTGATTTCCTCTTTTTAAACCAGAATTTAGGCTCTTGGCTTTACTGCAATCACACTGTTTACAAGATCCAGGATTCACAACCGTGGTTTGTTTGTAATGGACCTTGTTATCCTTTCCTTTGGTCTTCTCTATCTCCTTGGACTTGACCCAGATTTTCCCACATCCCTCATTGGTGATAATGTTGTTTTCTAATGGGATCTCTTTACTCACATCATTATCCCTATACTCATTGGCTTCTTTCTCAGTTAAATCCTTAATTACTACTTCATCCAAAGGATCTATCTTAAAGGCTTTCTCAGATAAGTCATTTTTCTCCTTGGTTTCTAACAAGTCTGAAGTAGGAGAGATATAATTGTTGTTGTAAGGAGGAGGTGTACTGTTGTATCCAATACCAGGCTTCATCTTATCATGAATCTGAGCCTTTAGAAGAGAATCCATTGCTTTTGAAGCATATGAAAACTTTTCTATGTCAAGCTTAACTTTAGACAGTTCCTCCTTCAGCCTATCACTCTCTTCTAAGGATTTAGACAGTTTGGTCTCTAACTCATTCTTTTCCCACTTCCAATAGTTAGTGTCATAAGAGTGTTGAAGTTCATTAGCTTGAAAGCCTTTGATTTGCTCTTCAAATCTCTCTACTATTAACACATAATCTCTTCTATCCTTTTCTAATCTTTTGAGGTCATCACACATACTTTGATTGTGATCCCTATATCTTTTGACAGTGTCAATGCAAGATTTAGTGCAAAGATTAGAAATTACCTCAGAGGGGAGATCAGACACTTCTGCCATAAGAGCTTGATTCTGAATGGCTTCCTCAGCTTGATCACTCCAGTCAAATCCCATTCCTTGTTGAGAAACAAGGGCTTGAGCAGGATTCTTGTTCTGAGTGTAGCCTCCATTCTGAGCTTGTTGGTGGTTGTTGTTTGGAACAGCACTCCTGCATTCTCTAGCAAAGTGTCCTTTCATGTGACACTTATAACATTCCACCTTGGTCTTGTCAAAACCAGCTCCATCTTCTCTTCTTTGAGAGAAGTTATTCTTACCTGTTCTTTTAATGAACTTCTTCACCCTCATGGATAACATGGCCATCTGCCATTTAATATCCATCTCCTCCAAGTCATCAGGGTGAAGTTGATCCAGATCATCATTAATCAAAGAAGTGTTACTATGACTGGACAAAAAGGCTTCAAAGATAGTTTCAGTGCCTTTTTCTGAACTTACTCCACTGGCAGTACTAACTGCTTCAGGGTTGGCAGTAGTATCTGTGGATGCTGAAAGAAGTGCAGCATTGTGGTCATAACCAGTGGGCTTCTTCTTGATTTCTACCTCAGTTTCAAAAACTCTTAGATCATTGTATAGATCATCAAGTTCTTTCTCTTCCAGATTGTCACTCTGTCTATATGAGACAGTGTACATAGTCCATTCATCCCCAAGAGATCTGAGGAACTTTCTGTTGATGTCATCTTGATCCATCTTCACTCCTACAGTAGCCAGTTCACCAATGAGCTTGTTGAACCTATCAAAAGTTTGAGTCATAGACTCATTCTTTGAGGAAGTAAAGTTTTCATACTGCTGCTTTAGAACGTCTCTTTGATTTCTTTTGATGCTCTTAGTTCCAGCAAATCTTTTCTCTAGAGCATTCCAGAGAATCTGAGCATCAGTGCAGTTGCAAAATTGATGCTGATATTCATTGGGGATGGCCAAGAGCAGAGTGCTCAAGGCCTTCGTCTCTGTCTGTCTGATCTTCCTCTCACCATCTGTCTTTGGTGGAGGTCTTTTCCCATCTGGTCCTATCCTTCCAGCTTCAGAAGGACCATTCTCAATGATATCCCACATTGAGTAGTCAGTGAGAAGAATATATTGTCTGATTCTGATCTTCCACATGTCAAACTCACTGGGTTTGAGCATTGGAACCTTAGAGACCAAAGTACTGCTTGATTCTGTAAGATTTTCCATGATGAATAGATGTTTCTGAGAGAGTTTGGCTCTGATACCACTTGTCAGGATCGAATTCTTAACAAGAATTAATTCTCAGAAACAATATCAAAGAAGTTTGCGGAATAACACTTTGATATTCAATGAAACAGTAAATCAATACAGAAAATATGAAGAACAAACTGTAAACTTGTATTGAATGCTTTGAAGTTACAAGATTACACACTCAACCTCAATATTGATGAACAGGCTCACCAATACGAATTCTACTTCTCTAGAATTAGGATCTATGCCTTGAGGTTGATTTTTCTCTTAAACTTAGAATTAATCACATCTAAAACTATTCTGTATCTTCTATACATATACTAAACAAAAAGATAATTACAAAAAAATAAACATATCTTCAGTATATCTTCCATGTATATCTCTAAGCTACCATGTATATCCTTTCATGCGAATCTTCATCATATAAGCAGTATTAATCTTCAGCAGCATTAATTTCTTCTAGCAGCATTAACTGTAAGCAGCACCAACTACTAGAAGTACTAACTAGCTAAGAAGTACTAACTTTGTTCAAGCAGCACTAACTTTGACTAGCAGTATTAACTACTAGCAGTAGTAATACTCAGCAGTATTAACCTTGAAGTCTTCTAGCAGTATTAACTCTGAACCAGCAGCATTAACCATACTTAAGTTTTTCTTCAGTTCCCAACAAGATGGGACTTAAACAATGCCCAACAACGACTACAAGCCATCTCAAAAATGCCTCTAAGACATGCTCGTCACTCACGACCATGAAACCCCACCGCTAAGGGAACCTGTTATACATATCATTTGAGAAAAAGTGTTAGGCTTAAAGCCTAGTGAGAACATACAGTTTATAGATTTCAAGAGATATAAACAATGGTAACATAAGTAAATATTTTCAAGAATTTTAGTTCGCAAAAGAAGATCTTTATCAAGAAAGGACAATCGGTCCAAAAGTTCATCTCGCGATGACGGGGGATACCCGATTTACCAAGAGTGGTGACGGAACACAAAAGTAGGCCACGACCCGAGTTGTGAGCTAAATACTTGGAATCCATGGCCACGAACACTTCGGAACGTACTAAGATGTGAGGGAGGGCCCCCGAGGAAACCAAGTCATACTCGTTTACTAGGACTACATTTGATCCATGACTAGTAACCGGTCTCACATAACCGTACCATAAAGGCCCCCGAGGATCAAATGCATCCATAGCTACAAAATGGGGAAAAGACATCCCAATAATATAAGTCGACTCAAAACCTAGGGATCCACTAGTAATAGTCTAAACTTGTCACAATAACACGTGTGACTAACCAAAGCTAAACGTATAGCTTCCAAAAACATTTATAACCAAAATGCCTTTTTCAAGTTTAACTGCTGATAAGAATGAAAATCATAAAATGAGTTTATATACATTCTTTCTAGTAAATCACATAAATGTGCAAGTAAATCTCCATTTTACTCTCGATGAGATCAAACCCTTTACATTTCAAGAAAATGATTAGGAACCCTAAAATATCCCAAAAACTCAAGTTAGGTCAAAATGCCATAAACTTAGATCCAAAACCATAGAGATATATAGGAGTTCAAAAATGTAACCTTTGATCTGTATAAAGTTTGTAAAATGATAGTAGGAACTCACCTTGCTAGATTTAGGCTAAATTTAGATTTCACCCAACGAGCTCTTTTGAAGAACACTTGGATTCTCAAGACAAAACTTCCAAAACCTAAATCCATACATATTCAACCACAAAGAATCATTTCCCAAACCATATACATGGATACCTCAACAATACCGAAACCCTAACTTCTATAACCGAAGAGAATAGAAGATTACCTTAACCCAAGCTTGAATTCACCAACCAAAACACTTCTAGTTCACCAAAATGATCACAAACCTTCAATCTATGAAAGGGGGAACAAGGGGTGGATGAAACCCTAGAATATTTTAGGGAAGAAGATGAATAGGGAGATATGAGAAGCTTACCACCACAAAATACTATATTATACTTCAATAGACTTCCAATCTCTTTCCATATCCTTGAAAAGCTCTCAAAAACGAAACTATAGCAACTTGAATCACCCAAATCGGAGCTCTAGATCAAAAGATATGAGGAAATGAAGTTTTTGGGTGAAATGAGGCTGAACCAGGCTTTTAACCCGCGCCTCTGACCCCAACGCACGACCCGTACGTTTTTGTGAAGGGCCCGCGCATGGCCCGTGCGCCTCTTCCAGCGCGCCCATGATTTCCCGAAAACCGTTTTGGTCATAACTTCTTCGTTATAGCTCCGTTTTTGCTCCGGAAAGAACCGTTGGACTCGTAATTGAATCCTTCATCCATCTAGACTATAAAATCAAGGATTCAAGTCCAAAATTAAAAATCTTATTTTTCCTTAATATATCGGTTTCTGTATAAACTTGAAATTATATCTTTCGAAAATCGGGGTGTTACACACGTTGGCCTTACCGAGATGATAGAGTAAATCGCAATCATAATCCTTCAAAAGTTCTAGCCATCTCCTTTGTGGCATGTTGAGTTCCTTTTGATCGAAGATGTACTTGAGACTCTTACAATCCGTGAAAAGAGTACACTTGGTCCCAAACAAGTAGTGTCGCCACAACTTTAGCACGAAAACTACCGTCGCCAACTCCAAATCATGAGTCGGATAGTTCTTCTCGTGATCCTTTAATTGCCGCGACGCGTAGGCTATTACTTTTCCCCTTTGCATTAGGACACACCCAAGCCCCATCTTGGAAGCGTCACTAAACACAACAAAATCCTTCGATCCTTCGGGTAGGGATAAGCGTCACTAAACACAACAAAAGGGTCCATATACAAATGGATGCCAAAATCTTGCGCTAGCACTGTAGGACCCATCTATAAATGGGTACCAAAGCCAAAAGATTTATCTGTGTTGCAGGCACTTCTTGTCAAGATGGAGTAAAAGAACTATGGCTCTTGAATACTACAGTTCAAGACCTGTACTTCAAAGATTAAGGAGTTTGACTTCTAAACACAATAATGATCAAAAGAGATGATACTCCCATGTTGAATGAGATTGTACTCCGATACTTAAATGAGAAGTTCAACCTTAAAGGGGGGGGTACAATTTTCTACTGAAAAATATGAATTTGCAATGTTATCTGAAAGATATCTACACTCAACATTGTTCATGTTTTTAGGGGGGGGTGTGAGATAAATTTAATGCATAATTTCAAGGGGAGTATATGACTTCTGATTACATCTGATCAGAACTCGTACTGTTAAAAGTTTTATTGCTTTATGTAATTTACTTTTCAATAAATTTTGTGAATAAAGCTTTGTGCTTTGACAGACTTTTTGATTGTTGCAGTATTGAGAGAAAGCTTACATGATCATATCATATATGACTTAGAGCTGACTTGATGAGATTTAAGACTGAGCAAAAAGGTTTATCTCTAATCTTAATATCATGTGTATCTAAAAGAAGGACAACTTTCAGATATGAAAACATGTTCTTAAATGTTCCAACCACTTCTGATTCTTAAAAGATTTCATGAATAAAGAAGTGTGATTTTTAAATGTTTTCATGTTATATGTGCTTCAATGTTACATAAACCGTATGTTTCCAAAGATACATACTTGTGTATTATCTTTTCCATATACTTTCAAGCATTCACACACACTGGTTTAATATTTTTGTTTAATATGTTATCACCATGTCTCAAATTGAACAAAATTTTCGATGGTGATACACCCCGCTTGATATTCAAAGTTTGAGCGTTGATTTCATTTCGAAACATTTCTTTCAAGAATGTCTATATTTTGATTCATATAGACCATATCCAATTTTTGCTGACTTAAGCCTTAATAGATAAATCATTTCGATTTTGATCTTTTTCATACAATGTCAGATTTTCAAACAAGTTTCTTGTATTCATTTCATTCATTCAATATGCTTGTTTGAAATATCTTCAATGTTTAAAATGCTCAAATCTTCATGATTATCTTCATGAGTATACATACATCTGACATGTATTATTTGTGCTTTAACTGTTCAAAGTTTAACCATTCTGAGCAACATTGTACTTTTAGGATTACATGGGTTCATTGTGTGAGCTTAAATGAACTTCTATGGATTCATGTTAACCAGTGTTTCCTACCCAAGAAGTTAATCCTTGAGTGATCGAAGAGTGTGAGGAGTCAAAAAAACTGAGTGTGGGTTAAGTGATGAGGTAAAATGGAAATGAGAGTTTGGTTAGAAGCGAGCTAAATGATTAAAAGAAAGAGGGTGAGAGAACAGAGTAAAAAAATATCAAACTCTGCACCAACTTTTTCTGAGTTGGGCAGCCACATTTCTGATTGTTTCACAATTCTTTGCTGAACATCGTTGCAACAGGCAACTAGCCCATGCCAACTCTTGATAAAAACCCCACCAACTACTCATCTTTTTCTCAACAAGAAGATGTTTCAATTTTTAAAGGGGACGCAACACATATGCTATCTAGTTTTCATTTGGAAAATCTGGATATTGAAAAAGAAGGAAGTTTGCCCCACCTTCGCACTTCGATCATGCACAATTGAGTCAGTGTATTACTGTTGTTGTCTCAATGGTTTACACAATTTTGAGCCTAACAAAAGTAATCATATGTGCTTAATTCTTTCAAACACAAGCACATACACACAGGAAATTCGTTTTTCTGTCTAAACGTTCATAGAATAAACTCGTGTTATTCGATGATTGAATGGAAGACCTGGGGGAGTGAACATCAAAAATCTCCTTTCCAATGTGTATTCATTACACACGGTGACTTCGTGTTACTGACAGACACTTCTAACTTATTCATTTGTTGATTCAGGTGTTACACTACCAATTTGTCTGAATTTGCAAAGATTCGGATGAATATCTTTTGGATCGATAGATAATCAGAGGCTCAGTGTGATGAAAGATCAGTGGTCAGATCAGATTGCTAATGACATTTCTTGTGAAATTTTTGATGATCTCTATGCTACAATCATCAAAAAGGGGGATAAGTCATGTTCAAGAAATGTCTGAAAAGAAAAGTTTGTATCAGTTACGGGGAGAAGCTGTAACGCCCCAAAAATGAGACTAACAAAACTTTCCGGAAAAATGGAAATATGGTATATAATAATTGCCAAAGCAATGAGCTCAAACAAAAGGAACAACCATGCCTGTTAATTACAAGTTTGTAATAAAAAGCGACATTAGATGACAACTCTCTAATCTAAATCTAGCCAGACATAAGATTACAAAAAGGTTGTCAACTAGGTCCTCATGAACAATCTTCAGTATTGGCATCCCAAAAATGCTCCCAAGCTCACCACTAAAGTCGATTAAGCATCAATGGCGCTCGCACCGCAAGAACCTGAGATACATACCAACAATCAAGTGTTAGACCAAATGGGTCTAGTGAGTTGCATAAAACATGGCACAATTATATAAAGCATGTTGTGAACAATTATGACACTTTAATCACCAAAGTCCATACGGGGTCAATCATGGGGGAGACCCATCACACCAATGAGTTTTACCTCAAGTCAATGTACCTTGATGTTCACTCGTCTGAGCAACATCCCAAAGGCCCGGCACACTTGAAGACTACCTCCCAGGCATTACTCCAAGTGGCGGAGGTCTAGGTGTATACCGTTATGGTGACACCTAAGACTACATCCTCCTATCACTTACTCATGGTTTGTTCTATGTACCTACAATGTCCATCTCTATACATGACTTCATACCCATAAGATACATGCATAAGACTCCAACCGTTCCCAAGCATAGTTTAGGTACAAAACTCTAAAGCATGCAAGTATTCCAATATTACCCATGGCTCATAAAACACGTATCAGTAAGCCTAAATATCAATAATAATCACAACCATATTCTCCACGATAATAACCAAGGCTATATCTTCAAAAGTCTCAAGAGTGACAGTTAGGTCAAACTTATCAGGTGATCAACTCTTATGTAAACAAGAAATATTAAACACGTAAATGCACAAAGTATGTATCTCGTTTGAAAAATAGGAAGAAAGACTCACTATCTAGGGTTTTATACAAAACCCTAGAAAACTTGGTTAGAACAGTGAGAAGGTGAAACTTGAATGAGACTTGAATGCTTCCCTTGAATGATCCTCTAGCTCCCTTTAACACCAATAAATGGCCCCAACTAATCTAGGGTTTCAATAAATGTTTGGTAGGTTTAGAAGTAGAGGAGAATCGCCCAATCTGGCTCCAAACCGGCTCCAAAACGTTTTGAGATGAGAAGTGAAGTCAAAATAGGTCAAGGTTGGATTTTATACCCTCAGACATCGCCCGCAATAGTGCCCGGCGATTGTGCCCATGGCACAATCGCGCCATTCAAACGACCCTCGGTACATCTCAGGCGATAGTGCCTGGCGATTGTGCCAAGGGCACTATCGCTATGTCACAATCGCGACCGCTCCCCCCTCTTGGTACAATTCCCGCGATAGTGCCAGGCGATTGTGCCAAGGCACTATCGCGATGGCACAATCGCGACCACTCCCCTCGACACCGAAACTTGACTTTTCTAAGGTTCGATAAAGCGAAGCTAATTAGGCAGATTAACGTACACATAAAGAGGTTGACAAAACACCAATTAAGCACACAAGGAGATTTTCAATTTTAACAAAAGTCAAGGAACGAGGGGAATACTTACCTTAGATTTTCGAGTGTTACAGAAGCGTTCACGAAATGTTTGAGTTAGAAATGAATATGGGAGAAGTTATTTGGCAAGAAATGTTGACTAAAGAAAAGTTAAAGCTGAAAGAAGAAATTTTATGTCAAGAAAGTTAATTTGAAGAAAGATTGTTGAAAGCTGAAACAGAAAGTTCAAAGTTTTCAGAATATGAGCAGAGTTTATTGAAATTTTCTTTTAAGACTTTTTGCTAAAGCAAACCGAGCTGAATTTGAAGATAATTTCTTTTCGATGTCTGAAAGAGGTTTTACAACCTTGGGGAGATTATTACCATTTTTGAAGATAGACTTTGGGGAGATTACAAAAGTTTTTGAAGATGATTTTATTCATAAAAGGGGAGATTGTGCTTCAATGCTTATGTTTATTTCTGAAAGTGATCTGAGTTGACAAGAAGTCTACAAGAGGAGGTAAAGTTGTTAAAGTTTAATCAAAATGGGAGATAGTTTGTGTTGTACAAAAAGGGGGAGATTGCATAAATTGAGTTTAAAGAGGGAGATTTAATTGCAAAATCTTTTAGAGATGATCTTGAATCTAAAGGGGGAGATTGTTAGAGCATATATTTGTTGGATAGAAGATCATGAAGTCTGAAGGTCAAAGTCATGCCAAGTAAAAGTTCAAAGTCAACTCTCAAAGCAAAGTCAAAGTCAATTGTAATAAAGACAAAGTCAAAGCCTTGTATATTTGTTTCTAGTTGTGTTGTAAGCGTATGTGTTTTTGTTTTAATAGACATGTGACTAGAGGTTTTGTTAGAAGCTAGTTGTTAGAAGTGTTTGTACGCATCCAATTTCTAGAGAGAGAAAGTTTGAGAGAGAAAACTTCATTGTACGAAATCTGTGAATTGATTGGAATTGAATCAGGTTGTTTGTTAATCTGAAATTTTGTCATCTTGTTAATATTTGTGAATTAGAACTTGATAATTGGGACATAACAAGGTGGGATATTCCCACTTTTCCTTCCCGACCTTGATACTTTCAAATATTCCTTTTTCTTTTGCTTCCATCATGAGCATGTTGAGGTTATCCGCTACAATTAGGAATAGGAAAGGTGTTAATGGATCCCCTTGCCTAAGTCCTTTTTGCATGGGGAATTCCTTTGTTGGTGACCCGTTGACCAAGACCGATATGGTGGATGACACCAAGCATGCCTTAACCCACTTGCACCATTTAGTTCCGAACCCCATTTCTCTCATCATACGTAGGAGAAACTCTCATTCGAAGTTATCATATGCTTTGTCGAAGTCCACCTTAAAAACCAATGCTTTCTTCGATGTTTTCCGGATGTACTCCACCACTTCGTTCGCTATAAGTACCCCGTCAAGGATGATTCTTCCTTTTATAAAGGCCATTTGTGTGTCCCCGATTATCCCTCCCAATACTTTTTTCATTCTCTCCGAAAGTACCTTGGAAAGAATTTTGAAGAATATGTCGATCAAACTTATCGGCCTAAATTCATTGAGTTCGATTGGGTTTTGAGTCTTCGGAATAAGAATTAAGAACGAGTCATTGCAACCCCCCCCCCCCCCGGCAATCACCGCCTTTTCCCCAAAATTTGCTATGGCCTTCATCAAGTCATCTTTGATAATATTCCAAAATTTCTTATAAACGCAATCGTGATACCATCTGGGCTGGGTGATTTATTGCTCCCACATGCTTTAACCGCTTCCCAAATCTCCTCTTCCGTGAACCTCCTCTCCAAGTTCTCCGCCTCCTCCCTCGTTATTTTCTTAAACTTTCCACTTTTTAGTTTCGGCTCATCCATCTTGTCCGACGTGAACTTTCTTTTGAAGAACTCAAAAACGCCCTCTTTAATCTTTTCTGGTTCTTCCGTCCATTGGGAATTAACATTCAATCCCCGGATTCCGTTTCGTCTTTCTTTCTTTCGTATCATCGCGTGGAAGAATCTTGAACTTTCATCTCCTTCCTTTACCCATTTAACTTTTGCCTTTTGCCATGCAATTTCCATCTTTCTTTTTCCGCGTTTAACCATTTGTTTCGAGGCTCTAACCATATTATTTTTTTGTCTTCATCTAAGCCTCTATTTACGGTTATTGCTTCCAAATTCTTTACCTCTACCTTGTATTTCTCCAAGTCTCCCTCCAACTTCCCAAATTTTTCCCGGCTTATTTTCTTCAATGCCAATTTCACGTTTTTAAGCTTATCCTGGAAGATGCAATCTGGGGCCTTTGAAGTCACACCGATGCTCCATGCTTCTTTAACCACATCTTCCACCCCCTCTTCTTCTAGCCACGTGTCGAATATTTTGAACGGCTTCGATCCATACCCACAAGTACTCTCATATAGCATAATCGGATGATGGTCCGACCACTTTCGTTAGATGTGTTTTTACAAAAGAAAAAAAAAACATTAAAAATTTTGGTAACTCGTAAAATATGAATATTGTTTTTTGCTACCTTTTTCAATGGTAGATGCAAATATGTTTCCATATATTGCCTTATTGTTCTCTAGACATGCCTTTTGTAAAAAAAAAAAAAAAAATTGCCACTGTTTTTATAACTCATGAAATAAGAAACTCTCAATTAGAATACATCTGTCTTTATTTTTATTACAATTCATACAACTCAGCAATAATTTGGGTTTTTGTGTCCTTAAATGGCACAAATCTGGGTTATTTTAGCGTTTTTTATGGTTAAAATCAGACAAACAACTCTCCAATGTAGCCATTTTAGTAATCAACTCGTTTTTATTACTGAGTATGATATTTGACATGTTTATCAAACTTTGGTGACATCTTAGATATAGTTGGATAAGAAACGAAAATGTTAAATATTTGTAACTCCTATTCTTACTTATTATTCCAATAATAAGATGATCATTTGTAAGTTGTAACACACTTTAATTTCATGCTTCTATTGGACCTTTTGAGCCCTTTTGGTGTGGAGTTATACAAAATTATTGGTTAGTGTGTTTTTAAACTTCATGATTGGTTAAAATTCATAAAACAAAAGTTTTCGTATGAAACAGACCTTCCCGCATCTGGGGCGTGACTTAGGATCACCGCCAAGCCGACCAGGTCGCGTAAGTCACTGTTGGCTTGGGGTTGGGAGGAGCGTGACTTGTCGCCCAACTTAAGGTCGCGAGGTGGCTTTTGGGCATCTTAAAGCTCGATTTTTGACCCTTTGGCCTCATTTCTTCTCCATTTTCTCACTTTTTTATTTCTCTCTACCTCCCTCCTCATTATATAGGTGATTGGAAGCATTCTGAGCATATTTAATTAATCATCGTAATCTAGTTAAAATTATCGTAATTATATTTAATTAATCGTCGTAACTTGGTTTATATTTCTTGTGATCGTTATTATCATTTTATTTACTTCTCGTATTTAATTTCTCGTAATCTTTAAGTTATCATCATTTTTATTTTAAGTATTGTAAAATTTTATTTTCTCATTTAATTGTTACATTTCATTAAAACAAAAATGCAAAGAATTCAAGCGATGATAGTCTAACAACCTTAGATTGGGTGTGGGCGAAATTTTAGATAAAAAAATATATCTTGATGATAGGAATTTGTTAGTCAATAACAAATCTTTCCAACCATTCGTTCAAGGTTATATTGATAAAAATCACATCTCTTGACAAGTTGATCATTGTTAAAATGTTAAAGTGTGATGGACTTAGAGATAACTCATCTCGAATACGTCAACTTGAATGATATGAAGGTAGCTCGAGAGAGTTAGTTAGAAACAAGGAGGCTTGCATTAATTTCGTACAATTTATACAATGGATAAATTGCGTCATTGCCAGAACTTTTCTCTACTTTGGAAATATTAGGTTAGTCATCGGATGCGTGTCTTTCTCAACCTAGAGAGAGTTTCTTATACAAGTTGATGGTTGGATAAAAATAGTTATTTTCACAAGTTCTACATGATTTATTTGGCTTAAAATCTTAACATATCCCTACACGTTTTCTTCTTTTTTAATTAATTGTTTACGTCTGTAGTTGTTAAAAACCTGATAAAAAACATTTATTCGAACTCGTCATCTGAAATCATCTATTTTCTTTTATAAAAACTTTTACGCCTTATTCCCTTGTCGATCGATACTCGGTATTTTACTACTTGTAAAAGATGACAATCGTTGATAGTATATACTTGCACCAATCTCCATTGCTAACAATCCGCGAGATTTATTTTATATAAATCTCGCAACAAGTTTTTGGATGTAAACTAAGTATTTGATAAAATGCCTCAATAATATATTGTTTAAGCAAGAACATTTTATTCTTGCCATGTTTTATGATGCTTATCAACTTTCTTAAGGTTAATTGTAACAATGAGTTTACATATTGCACATTGTCAATGAGTAATAAAGTTCATTCCAAACCAACTATTGGTTTTATCCGAACAATGATAATTATGGTGCTGACAAATGTTGTTACTTATAATAAGAATAATGAATCTTGTTATCTAGAAAAGTTTCCTGACATTGTTTCGTTTGTCATACATGCTTCTAAGGTCAGTTCACTAGGACTAATTTACACTCCCCTAAAATCTAACCGCAAGTGTACGGGTCGAAATCAAGAAATAGTAATAAGTACGAGTATCGAACCAGAGGAACTTGGTATTAAGTACCACAATTACTATATAAATTATTAACTAGACTAGAAATAATTGATTTGAGTTGAAATTGATAAAAGATTAAACTTAACACACTAGATTAGCAACTTGAAAATTCAAAGGAATAAACTCATGCGAGAAAAAGCTGTTGGAAAAATTTAGTAAAACATGTGTTTTTTTACTAACTTTGGACACATTTAGATACATGTATATGTATCGTATATATCTAACTCTTCGTGAGTTTGTGTTCTCCTATATGAGAGCTTCGAAATGATATATTATGTGTTCAAAACGGAATATGTGTGAATGAGATATCGATGCTCAAAGTTGGGTGTTTGGAATGAATTTGGTGGAAACCAAGTGGATATGGGATTGTGTCCCACATAGGAAGGAGGAGTAAAAAAGTTTGTGGTTTATAATCATGAATGTGGGAGGAGCTTACAAGCTCTTTGTGTGGTTTTACTCCAACACCTACCCTCGCGCAGGGGGGTACTGATTGAGGCTTTCGTAGGTTAAATCGGTGAACTTGTGTGTGGGCGCTACCTGCGGACACGAATGCAGCTCCGAAATCTTGTGCTCGCGCAAGTTTGGTTTTTGCGAAATTTTTGTGTTTGATCCAGTGACCCGGGCGGGCTAAACCGCACAGCAACCCGCGTCGTGCACTAGAGTATGGGCTAACCCGCGGCATGCACTGGCTTGGGATGAAAAACAGTACACCGGGCGGGTTGTGGCGCGGGTCAATGTAACACCCTAATAATAGGGATAACAAAAATCCGAAAAACGGACATGCGGTATATAAAATTGCCAAAGCAAGAGCCTCCCAAAAATGGGGAAATATACGAATAAACCTGTTTAATCACAATTGTAATTTAACGGATAGATAAATAACAACCAACTAATCTAATTTCTACATCTAGAAAAGAGATTACAAAAGGGGTGTCATCTATAAACCCAAGGCTTCTCAAAATAGTCCAAGAGCCGTATCCCCAAGCTCTCGCCCAAAGCATCTAAGCTTGCCTAGGAGCAGCGCCGCTAATACCTGAGATACACATCGACACCAAACAAGTGTTAGGCCAAAAATCCTAGTGAGTTGAACAAGTAAAAGCATACCAGAAACAGTTACAGTTCTTATCAGCAGTTAACCAATTAATCACGTAGATGTGAAGTCAACGGGAGCGACCCATATCTCCAATCAGGTTCACCCAAAGAGGCGATGCACCTTGAAGCCAAATAACAAAGGCAATCCAAAGGCCCGACACGCATCGAGGACTACCGCTTAGGAAATTCCCCGACGGCGGAGGTCTAGGCGCATAGGGGACTACCACTCAGGAAATTCCCCAAATGTCACCCACCTACATCCCTATAGTGAATCACTGACTTGGTTCGTCCATATTATGCAAATAGGAGGTCTCAAGATGTGTTTTAACCCAACATATTCGGATATCAACCATGAAGACAACAATACCATCCCAAGCATGTAAATCCATCATATGACATAGTAATCATCCATATACTTCGTGAGAATATAAGGTCGCCAAAAGGCATTCCAAGTAGGAATCATCATAATACCAAGATATGCATAAGTGACTCATAGTAGGTTACTCACATACATATTTCCATAGAAATCCCCAAATACTTGTACATTAAATAAGAACACTTGAGTAATAACAATAATGATAACAAGTAAATTAAATGATGTGTATCTAGTTTTTACAAAAGGGTTAGTAAACTCACAATCTAGGTTTTGAACCAAAAACCTAGAAAATAGAGAACCCTAGATTTGAGAAGATGAGACTTGGAGAAGATGAAGATCTTGAAGGATGCTTCAATGAAGTCACTTGGAAGAACCGTCAATGATGATTTAATACTCTTATCAACCCAAAATCTAGAAAATATAAGGTAGGAGACGAAAACCCCAAAATCAAGCTTTTGGATACTTGAAGAAGATGAAGATGGAGATGGTGATGAAGCTTCCAAACCGAAACCTTGGATGATGTTCTTAACTCTAGCAATAAATGGTGATGATTTGGTGGTTGAAAGAACCTTAGAAAAAGTAGGTGAAGAGGGAGGGTTTGGGAGAGAATGCTTGAAATGAAGAAGATGAGAAATGAATGAGATTTGGGAAAACAACTCATTTAACCCCGAATATGGGCTTCTGCCCCTCACGCACGACCCGTGCGCTTTTAGTGAAGGAAGGTGCACGGCCCGTGCGCCCCACCCAGACCAACATCTTGCTTCTTCTTCTTATTTGGTTAAATACCGATTTGGTCATAACTTCTTCGTTATAGCTCCGTTTTCGCTCCGAAAAGAACCGTTGGACTCGTAATTGAATCCTTCATCCATCAAGACTATAAGGTCAAGGATTCAAGCCCAAAATCAAATATCTTATTTTTCCTTATTATATCGGTTTCGATACAAACTTGAAATGATACCTTTCGAAAAATCGGGGTGTTACAGTCAACCCGCACGACCACCCGCGCCACGCACTAGTGATGATTCCATTTGTAACTCCCATTTGATACTCATTGATGTAAAAAATTAATATGTTAATGATCAAATAATTACTTTTAATTACTGATTTTAGGGTCGTTCCTGATATTTTAGAGGCCCTGTGCAAAAAACTAGATGAGTTCTTAACTTTTTAAAAAAATATTTATTAAATTATTTTTACTACATGTCAACGTTTATTTGATAATAAATCGACAAATAACTCATATTTGACTTTAAACAAATTATTTATCTTTTCTTCTTTTCGATACTAAATTTTAGTTTTTATTGCTATTATGTTAGTGTGGATTCTAAATTTATAGTTTCTTTTAAATGTTAGCGTTTTTTTTAAATTCATAACCTCTCCTACAAGGTGTCCGTAAGAGAATTAGATTGTAAAAAATAACATGCATGTGAGTGAAATAGAGTGTATAAATAACAATTCTCTTTCTATAAAAATGATCAATCATTATGGTAATTATGATAACACATATCAACAAGAATCTTTCATTAATCTATTGTCATTAAAAACACTGTATTAAAATTAAAAATGTTCCAAAAAAGCATATAAAAAATAATAAATATTATAACAACTCTAAGTTCTATTAAAATTTATAAAATAAATCATTACAAAAATATTAAACAATCAAAGTTATTCAAAACATCTCTAATAGTTATTCTTAATTTTTCTAAAATAGAGAATCTCGAGGAAAAATAAATTCGACTTAAACAGTTATTCTATTTTATTAATTATTTCGAGATTATTTATATTATTAAAATCATAACACATTTAACCTTGTTATTGGAAACAATTAAAACAAAATATCTTTCTGCTAAAAAATAAGTTTTAAAAGCCTCTATTTTTTCTATTTTCTTCTTCTACTTTAACATACATTGAAATTAAAAATGGTCTAACTTCTTAAAACTAGAACTTTCAAAAAGAAATCCAATGAAAATCAATGAAAACAAAATTAAAGAATAAAAATAAGAATTAATAATTTTAGTATTTAAACAAAGGAAAGTAAATTATAAAAGAACTTACTAGAAATATAAAAATTATCCTTAAAAAAGAATTAAAAAATTGTTAGAAACTCGTATTTATAATTGGAATTAAAAGAGAATTAAAAAATTGTAATAAAAGTATAAAACTAAGCTAAGTTAAAAAAAATTACAAGGCTATCCCAAGAATCAAACTTGAGACACGTAGTGAGGCAATAAACTTCCAAACACTTTGCCACTGCGCCATGATCTACTTTGCTTAATTAGTTATACTCATTAATTTATATACCAATATTATTACAGGTAAAAAATTAAAAATTAGTCGGAGGCCCCCGACGATCGGAGGCCCTGTGCGGTAGAACACATTCGAACACCCTAAGGAACGGGCCTGCTGATTTATTACATATTAATTCAATGGTTTCATTCTCGAGTATAAAAGGGAGGAATCGGTTCACATCCCTTACACCCCCAAGAAATATCGAATACTGAAAAACACATATCTCTCTAAAAGCTACTGCATACACATATTTCCGACAACTTTTCCGGCAAGTGGTTATCTCCAGCAGTACTACTTCTTTGACTGTTGTACCCTGGGAACAGACAGCGAATCTGTTTAAGGGAATCGTGTCTTACACGAGCCTCAGTGTCATTTGAATCTTATACGGTTTATTCGTTTATATTTATCATCTATTGATTCCGTCAATTTCCTTGTATTCGAATTGCTATTAATCATTCGTTGATTTTCAGTTTATTGCATCCGTTGTAATATTATATGTATTAAAAATACATCGAAATACCAACAAAAGCAGATGGGCATTGGATTCATGTTGGGTTCATCTTGTTTTAAACAATGGATAGGTTAAGTACTTCTTCTCAATAGTTCAATGAAATCAATCACACAAATAGTCAATACACTTTCTCAAGCTATAGCAACCTTAGCAGTTGGAAAAAATGATGTTTCATCTCTCGATCTCAACAATCAAATCAAACTTGCTTACAAGAACATGATTAAACAACTTCTATGGTTGAAATGGTATATCTCTATCCAATCCTTACCATAGGCATATGAAAAACACATCTAACCTTAATAAACTTTTCTCAAAGAGTAGAAAGGTCAAGAGAAATTTTCAATTAGTTGATCAGGTTAATAGAATCAATTAAAACTGTGTCATATGCTTCATTGAATAAAAAAATCCAAAGTACAAAACCCAATCACAAGTTTAAACGAAATTACATCCAACAATCATCCAACCCCCAACATGAAAAGATTAGTTCATGCTGGGGGTATTGAAAATGAAAACACACAATAAAATGCTTACATATCTAAACATTGTTCTGAAATGAAGAATGCTCAAAAATACAAAAAACTCCATGAGATCTCAATTCCCTAAGCACAAGAATTGTAAATCGATCGAGGATCCGTTTCCACCAAGATCTCCCCACCTTTTCTCTGCGTTTTTCTCCCTTCTTGCTCTCCAAAATCGCCTCTAGCCGCCTCCCCTCCTTTTTAAAATTTGTGTAACCCCCACGCCTAGTTGAAACAGCCGATTAAGACTGTTTCAGTGAGTGACGCAGGTTATGGAGCGAGTTAGGTTGCGTGGCAAGTCGCTCGCTTCACCAAACCCGCGAGGCTTCATAAAGTCGCACCCTAAGTCGCGCGGTGCACTGTTTTCTTCCTTTTTCACTTCAAGTTCTCACCATTCTTCATGAAATTGAGAATGGTTTACCAAATCAGCATTTTAGACGGTTCTATCCTGAATTTTTCTTCTTCTTCTTATCCCGTCTTGACCTGTACTTTTCTTCCAGAAACCCATTAGTTTTATCACTATTTTCCTTGGGATCGTGCAATTTCCACTGGATTTAGTGTATAAATAATGTCCAAATCTGACATTATCAACAACCCCAAACCGAAAGTTGCTTGTCCCCAAGTAAAATAGCGACAAAAGGATAAAAACAACCACTTTGAAAGAAGAAAATTCGCATAACTACATTGTCGGTGATAAGAGTTTTGTAACGCCCGTGTTTTCGGGTAGACTTTCTCCATTTTCGGTTCGGTTTTAATATTTAAATATTCGTACATTTTGTCTCATCATTTGATTATGGAATACGGAAACTTAGTCAACCCCCTACGTCGAAAACAGATCAAATCAGGCCCATAAGGCCTAGGGCAACTATGCCCGGCGACTATGCCACCAGGGCATAGTCGCGTGTCAATCTCGCAGGGATGCTGGACAAAAGTCAGTGAGGGGTGCTCATGGTGCGACATTTCCCCGATGACTATGACCAGGTCATAGTCGCCGTCGTGGGGTTGTTGGTATAAAGAACTTATTTGCGGGATTTACTCAAAGAATCTGATTTTGGGGCTTTGTTAGACTCGTTTTTCTCCCAAGAATCTGTTAAGTCTCCTCCTCTTCCACCTCTTGCAATCAATGTTTCCCAACCACCTCAATCTTGATCATATATGGCATTATTAGGTTCTCTTAGGTGGTTGTGGTGCTAATTAAAGTCTTTTCAAATATCACTCTTATCTCTTTAAGTTCTTGGCATTCTAGGGTTTTGAAATACATCCCTACAAGGTGAGTTCATCCTCCTTTAAAATCTTTATACATGTTAAAATTATGGTTTTCAACCAACTAGACATATCCATTTTTATTTCTTTGATTTGGGTGAACTTCCACCAAACCCTAATTTTTTGACTTCATGACCAGGCTACCAAAGACGTTGCGGGGAAATGACACTATTTGGGTGATTGTCGACCGTTTGACGAAGAATGCACACTTTATAGCGATGTGGGAAACCTTGCCAATGGATAAATTGGCAAAGCTTTACATTGATGAAGTGGTCTCTAGACATAGTATACCCTTTTCTATAGTTTTCGATCGTGATAGTCGGTTTACATCGAGATTTTGGGGAGCTTTACATCAAGAATTGGGTACTCAGGTGAACCTGAGTACAACATACCACCCACATACGGACGGACAAAGCGAGAGGACAATTCAAACCTTGGAGGACATGCTTAGATCGTGTGTGATCAATTTCGGAGGTAATTGGGACACCCGTTTACCTTTGGTAGAGTTTTCTTACAACAGTTACCACTCTAGCCTTGGGGCAGCACCGTTTGAAGCCTTGTATGGAAGGAAATGTAGAACCCCCGTATGTTGGTTAGAGGCGGGTGAAAAACAATTTATCGGACCGGAAATTGTGCAAGAGACGACCGACAAAGTAAAATCAATCCGAGAACATTTGAAGGCGGCGCAAGATCGACAAAAGAGTTATGCCGACAAGAAGAGGCGACTCGTGGAGTTTCAAGTGGGAGACCGTGTGATGTTGAAAGTGTCCCCTTGGAAGGGCTTGATTCGATTGAGAAAATGGGGGAAGTTAAGTCCCCGTTTCCTTGGACCGTTTACCGTCTTGGAGCGTATCAGGCTATAAACGTATAAAGTGGACTTACCGCCGAAGATGGATGGAATCCACCATACTTTCCATGTATGTTACCTGCGGAAGTGTTTAGCGGAAGAAGAAAGCGTCATCCCTTTGTCGAATATTCGAGTAGACTACCACCGTTGCATTGAGGAGCCCGAAGCCATTCTAGAGAGATAGACCAAAAGAATCTGCCGCAAAGAAGTCATGATGGTCAAGGTGCAATAGAAGCACCATCGTGGTGCCAATGTGACTTGGGAGGCGGAGGAGGACATGAAGCGTAGATACCCTCATTTGTTTACGTAGTTTGGATTTCGGGGATGAAATCATTCCCAAGTTGGGGAGGATTGTAACGCCCGTATTTTCGGGTAGACTTTCTCCATTTTCGGTTCCGTTTTAATATTTAAATATTCGTACGTTTTGTATCATCGTTTGATTATGGAATACGAAAACTTAGTCAACCTCCTACGTCAAAAACAGATCAAAAAAAGCAGGTCGAAGACGGGCCCATAAGGCCTGGGGCGACTATACCCGGCGACGATGCCACCAGGGCATAGTCGCGTGTCAATTTCGCGGGGATGTTGGACAAAAGTCAGTGAGGGGTGTCCATGGTGCGACATTGCCCCGACGACTATGACCAGGGCATTGTCGCCGATCATAGTCACCGTCGTGGGGCTGTTGGTATAAAAATCCCATTTGCAGGATTTAGTCAAAGAATCTGATTTTGGGGATTTGTTAGACTCGTTTTTCTGCCAATAATCAGGTAAGTCTCCTCCTCTTCCACCTCTTGCAATCAATGTTTCCCAACCACCTCAATCTTCATCATTTATGGCATTATTAGGTGCTCTTAGGTGGTTGTGGTGCTAGTTAAAGTCTTCTCAAAGATCACTCTCATCTCTTTAAGTTCTTGGCATTCTAGGGTTTTGAAATACAACCCTACAAGGTGAGTTCATCTTCCTTTAAAAACTTTATACATGTTAAAATCATGGTTTTCAACCTACTAGACATCTCCATTTTTATTTCTTTGATTTGGGTGAACTTCCACCAAACCCTAATTTTTGGAGATTCTAGGGTTTATGTGAATGGGTATGTTTTCATGAAAAGAAACCGATATATTGGGTTTAAATGTGTTTATTACATTGGCATCATACTTTCTCTATTCTCTGACTTTATGTTCAAAATTAAAAATAGGGTTTGAGACACTCATGAATTTACTTGATGAGAAGTGGAATAAAACAAGTCAATGAATAGAATATTACTCATGAAGTTCCATTGGAATCATTTTGGAATTATGTAGGAAATTACATGGGCTCTTGGTGATATGTTTTGATGGCAATCAAATTTTTATATAATATTGATGGTTTTTTTATATGAGTATGTGCATAAATGGTTGCATTTGGACGTCATGACCCCACACTTATTTGTATCATTTTGTCCAATGATGGAACGCTAGTTTTCCACATTGAGGCACGTTTAGGCATCGGATTGGGTTATAAGTCCTACGTGCTAGTATACGATATTGGATGATGATCTCAACGTAAGGGCCCTATGTGGTTGAAGTTGACTTTTCGTGGGTGTACGTTTAAAGCTACCGAGCCTAACATCCCTTGTGTATACTTTATTATGTGTATTGGTTTTACTAACTTGTCAAACGGCTTACTCTTGTGTTCCGTCACTTGTGTTAGTAAGAGGGTCTCCCCCGTTAACCCAAGAGGTAATTGTTTATGGTGAAGAGTTACATCATTCTTATTATGAATTCACTTTTCTTACTTTCGCTTACAATTGGTTATTTCTAAATATAAATGTTTGATCTCACTAGGCTTTAGCCTAACACTTTTTCTTAAAATGACATGTATAACGAGGCATTCTAGCGGCGGGACTCCTCGAGCTTGAGTGGAGAGAGGTCGAAGGATAGTATCATTTTTGGAGGTTATAGAGACGCACAACCGACTTAGTCTTGATACACTTTTGGAGAAGTAAAGTGTCAACACCCAAATTTAATCTAGATTTATTTGTGTCTAGATTAGTAGGTTGTTGAAATTAACTTTGATTGATTCTTGGGTTGTAAACGTCATACTTTGTTCCCCGTTTCAGGTTGGCATGTTTTGGTTGAAATGTCATTACTGCATTATTCAGGCTTTACTCCAATTTATAGCCGTCATATTGCTGAATTTTCAAATTTTAAATTTCTCCAAAATTTAGGGTGTTACAAGTTTCGAGACATAAAGTCCCACTTCTAACAAAAGAACCGATAAAACTTGAGAACCTTAATTATACGATTCAAAGTGTTAACCTTCACTGAGGACTGAACTGTAATGAACCACACCACATTGATTCCAACCTAGGTTAAACATGCTCAGAGAGGATTTCGTTTCGACCTTACCTCGTCGGATGCTCTCGGTACACACAAACTTAGGCTATAACACACTTGTTCATGCTATGGGAGTTTATATGCAAAGAATTATCAAGTTGAGCATGAACAACAAAGTATGAAAGACGCACAATTGTAAACAAAGTGATCACGGAAGGAATAAACTAGCAAGATTGTGCATAATTGGGTACTATGTCTATCTTTCTTCCTTCCCTAGCAGCTCATCAATGACCCTATATAACTGTTATGGGTTGGTAATGGTTCAGAATCTGTTTTGACCAGATTCCTCCTCATTTTATTGAGTTTCCCACATCTTGAATTACTACTACCTTTCCTATCACTGTTTCCACCCCTTTTATTGATTTTTTTTCGTTGTTCCTAATCTTGACAACGGTAGGTTATTCATTCAAATGGGGTTCTTTGGGATGAATTGAGAAGTTAGGTAGTATCAAACAGTTAAGGGTACTTTTGAACTAGTAGTTCATGAATCGGATTAAAAGAGTTGGTACCCAATTTCC
Source organism: Arctium lappa (assembly GCA_023525745.1). Lineage (NCBI taxonomy): Eukaryota > Viridiplantae > Streptophyta > Magnoliopsida > Asterales > Asteraceae > Arctium > Arctium lappa. The sequence goes on along the minus strand of CM042048.1, from coordinate 19,213,012 downwards.
CTATAGAGGTCTTTGTTAGTCAATACAAGATTATAGCGAGATCATGCTATAATTACGAAAAGGATTAAGAAAAGTGTATATGAATTATGCGTTCATCCTCTTGCAATTGACGTGCAATTAAGGTTCAAAGTTCTCTCTAAGGTTGGTCTCCACTAATGTCCCTAAGCCATGCAGTCCCCTAAATTGTCCTCTCTGCTATGTTATCCCTTACCAGTTCATCCCTCAATGACCGAAATTTAACACTTTAATGCACAAATAGGTTCAACAAATATGTCAGATAATATCAAGCAAACAAAGTAAACATGTTAATCACCGACAAACCAACCACAAACCTAAATATCACAGTGTCCCCAATGTGAATCAATTAAGCAGTTAATCAAAGCTAAACAACCACAGTTATGCGAATTAAGGGTACAGTCATCCAACGAGTGAAAATAAAAGTTCAACCAATAAAATTGTCTTAACTGAAATGGCCAAAAGCAAGTAAACCAACCTTCAATCATCGTGATGGTCGGATGGTGGTGCGCGCCTCAGGCTCCCACGTACACGGAGGGCAGGGGGCGATTGGATGGCCTCGTTTCATCAACTGCTAGTGCTGTTCCACCCATCAGGCTCCGGCTCTCTCATAACTCATCAATCATCACCCGAAATCCATTATGCATCTCCGTCTGGACACCTGTGATCCGATCATTCAAATGAGTAGCCCAAGCTGGAGAATTAGTCGGGAGGCCACCATCATCATTCGGGTCATAATCCACATCGTCAGCATCTACATCATCAACATTAGCTGGTACTTGGACCTGCTCAGCTGCTATTGCTTTTTGCCTCTCCAAATTCCTTTACGTTGTGAGTTGGTACTGATATGTGCGGCCATCAATAGGTGTTTGAGGTGGAAACATGTGACCTATCTCAATCCCTACATCACGACATATTTTGGTTATTAAACAAGGAAAAGATAAGACCTCATTGCAGTTTTGTTCACCAGCATCTAGCATTTCAAGCTGCACGATGTGCCCGACATCCAACAGAAGGTTATGTTGAAGGCAATAAAGAACTCGGGCCACCAATGGATCAGCGTAGGTATTGTGGGTCGATGGCAAGAGGTTGGCTTTCACAAATAGCATCCAAATATCCAGCTCATGAGGTAGTTCACTTTTTCTGATTTCTGCTACGCGATTCCTCCAATCACCATTCCTGTTCATACAGAGAGATGACGCGATTATGTTGTTATGCTCATCATTGTCGGGCACCACAGGTATTGTAGCACTCCATAGTGGAGACCCAAGTGCCTTGGCCTCTGAATTCCAAAGTAATCACAAATATCATCCATTGAGAGTCGAACGTCCATCCATCGCACCATCACCATATGGAATTCATTGAAAATCGAGGGTAGCATAGAGGTGTAGAATTCTAAGACGAGTTGAGGATCATATGGCTCGGGATTCCTGCAGTATGGAATCCAACCTCTCTGATGAGCAATGGCAAACACACCGTCATTTGGAATATCTTGAAATTTGATTCCCTATTCCGGCTAAATGTTGCGCTTCTCAAAACTCCTTAGCATTTGTTCGTAGAGTGGGTTTATTGCTCGGTGCATTTGGTTGTGCTAAGCAGCGGGCAGATTGAAGTAGTTTCCCCATCGTCCAGTTTGTTCGGGGTCAGTCCTCATCCTGAAAATTAAACACAGATAAGTGAGGATATGAATATCCCAACCACCCCAAACCTAGTCCAAAGACTAAGGTTGTATTCACAAAGGGGTGGTTAAACCAAAGCCATTGATTGAACCCCAAACCTGTGGTTTGGTTATCTTTCAACTTCTCGTCAGAAAAACAACTACACACCCTCAACACATAGTAAAAAGGACACACAACCCATCCACAATAAAGCACATAAACCTTAAATACACCGGATCAACAAGCCCATACAGAGAATTTTGCATATAAGTTCAACAATTCATCCCATAAATTCTTTATTATGTGCATGCAATCTACCATGGTGATTACTCATATACCCAATAAAACTAAAATCAATCATTTACTTCACATTGTCAAAATTTCAAGAAAACCCAAAATTCTATCTTACAAACATGCACTAACCTAAAATCTTGAAGTAATAGAGAAAGTATTGCAAATGTAAAAAGAATTTCAAACCATTTCTTGAATGGGTTAGAAACCCCAACATTGATGAAATTCCAAAGAAATGATAGTTAGAGAGTTACCTTCGTTGTTCTAAGTATTGGAAGATGCAGAGACGATTAAACTCAGATGGTGCCAGATCGGTTGCCGGAATGCTGCCGGAAAATCAGAATTTTGGTGGTGGTTTCGATGGTAGCAGATGGTAGAAAAAGAGAGGGAGTCGACACTTTTGGGGGAAATTATGTTAGGGTTTTGGAAATCCTGCAGCCCCCCCCCCCTTTTAAAACTGTAGGTTCGTGTGGGCGGGTTGGGTCGCGCGATGACCCACGTCATGCTCTGGAATTTGAAAACCAACAGTGACCCGTGCGGTTTACGCCGCGAGTTTACCCGCGTGGTGCACTGGAATTTTAGGCTTAAAAGTGGCCCGTGCGGTTTGGGTCACGGTCTTACCAGCGTGGAACCCCACGTCATGCACTCTTTTCATCATTCTACCTCTCAATTATTTTTCTCAACAACTCATCTCAGTGATTGAAACCAAACAAAATCAAATCAAAAATAACGAAATTAAAAGAACAGAAAATAAAACATACCTACGGTGGGTTGCCTCCCACCCAACGCCTTATTTAGGGTCGTGGCTCGACCTTTTTTGGTGATTACTCGGTAGGCTCTTATAGAAGCGTGGTGTCCGTTACCACCGTTTATCCTTCATAATATGGTTTTATGCGTTGACCATTCATCTTGAATGTTATCCCATCTTGCCCTTGTAATTCGATAGTGCCATAAGGGGACACTTCCTTTACCGTGAAAGGGCCTGATCACTTGGATTTCAACTTACCTGGAAACAAACGTAATCGTGAGTTAAATAATAAGACTTTCATACCCGGAACGATTACCTTGTGGTTGAGGTGCTTGTCGTGAAAACTCTTGGTGCGTTCTTTGTAGATGGCCGCATTCTGAAATGCATCTTGGCGGATCTCTTTCAACTCGTTCAGCTGTAAGAAACAACGATTTCCAGCCGCATTCAAATCCATGTTGAGCTGTTTAATTGCCCAAAATTCCCGATGTTCAAGCTTGACGGGTAAGTGACATGATTTCCCAAAGACCAATCTGTATGGAGTGGTTCCAAACGGTGTTTTAAACATTGTTCGGTATGCCCATAGTGCATCATCTAGTTTTGACGACCAGTCCTTACGGGATGCACTTACAGTCTTCTCAAGTATCCGCCCGGTCTCTGAAGGAGAAGAGAAACAATCTCAACTTGATGGAATCGTCTGGCACTCCATTCATTTTGAATGTGTTTCAAATTTTTTCGAATGAATGGAGGTGACTGTGAGGATCCTTCGATGCCGACCCTCCAAATTGATTGGCTTAGACAAGTTGGATAGTGTCATGCCTTATCTCGAAGGTATTTGCTGCCACTGTTGGTGCTTGCACTCCTCTTTGAGTTGCTGCCACTGTTGGTGCTTGCACTCCTCTTTGAGTTGCTGCCACGGTTGGAGTGGCAAAATTTCTCATGGGAACTCGGCCTGGTGGTGGTGGTGGTAGTGGGTTATTACCTGGTTGCTCGTCGTTTACTCCGTTTTCGGCCATCCTCCGTGCATGTCGGGTTCGGGCTTCTCTTCGTAATTGGCATGTTGTTCATTCAATCTCTGGATCAATAGGCTCGAGGTCTCTAAGTGCCTCCTCCTTAGCATAAACCAAAGAGTAACCAGTAATACAAAACACACGAACTTTAAACTCCAGAAATGAAAGAATTATAAAACTGGAAATAAAATATGTCTAATCTAATAATCTCTATAGTTGGTAGTGATATCAACACAAAACAAGTTCCCCGACAACGGTGCAAAAAAACTTGATAGGACGGGTTTACACCCCCCCCCCCCAAAATCTAACCGCAAGTGTACGGGTTGAAATCAAGTAATAGTACTAAGTACGAGTATCGAACCAGAGGAACTTGGTATTGAGTACCACAATTACTATATAAATTATTAACTAGACTAGCTAGCAATAATTGATTTGAGTTGAAATTGATAAAGATTAAACTGAACACACTAGATTAGCAACTTGAAAATTCAAAGGAATAAACTCATGCGAGAAAAAGAAGTCGGGGATTGGATTCATGTTGGGTTCATCTTGTTTTAAACAACGGATAGATTAAGTACTTCTTCTCAATAGTTCAATGAAATCAATCACACAAATAGTCACTACACTTTCTCAAGCTATAACAACCTTAGCAGTTGGAAAAAATGATGTTTCATCTCTCGATCTCAACAATCAAATCAAACTTGCTTACAAGAACAGGATTAAACAACTTCTATGGTTGAACTGGTATATCTCTATCCAATCCTTACCATAGGCATATGACAAACACATTTAAGCTTAATAAACTTTTCTCAAATAGTAGAAAGGTCAAGAGAAATTTTTAATTAGTTGATCAGGCTAAAAGAATCAATTAAAACTGTCATATGCTTCATTGAATAAAAAAATCCAAAGTACAAAACCCAATCACAAGTTTAAACAAAATTACACCCAACAATCATCCAACCCCCAACATGAAAAGATTAGTTCATGCTGGGGGTATTGAAAATGAAAACACACAATAAAATGCTTGCATATCTAAACATTGTTCTGAAATGAAGAATGCTCAAAAATACAAAAACTCCCTGAGATCTCAATTCTCTAAGCACAAGAATTGTAAATCGATCGAGGATTCGTTTCCACCAAGATCTCCCCACCTTTTCTCTGCGTTTTTCTCCTTTCATGCTCTCCAAAATTGCCTCTAGCCGCCTCCCCTCCTTTTCAAAAATTGTGTAACCCCCAAGCCTAGCTGAAATAGTCGATTAAGACTGTTTCAGTGAGTGGTGCGGGTTAGGTCGTGCGGCAAGTCGCCCGCTTCACCCAAACCCGCGCGGCTTCAGAAAGTTGCGCCCTAAGTCGTGTGGTGCACTGTTTTCTTCCTTTTTCACTTCAAATTCTCACCATTCTTCACGAAATTGAGAATAGTTTCCCAAATCAGCATTTTAGACGGTTCTATCCTGAATTTTTCTTCTTCTTCTCATCCCGTTTTGACCTGTATTTTTCTTCCAGAAACCCATTAGTTTTATCACTATTTTCCTTGGGATCGTGCAATTTCCACTGGATTTAGTGTATAAATAATGTCCAAATCCGACATTATCATTCCCACGCTTAAATATATATGGTTCAAAATAATAAAGATCAGTCATTTCCATTCCATTCCAACTACGTAATTAAACAAACAACAAAGTTTCATTTTCCTTGAAAATGAGTGTTTCAACATACCAAGGAGAGGATACAAAGGATGTCATGTTGTTGTTCTCAAATCCAGGCACTTTCTGGAGCCATCTTAATACTCGGGCACAGGTTGTTGGTTTTGTCAAAGTTATATTAACAGTGAAATAAATATATTTATGAAAAGATATTAATATGTTTTATGTTTTATGTTTTAATATTATTTACTCTCATTAGTTAAGTAATTTATACAAGAACTCTTGTCAAGTTATTCTACATAAACGAAAGGAAAATGAAGAAAAGATGTTGCTAGTGTCACTCTCATTAGTTTACATAGTTTTATGATGCACCAACTTGATGTAATGCTAGAATTCTGCTTATGATGCAACTAGTTGGAATTTGGTTCATTCATTGGACAAGTGTATTATGTTATATAATTTTCAGCATACATACAACCTTTATATAATGGAAATGGTATAACAAATGTCATTGTAATGTGCAACAACAACATTAAGAATCTGAAGGAAAAAACTTGATTCATTCTAAACTTCCTTTGAAAGAGTCAAGGACCATATTTTGGAGGATTGGTGAAGTAGTCACGATAAATTCGTTCATAACCTCCAATTAGATCGTGATGGACAATTTTGTGACCCATAATGGAACCACCATGAACTCCCTTTCAACTCGTGTTGGAAAGAAGCTCTTCTTTTAGTTGTGGAAGCAACAACTCTTCATGTTATTCATCCTCATCATTCATTTACATATCAACGACGTAACGGTTAATTAAAGAAAGACAAGCCATGAGAATAGTTTCAAAATGAGAAAGAAATGAGGAGGTGAAGGATTTAGATAGAAAAAATTGGTTGGAACTTTCTCTCACTTATAGATGAAATTGTCAAAAATCATTATTACTAGTAGTTGTAAGATAAGCATTTTTATTTATTACTTGGTGGAAGTTAGCATTTTTTAAAGAGTAAATTACATCATTCATCCCTGTGGTTTGCTCAAAATCTAGATATGATTCCTATTTTGAAATAAGTACACCATGGGTCCCTGTTGTTTGCATTTTGTTTCAAGCTGGATCCCTCTTTCAAAAATAAGTACACTGGAGGTCGCCGTAACACTAACACCGTTAAAATCCATTCCGTTAACTCAGGGGTATTTTTGTCAATTTTCCTTTTTATGTCTTTTTCTTATTAAAAATAATAATAATATTATATATATTAGACACATAACGAACCCCCACCTCCCTCGTCGGCAACCACGGTCGTGTAAAACAGAGTGTGTATGATATATGTTTACTCTATTTGTATGGTTCAAGACAATGACACACACCCATAAATGGTTCAGTACAAACACATAAATAAAACCGAGAGTGAGAAGAAATGAATGCGATGTGTGTTTTATGTGTGTGTTTGTGTGCCTTGTGTAGATGGAGGAAGGTTGTCAGGGGAAAGAGATGCCTACGGAGTTGGTCAAAGGCTGTAGGTGAGGAAGAGAGATGTTGAGGATAGGGGACGTTAATGTGTTGTGGGAGAGTTCGAGAAATGAGGGGAGATGGTGGTAAGGGTGCTACGAGGGAGATGAGAGGTCGGAGGAGCGGTGGTCGACGTCTAGTAGTTACACGATGGTGTCCCCCCCCCCCCCCCCGGGGGGGTGGGTTCTTTGTGTTATATATATATATATATATATATATATATATATAGTGGAAGGATATTTTGCAACCCTGAAAAATGTTGCAACCCTTACAACCTACATCTTAACCGTTGGATTCATGATCGACGGTTATTTTATTTTTATTTTTTTTTGTTTTTTTAATTAAAAATATTGGACCCCATATCTATTATAACCGCCGATCATGAATCCGACGGTTAAGATGTGGGTTGCAAGGGTTGCAACATTTTTAAGGGTTGCAAATAAAACAACCCATATATATATATATATATATATCGTTATTAATTTTTAATAAGAAAAATTAAAAAGGGAAATTTGACAAAAATACCCTTGAGTCAACGAAATAGATTTAACGGTGTTAGTGTCATAGAGACCTCCGATATACTTATGTTTGAAAGAGGGACCCAAACGAAATGCAAACCACAGGGACCCCTGATGTACTTATTTCAAAACATGAACCATATCCAAATTTTTAGCAAACCGTGGAGACCAACGATGTAATTTACTCTTTTATTTATTACTTAGTTGTTGGAAGTTAACATTAAAAAAAAAGTTAATGGAAATTAACATTCTATTAAAACTTTTATTGTATATTATCATTTTATAAGAAGTTTGTTATACGATTTTATATAAAGGTTAGTAACCTTATTATTTTATTAAAAATTTGTTGAAAATAATTATTTTATATAAATTATGTTAAAGTTATCATTTTATAATAAGTTTGTTGAAAGTTATTATTTTATACAAAATATGTTTAAAATTTTGTTAGAGTAATTGAATATTTTAAAAATATAATTAATGTTGGATTTTTTAAAATGAAAAATATGGTAAATCATAAATATAAATATTTTAAAATTTTTGATTTTTAAAACTCTTTTTTGGAAATCTTTTGGGGAATAGAATATTGTATATATCTATACTATATTATAAAGTACGGATAAAAAACTCTTAAATATAAATTATTAGGCACAAGGTAACATAATTTTATACAAGATTTTAAAAATCTATTAATTTACATGTATCAAAGCATAAGATACATATTACTACTGCAGACTTCTAACAAATGAAACATTAAAATTATGATATATCTTTGATGTATATTGCACGAGTACGCTTCTAGTTCGCTATAAACAAAGTAAATAACACCTTAAATCGTTTAAAAGAAGCAAAAAAAACGTGTCAATAATTGGTCACTCACTTTCTCTACCAAACGTGTCAATAATGAACAACAAAAGGGGGAAATTTGTGATTGCGTGAAGCAGATTGTCACTTTCTTCTTCCCCTGTTTACCACCATTCTACCAGTAGTAGGTCAACTCAGATCATCAACTGCACACACACGGATGGCAGCAGCAGCAGCAGGGACTTCTTCTTCAATGGCGCAACCTATGTTTGCACCTCGATCCTCCACGCCGCCTTTCTCTCGTCTTTCTTCTTTGCCTCGTCTTCCTCTTCTACCTCCTCCAACTTCTTCTCCGTTAACACCTTCTTTTAACCTCCGAATCTCAGGTAAAACAGCTCCTTTTGCCTCTTTTACTTCCAACAAAACAATAATTGAATTATTCAGGATCATGACTAATTTTTATGAGTTTCAATTTGCCAAGTTTGCTTTGATTGTATTTTGTTTTGCCCTAAACTTCTTAATGCATCTTGTTGAACAATCTCCTTTACATCAAGGATTCATGTAGATGCAAAGTGTAAACTGATTTCGCACTGTTTACAAAATAGACAATTAAATGTAGAACTGGAGGATATACATGATCATAGTAATTAAACTTGACTTTGGATCAAGGATTGATGTTAATTGGCCTCTTTCAATTCCTACGGGTTTTTTTTAAATAATGTAGATCAGAGTACAAATTCATAGGATTTGTTTGTGTTTTCGAATCTGTCTGTAAATTTTTCTTATGGACTTGAGATGGTAAGAGTGATTATTTTGTTTAAACTTAGCCCTAGCGTTCCATCATCCATATCCTGGATAAATACATCATTATGAACATCATTCTATTCAAGGATTCCCAAGGATTCATATATGTAGTGATTGAAACTTGTGTTGGTGGGATAAAATCTTGCAACTACAACACTACATCTCTTCCTACTAGTGCTATTTTCTGGCCATTGGATTGTTAAATACGGTCTGTAACATACCATGGTGATTTGTATGTCTGATATTCATGACACCTCTTTGAATCAGGATCCAAGAAGTCGTTATCATATCGCATTAAGGCATCTTCAGAGGATACATCTGAAACTTCAGAAGTTGGAGAGGTATTCTCCAACTTAAAGGAAAAGGTGAGCTACTATGTACTCTTATTTAAGTGTCAACCTCTGTACCAAAACGAAACAGCCATACAACCTCCGAGTGTAGTCATGTAGTATGATTTGGGCATGTTGCAACTCATGAAGGGGAGCTGGTTTTCCAAGAACAATCTAAAGTTTGTTTTGGTTAATATTACACTGTAATTGCTCATCTTTTAACAGTGGGACGCACTTGAAAACAAACCCATGGCTGTTGTCTATGGAGGAGGAGCAGCTGTTGGTGTTTGGTTGTCTTCCACAGTTGTTAATGCAATCAACTCAGTTCCTGTGGTAAGTGATATGTTATATCAGCCTTCATGTCAATAAAGACTTTGAATTCTTGTACTAGAATTTCTGTCTGAACAAAATGTTTTGAGTTCTCTGAACATTTATCGACCAAATGCTATGTTTCTATCTTCTTTTCCAAGCAGGTCCCTAAGTTCATGGAACTGATTGGACTTGGATACTCTGGATGGTTCATCTATAGGTATCTTCTCTTTAAGGTAAACATTCATCTTTGACATGGGTTTAGCTTTCTCCGTTTCTTGCAACTAATAAAAGAAATAAGCTAAGCATGAGACAGGTGCACCATGGATCCTCATTTTGACAAGGGTTTGGTTGGAAAGTCTTTATTTAAAGTGAAAAAAAAAAGGCTTTTCTCAATCTTTTTTTATGAAAAATGAGCATGAATGTAACAACTGGGCGGGCCTTTTTTCCAGTCAGGTAGAAAGGAACTAGCTGATGATATTGAAGTGCTGAAGAAGAAGATTATTGGAACCGAATAGAGGATGACAATTGGGTAACATGTATTTTTAGCTTATATTATCGATCCAAAGTTGTTTATAACTATCATTCTGCAATGACACTTAATAGGGTTCACATTCTGTGTTTGTTGTATCACATGTTTTTCTGTATTTGATCCTTCTGTAAATTGGCTATATTTTATCAGAAATAAATTAACTTCTTCGTTGAATTGGCTGTATTTTAGGATTGAGACTTTTTTTTCTCTCATGGTTAGGCACACCCCTTTTTGTTGTGCATATAACCAAACAAAATATGAACAATTGAACATTTAGATACCCATCTAGGGACCAACCAGGATCCACCCTGAGCTATTGGACCATGGATGCAAGTAACATTAGAGCCATGGGTGGTGCAAGGACTTGACCATGGTTAGCTAGATGGGAGTTTGAGCCCATCATCTGGGGATAATTTGGACCAGCTTCTGTTGGGGTATGCCTGCTATTCTGGAGCTGCAGGTGACAGATACATTCCATTGGAACATGTCAGTTTTACTTTACTGACCACATGTCACATTTTATAATTCAGTTTAGTCTTGCAAATACTTGACCATATAATCCCAACTCAACCCCAATCAAAGCAAGCAAAGTCAAGAATCCCAAGAATTAACAATTGAACATTAAATCATTTGTATTGTGGAAAGATAAACTGGAATTGTCAATGCAAACTACATAGCAAACTATAAAGTAGTGAACTTGAGGCAAGTAAAAGTAAAGGGAGAGATCAGAACACCAGGTATACGTGGAAACCCAAAGTGGGTGAAAACCACGGGTGAAGAAGGCCACTGATTTAAGTCTATTGCCGAGTATAAAATCACAACAATGAAACATGGAGAATATGATTCGGGGCTGAATTGATTTTTGTATTGAAAGCTATGCAATATATAAACAAAAGGTACAACTACTAAGGTGAAGGATCATGTGAGAAGTTGAGTTAATTGTGAGAAGTGGATCTGAACCGTTGATCTCTTTTAATCTCAAGCCCTCCCATGAATTGCTGCTTAGAAGGGAATTGATCTGGTGCATCTCAGTGCATCTCATTCTAATATGCGTCCATTTCTCATCTAACGATTGATAACCACTTCTCACCGTTAACTTTTCACCGGAAGCCAACCCCAACTACTAAACTATACACATGAACAAAATTAGGAAACACAACCTAGATAATTGATATTTTCCTATCTGTTTTTGATATGAAGTTAATATTGACCGCTAGGAAAAAGATACAAAATACTTTTCTTTCTAACAGAGTACAATGCTTGGAAATGAAGAAACTATGAAGAAATTAATCACAAGTTTTCACTTCTAGTTCGTAACCAAGGCTTGAGAGTATTTTTAGAGTTATGACAAAAAAAAAATAAGAAAACTGCATTTAAACCGTCCAGATAGGTTTATGCGACCCAAGGTCGCGTAGCCAGATAGCCTAGGCCGCCAATGCCCAGTCCTAATCATCGCACTCCTTGCGTGACACCATCACAAAAAATGTACCAAAAGTCCGATATCTAGAACCTTGCTAAACAATCTTGCAAAGCGAGCCTAGGTCGCGTACCACTCTGGACAAACGGGACCGTTAAGAGCGAGGTAGGTAGGTGAAATAATCGTGCAAGATTTTCGGGTTTTAAATTTGACAAAGATAATTTAATAATTTATCAATCTTGTTTTATCTCCCCGTTTTTTGTTCCACCTATTTACTCAGTCATGTCCCAGTCTAAGGCTATGTTTGGCAAACTAGCTGATAAGCTAGCTTGTAACAACCCTCGTTTCCGCCTCTAAACCGAGACCCAACGAAGGATGTTACGAACCGAGTCTCAACCATTTATATATAATTGAAATAAAACATATTACAAAAATGCGGAAGCAAAAACATAGTTTATTTTATATAAAACATTCCATGATGGATCATAGTTACAAAGTACATATTTATCTTCTAATAAACACATACTAAGCTAAGTTATAAAAACCAAATTATACAAACCAAAACAACACCCGATTAAACCACAAAATGAAGCTTTCGATAATCCCTTCAAGACTTCATTTTCACCTTCTCAAGTAATCTTGTCCACAACTGAGATACATATTTATAATTTTTAAGCCATTGATTGACTTGTGATTACAAATCTCATTTCAATACATAAAATATTTAGTAAATCAATTCATAGCCTCAAATAAGCTATTGTATCATGTAGTGATGGCCAAAAATCGGGCTCGGGCCGGGCCGAGACAAAACGGTCTTCGGGCCGCTACAGTGAAAGAGAAAATCGGGCCCAAACGGGCTTCGGGTCGGGTTTCACCCGAAAAGGGGTGTCCCGGTTAGTGTTTGGGTAAACCGGTTTACCAAAAACCGGGCCGAGCCGGGCCCAAAACCGGGCCAAGATCGGGCTACCTTTTTTTTATTTTTTAATAATTTCCTTTATATAATAATTAATTACTAAACTTTAAAAAATAAAAATTGGATTGAATCACTAAAATACACTTTAAAAATACGTTTTATTTATAATAAATCTCTAAAATACACTTTAAAAATACATTTTATTTGTAATTTTAAGTTATAAGCTTACAATACATAAATTCTAAGAACCCGAAGGTCCCGCTCCCGAACTCCCACCCTCACCCCATCCCCATGGATTGTAATTGTATGGATTGTATGGATTATACTCTGGATTGTAGTCTTCAAGAGTTCCGTATTTTTCCAGTCGATCAACAGCCGTATTATCATCAAGGCGGTCGATGTCTGGTTCTTCTTCTTCATCGTCGTAACGTGAGACGCCACCGGCACTACTAGCATCGTCCTCGGTTACGGTTCCTGGTGTACTTAGTCCTTCGTCGACTTCGTTTTCGGCTAAGTTTAATTTTACATCGTCTATATCCGTCTCCAGACTTGTTTCATGTTGAATTCTTTGTTGGCCATCCAAGTAATCCTTCAAACATATGCAGCACTTTACCGACTCCGAGGTTAATCTTGATCGACGCTCCGATATGATCCTGCCACTAAGAGAAAAAGCAGACTCCGAAGCTATGGTACTAGATTGGATTGTTAGTATATCAAGGGCAATAGATGCCAAAACCGGGTATTGTGGTTGTTTACCTTTCCACCATTCTAATAAATCTAGTGATTCAACATCGCTGACGGTTGTGGAGGATGCCGCTATAAAATTAGTATGTATGTACATATTGAATTCACTCAAATTATCTCCATCAAATCTAGATTTTTTACTAGATTCATTTAAAACCGAGTTCATTAAATTTGCCATTAAGTCAGACCGGTTTCGCCCACGAGAACTAGAACTAGAACCCGGTGAAAACATTTGAGTTGTAGGGGTTTGTTGGCTTCCTCCCCCATAATTAATTCTATAAATATCAAATAATTGATGAAAATCACTATTAAATTGTAGTATGCGGTTCCTTGAAAAAGAAGAATTTGTAGCCGTATCCAAACCAAACGCTACACATATTGATTGTATTAAAACTTCGACACCCGTAACATTTAAATACGGATTTAATGCCGCGGCACAAAGAAAACTGAAGGGGATCTCTTTAAAATATTTTAACAATTTTGCTTTCATTGGTGCTACCACGTTGTGAAAGTTGAAATGGTCTTCGTATTGAGAAATTTTACTTGCCAAAATATATATTTGATTTAAAAGTAAAGGGCTTGTTGGATAATAAATACCGGATAACAAAGTTGTTGCAGTTTTGAAATCGCCCAAAATATCATGTAAGCCTTCAAGCATTTGCCAATCATATTCAGATATCGTGTTATCCGGGTATTGAATGTTATAAAATGCGTGAATATATGGTTTTTGTCTTAATAAATTATCCATCATTTTGTAAGTCGAATTCCATCGAACCGCCATATCGTGTGCCGGTCCCAAAGCTTTAAAACCGACATCTTTGCAATATTTTATATATGCTTGTTGCATGCTTTTACCTTTTGTGAAAATCCGGCGTAACATAAGTCTAAACTTAGTTAAAGAATGTTTACATACTACTAAGCCGTCTTGAACGGCTAGATTTATTATGTGTGCGCAACAACGTGTGTGAAATAATTTTCCATTTAAAATAGGGGCTAAAGCCAACTTTAATTTCTCAACACATAACGTATTATTACTAGCATTATCAAACGAAATACTAATAACCTTATTAGTTAAATTATAATATTCAATATTTCTCATAATTATATTAAATTGACGCTCACCCGAATGTGGCGAACCAAAGTGCTCAAACGTGATTACACGTTTGCATAATTGCCACAATTGCGGCACAATCCAATGTGTCGTTATGCATATATAAGATTGTGGCAATCCGAATGGTGCGCTCCATATATCACACGTTAAAGAAATGTTGTTGGATAATGATAAAAACGTTTGTCGCGTATCTTTTTTGGCCATTTTCCAAAGTTTTATAGCATCACGTATAAGAGTTTGACGACTTACCGAACCCACGTAGCGTGGTTGGAGCGAGAGTTTGATCATGTTCGTAATGTGAGGATTGTCGAAATGTCCGAACGGCAACCCCACTTGAATGACACATTTCATTTGCATTTCTCGGGCCAACGCGGCATCATACGACCATACTTGACCGGAATTGTCAAGTATGGGTTGACTTGGATCGTCACCCGATTTCAACTTCTTGCACGAAGACTCGTAGTGGCGCTTTAACGTGCTATTTGCGGCCGCCGCAAGGAGATCTCCACACCGTTTGCATTTTGCTTTTTTTGTACCGTCGGGGAGCATCACCAAGTTGAAATGGTTCCAAATTGGTGCTTTTCGTCCATGATCGGCAATAACTTGGTAATTTTGTTCGGCCATTTTGAGGGTAGAGACTTGATAGTAGAGACTAGAGAGTAGAGAACTAGAGATATTAGACTAGAACTTGCGAGAAACGAATATAACGAGAGCCGATAAATGAGAATTGTATGTGTTTTTTGCGTTTTTTGTGTTTTGTAAGTTGGTGTCACTATCCATAACCAACACAAGTATTTATATGGGTTTGGAGGGGTAAAAAACACCAAAAAAAGGGTCAAAAAATGCATACCAACGGCTATAAACGTCTATAAAACGGCTATAAATTTGAATTGTTAAAATCGGGTCGGGCCGGGCCAAAAAACCGGGCCGTGAACCGGTTTCGGGCCGAGCCGGGCCGGGCCGCCGAAAACTCCAAAAAACCAAACCGGTCTAGGTTTTCGGGCTCAAAACCGGTTTTCCACCGGGCCAGGCCGGGCTTTCAGTCGGGTCGGGCTCGGTTAATCGATCGGGCCGGGTCGGGCCGGGCCCATTTGGCCATCACTAGTATCATGTATATGCATATAAAACATTTAAACATTTATGTTTTCCGGATTTAATCTCTCCCGGTGGATGTCGCCCCTTCCGGCTTTTATTCGGAACCCTTCGTCAAGGATCCGAGACCGTTTCTACGACCCCTTACCGCGGTTATACCATCTCGGTGATTCTTATTCCACCGGTGATCAAATTTGTTTCTTTAGCATGTGTTTTGAAATAACATATCACATGTTATACATAGCTATATCATTTAAGGCTGTCCATATTCTTTATGATAACCAAATATGAACAAAACTTCATTAAAACATGTACACAAATATGTATCTCAGGTTTGGAGATCAAACCAAAAGAAAAGATAAGTAATCACCTTGGTTTTTGGCTAAATGAAACTAAGGGGCTGTTTACCAACTCTTATCGGGTAAGTGTTGTCCGGGTAAGAGTGTTGACCCGGATAAGTGTTGTCCAGGGTAAGTGTTGTTCGGGTAAGAGTGTTTACCAAGTGTTTTGTGGTAAGCGCTTACCGACAAAAGAATGACTATTTTACCCTCTCTTTTTTTAACAGCATCAAGACAATTTTATTACAAAAACAAAGACCACAACACCAAACAAGGTCCGTTACAACAATGCTAAAACGAAGCACACGAAACAACAACCACGAAATGAAAAGAGTGTTGAAGACGAGTTGGGTTTACGAGCTGCAAACTCAAACACACCCCAACCGCAGACACAAAAACATATCGAAACACCCACAGGTCCTGCCGAAACGCCTATTTTAAAAACGAAAATAAACACAACAGCCACGTCCACAACCTCCAGCAGCCTCAATCTTCCTCCTCGATAACCCATTGTCGATCATCTTGAACCTATTTTAAAAACGAAAATAAAAACCTTTGTTTGTCACCAGCAAGCCTCCGACGCTAGCTGTCATGGAGCTGCAGTTGCTCCCATCACCGATCAGACCTTCAACACTACCTGTCATGGAGCTGCAACTGCTCCCATCACCGATCAGACTGTAACATCGAACCGTCGCCACAAATCCGATCACGAGCATTCAGCTGGAGACTCCAGCCACCTGACCCAGTCGAAGTTAACTTCACGGCTTCGCTTGACGATCCATTCGAAACATGTGTTGAACTTCCACGAATCTATCCTCCAACTTTCTTTTATCATTTTTGAACACGATTTGATTACGATTCACTCAAATCAAGTACATCACAGCCCACACCATTTCTGTCCAGAACTTGAACCGCGATCCATTACCGTTCACATTTTACCCCTTTTTGTAATTATATACAAAATAAAATGTAATTATTTCTATTTTAAACCATTTAATGGAATAAAAAACCAAATTCATCTTCAAACCCATATCCAAAATCGTATCTTTTTGGGATAAAGATTCAAATCCCACAAATTTAATCCAAAATAATAACTTGGATTTTCAATATCTCAACACAAATCTGTCAAAAATGAAGAAATTTGAATCAAAAAGCTAATGAATTCAACACAGATCGTATTATATTTCATATGCATCAACCTCTTAACCATTTTCATCCACGAAAAATTAACAACAAAACAGTTAACAATAAAACCAAAATCGACGAGCAAAAAGAAAGGAAGGGACAAAACCCAAAAGGGTTTCAAAATTTTACCGATCAGAGAGGAGATTTCACGGACAAATCTTACCGACCCAAAAGGGTTTCGATCGATTTCAAAACAGTGTCGGAGAGAACGGTGGCAGGAGAGAAAGGTGACAGAGAGAACGATTTCAGACCGGTGGCCGACCGATGGGAGAGCGATGAGGGAGAAGCAGCAGAAACCTAATCGATAAGAGGAACACATTCGTTTCAACAAAATCGATAATAGGAACACAGTTTCTTTTCAAGAAAATCGAGTAGGAATCATACCGGATATCGGAGGAGCGACGATTGAGTGGAGGATCGGACCAGAGGAGGAGCGACGATTGAGCAGCATAGGAGGAGCGACGATGGAACAGCGGAGGAGGAGCAATGGGAGGAAGACGAGCGGCTGCGAGGAGTACCGTGAAAAAGCCCTAATCGCACATGTTTTTTGGAAGGGGTAGGGATTGGAAACGCCGATATGTCCAAAAAATGACCCGGTAAGCATGATTTTAAATCTGGCTCGGTAAGAGCTCGGTCAGCACCCGGGTCAGATCTCGGTCCGTTTTTGGTATTTGGTAAATGCTCTGACTGCTGACCGAGTCAGATGTGCTGACCGAGTCAGTTGGGTCATAAGTTAGTAAACAACCCCTAAACTCAGCAACCCTCAACCCTTGCTTGCTAATCTCCTCTTTCTATTCACAAAATATGGAATTGTATGTGTGTGTTTGATTGTTTTCTGCTGGAAAAAGAACTTAAAAGAGACAAAAGAGGCTTATATTTATACTAGAGGTTAAGGTGTTTGTAACTAGGTTAGTCACTAGTTGATGTGGCATCTTCCCATGCACCATATGCCACCAAATAACACCTCAAACTGCCACTAACAACCCCTTTTTTCAGCCCCTTTTCTTTTGTCTTTAGTACATATAACAACTTTATTTATAATCCCCTTTAATTATTTATTAATACTAAATAATCCCTTTTATTTATTTTATTTTATAAAATCCAGCAGCTGGCTTTTTTTTTATTTATTAAAATTTCAGCAATTTTTTTTCATTAGTTAAAATAGGCTGTTACAAATCTCCCCTCCTTACAAAAGATTTCGTCCTCGGAATCTACTTTCTTTAGAATAGATAGGGAAACTTTGTCCTCATTTCGTTCTCATTTTCCCAAGTGGCATTGCGACCTTTATGATATTTCCACTGTACTTTAACCAACGGAACCTCTTTATTCCTCAATCTTCGAATTGCTCGATCAATTATCCTTTCTGGTTGTTCCACATATGTCAGATTTTCATTTACTTAAATTTCATCCATTGGAACCTTCATTTCTTCATCAGCCAGACACTTCCTCAAGTTGGATACATGGAATGTATTATGTATCTTTTGTAGCTCAGCAGGCATTTCTAACCGATAAGCCACTTCTCCGACCCTTTGAATTATTTGAAAGGGTCTTATATAACGAGGACTCAACTTTCCTCGCCTTCCGAATCTAATCAATCCTTTACAAGGAGCAACTTTGAGCATAACCCGATCCCCCACTTGAAATTCTATATGCTTTCGTCTCTTATTTGCGTAGCTTTTCTGTCGGTCCTGGGCTGCTTGTAGCCTTTCCCGAATTTGTTTTACCTTTTCTGAAGTTTGTTGAATTAGCTCTGGTCCCGTCATTCCTTTGTTTTCAAAGTTATCCCAACACACTGGGGTTCGACATTTTCTACCATACAAGACTTCATATGGAGCAGCTTTTAGACTTGCATGATAACTATTGTTGTACGAGAATTCTATTAGGGGTAAGTGATCATCCCAACCACCACCTAAATCAATTACACAAGCTCTAAGCATGTCTTCCAATGTTCTAATGGTTTGTTCACTCTGTCCATCAGTTTGTGGATGGTAGACTGTACTTAAGTTTATTCTTGACCCCATTTCTTTCTGAAAACTTCTCCAGAATCGTGATGTAAATCAGCTATCTTTATCTGATATTATTGATAATGGTACCCCGTGCCTTGAGACTATTTCATCAACATACAGTCTTGCAAGTGGTTCTACTGTATAACTTTCTTTAATTGACAAGAAGTGAGCTGATTTGGTTAACCTATCAACGATTACCCAAACTGAATCATTACCTTTCTTGGTTCGAGGTAATTTCATCACAAAATCCATATTGATGTGATCCCATTTCCACATTGGAATCTCTAAAGATTGTAACCCTCCAAAAGGTTTCTGATGCTCTGCCTTTACTTGAAGGCAAGTCATACATTTCTCAACAAAATTCCTAACATCCTTTTTCATTCCCGGCCACCAGTATAGTAACTTCAAATCTCGATACATCTTATCCATTCCAGGGTGAATGGAGTATTTGGACTTGTGAGCCTCACTTAACAAGACCTCACGGTGACCGCTTACCAATGGAACCCACAATCTTCCATTAAATCTTCTACATTCCTTGTTATCAGTTTCTAAGAATTTGGCTTGTCCTACCATACGCTCTTTCTTAATGTGTTCTTCGGTAATTTCACTAGCCTGAGCTTCTTTTATTTTTACTAAAAATTCAGGCATCACATCTATTCTCAACGCTTTAACTCGTGTGGGCTTCTCGCGTTCCTTTATGCTCAATGCATCTGCTACCACATTAGCTTTGCCAGGATGATATCGAATTTCACAATCATAATCTTTAAGCAATTCCATCCATCGTTGTTGTCTCATGTTTAAGTCCTTTTGACTAAACAAGTATTGCAGACTCTTGTGGTCAGTATAGATGATGCAATGAGTACCATAAAGGTAATGTCGCCAGATCTTTAGTGCAAATACAACTGCAGCGAGTTCTAAATCATGTGTCTGATATTTCTTCTCGTTTTCCTTTAGTTGCCTTGACGCATAAGCTATCACCTTGTCGTATTGCATAAGTACACACCCTAGTCCCAGTTTTGACGCATCGTTGTATACTATAAATCCTTCTGTTCCATCTGGCAATGATAGAATGGGTGCACTACTTAGCTTTCCTTTTAAAGTATGAAAAGCTTGTTCTTGCTCTTTTCCCCATTCAAACTTCTTACCCTTTCTTGTCAATGCCGTTATTGGAGATGCTATTTTGGAGAAGTCCTGAATGAATCTACGATAATATCCTGCTAATCCCAGAAAACTTCGTATCTCTGACACACTTTTCGGAGCTTCCCATTTCATAACGGCACTCACCTTAGCATGATCTACTTGTATTCCTCGTTCATTAACCACATGTCCGAGGAATTGAACTTCCTTCAGCCAAAATTCACACTTTGAAAATTTGGCATACAACTTCTCCTGCCTTAAAAGACTCAGTATTGTATGTAAATGTTTTCTATGTTTACTCTCATACTTGGAATAAATGAGAATGTCATCTATAAACGCAATCACAAACTTATCGAGATATGGTTTACATACTCGATTCATCAAGTCCATAAAGGCTGCTGGTGCATTTGTCAACCCAAAAGGCATGAACAAAAATTCATAATGGCCATATCTTGTTCTGAATGCCGTTTTGGGAACATCTTCACTCTTGACATTTAGTTGATGGTATCCCGACCTCAGATCGATTTTTGAGAAGCATTTGGCGCCTTGTAGTTGGTCGAACAAATCATCGATTCTAGGTAGGGGATATCTATTATTGATTGTTCGTTTATTTAATTCTCGGTAGTCGATGCACATGCGCATCAACCCATCCTTTTTCTTAACGAATAGGATTGGTGCACCCCATGGTGATGTACTTTCTCGGATGAAACCTTTATCGAGTAACTCCTGTAACTGACTTCTCAGTTCTTGTATTTCAGATGAAGCTAATCGATATGGAGTTTTGGCTATTGGTACAGTTCCAGGTACTAAGTCAATCCCAAATCGTACCTGTATGTCCGGAGGCAATCCTGGTAAATCTTCTGGAAACACATCTAAATATTCCTGTACAACCGGTACATCTTTTGCTTTTATCATTTCTGATCTTCTTTCACCTATAACATATGCTAAGAATGTTAGGCACCCCTTCCTTATACAACGTTGTGCTCTAGCTGAACTTACTAGCATCATCCTAGTTTTTGTTCGTCCCCGTTTATCACTATTGTTTTTCCTTCAGAAGTTCTAACTTCAAGTTTCTTTTGATCACAAATTATCTTGGCATGGTGGTTCCACAACCAATCCATTCCTACTATGACCTCGAATTCACCTAAAGTCATGGGTATTAGGTCAATGGTCATTTGATGTCCGTCAATTTCTATTTTGCAATCTCTACAAATCTTGTTGATCCTAACATGGCTGCCATCAGCTAGTTCAACCTCAAAGCCTGGTTTTAGTTCCTTACTGTCTATTTTCAACTTTTAACAAAATGGAAGAGACATAAAAGATCTACTTGCACCACAATCAAACAGGATACGAGCAGGTTGATTATTGATAAGGTGCATACCTGTCACTACGTCCGGTGTTTCATTTGCCTCTTTTTCTGTCATTTGAAATGCCCGAGCCTTCGCCTTTCCCTTGTTACCCTCTTTAATATTCCTGTTAGCCTCTGGATGTGGCTGATTTCTATTCTGTTCCTCGTTACCTTGAGGACAATCCCGTTTTAAATGTCCTCGTTTCCCACACCGAAAATATGCTCCTGTCTTTGCCCAACACTCACCAGGGTGATTCTTACCACAATGGTCACAAGGTTTCTTTTGATTTATTTTAACAAAATTCTAAACCCCAAACTTTGGTTTCTTATTCCAATTTTGGCCAACACTTTGTTCTTTTCGCTTTATTTGGAAAGAGCCCTGATATGTAGGTACCATATCCTTCTCGACTACCTTGGCAATGTTGACAGCTTTCTGAAATGTTTTTGGTAGTCCAGCCAGTACAAACCTTCGAATTTCGTTTCTTAATCCTGCAATGAAACAATATGTTTTTCTTGCTTCCGTTGCTACTTGATGCTCCGCAAATCTTGACTTCTTTATAAATTGAGACACGTAATCTTGTACTGATAGGTTTACTTGCCTAAATTGTAGGAACTCCTGTTCCATACGCTTACGGTCTATGGTTGAACAATATTCATTCAGAAATATTTCTTTGAATTGATCCCATAACAAAGGTGTAGTTTCCTCGATATTTTTTATAGCTTTTACCGAATTCCACCAGTGCAATGCATCTTCCTGAAGTAAGGTAGTTGCATACCTTACTTTTTGCATTTCCAAACATTGGCATGTTTCAAAGTTACTTTCTACTCCGGTTAACCAGTCCATGGCTTTATGAGGTTCACGTTCACCTTTGAATGGGGCTAGCTTGGTGCTCATAAAAGTTTTATAATTGACTTCTTTTGAGAGTATGTTATTTGGTTCTACCCTTGCATCTTGTTCTTTTGGGGTATTTATTAAACGGGCTGTCTCTTCCCTGTTTTCTTTTAATATTGCAGGTAGAACATTCTTCAAGAGTGTTTCTAAATCATTGTTCTTGCTTATACTTTTAGTCCTATCATTATCTCTCATCGTCTCTGGTTCGGTGCTACTTGTTTCTGTTCCATCCAATCTTTTTCCTCTTTGGTAAGTTTGTTGAAACTGTGAAGCCATTCCCTGAGATAGGATATAGCAATATATACACGTTATCTTATGTTAGTCATTACTTTTTAACTAGTTTTTTTTATAGAAATTTTAATACACCATACATAACAAGCTATTTCCAAAAGCACAAGTACTTATACAAACATTTCCTTTATATACATATATATTTTACATCAGTAGGAAATTACATTCATTGAGGTGGCATCTTTTCATGGGGTACAAAAGGTATTTACATAGAGCACACCTCATGTACCAAGATGTCCTAGCCTTTCTAGGGCTCATACATACAAAGACATCTCCAAAAAAAGTAATATAAAAAAATACTAGTCCATAGTTAGATGTACATTCCCAAAAACCGGCTTAAAGCCATACAAAAACCCTTTCACATTTCATACCCTAGTTGGTTGCCCCTCATAGATGGTACTTAAGTCGAACCCATTCTCCATACGACATCACTTGGGTCTCTTCATAGAGATGAACACGGAACCTAGGTCGACGAGATATCCATGCAACTAAACTCGGTAGATAAGTGTATGAACCGACAACAACCTCCTTGATCATATCTTTAACATAGTATAATTTATCTTTCACAATTGTCCTTAGTCCTCTGCTTTTTATGATCAACTCACGATCCATCCAACGAATAACACATCGGTAATGGTTCCTTTGATTAACTAGCTCAGTCATCTCTTGAACTAATGCTTCAGTCACCCCTTGGTTATTGTTTTCTTCTATTTCATCATCACTAATAACGTAAACCTGTGGTGGTGGGGGTTCAATTATATCCACATATGTGAAATAGGGGTCCTTGTCAGTGTTCATGCTAGGATCTGTTTCGGAAGAAGTTGACATACCTGTTACACATGTTCAAGTGAGTTAAACAATTAAGCATACCTTATATTTAGTCATTTTTTATACTTAACACACTTTTACATTCATAAAACATACTTTCAATAATTATGTACCAAGTTAAAACCTAAAATAGTAGCACAAAACTCACTAACAGTCCTTGGATAGACCCTTAGACAGCCCCGAACAGCCTTGGACAGACCCGAACAACCCCTAGACAGCCTTGGACAGCCCCTTAAACAACCCCTTGTCTTATGTTTAATATATGTTTTTATCATTCATCATTTTTTTTAGTACCAACTCTTATAGGTTAAAAATACAATAGGTTTTAGAACTCAATTTTTATACATATATACCCTCAACTTGTTATTTGGTCCCTCATCCGTCCTAATAGATAACTTGATCCATTGGTTTTCAAATTTCCGTGTAGACTTTGAGTTTGAAATTTTCAAATCCCTCAAAAAGTTGGCTCTGATACCAAGCTTGTAACAGCCCTCGTTTCCACCTCTAAACCGAGACCCAACGAAGGATGTTACGAACCGAGTCTCAACCATTTATATATAATTGAAATAAAACATATTACAAAATTGCGGAAGCAAAAACATAGTTTATTTTATATAAAACATTCCACGATGGATCATAGTTACAAAGTACATATTTATCTTCTAATAAACACATACTAAGCTAAGTTATAAAAACCAAATTATACAAACCAAAACAACACCCGATTAAACCACAAAATGAAGCTTTCGATAATCCCTTCAAGACTTCCTTTTCACCTTCTAAAGTAATCTTGTCCACAACTGAGATACATATTTATAATTTTTAAGCCATTGATTGACTTGTGATTACAAATCTCATTTCAATGCATAAAATATTTAGTAAATCAATTCATAGCCTCAAATAAGCTATTGTATCATGTATATGCATGTAAAACATTTAAACATTTATGTTTTCCAGATTTAATCTCTCCCGGTGGGTGTCGCCCCTTCCGGCTTTTATTCGGAACTCTTCGTCAAGGATCCGGGACCGTTTCTACGACCCCTTACCGCGGTTATACCATCTCGGTGATTCTTATTCCACCGGTGATCAAATTTGTTTCTTTAGCATGTGTTTTGAAATAACATATCACATGTTATACATAGCTATATCATTTAAGGTTGTCCATATTCTTTATGATAACCAAATATGAACAAAACTTCATGAAAACATGTACACAAATATGTATCTCAGGTTTTGAGATCAAACCAAAAGAAAAGATAAGTAATCACCTTGGTTTTTGGCTAAATGAAACTAAACTCAGCAACCCTCTACCCTTGCTTGCTAATCTCCTCTTTCTATTCACAAAATATGGAATTGTATGTGTGTGTTTGATTGTTTTCTGCTGGAAAAAGAACTTAAAAGAGACAAAAGAAGCTTATATTTATACTAGAGGTTAAGGTGCTTGTAACTAGGTTAGTCACTAGTTGATGTGGCATCTTCTCATGCACCATATGCCACCAAATAACACCTCAAACTGCCACTAACAACCCCTTTTTTCAGCCCCTTTTCTTTTGTCTTTAGTACATATAACAACTTTATTTATAATCCCCTTTAATTATTTATTAATACTAAATAATCCCTTTTATTTATTTTATTTTATAAAATCCAGCAGCTGGCTTTTTTTTTTATTTATTAAAATTTCAGCAATTTTTTTTTCATTAGTTAAAATAGGCTGTTACATAGCTGGTGGCTGATAAGCTAGCTGATGAAAAAGTCACGTTTGACAAAAACTAGCTTATAAGCATTTAAATTACCAAAAAGGACATTAATTAATTATTTATAATTAAAAGTTAATATATAATTATGAATATTAATGAGTGGCATAATTGGAATAATCACAAAAAGTTTCTCATAAGTTACTCCAAGTAGTTTATCAAAAAGTTAGCTTATGGTCATCCAAACATGTACCAGAAAGTAAGTTAGTTTATAAGCTAGCTTATTTTTGTCAAACAATACCTAAATATCACATCAAACATAAGACAATAAATTTTTATTCTGTCATGTCTCATATACCAAATTAAGGCAGCTTAAAAACTAGTAACATAAAGCTATGATAGACTAAATTACAAGTGATGACTTCAATTTAGGATTAGGACGAAAGGTATGATAATATAAAGAAAAAGAATTTCCAAAGATCAAAAGAATAGTATTAAAGTTAGATTACCTTTATTAAATACAAAGATACAACAACATAAAAATGAAAGGTGTGAGTCATCCTAATCTTTATTTATTGCCGTCCCTTGAAGTATGGCGCAAGAATAGGCACTTGAGCTCTTCATTTGCATGTGTAATGCCATCTTAGTTTTGTCAAATTACACTAAAGGAGGTATTTGTTAGAGGTATTAAGTGGTACTTGATCGGAATGAAAATAAAAGATACTGTCTGGTTTATATAATATAATGGGTTCATTCCTCTACAATCAAAATTTTATTTCAGGTTAAACCGGTAGGAATGAAAATATAACCGTTGATGATTTTTCATTGAGTTTATGTTATCAATAAAGTTTTTTAAAAACATTACAAATAAACACTATTATGGATGCTCCAAGAAAATTACTTGCACACTGCCAAACTTAAAAACACAATCCCATGAAGTAACAATATGTTTTTTTGAATCACGGACATGAAGCAAATACTTAGTTTTCCAAATTTCTTTTATTGGTCTGTTACGTATTCACGAATTTGTAAAACCAACGCTTCAACATGAGCATCAATTGCGGATTTACTTACCTAAGTTTTGTGTATTCTCAATGTGGTGTTAACAATCCGTGCCGAGGATTTGTGTTTGTGGGGCGGGGTGAATATTGCAGACCATCACCAACATGGGTTTCAGTGGTTATATGATGCTTTGACTTCAAAACGTTTGCTACTGTGTAGATCTTGAAAAATAAGCAACTTCAAAAAAAAATCATCTTAATCTGAGTTAGGAATGAAAAGTTATAACATTAGGATGCTTATATGATAACTACTTCATAACTACTCGATAGTTATCCGATGGATCTCAAAGTTTTTCGTAAAATGTAGATCATGAAAAAATAAACAACTTATCCCATACCTAGTTACGAGTTAAAATTATAACCTCACGGTGGCTATACGATAACTGCTCAATAATAACTTGATGGTCAACTCGATAGTCTACTCAATGGATGCTAAATGGTGTTCTATATAGGAGCTTGATATATGTGATATCTTAGATTGAAGATGAGGATGGTACATGATGGAATACAATTGAACGAGTGAAGTTATAAACGTGGAAAGATTTAGGAACATGTATAAATTAATCACAAAACTTTAGAATGCTATATCTTTAGACTCGGCCCCCTGGTTGAGATGATTTTTTAGAAGTTGTATATTTTTCTGAGATCTATCGACCGGATATTTGAGTTAAGAGATATAACCTCTCAAGATATGTGGTTAATTTATATATTTTTCAACGAGTTTATAATAAAAACATATTTATTATATAAGTAATTTCATTGAGCATTAAAAAAATTAAGTTTACTTGTTTTTCTCTTTTAGAAATTCATTCAAATTTTCATTAATAAAATTGATTGTCAATGGTTTTAGCAGGCCTCATAAATTATTTGATTATGATATGATTGATGTGGTTATAAATATAAAACTTTGACTTTCTCTATAAATAAAATGATTTTTATTTAATTTTAAGTATAAATATAAACCTTGCTCTCGTTTAAAGATTAAGATTAAAACGAGAACGCTAACTATTTAAGAAAATAAGAAAACATTAAATCGTGTATAAAATCATATGTGATTCGGCATTAACAGCCAAAAAATGGACACGGACGACTTTGGCCGCGACTTTAGCCGCGAGACAAAGTCACGTGAATCATCTACGATTTTGTATGTACTCGTTTGTTCTCGTGTTTTCTTAAATAGTTATGTTCTCCTATGAATCCACTGAATAGATAATATTATTTTTAAAACAATCATAAAAAACTAACATTGATCTCGACGTAACTGAATTTTCATATTTACATACTTGAAAAGTTGAACAAAATAATTATAAAGTTTTCAACCCTCTTAAACATATAATCATGTTGTATTTATCCTATTACAATCCGAATTTATAAACCAAAAGAAAGATCGAAAGGTTTAATTAATTCATTAATTAATAGATTATTAATTATTGAATGTGGAATATATTGTGGTCTAATTTTCATTTTTCACTTTTAAAATGTAAAGTGAACTATCTAATTAATTTTTTATATCAAAACTAATTATCCATAATCATTTTCATAGTTTATAAGATGCTTGTTTTTATTAAAGAGTAACATAAATATTTGATAAATGAATTGATAATTTTCTAAACCTACTTTGTTTCAGGAAATAAGAAAATATCATAGAATATAATCACCCTATAGTTATCGTGCACTGGTTAGCATCAACAACAGTAAAATTTGTTAATAATGACAATTATTAAGGTCATAAAAAACAGGTTGAATCTACATGTCTTTCTCGTTCAAGGGTCGTTCAAAAAGGTAGTAATGAAATGAAACTCTTCTCCCTTAACAAACAAACATGTCTTTCTCCTTTAGGTGTTAGTCTCGAAAGGGTACTCATGGGTCCATTCTTACGCTATACGTCAAGGTAATAGCTGATTCAAAAATTTCCCTTACAATTAATCTTGCTCTCTCACATGATGTGAACCAAATAGGTTAATCCCATGAATTTATAATAAATCTAACATATAGAGTAAAAATACCCCAAAACATAACTTCACATGAATTGAAATTTTCTCTTAAAAAAAGAGATATTAAATTTATTCTGAAAAATTAATTAAATGTCAACTTGCTTAATGGTTGACCAAATGATTGCTTAATGGTTGACCAAGTGATGGGCCAAAAAGCAAAATTTGACATTATTATTTATATGGTAATGGAAGACTACTTCAAACATCATCTCCAATCCATAACTCAAAAATTATTATATTCACAAGATTTATTAAAAAGAATATAAATTGTTGGTTATTATCTTTTAAAATCAATTACCCTAAAAATAATTAATTTGTAACAAAACCATTCATGCCCCATAAAGAAATTAAGATTACAAGACGGATCTCGATCTTGTACATAAATTATATAGTATCTGATATTATTAACATATTTTTTGAAATATGAAAAAATTGTCGATTAATATAGAACAAATTGTATGAAAAATTAACGTACTTTTAAAACATTTGTTTTAGTACCTAAGATGTGAAGTTTCAAACATTTAAGTACCCAAGTAACCGGTTTGATATTAACCAATTATCATGCTGATGTGCGGAATGCTGTAACATCTAGCTCTATATTATTTGTTGATGTGGCTACTAATATGGATTTTTAATCTCGAATTAGTTATAAATTTATTTATTTTATTAAAATTTATATATTATAATTCTTTGTAAATTATATATTTATAAACTTGAAATATCAAGACTGAAGATAAATTTAAAACTAAGTTTAGATAAAAAAAAATCTCTGTCACTAGTCACGTCAGCGAATAATATTGAGTTGGACGCCACACCACTCGCCACATCGCATGGTAACCGGTTAATGTTTAAACCGGTTACTCAGGTACTTAAATGTTTGAAACTTTACATCTTAAATATTAAAATAGATGTTTTAATAATACATTACCTAAAATAAGAATTAAGACAAAGTATGTAGAAAGTTTCACCTTTTGAACGTGGTTTTCTAGACGGAAAAACAAAAAGAAATCTTGATTGGTTCCGATGAGTCAATGGAAGGAGGTTTTTGGTGGCATGGTGAGTATGCCCACTTCCCATGGCGGCCGCCGGTGGCCACCTTTTGTTTACATTAAACAAGTCAACGAACGCACTTCACACCTTAATTATTATTATAAATACACACCACCATCACTCCTTTTTTCTTGCAACAAAAATGGCTTCAAAATCCCATCAATTCAATTTCAACCCCCTCATCTTCCTCCTCCTCCTCCTCTGCCTATCAGTCGCCGGAATCTCTGCCGCCGGAAACGGTGGTGGCATCGCCATCTACTGGGGCCAAAACGGCAACGAGGGAACTCTTGCCGAAACATGTGCCACCGGTAAATTCCCTTACGTTAACATAGCCTTCCTTAACGTATTCGGCAGCGGCTCCACCCCGCAAATGAACCTCGCCGGCCACTGCAACCCCGCCAGCGGCAGTTGCGTCTCGTTGTCCGCCGACATCCGTAGTTGTCAAAGCCGAGGCGTTAAACTCATGTTGTCCATCGGTGGCGGCATCGGCACCTATTCACTGTCTTCGAAACTAGACGCTAGAAACGTTTCCTTGTACTTATGGAACGCTTTCCTAGGAGGTAAATCGGCATCGGTGTTTCGTCCGCTTGGCGATGCCGCGTTAAACGGCATCGATCTAGATATCGAACTGGGATCATCGCAGTTTTATGATGATCTGGTTCGATATCTAAAATCATATTGTGGGAGGGGCCAAAAAGTGTACGTAACGGGGGCCCCACAATGCCCATTTCCAGATAGGCAAATGGGGTCCGCTTTAAATACCGGGCTTTTCGACTACGTGTGGGTTCAGTTTTATAATAATCCCCCATGCCAATATACATCTGGTAACACCACAAATTTGATAAAATCGTGGAACCAATGGACGACGTCGATAAGGGCTAAAAAGATATTTATGGGGTTGCCGGCGGCGACACAAGCAGCCGGAAGTGGGTTTATTCCGGCGGAGGTGCTGACCTCCGAGATTCTTCCGGTGATTAAGAAGTCACCAAAGTATGGAGGTATTATGTTGTGGTCCAAATTTTGGGATGACCAAAGTGGATATAGCTCATCAATTGTATCAGGGGTATAATTGGAATGACACTACTTTTGTGTGCTTTGTTGAATTATGTTTATAAAAACTCTAAAGTGCAATTAAACTATTTTTGTTAAAGGAAAAACGAAACAGAAGAGAGACAATGAAATATGTAATTCTCATTAATCATAAGCCCTTTAAATAGGGAGAAGTTTACAAAGAAAATGAAACATTCATTATGATAAATTCTAATACTAGGAAAATATTATATCAATCATTTCCTTTTGATGATAGCACATAATCCTACAACACTCCCCCTTGTGCCAAGTCAAAGGAGTGATTGTGCACAATTGTTGCCTCGTTAAAACCTTACGCCAAAAATAAAAACCCAGTGGGATAAAAAAATAGGACGAAGGAAAGAGTACAACGCATCAGTTTCTTTGCAATATATATAGACTTTTCCTTCAGTCTAGTTTCTCTTAGATTCGTACATTAATCATGAGACTTAGGAAAACATGATGGTATATAAACAGTTGTCTCACTAAAACCTTACACCAAGGAACAAAACCCAATAGGAAAAATAAAACATTGGTTGAAGGAAATAGCACAACATACCAATATCACAAATATAGTAGACTCCCCCTTTTGTCTATTACTCCCCCTGATTCGTGCATTAATTAAGGGAGTTTGGAAAACATTTGCACTTGCTTTCTACATGTTTCCCAATATATGGTTTTAGGTAATGATTTGATAAAATGTGTCATGTTCTCCTAACATCTTACTTGATTCAATTGAATCTCGATGAGAGTTTTCTTATTGCTGATTGTATAAGACTTAAGTAGAATATTTGATGTATTTTATGTTCATTTCTTCGATACATGATGCATTATTTTCATATATGCAAGTAGGATACTGGTTGAACCCAGAATTACTAGTTCCTATAATATATGCAATGATAGTCCTTAATCATATACATTATTTAATTATCATGGGGAGTAATATTCTTGGATTAGTTCAAAGGGGTAGTTACAAAGGATTGATTAATTCACTTCCAAGCAATCGGCGTGTTCCTTGTGGTAATTCTTTATCCAGTTTGGGAACAACCTTTGTATGGGTCAGACAGATACCTAATATCAGCAAAGACATACCAAGACATTGTTTGGTGTTTTTCTATAAGAGCTAGTACTTTTGCTGCTTACATTCTATGTAGGTATTGAAGTTTCATTATCAATCCAATTTTTCTTTCTATAGGGAAAGTATAAGCCTATGTCAATGGTTTCAAAAGATTAATTTGATATCATTCCAATGACGTTGCGTTGGCGCTGAGCTAAATCTAGCTAACAAATTCACTGAGAAATACAATATACGGTCAAGTGTTTTGTGCTAAGTACAATAATGCGCGTATTGTACTTAGATAGGGAATTCCAACTCCCAACATTTTTCGTCATCATCCTTTTAGACGAAATGGATCTTTCCTTATATCCGACACTTCGACCGATCATGGGAGTGCTAATCGGATGTGCTTTGTCCATATTAAATTGTCTGATTATTTTCTGGACATATGCGATCGGTGAATTAATATTTCACAAACTCGGTGTCCTAGCTCAAATATCTAGACAAAACCAAGTTTTCCCAAGATCTTTCCTCTCAAAATCATATTTCAAGTAGCTTGTGGTTCCTCTTATTTCATCAAGAGTGTCTATTATATTCATAACATTGACTTCAATATATGCTCTATCATCTCATAAGCAACAATATATGTGAAATATATCATCAATGAGTATGTATGATCTGTCCATCGACTCATATGCACTCTCATAATTCATTTGAGATTTCTTTAATCTCTGGAATCAATATTAACTTTGGAGCGTCCTCCAGTAATGATTCATAGACATAGTTTAGTCAGAGACAATCTCATTAGAGGTTTATGTATTGATGACAAATAGTTGTGCTTTACTCTTCTCTTCCTTTAGATGAGTATCTATCGAACCAAGTAGCTTCCCCCATTTCCATTTGGGAGCTACGACCTCAACCACACCTCCACCATGTGTGATTGCAACGCACTTTCCAACGACGTTGTGCCCTTGTTTGGGGACTTTAACCTTGCGAGTATATTTGCAGCTCGTATATGTGATCTTGTCAGTTCTGGAATAACATTAAACGTATCAGGTATCGAGTCTGATTCGTTTGACTTCAACATTACGTTGTGAAGTTTTGGAGATCAAAATGAGACAGAGTGGGAATATTCAATGACACTTCCTGTCGTTCCCATGGAAAATCCTTTTTCCTATCTCCTCATAACGACGGGAAGACTGTCTCATGAAAGTGACAACCCGCAAATCTAGCGGTAAAGAGATCACTAGTCAAATATTCGGATTAACGGATAATTGTTGGGGATTCATATCCAACATATACCAAATCTTCTTTAAGGACCCATTTCGATGCGTCGTGGGGGCGCAATTGGCACATATAATCAAACATGCGTAAATTTAAAGTATCAGACTTATATCTCGTTACCAACTGGTACGCATGAGGTTGGTTAGCAAGCAGTGGGTCTAAAAACGAAAAAACAGCATATAATAATTGCATAACCCCAGGTAGATGTGGGTAAATTAGTGCGCATTACTAATACCCTATATGTCATCATATTCTTTTGATAATAACTTCTATGAGACCATTTTATATATACACATGGGGTATAAGAAACTCTACACTGATCCTCGTACATATGCAATTAACATCAAATTCTTATGATGTAAATTCTCCAGCATTCCAAGTCATGTAGACTTGATGAAATAATCAGGGTGGTGAGCCCTTAAACGTATAACTAGTGCTAGGAGTGCAGTGACAATAATACGACATGCGTTCATCGTGTCGAAACCAGAACCATAAAGTTTTAATGTCCCACATTCTGGATGTTTATGTCCATAAATATCACCTTGTATTTGTTGTAACAACCCAAGGAGTGAAGCTACAATAGACCCAACCCAATTCATGTTCCTCTGTCAAGATCAAGATGAAGGGGGGAGGATGAGATCTTTTGGCGGGTTAGTGGGGGTCCTTGGCTAAGATGGAATCTTCACCTTGGGCGCTATTGTTGTCTATATACAAGTGGCGTAGGCGAAGCTGTGGCGACTCGTGGAGTAGACAGCGAGCTCCGCTTGAACAGAAGATAAGTGAGAGCTTACTGACTGCATCTTCTAAGAAGGGCTTGGAAGAAGAAATAGAATCTCCTTTCTTTTTCGAGAAAAGGTCAGAGAAGCGCTTTTGCTACTGAGAAAGCGAACGGTCAGCGCGAAGGTTCAAGACTTAGCCGAACGTTAGCGCTGCTCGCCCTATTAGCCGGCGGAAACCATGAGAATTCATTAATTTCATCTAGTCCCGGGTTATATATTGTACGGCGAAACTCGCTAATAGATATCTTCTCAGGAACCAGACCTGCATGCACGAAGAAGTATAAATCATAGATTTAGGCTTTCGAGCCTTTCTTCCTAGGACAGAAGCCTTTACTTGAACTTGAGCGGTTGTCTAGAACTGATGCTACACCTTGGGGCTGCAGTCCCTTCTTCTTAGCACGGCGGCTATGATCAGATCCCAGTGTTGGTTCACTTTTGACTTTATCCTCCACCAAATCTTCTGATCTCCTGTTCTCTTGGAATATTTTTGTATTATGTCTTTAGCTTTAGGATGATCTCATTCCTGTTTGGCTAAGGATTAGGGTATATACAAAAGTTTTAGGTATTTGAGAGGGCATATAATGATGTCAATGTTGTTTCTTATGCGGCAGAAGTCAACAGTTGCAATTTGTCTCGTTTTGCCTATCACTCGAAAGATAATGTGTCTATGTGTATTTTACACGGATCACTATGTCATAACCATGGTGTCCCACATGGTCATGTCAAAACATATATGTGTCATTTCTCTAAAGTTCTTTATTGGTGACAAAAATGTTTCGATGACTCAATAATCTACTAGCTAGTTTGACACAGTTTCCATGATATATGTTTACTTTCATATTCATTAGAACTTGTGTATATATGCTCATTTCCATTATAACTTCCATTTGATACGAATATTTTTACAAGGTTCCTATTGATCTTGTACCGACAAGAAAATGGCAGTTCATCGTCTAAGTATTTCGGTTGAATGAAATATAAAATAAGTATTTGTCTATCATTTTAGATTGTGTGGAATATTCTACAAAAACTCAAGTTCTCCTCGATACATTCCTATATGGAACGGAGAATATTGATAGTTTTGTTATTTATTTATTTAGATGTATTTCTTTACATCTATAATGGTTACATATTCGATTTTACTTAAGCAAAAGAAATTAATTAAAATGCTATAAAATAAATTTCAAATAAACCTATGCTTTATCATTCTTAAATTAATATGATATAGTTCATTGTTAACATGTTCCCTTTTCGACAGGAACACTCTTTAGTGCATTTCTTATTTGACTGTCCATTTTCATATGGGACAGTAGTTGTATCTCTACTCCAGATGTTGAAAAATCATTTCCGACTCTTACAGATGTTGAAAAATCATTTCCACCTTTAATGCTTTCATTATTGATCTCGAGAATTTTCTTTGTCTCGACATATGTGGTGTTGTTATTCGAAAGAACCTTGGTATGTCTCTCAACCACTTGCAGTAGGTTGATGAGTTTGTCTAAAGGTTACTTTCCAACTTATATTAGTTCAGTAATATTTTTGATATATGAAAGGTGGAAATAATGTTATGAATCATGTCATCTTCTGTGAGTTCCTTGCCACAGAGATTGAGACGCGTTTTGGATATAACATTCCTTTGTTGAAATCAGTTACCTTTTTGTAATCGAGTAAGTGGGTTTGATTCCACTGTACGATTAGTTCGGGAAGTACATATTCATGAGTACTCCCTATTATCCCTTTCGGGACATCCCACATTTCTTTGGGGGTTTCTAGTAAAGGTATTCCTATAAACTTAGGATTTATATGTTGTGTCAAAACATGAGGGTATTTGCTTATACTTTTTCAAGAGGTTGGTTTTAGAGTCGATTGGGGAGTTGATGGACTTTAGGTATTTTCTTGTACCTTTTCAAAAGGAGGTTTATATACTCATTTATGATACTCAGATTCTTTTGAGTTTATGACGTTGATTTTGGGATGAGTTGTTTCAACCATTTACATATATAAAGGATAATATATTATTTTCTTTTTGATAAGAAAATGGATTATGGTTATGAAATTTCATTATCATAACAATATTGGATTTTCGTATGCTTATATTTTGTTGATAATACCTTATCAATATTTCAATTTGTGAAAACAAATCACTCAATCTATTGGATTTCCAGGTAGTAGGGGAATCATATGAATTTCTTAAGTCCCTACAAACCTTAGGGCTATTTACACCCGTTTGACAAAATAATCGATATTTTGAGATTTATTTAATTTGAAGATAACATTATTAATTATAGAGCTTTTGGCATGAGGCCAAAATGAATATGAGTTTGGCATATGACGCCAAAAT
Source organism: Arctium lappa (assembly GCA_023525745.1). Lineage (NCBI taxonomy): Eukaryota > Viridiplantae > Streptophyta > Magnoliopsida > Asterales > Asteraceae > Arctium > Arctium lappa. Next base: position 19,177,228 of record CM042048.1, on the reverse strand, counting down.
GAATATGAGTTTGGCATGAGGCCAAAATTTAGTGTTTTAATACCTTCATATTATTTTAGGAGATTTTGTCATTAGACAAATAAATATTGGTTTTGACATAAAGTCAAATTCAAATTCAATTTTTTTAACATATTACTAATGTTTTTGGAGCTTTTGGTATAAAAAAAACCAAAATATATGAGGATTGGAATTGTACCTTCCAAAAAATTAGTTATAAGATTATGATATGTAATTAAGATATAATATTTAAATATTATGTAAGGAAATCAATTAAATACTAAATCCATAATCAAGTTTATAAATATTTATTGCCTCATATAATTAAATTAAAAATGGCAAGTCAAGTTAAATAAATTAACTATCATATCTAAATAATAATTAATTAACATATCCCACAATAATATGTCAGTCTAATTTAAAAGATACCATCAAATTGTAGACATAAATAAGTAAATAACATTATATAATGAAATTAACCATCTAAACATGTTAATATTGTGAACTAATTGAATAATCATAAATAAAAAAATAAAAATAAATTTAAAATTATAAATCTATCATATACATAGAAGCTATCATTCCGCATTAAAATTAACATATGTTAATACCAAGATTAAATTTATATCAATACAATATATTAATATAATAAATATTTAATAAAATAGATAAATAAAACCAATTTAATAAAAGTTAAATACAAATCATATTTCAAGTACATACGGTAAGCTACATCCGTGAAAAATTAATTGGAGAATACAAATTTTCTTTTAACTAATTTTTTTAACAACAATTCTAAAGTTGCATAGTCCCTAAAAAAAATTATTGATTTAAAATTAAATTAAATAACGATCAAACTAAAACATATAAGCATGATGCGTTCATGGCTAAAAGAGTTAATCATGATTAATCATAATTCATAGACAAAAAGTTGTAAGTTTTGGTAGAGATACTTACTTGAATTGCAATATTGGAAAAAACAGATCTTCTAATAGTAGCAGATTGCAAATAGAACAATCGTTTAATAGCGGCGAAAACGATCTGAGGGAGCGATAGTGCAAACGAGCTACGTGCTGATAACGTGTTAAAGGAAAAACGAAACAGAATAGAGAGACAATGAAATCTGTAATTCTCATTAATCATAAGTCCTTTAAATAGGGAGAAGTTTACAACGAAAAGGAAACATTCATTATGATAAATTTTAATACTAGGAAAATATTATATCAATCACTTCCTTTTGATGATTGTACATAATCCTACAACAATTTTAAATAAATAATCAGTAATATTAGATCATTTGAAATAACCAGTATTATCAGATAAGTTGAAAAAATCATATCAGATAATATGAATAAAATTAACTAAAATAATCAGTATTATTCGAATAACCTAACTAAGAGCATCCACAATGTGCTTTTTAAAGCTTTTTCAAAGCTTTTTGGGAGGTTTTTCAAAAAACAAAAACCTCCTTTTGAGGTTTTTCACATATTGGAGAGCTTTTTCGCTTGAGGTTTTTCGCAAGGTTTTTCGTCATAGCTCGTAACTTCACGACCTGCTTTTTCATAGTTTTTTCGTATTTAATCAGTTTTAACTTTATAGAATTTTATAAAAGTTACGTATATAATCAGTTTTATTTATTAATATATTTAAAGTAATCCTATTTAAATATAATTATTAAATAAATAATATAAATAAATACATAATGAAAGTAATTATATTTTATATTTTTAAAATAATATCTTAAATTTAACATATTTATACAATTTTAATAGATTTTCTTAATGACCCACTTTTTATTTTCGGTTATACATACTTTTAAATTTAACATTTTTTAATTTTTATTTTACAAACTTTTTATACAACTTTTATATATTTCTTAATAACCTAATTTTTATTAATTTGTATGAATTTTAATGTATTTATTTTTATAAATAAGAATAAAAATGATATAAAGTTAAAAGAGTGGGACCCTAAATAGTTTAAAAAAGTAATGAAAAAGCTTGAGTGAGGTTTTTCACATAGTGGAGGTATATAAAGGTTTTTAAGTTGTTGATGTGGCAATAATGTGTAAGAAAAAAGTTATGAAAAAACTCGGTGAAAAACTCGTACACTGTGGATGCTCTAAGCCCAATAGTTTATTAGTACACTGTGGATGCTCGGTGAAAAATCTAAAATTTTCATCTTAAAAAAAATGAGATGATCATTATTCTAATAACCTAATAGGCACGATAGTTTGTTAGTCTAGGCTGGGCACCGTCCTCATACATTCACGGTCTGCTTTTATGAACTGCTTAAACAATCTCAAACCTCTGTTGATTGGATTAATGGATCGCCCAATTGGAAAAGATAATGAATACATAGGAACTTTGCATATACATATTGTATACCATATAATTACTCTATTTTGTTTATGTGGAAAAATAAAATTAAAGAACCCACAAATATTGAAGGAGATCTCTCATAAAGTATTTACTGTCGGTTCTGGTCAAGTCTTCATCATCATCATTCGGTTGAATCTCATGTTATAAAGGTCAGTATTTTATCAATATAATATTATAGTTTTTACCATTTTCATAAAATTAATTTCTTTTTATTTTATGTTCTCGTAGTTTCATTTACAAAATCCTAATTCCGCCACTGATTTACATCCAATATGTTATAAGGTTGACGTAAATGATAATGGCCCAAAAGATATACCGTTAATTTTCTAATGGACGGAATAAAGAAAGCCCAAAATTGGCATATTGTATAAAAGATACGACTCATTAGCTCAAAGGAATCATACCGGAACATACCATATTCCTTGAAATAAAGAATTCCATGAAAACTTTATTTTTCCAAAAGTAATCGTTGATTCGTGGCCTTTTTATCTTTATCTTTCTTTAATTACATACTAACAAAACATACCCCCTTGCTTTTATTATTTTTATCTATATTACTACAAGTTTATTTGCACAAGTTAGCACGATCAAATCTCGATTTCAAACTTAAACTTAAACTTTTAATACTATTTTCATGTTTTGTTTTATTCTTCATATTTATTGGTAACTTTTTTCTTTATATCATTTAAGAGAATTAGAAAGTTATTGGTTAATTATCAGTTTTATAAAAGATATTATCGTATTAATATGTATAAATTATAATACCTATTGTGTACTTGAAATATTATCTTAAGAAAAAAAATCGGAATTCATGTTTAAATAAAATAAAAATTACTGAAATGGATTGTTATTTATGAAAGATGCAACATGATAATACATGGCTTAGAAACTTTTTTAATTAGTCTATACTATCTTATAAACCAGATTTGAGAAAAATCTTAAAGTCTTAAAGACAACCTTTAAAGCCTAGAGTACAACTTTTTAAAGCACAAAGTCTTAAAGTCTTAAACTACTTTACTTTCTATGCGTCATTAACAAGTCTTCAAAGCTTTACCTTTTTTTAAATAGTGTGTATTCCCGAGGACTTCCCTATACCAACAACACCCAACGCTCTCATCATACGACGATTCAAATTTCAAGGTATTATTCTTATTTCCCCAATACAACGATTCAAGCTCTGAAGATTCAAAAAATAGTGTTTATTGATTCAAGATCCGCTAGGGTTCTCTTCATTTCCTTATTCCGTTTCCATCCTCTCTGAAGATTTTCTTCTCGATTCCATTGTCGATCCATTCTCATGTTTAAGGTTTTTACACAGGCTGAGTTCGTCCATTGATTATTGATCAAAATGATTGTGGGTTATCTTCCCGATTCGATTCTCAACCCAATCTCATGTTAGGGTTTTTACATCGGGTGAGTGTGCCCATCTCAAGTTTTATTATTGATCAAAATGATTGTGGGTTTCAAAGATTATCTTCCCGATTCGATTCTCAACCCATTCTCATGTTAGGGTTTTTACATCGGGTGAGTTCGCCCATCTCAAGTTTGATTATTGATCAAAATAATTGTGGGTTTTGAAGATATGAAAGCAAAACCAAACTTCAATATTATCAACCATGGCAAGTTTTTCTTTTGTGATACATGTTTCTTTTCTTTTGTGAGGAATCAACTTTGCGCCTATGTTCATAATGACCAGGTTAATTTGGTGACCGGATTTTCCGTTGTGTAACCTTCCTATTCTTATGTTAAGCTTTTGTCGTTAGCTCCGTCTTTGGTTGGTTGTCGCTTTGGATTTTGTGAAGTTTGGGGAGGAACAGTGAATTACGCGAGTTACACCGCGACTAGAGGTCGCGGCACAACCCGCGTAACCCTCTGTTGGATATGGGATTTTGAGAACTACGCGAGTTATACCGCGACTAGAGGTCGCGGCACAACCCGCGAAACCCACTGGATGATTAGGGTTTTTGGGACACGGGCGAGTTATGCCGCGAGTTGAAGTCGCGGCATAACCCGCGAGGTTGCATAGACCGTCTTAAGTGGTTCAGTTTCCCAAATTCACTTTATCACAAAATCTAAATATCTTTTCTCTCTCTTCCTTTTCTCTCTTTTCATCTTTCGATCTTCGAAGTCTCGTTTGGTTGCTAGTTTTCGGTGTTTCTAGCAAGGGGTCGGTGTTTTAAGCTTCGCCTCTTCGTCGTGATCGATATCTGGTTTTCTGGGTTTTATTCCAAAAACCTATCGGTGAGTTCCTACTACCATTTTACAAACTTTATACATGTCAAAACTCTTATTTGCGAAATCTGAAGTATTTCTACGGTATGATTTTATGTTCTCAACATTTTGTTATAAATAAAGTTTTGGTGATTTTCGGGGTTCCCGGTCAGATTTGACCAAAATGACGGGTTCCGCCTTATTGAAGTAAAATGATGTTTTACTTGCACATTATGTGGTCGTTTGAAAAGAATGTTTATGAACTCATTTTAATAATTTTCATTCTTACCACAAGTTGAACTGGGAATAGCATTTTGCTTATAAAATGTACTTATACCATATATTTATTTATGGTTGGTCACATATGTTGTTGTGACGAGTCCTTACCATTACTAGTGGATCCCTAGGTTTTGAGTAGACTGTATTGCTGGGATGATACATTCCCCAAATTTGTAGCTATGGATCACTTGTTCCTAGAGGACAACTTAGTACGGTTATGTGAGGCACGATACTAGCCATGGTTCATAGTGATGCTAGCGAAGGAGTATACCTTGGTTTTGCACTTGGGGCTTGATCTCACGTTGAAGCACAGACTTTGTGATTCGTATCCGCGGACTCCAATTGGTTTAGCTCGTAACTCGGATTGTTGGCCTAACTTTGTGTTACGCCACGATCCTTGGTAAAATGTTTTGTTTTCGGTCCTTTTATGGCATGTTTATAACGAAAAAGCCCGATTGTGGCAAGGACCTAAATTGTAATTTAATCCCTTTGGAAATGTTATCTTGGAACTGATGTTTTATCTTTTGAGCTTATAAACTGTATGTTCTCGCCAGGCTTTAAAGTCTGACACTTTTTCTCAAATGATGTGTATAACAGGTTTCCATTAGCGGTGAGTGCTGGGGTTTTTGGAGAGACGAGTTTTGAGTCTCGAGATTTTTGGAGATGTTTTAGTATTGATGTTGGGCATTGTTAAGTCCCATTCTTTTGATGAAATCCTTGTATAGGATTGTATAGTCTAAAGGACTGATCCCATTTATGGAAAGTTAATGGATTTACTTTCGTTGTATTGTTAGGTTTTCCATGTTTTAATTTACTCTGAATTTTTAGGGTGTTACAGGTTGGTATCAGAGCCAGGTTTAAGCGAACTAGGCATGAATGTAAGATGTCTAGACTTAGACTGAGTATATTAAGAATTGATCCGCGAGGATGGGGTAGAGCTCCTAAGTTGGGTTAGTCTTAGAGTCGACGGAAAGTACGTTTATCAGGCGTTGTAGTAGTGGTGACAAGAACCGTTATGTGTTGTATGTTCATAATTTCACTTAGCTAATGTTGTTATGAGGATATTTTACGTAAGCGTGCTTGATTTGCTGTTAATATGACAATTGGTAATGTGGTAGTACGTTTTCCTTTCGTGTTTCCTGTCTTTCTCTTATCTCTTCCTCTGCTCTGTGTAGCAGTTCAGAATGGTAGGTACGCGTGGAAGACCGCGTGCTCGTGTTGATGGTCTGGAAGCGACAGCCTCTACAGCGGGTCAGCCGGAAGGAGTTGAGGTTATCGTTCGACCACCCGTTCAGCAAGTGCTAGGTGGGGGGCCAGAGGTCATTCCGCAAGTAGACCTGGCTTCGTCCCACCCAGTCGTTAGGGATGTTAATCCCCAGTCAGAGTTGTTGGCCAGCGTGATGTTGGCGATGAGAGAAGAGATGGCTAAGCAGCAAGAGTTTCTGCTGAAAGCGATGGAGGACCGCGACGTGAACCATCGGAGAAGTGAGACGGTAGTGGAGAACGTCGTAGTAGGTTCTGGTGATGATGGTGTAAGGGTCGTGTCGGTAGAGCACGGGATTTCTGGTGCTCCGAGGAATAGGAAGAGTTGTTCCTATAAGTCCTTTCTGAGTTGCGGACCGCCAGAATTCTTCGGTTCTGATGACCCGACGGTGTGTGTAAAGTGGATCCGAGCGGTTGAGCAAGCTTTTAGCTCTTCCGAATGTGGTGATGATCAGAGGGTACGGTTCGGTACCCAACTGCTGAGGGACACTGCACTCATCTGGTGGAATATCATCCAATCCACTCTATCTCTTGAAGTGTTGGCTCAGTTGTCTTGGGTCGAGTTTAAGAAGAAGTTGCTAGAGGAATTCTGCAACGAGAGGACCATGGACCGAATTGAGAAAGAATTCCGGTCTTTGGTGAAGGGAAGTCTGACGGTGAGGGAGTACACCCGTCAGTTTATGGAAAAGCTTGGTCTGGTGGGGCATGCTGCCCCAACAGAGAAAGACAAGATGAAAGCTTATCTCAACGGCTTGCCAGCGGACATGCAATCCATGGTCCATAATTTCAAAGCTTCTAACCTCCGAGAGATGGTGGAGGAAGCTCAGTTCATGGAGGAAATGTTCGCGAAGAGCAAATCTGAGAAGGCAGTGGTGGTGCCTGAAAAGAGAAAGTGGGAGAGCAGCTCAGTACCTCCCAAGCGGACCCGACCTTTTGTTGGAAACCGCAATTTCAGCAGTTACCAGGATGCAAAGTGGTGCCCGAAGTGTCGAACCAAGCATCACGGTAACTGTAACACCGCTTCTCCAACTTGTTATAAGTGTGGGAAGCCTGGTCACACTGTCAGAGATTGCCCGGTCAGAGGACCCATCTGTTATGAGTGCAAGGCACCGGGGCACGTGAGGAAGGATTGCCCGAAGTTGGTGTCGGGTAGCACGCCAGCAAGGAAGGAGAACCCTCCGAAGGTTCCGGGTCGAGCATTTTAGATGACGGCCGAAGAGGCCAGAGCATCCGCTGACGTAGTATCGGGTACTTTCCTTATAAACTATGTACCTGCTCGTATTTTGTTCGATACGGGTGATAGTTTCTCTTTCGTATCTGAATTGTACCGTCAGAAAATTGTTATGCCCACTACTAGTCTTGAGGATGCGTTAGTAGTAGAAATAGCAGATGGTAGACAAGTTCTGATCCGCGAAGTTCTGAAGCAGTGTGCTCTCAGTATCGAAGGGAGGGAATTCCCGATCGATCTGCTACCGATGTCAATCGGAGGTTTTGATGTGGTAATCGGTATAGATTGGTTGTCAAACAATCAGGCCGAGTTCGTGTGTTCCAAGAAGATGATTCGACTTCCCAACCCCTCTGGAGAGGTCGTGGTCATCTATGGTGAAAAGAGGAAGGGTGAAGTGGCAATAATCACAATGGCAAGAGCACGCAAGTGTTTAGTAAAAGGATGTTCGTCTTTCCTAGCCTATGTGATCGATGCCAAGCTAGAGAAGTCAAAGCTGGAAGATGTGAAGATCGTGCGTGAGTTTCCAGACGTCTTTCCGGACGACTTGCCCGGGTTACCACCCGATCGTCAGATAGAGTTTCAGATTGATCTTGTGTCTGGCGCTGCACCGATCGCTAAAGCACCTTATCGTTTAGCGCCATCGGAGATGCAAGAGATGGTAGCACAACTCCTAGAGCTATTGGAGAAAGGCTTTATAAGACCGAGTTCGTCACCTTGGGGGGTCCGGTCCTATTTGTCAAGAAGAAGGATGGCACAATGAGAATGTGCATTGACTATCGCGAGTTGAACAAAGCTACAGTGAAGAACAGGCACCCGCTTCCGAGAATAGACGACTTGTTTGATCCACTTCAAGGAGCGGGTTGTTTTTCCATGATCGACTTACGTTCAGGTTATCACCAAGTGAAGGTAAGAGAAGAAGATGTTCCGAAGACAACTTTCAGAACGCGTTACGGCCATTACGAGTTCCTTGTAATGCCTTTTGGCCTGACGAACGCACCAGCAGTGTTTATGGACTTGATGAATAGAGTATGCCGACCTCTCATCGACAAGTCGGTCATTGTATTCATTGATGACATACTAGTGTACTCCAAGAGTGAGTCGGAGCACGAACAACATCTACGTGAAGTTCTGGAAGTGTTGAGATGTGAGATCCCACATCGGCTAGGAAGGAGAACAAAGTCCTCCTTATAAGGGTGGATGGATACCTTCCTTGCATGAGGCATTTTGCCTGCCACAGGGTGCGGTCTGGGTGCATCCCGCGTATGCCTGTGCTGGCAGGAACAAAACCGTGAGTGGTGCCGGCATGCTTATGCAGAGGGTATCCGTAAAGCGGACAATATCATGTATGGTAGACTGGGATGTTACAAATGGTATCAGAGCCAGTCACCGGGTCGATGTGTCAGCGAGGACGCTGATCCCACTAGGTGGGTGGATTGTGAGATCCCACATCGGCTAGGAAGGAGAACAAAGTCCTCCTTATAAGGGTGGATGGATACCTTCCTTGCATGAGGCATTTTGCCTGTCACAGGGTGCGGTCTGGGTGCATCCCGCGTATGCCTGTGCTGGCAGGAACAAAACCGTGAGTGGTGCCGGCATGCTTATGCAGAGGGTATCCGTAAAGCGAACAATATCATGTATGGTAGACTGGGATGTTACATGAGAAGAGAAAGATTGTACGCCAAGTTTTCCAAGTGCGACTTTTGGCTTAAAGAAGTACAATTTCTGGGGCACGTAGTCACTCGGGATGGAGTGAAAGTAGATCCCTCCAAGATTGAAGCAATGATGAATTGGGAGCCTCCTAAGAGTCCGTCAGAGATCCGAAGTTTCTTGGGTCTGGCGGGATACTACAGGAGATTCATTCAAGATTTTTCAAAGATCGTTTCTTCCTTGACAGTTCTGACTCGGAAGAATGTGAAGTTTGAATGGACCGAAACCCAAGAGAAGGCGTTCCGGATTCTTCAAAAGAAGTTGTGTGAAGCTCCGATCTTGTTGTTACCTGAAGGGTCGGAGGATTTCGTGGTTTACAGCGACACTTCAAAAATGGGGCTGGGTTGTGTGTTGATGCAACGAGGCAAGGTAATCGCTTACGCCTCGAGGCAGCTTAAAATACACGAACAGAATTATCCAACCCATGATTTGGAGTTAGCGGCGGTGGTGTTCGCTTTGAAGCTTTGGCGACACTACCTATACGGCACGAAGTGTACTCTTTTCACAAATCACAAGAGCCTGAAGTATGTCTTTGATCAGAAAGAGCTTAATATGAGGCAAAGGAGGTGGCTCGAGTTGCTGAAAGATTACGACTGTGAATTGCTTTACCATCCAGGTAAGGCAAACGTGGTGGCCGATGCGCTAAGTCGGAAGGACTATAGCGGGGGTTTTCGGGCTACCCATTCAAGAATCGAGCTTGTGTCTAGTCTTGTTGAGAAGATCAAGACATCTCAGATGGAATCATTGTTGGAAGAGAATCTAAAAGATGAAGTCATGACTAAGCAGCGTTTGCTCTTAACGGAAGATAGCCGTGGAGTGAAACTGTTTAGCGGTCGTGTGTGGGTGCCCAAGATTGGGGGTAACCGTGATCTGTTGTTAGAAGATGCACACAAGTCTAAGTATTCCATACATCTAGGAAGCACAAAGATGTACAGGGACTTGAAGCTGCATTATTGGTGGTCGGTAATGAAACTTGATGTAACGCGTTACGTTGAGCGTTGTGTGACGTGTTCGCAAGTTAAGGCCAAACATCAGAGACCATATGGGAGTCTTCAGTCTTTAGAGATTCCCGAGTGGAAGTGGGAGCATATCACCATGAACTTCATGATGAAGCTACCTAAAACTCTTCGAGGTCACGATACCATTTGGATGATAGTTGATAGATTGACAAAGAGCGCTCACTTCTTGGCTATACGCGAGACTCTACCGATGGATAAGTTAGCAAAGCTTTATATCGATGAGGTGGTCTCGAGGCACGACATACCATTGTCGATCGTGTCGGATCGAGACAGTCGGTTCACTTCGAACTTCTGGGATGGATTTCAGAAAGAGCTTGGTACTCGAGTGAAGTTGAGTACGGCTTACCATCCGTAAACCGACGGGCAGAGCGAGCGAACGATCCAAACTTTGGAAGACATGTTGAGGTCTTGTGTCATCGATTTCGGGGGTAGCTGGGACATTCACCTGCCTTTGGTGGAGTTTGCCTACAACAATAGCTACCACTCGAGTATCGGAATGGCACCCTTTGAGGCTTTGTATGGGCGAAAGTGTCGGACCCCCGTGTGCTGGCTTGAAGCAGGAGAGAAGCAGTTTGCAGGACCTGAGATCGTGCAAGAGACTGCCGATAAAGTCAAGTGCATTCGTGAAAGAATGAAAGCGGCTCAGGATCGTCAGAAAAGCTATGCCGATAAGAAGAGGCGACCGATGGAATTCCAAGTTGGCGACCACGTTATGCTTAAGGTGTCGCCGTGGAAAGGCATTATTCGGTTCGGAAAACGTGGGAATTTGAGTCCCCGTTTCCTCGGACCTTTCAAAGTGCTTAAACGGGTGGGTTTGCAAGCCTACCAGTTGGAACTGCCACCGGAGTTGAGTAGAATACACAACACGTTTCATGTTTGCTACCTCCGGAAATGTTTGGCGGTGGTAACCTTGCTATTCTTAATTTGGTGACCGGATTTTCCGTTGTGTAACCTTGTTATTCTTATGTTAAGCTTTTGTCGTTAGCTCCGTGTTTGGTTGGTTGTCGCTTTGGATTTTGTGAAGTTTGGGGAGGAACAGTGAATTACGCGAGTTACACCGCGACTAGAGGTCGCGGCACAACCCGCGTAACCCTATGTTGGATATGGGATTTTGAGAACTACGCGAGTTATACCGCGACTAGAGGTCGCGGCACAACCCGCGAAACCCACTGGATGATTAGGGTTTTTGGGACACGGGCGAGTTATGCCGCGAGTTGAAGTCGCGGCATAACCCGCGAGGTTGCATAGACCGTCTTAAGTGGTTCAGTTTCCCAAATTCACTTTATCACAAAATCTAAATATCTTTTCTCTCTCTTCCTTTTCTCTCTTTTCATCTTTCGATCTTCGAAGTCTCGTTTGGTTGCTAGTTTTCGGTGTTTCTAGCAAGGGGTCGGTGTTTTAAGATTCGCCTCTTCGTCGTGATCGATATCTGGTTTTCTGGGTTTTATTCCAAAAACCTATCGGTGAGTTCCTACTACCATTTTACAAACTTTATACATGTCAAAACTCTTATTTGTGAAATCTGAAGTATTTCTACGGTATGATTTTATTTTCTCAACATTTTGTTATAAATAAAGTTTTGGTGATTTTCGGGGTTCCCGGTCAGATTTGACCAAAATGACGGGTTCCGCCTTATTGAAGTAAAATGATGTTTTACTTCCACATTATGTGGTCGTTTGAAAAGAATGTTTATGAACTCATTTTAATAATTTTCATTCTTACCAGAAGTTGAACTGGGAATAGCATTTTGCTTATAAAATGTACTTATACCATATATTTATTTATGGTTGGTCACATATGTTGTTGTGACGAGTCCTTACCATTACTAGTGGATCCCTAGGTTTTGAGTAGACTGTATTGCTGGGATGATACATTCCCCAAATTTGTAGCTATGGATCACTTGTTCCTAGAGGGCAACTTAGTACGGTTATGTGAGGCACGATACTAGCCATGGTTCATAGTGATCCTAGCGAAGGAGTATACCTTGGTTTTGCGCTTGGGGCTTGATCTCACGTTGAAGCACGGACTTTGTGATTCGTATCCGCGGACTCCAATTGGTTTAGCTCGTAACTCGGATTGTTGGCCTAACTTTGTGTTACGCCACGATCCTTGGTAAAATGTTTTGTTTTCGGTCCTTTTATGACATGTTTATAACGAAAAAGCCCGATTGTGGCAAGGACCTAAATTGTAATTTAATCCCTTTGGAAATGTTATCTTGGAACTGATGTTTTATCTTTTGAGCTTATAAACTGTATGTTCTCACCAGGCTTTAAAGGCTGACACTTTTTCTCAAATGATGTGTATAACAGGTTTCCATTAGCGGTGAGTGCTGGGGTTTTTGGAGAGACGAGTTTTGAGTCTCGAGATTTTTGGAGATGTTTTAGTATTGATGCTGGGCATTGTTAAGTCCCATTCTTTTGATGAAATCCTTGTATAGGATTGTATAGTCTAAAGGACTGATCCCATTTATGGAAAGTTAATGGATTTACTTTCGTTGTATTGTTAGGTTTTCCATGTTTTAATTTACTCTGAATTTTTAGGGTGTTACATGGTTGTTCAAACCTTATAGCTTTGTAAGGTAATATGCTATTTTTGGTTCTTTATGGCCTAGGTAGATCAAAGTTGAAATTTCAAATTTCACCACATTATTGCTTCTTGCTAGAAACTGTGTTTCAGGTATTATCCTCTGTGATTGAATGACTCCATTAAGTTATGGACATAAGCCTAAAATTAGAGGTTGAACTATAACAACTTGTTACTATATTTGATTGTAGGAAAGGTATGTGTTGAAGATGATTAGGATAGGGCTTTTAGTGTTTAGTTTCACTATGGTGAAGAAAGGTAATTGTGAGGAGCTTCAATATCTTCTGCTGTTTCAGAATTTTTTCTTATGAATGCTTATTCAGACTTAGGGGCCGTTTACCAAATAGTTACCCGGTAAGCACTTACCGCTGTTTGATCCAATGACCTGGTTTATGTGGTTTTCTCCTAGGTTGACACTTCAATTTTTGCTTCTCATCATTTTTATTGGTCTTGCATTATGTTTAATCCTGATGTGTGTAATTTGGCATTTTGCCATTACACTTCATTGGCCCATGTCTATTTGGAAGGATAAGGGGTTTCAACTGGATATCATTCTTCATCATGAATGGTCATATGTCAGTCTTGGTATTCTCTATTCGGATGGTATGTACAGATATTGGCTGCTGCTACTTCCTATTTTGAATAGTGGTACAATGACTCCTAGCCAATTTGTATCTCTGTACTTCATTTCCAGTATTGTAATGGGAACCTGGTTTTGGTCTTGGTGGCAAATGGGAGATTGGTTGTTTCTAAGAATGCCCATAGGAGGTATAATTGGTACTTTTATTGGAATTATATTGATATTAAAAGTTGGAACTCAGATTACTGGTTGTGGGATTTGGTTTATGTCAAATCCCTGCTGTTGATTGCCCAATTTATCCCTGATCTCAAGAAATGGTGTTGGACTTGGCGGATCACAATTGATTATGTGGGATGGTTTTTATTGGATGAAAAACATTGAAATCATAGATTTTATGCCTATTCTTCATACTGCCTTTTCTTTACTTCTATTGGGGGCTAAATTGTAACAGTCGGGCTTAAAGTGATGAATTAGAAGTTTGGGAAAATAGTAGAAGGGATCCAATGTAAAAGGTCTAGAATGAAAAAGGGATTAATAGGGATTTAACCTTGGTGACCTATTCTTTGGTGGGTGGCGGCTGAGAATTTTAGGAGAGCAAAGGGTGAAGACTTTTGGGAAGAAAAGAAAGCAAGGAGAATGTTGCCATTGATTTCTTCCTGCATCATCTCCTTTCCAAGGTAAGTTCCAATTCCATTATTCTTATTGTTGGTAAGGGTTTAGTATTTATTTCCAAATCTGTAAAAAGGGAGTTTGAATTTTAAAGTTTGTCCTGAATCAGAAATCCCTGGGATGAGTATGAAGTCTGAGTTAATGGAACTTGTGTAGAAATAAAAAATGATTATGGGATTGTTAATGAGAAAGAGTTGTTGCATATGTTTTTAGAGTATTGGTTAGTCTGTTGTGAAATTTTTGGGTATTCTTTGATCTGTGTAAATGTTTCGGGGCCTCTGGGGTTTTCGTTCGAGATCCCGGTCGAGACCCATTTTTGGTACCAGTCTTAGGAATTGGCACCGGTCGAAAATTTCAAATACCGGTCAAAGATTTTAATTTGGACTCCGGTCGTGGAAATACAGCAGGTCCGGTCGAAGGGTGGCAGACACTAGTCGTATTTCCCAAACCCCGGTCAAGGGAGCTGCAGTTTCCGGTCGTTAAGCAGGCTCCGGTCGCTGAGATTAATTCTTAGCCCGGGTTGGTTCTGTGGGCTGAGGCCCAAATTAGAGTAAAGTGGGCATAAGTTAATTAATTTAACTAGGCCGGGTAGTTATTTAATCTATTGTTGGGCTTCAATTTTCGGAATGATCCAGTTCCATTATAGTATAATTGAGTGTTTCAAGTCTCGACGAATTGAAGGTTAGGGAGTCGGGTTCTATTAATTAGTAGTAGACCGTTGAGATTTTGGGTTTAGGACCAAATTCTCCAAGTTATCGATTATCGAGAATTCATCAGGAAATGCTTTGTTTTATAGGTTACGGTTCGGATTTAAAAGGTAGATGTAGAGCTTAAAGCAAAAAAGGGCGACAGGTAAGTTTTTCTAAACTAAATCTTTTGATAATGAAAGCATGTGAAGTTTATTTCAAACTTTGATTTATTTATGATGGCATGATTTTATTAAATCGTTCAAGTATGTTATAAATTGTTGTTGTTAAATGTATGCATACATTATTTGTGGGTTACGTGACCTAAGTCGGGGAGTGTAGCCCGCCTACTCGTGCCGGGGAGTGTGGTCCGTTTATGTCGTTGGGGGCGTGTCCCAACATTAAGGCAGCGCGAGGTAGACACATCGCCTTTGACGGTCGTGTGGTCCGTAACGTGTTTTATTTATGTGAAGGTATTAATTGTGGTTTTAAATTCTGGAAAGTATTTTGTTGCTTATCTGTTAGAGGGAACTCACTAGACCATCGGTCTAACCCTCGCTCTTTTTAAACTAAAAATCTTTTCAGGAAAGTGTGATTTAGTAAGATCTGAAAGGAGCAAAGAGAAGATGTAGCGGGAAGAGTTAGAAGATCGTTCCCTTAGTTATCGTTATTTTATCTCAGTTGTGTAGGTTGTTTCGAAGTCTGTAAATTTTAAAATTTTAAGCTGGGAGCCGTTGCGGCGTGAATTTTATTCTATTATTAGGAATTTATTTTTACCGTATTGTTATTTCTGGTTGGGTTGTTACATAAATTGGCTCTTCAATTTTTGTTGCTCCCTTCTATTATTATTGGTCTAATAGGTACTAAATTGGTACCTCACCTTTCGATTCTCACCTGTTCAATTGGTCTTTTTTTTTGTAACCGTGTGTTTTCGGGCCAGCTTACGCGTACTGACTAATCCCTGGGCAACCATGAATGGTCTGGAGTCATCGCATGTGAACCTCCATGGCCACAAGGACTTTGGCAGCGCCTGGATTTGAACCCTGGGTAGATGAGATCTTTGGTCTTTTCTTTCTGTTGGGGGGGGGGGGGGGGGGGGGTAAACTGGTTCCTCAACCTTTGGCTACTTGTTTTTCATTTGGTCTCAAAATATGGGATGGTAAAGGCATGTCTATGGGTGGAATGGTTGTTGATCAGTTTGTGATTCAAATATGGATCAAATGTAATTTGGGATTTAAAAATATAGCAGACATGATCTGTCTGGACTTAATTGCAAAGGTCATTGGCCAATTTGCCACTGTTGCTTGGATTGATCATGGTTTAAGTCCCATAAAAATCTCAGGTTGCTATTGCTTGATTGAAGATATGATTTCTATGGGCTTGATGCTTCTGGATTGGTTAAGGAGTAGAAGAAGGATTTTTATTCATAAAGTGAGAAAAGTTAGATTGTGTACACCTGAGCAGTCTGATCATTGGGGAGATATAAATTTTGAATGATATAAATTTTTGTGTCTTCGATATGATTTGTGAAGTTATATTTTTAAGTAGCTCATGTTAATGTTATTTGTATATATATAGGAAAGCAACAGTGGAAACCATTGGCAACAATGTTCTAAACTAACATCATCATCTAAGGTTTCTTCAAGGTTGGAGGTCAAGGTTATTCATGTATTGGAGGTCAAGGTTCCATGTGGTAGTATTCATGTAGCATAGGTTTATGATTTTGTTTGATTGGTTGTTAAAATTTTTGGTCATTGTAATATTTGCAAGTCTTCCAAATATTTAAAATGTATCTAAACAATATTGTGATTTTATTATTTAAATTATATCATGGTGTTAGTATTTATTTTATCATTCAAAATTTCTCATTTAACGCAATTGTTAAATAGTTATTTTAGTGGGTGTTTTATTTAGATATTTATAATGCAAAAAAAATACCGACAAATCATGGATAAATACACTGCTCAATAATTAAGTGCAAGACTCATGACGGAGAAAGAGATGTGAAAGTTGCTAAACGGTATTATGTAATTACTTAACGATCAGTCTTTTGTTTTAAAGTATGATTTTCATCCCGTCGTATTGTGCGGATACACAACTAGTAACAAATTAATTAGAAAAGAAAAAAAAAACATTTTAAAAGTAAAGATTAAAGAAATGGAGTAGTATAATAAATAAATATTTATGGAAGGAGGAAATCGGGGACGTGGAGGTCATTGTAAACGGCCGCGGGGCGCTGCTTCATGACGTCACTGATGACGCTACATGGTTTACGTTTTCCCGTGAATTGGTGGCGGCAACCGCTTGTCTCTTCTTACCCACGCCCACCCCATAACACCTTCACCACAAACACATGCCACGTAACCTTCCACCAACAATTAACAACATGTACTTATACAATTACCAAAATTTTGACCATCTCCAACAATTTAGAGTTAGCTTATCCAAAAAAAAAAAAAGATTTTGAGAATTTTTTGTTTTAACAGATTCTTTAAAATTTTCTCTAAAATGAATATATATATATCAATATCAGAAAGATGTTTTTAAATTTAAAGATATTTTCAAAAATGATTACATATAGAGAGAAATGATTTTTTATTCATTAATACTAATGAAATTATTTTAAATTAAATGTTTAACAGTTTAAGAGAAAGACATAATATTTTATGAGTTGTATTGAATATTTTAATAATATAATTAATTTTGTAATATTTAAAATAAAGAATCACGACATGAAAATAATATTTTTTTTGGAGATTTTGACAATTTACTTCTCCATTTGGAAAAGCTGTTGGAGATGTTCTTATTACCTAATTAATTTTCTTCCTTATGTTAAAAATAACAATATCCTGAAATTATAAAATCAGATTTTAATAAATTCTTCAAAATTTCTATAAAATAGACATTTAAAATTATCTCCAAAAACTTCTCCAAAATGATAAAAATAAAGATTTTGAGTTAATATTTTGCTCCAACAACTTTCCTAAAACTATCTCCAAAATGGAGAAAGTAGAAAAGAGTAGTTTTCACCAAGTGAAAGAACCAATATTAACTTTGAAAATAAATATGTTGAGAAAAAAAATAATATTATAATATTATAATTAATGTTGGATTATGTAAGATAAGGAATCTTATGTAGATGGATGTAATTTCTTTTGAAAATTTTATATTTTGATTCTTCATTTTGAAGAAAATTTCAAGGTTGTTGGAGAAGCCCTAAAGACCATGTTTGGCAAATTAGTTAAGGACATCTCCAACAGATTCCCAAAGTTTCTTCAAAATGGAGAGCTAAAAGTCAAAATTTTCAAAAAGAATTACATTCATCTCCAACAGATTTCTTATTTTAGAGAATCTAATATTTATTATAATATTAAAATATTGTTTCTCTCTCTACATATTTATTTTCAAAGCTTTTTATTGGTCTGCTCACATGGTAATCATTTTTTAGGTGATCTCCATATTTGGAGAAAAAACTCTTATCTCACCTACTTTCTCCATTTTGGAGATAGTTTCGGAGAAGTTGTTGGACCAAAATATACATCAAAATCCTCATTTTCTCCATTTTCGAGAAACTGTTGGAGATGTTCTAATTAGCTAACTGATAAACTAGTTAATAGTTGATAAACAAATCATGTTTGATAAAAACTAGTTGAGAATATTTCCAACAAATTCCCCAAAATTTATCCTACATAGATGATCAAAAGTCAAAATCTTTCTATTATGGAAAATCCAACATTAATTATAATATTAAAATATTTCATTCATCTACTAAAATATCATTTAATTATTTAAAAGAGTAAATTACAGATTTCGTCTATGTGGTTATATAAAATTTTGGATTGGGTCCCTCAATCAAAATAATTACAATTATGGTCACTGTGGTTTAAGTTTTGTTATGGATTAGATCCCTACCTCTAATTCTGTTAATTTAATACAGTTAAGTCAAGGGTTATTTGGTCATTCTATATTTTCATTTAATTTGTTTTAAAAATGAAAAACAAATTATAGATTTATAGATTAGATATGTATTATTTTATATACTAATATACATCCACAGAAACGTACAGCCTCCGACGCTTTTTTACAACCTTCCCTTGCCGGCAACAACCTCCGCTCATCTTCTCCCTTGAGATTTTATGGATAGGAAAGTGGTTGATAAAGTCTCGATGTTCATTCAGTCAGCGGTAAGACACATCGAACCTTAGAATCGAGTTGTGATGGTTCGTTATGAGAAATATAGTGACAGCCTTAAATGGGATGTGATCGGTTTTGTGCATGGAGCAAGGTATCGTGGAGGCATTCCTTTTTGGGTAGAGAACCGATTGACATCGCTAAGGGCGACGTTGGGTGTTTGATCGGTGTCAGATTTCGAGGACGAAATCTCTTTCAAGGTTGGGAGGATTGTAACACCCCGATTTTCGAAAGGTGTCATTTCAAGTTAATACCGAAACCGATATATTAGGGAAAAATAAGATAAAGGATTGTGGACTTGAATCCTAGATTTTATAGTCTAGATAGATGAATGATTCAATTACGAGTCCAACGGTTCTTTCCGGAGAAAAATCGAAGCTAAAACGAAGAAGTTATGACCAAAACGGTGCTCGGGCAAAAATTCGGGCGGCAGTGCTCCGCGCGGATGAACCCGCGCGAAGCCGCTGTGTGCACAAAAACAAGAAAATTCGGCCCCAAACCCCATTTTTCACCCTAACCTCAAATCCTTCCCCCCATTTTTCACCCTAACCTCAAATCCTTCCCCCCATTTCTCTCCCAAACCGACCCCAAACCCCAAAATCAAACCCTAACTCATTTTTGGGTGTCCTTCTCCTAAAATCAAGTGACCCTTCTTCATCTAGCAAACTTGGATGTTAGAACCATAATCTCTCATCTTCATCTTCTTCATCAAGATACCTAGGATTTCAGCCACCCTTGTTCTCCCATTTGTAGATTTGGAGTTTGTGGTGTATTTTGGTAACCTAGAGGTGTGTTGGTGGAGGATTCAAGCTATTGGTTAAGGTAAACTTCTAATTCTTCATCTTTGGAAATTAGGGTTTTGCGTATAGATGATATCTTCATGTAAAGTGTTGGGGAACGAATCTATTCGGTTGAATATCTATGTTTATGGTTGGAATCTTGTGAATCTAGGTTTTTGGAGGTTTTGGCTTTGAGGATTCAAGTTTCTTCAAGGGAGCTCTATGTGGAGTAAAATCTAGATTTAGCCTAAATTTAGCGAGGTGAGTTCAACTTGATTTGTGAAAACGTTGTACATGCCAAAATGTCTATTTAAAAGCATTTATGTGTTTTACATGAAATTATCAACTGTTGAGTTATTTGGTAACTTTTGATTAATTGAAGTGTTTAGCTTATTAAACTTTGTAAAACACCACATTTGGGGATTTTTAGGCATTTCGATAAATGTGTCATAAATGAATGGGTTTTGACGATTTATTGCATAAAAGATATTTGGTCAAAAAAGCAATTTTAAGTGTTTGTCAGGTTTTATGCATCATTCATGAAAATGGATGTTTTGAAAAGTACAAATGTGTGAGTCCTTTGGTTTTGGGTCGATCCCGACTTTGGGAACACTTTAAAAAATGATAATCCTTTTTGGGTTTTGGGCCGAAGGCTAATTGCGATTTGAGAAACAAAGTTTTGAGGGAAAATGTATTTTGATTTATGTAACCCTATTGGCTCACGTATTTTAGCCAAACGTTCATTATGCCTTTTGGGGCTTGGTTGACACTCAAATGAGTCTTCGGAACATTTGTTCAGTTTTGGTAGCTCGTTAAGGAGCCTGGATGTATGGTGTACTTAGTTGCATCTTATTTGAGAGTTACATGTTTTGAATGCGTTAGTTCATTCTTTTGGGTCATGTAACGTTTTAGACTGTAATGCATTGGATCCATAGGCATATGAGTCAGTCTTTTGGTTTAGTTGGGGACCTTATCCCCGTTTTGGGATTGGATATTGTTTATGGCTAGCGGGAGCTCGAGGTATAGATCGTGGGTGGTTGAACTCGATAACCGCGTAACCTTTATTGAAGGGCTCGAGGTATATATCGTGGGTGGTTGAACTCGATGCCCGTTTGTAATCCAGTCTGGTTACTCATTGTGGAATTTAGTGTCCGCGTTTGAAGTTTAGTGAGTGGTCCCCAAGTCATGTTGTTATGTAAGCTTGCGGTGGTGCTCTTGGAGAGCCGTATACGGAGCTAAGTCTTGCGGTGGTGCTCTTGGAGAGCCGGATATGGGGACTTGTGACTTTGTGGTGAAACTCATTTAGAGGTCGAGTAGACACTAGGGTCATTTGGGTATCTTGCGGTGGTAGCTCGGTTGGGAGCCGTATACGGGGATCCATGGTTCTATGTGAAGCTCGAGAACATTGATAAGTGGCTTAACTTTGTGTGCCCGCCACTTTCGATGGAATTCGGGTATCCCTCGTCACCGAAAGGTGTTGTTTTTAGATATTGAGTTTTATTATCCAAGTTTCGGTGACGTTTTGTATAAATGGATCTTATCCATGATTTATGGGTTGAGTATTATGCCCCACCAGCTTTTTGGGTGTTTCGAAATATAAAGTTTTAACCGTATTTTTTTTATAAATGTAGAGTTCGATTTCTATTCGCGTTTTGAGTAAGTTTTGGGTTGGAGTTTATTTACGAAAGAACGTTTTATATTGGGATCTTGTCCCCGAAGTAGTTTGGATTTGAAAACGTTTATATTGGTGTTTTGCCCGAAATGCATATTATTGGAAAACGAGTCGTTTTCATATTCAAAGCATATCTTTTGAAAGATTATGATTTAAACTGCATTACCTCTTTTCCAAGATATCTTTATTCATGTGGAAAACTCTTGAACTCACTAGGCGTTAGCCTAACCTTTTTATTTGTCGGCATGTGCAACAGGTTCCGGTTGGGAATAACTCTAGTGACACTGTGCAGAGAGGAGTGCTAGTACTGTGCTCGAGAAGTGGTTACCTTAGTAAAGTCTTCCGCATTTGTTTCGGGAAGAGCAACTTGTAGTTGGGATTAAGTAACACCCGACTTGGTCTAGTCCTTGTATAAGACTGGAGTTTATATTTATTGAGGTCAAATAGAGAATTTTATTTTGAAGATTTATCTTTTACCTAATGTAATATCGAAATTAGTTGCTCTTACCAAACTTGAGGGTGTTATATGTTCCTACATGAACCGAATCTTGATGACCCTTCTTCACTTCAAAGTTCACGGTTTCTCGATCAACTTCTTTTAATTTCGGTTTTGTATTCCTTCTTCAATATCTTGATCTTTAAAGCCTGTGATTTCCTTAGGTTCTTTTCTTCTTTGTTCCCTTCATCAGCATAATCTAAGTTCTATCAAGTTATTTTCTTCTATATGTTCCTTCATCAAGTCCTTTTCTTCTTTGGATTCCTTCACCAACGGAATCTGAGTATTTCTTCAGTTCAATTTCGTCAATCCCTTTCTTATTCCCATTCCTTCGTCAACAGAATTTGGATCTTTGTTTAGTTCAAAGGGAGGGTTCGATAGGTGTTGTAGAAAGAGGATTTTGATTGGTGTGGTGGGAGAAACAGAGTTCGATAGGTCAGGTAGAGTTCGCCGGAAATGGAGACTGATGTAAGGCTCGAAGACGGAGGCTGCCATTACAGTAGTGGGAAGGACCGGAAGGTCAACCGAGATGAAGTATCCTGGAAAGGAAACTGCTTTTTATGTGTGTAAATATATTATATTTTATAGATATAATATAATAACCATTATATTTTTAAGTTTTTTGATTGAAAATGAAAAAAATATATCAATTTACTAAAATACCCCTTATTTAACAAAGCTTAGGTTAATAAAGTTAAGGTAAGGGACCTAATCCATAACAAAAATAAAACCACGATGACCATGTTTGTAATTACTTTGGTTGGGGGACTTAATCCAAAATTTTATATAACCACAGGGACTAAATTTGTAATTTACTCTATTTAAAATTACCATTAACCTTATCATTTGTATTTACTTTTTAAAGAACTTAAGAATTTCAAAATATACTTTTATAAATTACATAAAATTAAAGCTATACTTCTTTTATTTTATAACAATAACAAACCTTTGATAAATAATTTAATACTAGAAGTGTACTCGTGCAATGCAGCGAGATACATCACGATTTTAATGTTTATTTTTATTTTTTGTTTTTTTATTGATTTACAGTACGATTTTGGATGGTTTTTATTGAGTGATAATGGTTTTTTTATATATAAATTTGTTTAATTTACGCTTAACAATATAATGTTTTTTATATAAAAAAATTAAGTAGTTTGTTAAAATTCATTAATTATCTTATATATTTTAAATTTTTTATATTTAAATTGAGATGTTTATCCTATTTTGATTATGTTTATCAGAATTCAAATTTCATAATTTTAGGATTTGAGGATTAGAGATAAGGATTTTGGGGGATAATGATGAAATTTATTAATTAGAGTTAAAAACATTTAAAAATAATACATATTGCTTCATTAATTGTTTTTAAGATATTTTAAGTAGATTAACATTAAATAATAGTACATAATGCTTAATACATCACGATTTTAATGTTTATTTTTATTTTTTGTTTTTTTATTGATTTACAGTACGATTTTGAATGATTTTTATTGAGTGATAATGGTTTTTTATATATAAATTTGTTTAATTTAGGCTTAACAATATAATATTTTTTATATAAAAAAATTAAGTAGTTTGTTAAAATTCATTAATTATCTTATATATTTTAAATTTTTTATATTTAAATTGAAATGTTTATCCTGTTTTGATTATGTTTATCAGAATTCAAATTTCATAATTTTAGGGTTTGGGGATTAGAGATAAGGATTTTGGGGGATAAGGATGAAATATATTAATTAGGGTTAAAAGCTTTACAGGTAGTACATTAGGCTTTAGTAGTTATTTTTAAGAGATTTTAAGTAGATAACTTTAAATGATAGTACATAAAGCTTAATGAGTTGTAATTAAAAGTTTTTTATGTCATCTTTATGATATAATATAGATATAGATAATACATAATTTAATTATTATTTTATATCTTTCAATACATTTATTAAAAATACTCGTATTTGATTATACAAATATAAAATTTATAACATTACACACACGTAGGGGTTAAATCATGTGAAAACCAAAAAAAGATTGAGAACCGTGAGAACCGATCTAAGCCGTAATTTGGTTATGATCCTATGGTTTTAATTAAAAGTTGTTTCACTTCCAATTTATTTCAAAATTTCCATTGCTTTTAATGACCATGGATTAAAATTAATCAATGGTTTAGATTGGTTTTCACGGTTCTCAACCTATTTTTGGTTCTCATTTGATTATCGTCCTACACACGTATGTGTGTATATATATAATAAAATTAAAATTTTATTAATTAACATATTATATTATTTAGTTTTTTTGCCATCTACTTTGTATTATTTAACATATTATATTATTAAATAATTTATTTTAAATATATTATAAGATGTTAAAATTGACTAATTTTTAGCATGTCCTTTTTGGTATATTGTATTTTCCAATTAGCTTATCAATTACATTTTTTCTCAAATATGATTAGTTCATTAGCTAGTTTATCAACTAGTAGCTTTTTGACAAAAACCTCGTTTGCAAGGTAAAAAAGTAGCTTGTCAAATGAAGCCTAAGGCTATATTTGACAAAAATAAACTAGCTATATAGTAGCTTGTCATCTAGTTTTTTAAATGAAGCCTAAGGCTATATTTGACAAAAATAAACTAACTTATTTCAAAAACCTCGTTTGCAAGGTAAAAAGTAACTTATAAGCTAACTTATTGAAATATGCTAATTATAGTAGCTTTTTGATAACTTTTTGGTTATGTTTAACAAACTAACTGATAAGCTAGATGATTACAGATGATAAACTACCTTATAGTTGATAAGCTAGCTGATAGCTGATAAACTAGTTGATAACTGATAAACTAGCTGGTAGCTGATAAACTAGGTGATGGATAAGTCACGTTTCGCAAAAACTAGCTGATTAACTTGTAAAATGACCAAAAATGACATCTAAAAAAATCATTACAATATTTCATAATATAATTAAAACAAATTATAGTAATATAAAATGTTAATTAATACAAACAAGATAGTAAAGAAAAAATTAAATAATATAACATATTAATTAAAAGAATTTTAAATTTATTATTATATATATACTATAAATTTTGAATTTATTAAAATAAACTTTAGAAAAAATGTACATTAACTTGTGATTTTAGATAACCATTACATATAATATGAATATAAATAAATAATTGAATAATAACTAATAACTAATAAATATTAGTAATTGATAATTAAAATATATTGAATAATATTAAAAAAAATAAAAATATTTAATATGATTATAATCCTAAATAATTAAAAATTAATATAAATGTATAATTAAAATTTAATTAATATTTATTTGTAATTAATAGTTAATAAATAATAACTAATATTAATAAGAGTATAATTAGAAGTAACAAAAAGTTCCTCATAAGCCACTTTAAATAGCTTATCAAAAGCTAACTCATGAATTAACTTATAAGTATTTAAAAAATAAGTTACCTTATAAGTTAGCTTATTTTTGCCAAACGTTACATTTGACACTTTTTAATTATAGTTTTGATTATTTATTATTACTTATAAATACTAGTTATTATTAATATTATAAAAAATTATTATTACTAATATTAACAGTAATTTATTTATACCGTATACATTCATATTAATTATATATTATTCCTTTTTAATTATTATTTAATATATTACTATCAATAGATAATAAAAATTTGCTAAATAAATTTAATTGAAAGATCTCAATTCCAACAACGCGTTCTGGTTATTTAAAATAATAAATTAAAGTAGATTTTTTCTATAATTTATTTTAACAAATCCAAAAACTATAATATAGACATATGTATGATAATGAATCTCAATTATTTTATTTAATATATTATATTATTTTTTACCGTCTTGTTTATATTAATTAACATATTATACAATGAAAAAGTTGTTTTAATTATATTATGAAATGTTGGATTTTTTTAGATGTTTTTTTTATCATTTTACATTTTTCATCTATTTTTGTTCAAACAAGATTAGTTAACAATTAATTTATCAACTGGTTTGTCAAAAATAATCTATATATTGTATCAATAATCCAATAACTTTATAAAATTTTATATAAAAGTTGAAACAATCTAAAATAACCCAAACAAAATATATTTTATCAACTTCCTTTTCGTTTTTTTTTCTTCATAATTTTACCATAATAACCAATTTTAAAGTTCATAATGATCAATTTATAAAATTTCTATAAACATAAGAATTTATTTATTTATGTAAAAACTTTTAGGCATTGTTTAGCAAAAAAAAGCTAGCTTAGAGCATCTCCAACAACTATGCTCAAATAGAAAAAAAAAAATGAGATTTTAACAATTTTTTTGTTCCAACAGCTATGCTATATCATATGCTAAAATAGAAAAAATAGGAGTGAGGATGTAAAAATCTTCAAATTTGGAGAAATCTCTAAAACCCTATATTGAAGAAAGAGAAATAATATTTTATTATTTTCTAACAATAGGAGACATTGAAGTTGTATGTTTAGGAGAGAGAAATAATATTTTATTAATATAATTGATGATAGAATTGCTAAAATAAAGTAGCTAATTGAGTTAGTTGTTATTTTTTTAGAGAATTCAACTTTTAATACTTTATTTTAGAAAAATTATAACATAGCTGTTGGAGATGCTCTTATAAGCTAGTTTTTTTTGGCACATGTTTGAATGACCATAAATTAGCTTATAAGCTAGCTTATTGAAAAACTACTCATAGTAACATTTTAAAAAGCTAGCTTATCAGCTACCAGCTAACTTATCAACTAGTTTGTCAAATATAGCCTTAATCTTCAAAACATAAAACTCCATTAGATTATTATTTTTTGGAAGAACTTTTCCTTTTAAGTGGTTTATTGAGTATATTTTATATATTATTAGGGGACGTTTGGTTCGCAGAATCTGATGAAATCTGGTGGAATTGGAATGTTGAATTTCTTTGACCAGATTCTATTCCCTTGTTTGGTTCAAAGTTTTCAATTAAATGGAATCTTCCAATTCCATTAAATTCCATACCTACAGAATTTTAACATTTCATTAACAAACCCAAGTATTTCAATTAAATGAAATTTGTTATTTTCATAATTCCAAAATTACTCCTTACTCCAAACTAAATTCTACTGATATTGATTATCAGCAGACACCAACTCTCTCTCTCTCTCTCAGTCCTCTCCTCCCTCTCTCCCCCCTCTATATCTCTCTCCTCTCCCTCTCTTTCCTTTCTCTCTCCACATCATTCGTGTGTTAAAATAATCAAAACAATTTTAATTAAAAATTAAACTATTTAATGACTATTTCATTAAAGTAATTTTTGTTTAAAAAAATTAAAATAATCAAAAAAAGTATTTTGGTCATTTATCAAAATTTCATTCCAATTTTGAACCTACAATCTGTGAATCAAACAAAAACAATTCTAATTTATTTAATAGATTTCATTCCAATTCCTTCAAAGTTAAATTCCTTTGATAAATTTCATTTGATCCAAAAACATTATGCGAACCAAACCTTTCCTAAAAGAAAGATAAATTAAAGATAAATTAGACGGAGGAGGAAGAAACACGTGAGAAGGGATTTGGAGGATAAAAAACACACGTGGAAACCCACCTCTTTCTTTCTTTCTTCCTTTCTTTCTTAACATTGATTTCCCTCACTTTCTCCACCATTCAACAAATCTCTCGGAATCGCCGGCACCTCTCCAAACCCTAAAACATAATTTCATTCTTCAATCAAACCCCTAATTTATCATCACCCCTTTTTAGGTAACTCACCTTTCTTCTTTCATTTACAGTCATTTACTCTGTTTCTTCTGCTTCTTGTTGTCTAGATTCTTCATATAAACTGGTTATGATCTTCAATTTGCTAGATTTCATCATCTTTTTTGAGTTTTTGATTCGTTTTGGTATCATTCAGTATCGAAATTAGCATAAAAAAAAAATCTTTATGAATTGGGTGTGTTCTTGTTGCTTATCTGAGAGAGGTGTATCTGTTTGAATTGATGAAAATTGGTGTGAGATTCTTGAAGGGTTTTTCTTTTTTGGTCTAATTGAATTGATTTAAACTGAATACGATTGCGATCCTTTTGTTGGTTTATGTGTACTAATAAAGCTGCTGATTTCTGAGTTATTCGAGTTCCAAGAAAATGAATTCTAAAAGATAAAACCTTCATCATTTATGTGGGAAAAAATGGGTTTGAAATGCTGAGAATGACTCTTATTTGATTTTCGTGAGATTTTTATTTGATTAAGGTTATTGAATGTTCCTTTCATGTCTGTCTTCCTCATTCAATGCTCTCTGATACTACATTATCACCACCTGATGAGCTCATTTGATTTTATATGATTTAGGTTATTTATTTAGTCGATAAAACCTCCATCTTACTGTTGTGATCAGGTTATTCAAGTAATGGATCGGGTCGACACATCCGGGTTTGTGAGTGGGGGTTAGATTCATTAGATGTATTCAACAAAGATTCAGAAAATAAAAGTTGTGTTCTTGAATCCACATGGCGGATACCCCTCAATATTTCCCTTCGATTTCAGCTTCAAACGCCTGCAAATGTGTTGCAAAAGTTGTTAATGGCGGAATCAGTTTTCCCTCGAGATTTTACTCCCGAAACTCGAATGATATCAAGAGAAACCAGAGTTTCATGGATGGGGGTTTAGATTTGCAAGATGGGTCCTCGTTGTCACTTGGGTTGGGCTGTTCTATGAACTCCGGTGTCACCGTGTTTTCAGGCAAAGAAACCGAAGAGGATTCTTCGGGCAATCTTGATCTTACGATGAAGCTAAATGACCCGAAAGTCGACCCGAATTATGGTGCTTTTGGTCCGCCAAGAACCGAAGGACCGAAAGTGGATCTCGAGTTAAGTCTCGCGGCCGGCTCAGTTGAATCCGATGTCACTTCTGTTAGTCAAGCATCGTTTCCGTTCAATTTGAGTCGGCCACCGATTACGAGCAGCACCATGACATCCGGCGGAGTTCAACTTGTGGACGAAGGCTCGACATCGTCTCGATGGAAATTACCTCTTTTTACGGAGCCGATAACACCTTTTCACCATGTGCATGGCCTTAACGGTCCGAATTTGGTTGTTCACGGTGGCTCGGTTTCGTTTGATTCTGGGTTAGTCCATCCGCAACAGCGGCGTAACGGTAACGTGAAAGGTTGTCGGTTTATCGGGTGCACACGTGGAGCGAGAGGTGCTTCCGGATTTTGTATCGCCCATGGCGGCGGGAGGAGGTGTCAGAGAGACGGATGCCACAAAGGAGCCGAGGGCCGGACCGTGTTTTGTAAGGCCCATGGCGGTGGTCGGCGGTGCGAGTTTCTCGGCTGCACCAAGAGCGCCGAAGGCCGCACAGACTTCTGCATCGGTCATGGCGGCGGTAGGCGGTGCAGCCACGACGGCTGCACCCATGCCGCCCGTGGAAAGTCGGGGTTATGTATACGACACGGTGGAGGGAAAAGGTGTAAGATGGAAGGTTGCACCAAGAGCGCGGAGGGCGTCTCCGGCCTCTGCATCTCACACGGCGGCGGCAGGCGGTGCCGCTACCCGGCTTGCACGAAAGGCGCTCAAGGGAGCACGATGTTCTGCAAGGCTCACGGCGGTGGCAAAAGGTGCACGTTTTTAGGGTGTACAAAGGGAGCAGAAGGTAGCACCAGTTTTTGTAAAGGCCACGGTGGTGGGAAACGGTGCACGTTTGAAGGCGGTTGTTCGAAGAGTGTCCATGGCGGCACTCTCTTCTGCGTTAGTCACGGTGGCGGAAAGCGGTGTGCGGTGCCGGAATGTACGAAAAGTGCACGAGGCCGAACTAATTTCTGTGTTCGTCATGGTGGCGGCAAAAGATGCAAACAAGAAGGCTGTGGGAAAAGCGCCCAAGGCCGAACCGATTTCTGCAAAGCCCATGGTGGCGGCAAGCGGTGCTCGTGGGGTCAATCTGAACCGTCCAACGGTCAAATCTCGACTCCGTGCGATAAGTTTGGTAGAGGGAAAACGGGTCTGTGTGCTTCCCATAGTCAGCTGGTACAAGATAACCATGAAGGTGGATTAGGATCGGTGGGTTTAGGTAGACCGGTTGAGATGGTCGGGTACTCGCTGCCGGAAGGCAGGGTTCACGGCGGTGGTTTGATGGCGATGCTTCGAGGGTACTCCGGTGGACCATCGGAGAGTCGACCTACGGTAGGTGGTCAATGGGTGTAAGTGAAACTTGCGAAAGATATATTTTGTTTGGTAAAAGTGAATGTAGATAGGTAAGGTTAGCGTTAAATATAGATATGTTTGTTTGTGTGTTGTTGTAAATATATATATATATATATATATAAATAAATAAATATATATATATATATATATATATAAATAAATAAATATATATATATATATATATATATATATATATATATATATATATATATATATATATATATGTATGTATCAAGTAACTGTGAATAATTAAGTTCCTTTTATACCAAATGTATGTTCAAATCTTTTATGTTTTTTTTTCATCATCAAAATATATATATTCATCATCATCATCAATATATAAAGGAAAAAAAAGTTATAAATATTATTTACGTGAATAATATGACTCATGAATATTATGAAAAGGGGAACAAAGGAACGACAATAAGAGTTGTGCTTTATCATTACCAAAGTATCTTGGATTTGGTTAGACCATTTTGGCTTAGAATGTGCAAGGAGTCAAGAACTTGAAAAATGGAGTCGGGTCTGGTGATGCTCGGCGTAGATATTGCGACTCTCAGAGCTCGATTCATGATGTCGTTCTTCATTGCAAGAAAACGTTACAAGCTCATCAATAAACACTTTCAAGAAAGTTTGTCAAAAGACGATAACACCAATGGCCGATCAAATTCAGATCAGTATTGAAACGTGGCATTGCAACCCCAGTTATTCCATGATGCACCTTTTCGGTAAGAAAATAAAGTTCGCTTTTTCAGGCTCAAGTTTTGGGTGCGAAAATAGGTTGAAATAGGCGGGTTTTTTTGTTAAAACTATGCCCGATCATATTCTAAGGTCTAACCTAGGCCTGGACTACAAGCTTTTTATGTTTAGACTCAGACTGCGCTTCGGCTTTTTTGTACATCTCTGCTTTATAGTCATGGAGTTTTATTTGTAAGGGTGGCTATTTGGTTGGTACATGTATTAGAAGTTGTGTACCACGGTAATACTAGTTACCAACTTATTTAATTATTTATTCATTTTGTATTTTGATATATCGCATATTAGCATTTATACATTAAATTTTTTTGTTTGAACATTCAAATATTTGCAAGTTTTATTGATTACGAATTTACGATTAAAAACTAAAACATGACATGTGTTACTTGCAAAACTCAAAATGTCACTCAGAATTTGAACAAATGGCAAACCTTCATAACATGTAATAATAGCATAAGGAAGGTTAAGGCAATCAGGCGAGGTAAAGTAAATCAACAATAGGCCCTATTCTATTGTTGGTAGTTCCTCAGGTTAGGTTGTTGATTTTTTAGAGCCTTTTCAATTCTTACAGAACCTTTCGTCAACCGTTAAGGAGACTACCGTCAACGGTAGGAGGAACAATGGACCAGATAATTCAACAAGATTCGTTCAGATCAAACCAGGATGAATGAGATTGGTTTTAGATGATGTCATTCTTCCCAAAGAATCATATGTAGTGCTATGCCAAGAAAATAGCTCAGAGCAGAGTTTGCTTCCCATCCACACGGGGGCCGGAGAGCACGAACGGAATGTCCTTGTATTTGTTGCTTCAGAGCAGAGAGTCCCAACGCTTAAGCGCCTCTCGAAGACTTGCGACATGCTTACACCATCGCGGATGTGCTGACCACATCATGCAAAAGGTACGCCGTTAGAGTGAGTGCGCTTAACTAACATAGAAAGTCAAGCCTCTAAGCTCCACTCACCAGCTAGTTGTTGCGAGGAAGATTAGAACAAGAGGGATCTGACGATTTCAGAACTAGCTTGAACATTCCACCCACCAAGTCTAGGGTGATCGAGAACTAGTTCATCACCAACATGCTTAAACCCAGTTGCCTTACGACATTCTTGCTTATATATAGGCCGTTGTTGATGCTAGTCCAGCCTTCGCAGGATCGTAACCATATTTACATTTAAATAGTCGATTTGAAGTTGGTATAAAATCAATACCAACACGTACCAATAAAACAAATTACACCAATTAATTTGGTATCAAATACAATTGGTTACTGTATGCTATAAAAATTTTACTTATCAATTATAATTGGTTGGTATAACAAGTGGACTTGATTTTGGTCTTGGTATTAGCTTTTTGACAAGAGATTTCCATGTGGGCCAAGCCCATAGCCTACCTTCTTTAATTGGATCAAGTTTTACATTAAAAAATGGGTCATGTAATTGGCACTTGGCATAGCCCTAAAGCTCAATTCAATTATTTTCAGTTACTTGAAAGGGGACCATTAACTTTCTAGCATTGTTTTGAGTAACTTCAAATTCACCAAACTCTTTACCATATATAAATATTCGTTATAACAGTTATATTTGGTTCAATAAACCGAAACAAATAAAGTTAAAATCAATATAGATCAAAGGGTCGGCTACCCTTTTTCTGTTTTCATTTTCTTCTTATCCTTCGTTATCAATCCCATAATTGAGGATGACTGGCATATGTGTGGTGTGCAAGCAAGATTATTGACTTTCCATTCTTACACGATTCGAATCTTTAATTCTTTTAGACCGACTTGCTTAAAGGTACTTGACAACCGATGTGCTCGTGCTTTTTGAAGCGAAACACTTTTTATATTTTAAATATGATTAAAATTTAGAAAAACAAAATAAAAAGCTTTGGTGGGGACCAATAGCTTTGTCGATTCAATGCATACACAAAAGAAGAGTTGGTAACCCTCATGTGCAATTTTCAGCTTTTTGAACTTGAAGGTTCATTTCTTTTAACCTTTATTCTTAATTATTTATTAGTTATATTTAATCCATAAAAGTGAAAATATTAAATATTATTGTCGAATTTATTTAACTTCAACAAATATTCTAAAACTTTTTTCCAAAATGGAGAAAATAGGCATGAGAATGTAAAATTCTCCAAATTTGAAGACTCCCAGAAAATGACTGCAATAAGAGAGAAATACTTTTTAATATATTCCACCAATAGAAAACTTTTCAATTAAATTTTTTGAAAGAGAATAATATTTTATTAGATGAATAAAATATTTTAATAATATAATCAATCTTATAATCTATAAAATAGAGAATATGTGGAGTTAAATACAATTTTTTTAGAGATTTTATTATCTATTTTAAAGAATTTTTTTAAATGACACGGGTTATAATATAATGCAACAATTAGTTTTGGTTAAAGTACAAGTAATGTTTTTGTCTGATACATAATTTTAAAAAGTATATTTTTTATTTAAAATATCTTTTAAATAAAGAAGAAAAATACAGAAATCTCGTATAGCGAAATAAATGTCGTGTATTGATGCATTAGAAAACAAAAACATATAATAAATGAGCGAGGATCTCTGCAATTATATGTGGACATAAAACCCATATTCGATATTTGTTTGGAAAGATAAAATTTTGTATAATACACATTCAGAATCATCGTTTTATATAAAAACCTAAAAGGTATCAATTCATATATAATATGTAGGGATTGATTATGGTAAAGAATAATTTTTTTGGTAAGAATGTGGAACAACATATTCATATGCTTTTAATTAGGGGTGAGTAAAGGTGGTACCTGACCAAAATTCTAAAATGAAGGAACCGGAATCACTTACACCGGTTTTTTATATTTGGTAATCGGTTCCGGTTCCCGTACCCAATGTTTAACTCTTTTTAAATTTTATCATTTCATACTATAAAAAAAATAATTATTAGTCTATTACAAAGTCCCAAATAAATACTAGAGTGAATTGTGGATTTGGTCCATGTGGTTTTGTAATTTCTTTGACCATGATTCTCATTCTATGTTTATTGTGGATATGGCCCATGTGGTATGCAATATATTGTGGCTAGGGTCCCTAAACACTAACATCATTAACTTTGAAGGGTTAAAAACATCATATGTCTTGCACACTATGGATATAATAGTCATTTTATTTTTCACTTTCAATTTATTCTATACACATTTAAAACAAACAATACTAAATTGTGGATTTGGTCCCTATGCATCATTCATCATCTTTAAAACACATTTATCATCTCTCTTAATTTTTTTTCATCCAATCTTCATTGTAAAAGTACAAGAAAAACTAATTTGTTAAAGTGCAAAAATTTTTTTACTTGCATTTAAAAATAACAATT
The DNA here is from genome assembly GCA_023525745.1 of Arctium lappa. NCBI lineage: Eukaryota > Viridiplantae > Streptophyta > Magnoliopsida > Asterales > Asteraceae > Arctium > Arctium lappa. The sequence continues at coordinate 19,143,169 of CM042048.1, read as the reverse complement.
GTTTGAACCCAACATTACATCCTAAAAAAGACAACCTATCAAAATAACAATTGTTTGAAACCAATATTACATCCCAAAAAAGACAACTCATCAAAATGACAATTGTTTTATATCAACATTTATGTAGTAGTTGTTGGCAACGGTTTTATTTATTTTCTTGATAACATCTAAGTGACTTGAGTATGAAGTACATTGATCCTTCTCATAACATACATAGACCATTTGGAAATGTGATATAATCATCTTCATTCTGGAGATCCAAACTTCATTATATAGTGCATTAGATATTAAAATGCTAATTGAAAGGGTATGGATCCCCAGTAAGTGTTAAGTGACTTGGTGTGTAATTCAAGTATGACTATTTAGAGCATCTCGAACCACAACACCAAATTTAACATCAAAAATACCAAATTTGGTGGGTCCATCAAAAAAAAAAAAAAAACCCCAACTCCAATCACACTTTAAAAAAACATCAAATATATATTAAATGTATATATAATTTACTTAATATAAATATGTTAATTTTAAAAACAAATTATTAATGTTAAAATATTAATTTTGGTATAAATAAATTTTGATAGACGATTTAATGGCCCGTTGGAGATGCTCTTATGACACTATCGTCTTCCCTTCAACCTCCTATGTCATAATATATATGTATTTACAGATGTCAACTGACATGCATATAAGCCTTTTCCCACATCATGGTTTCCAAATGGTCTATGCATTTTATGAAAATGATTAATGTACTTCCTACTCAAGTCACTTAGAAGGCGTCAAGAAAATAAACAAAACCGTTGCCAGCAATTACTACATAAATGTTGATATAAACAATTGTCATTTTGATGGATTGTCTTTTTGGGGATGTAATATTGGTTTCAAACAATTGTTATTTTGATAGGTTGTCTTTTTTAGGATGTTGTTTTTGATTCAAACAATTGTTACTTTTAAAGGCAAGTATTTTTTTTTTTTTTGCACTTTAACAAGTATTTTTTTCTTGTACTTTGACAATGAAGATTGGATGAAAAAAAATTAAAAGAGATGATAAATGTGTTTTAAAGATGATGAGTGATGCATAGGGATCAAATCCACAATTTAGTATTGTTTGTTTTAAAGGTGTATAAAATAAATTGAAAGGGAAAAGTAAAATGACTATTATACCCATAGTGTGCAAGACACATGATGCATTTAACCCTTTAAAGTTAATGATGTTAGTGTTTAGGGACCCTAGCCACAATATATTGCATACCACATGGACTATATCCGCAATAAACATAGAATGAGGACCATGGTCAAAGAAATCATAAAACCACATGGACCAAATCCACAATTCACTCTAAATACTATAAACAGTAAAAACTAATAATTACTCGTATATAAATAATTGGAGAAATAAATTAATAATTTCAATTTTAGTATTTTAAATATAATAAACATATAAAATATTTTTTATTAAAAAATAGCAGGTATCCGTCAGTTCCGGTTCTGGGTACCTGGTCCCGGCGGATACCCAACGATTAGCGGTTCCAAAAAAATGAGAACCAAAACCAGTCCTGATCGGTTCGTATTTTAGGAACCGGAAATAATCACATTGGTTCCGGTTCCGGAACCGACAGTTCCAGAACAATTCCGGTTTCAAAGGCAGGTACTCAGTTCTGATGCTCACCCCTACTTTTAATTGCCTTTATTTACTTATTTCTATTACCATGACTAAGGTTATGTTTGGCAAACTAGCTGATAAGCTAGCTTTTTAAAACGCAACTATGAGTAGCTTTTCAATAAGCTAGCTTATAAGCAAATTTATGTCCATCCAAACATGTACAAAAAAAAGCTAGCTTATAAGCTAGTTTTTTTTGGGCAAGTTACATCAAAATGTAACATACTTTGTTTAGATTCCTATTTTGGGTAACATACTTTCAGAACCCATGTTTTGGTACCTAAATTGTAACATAACAAACTTTTAAGTACATAGGCGACCTGTTTAAACATTAACAGGTTACCATGCTTATGTGGCAGATGAAGTGACATATGTAACTTAGAGCATCTACAATCATGAACCTCTTTAGAGGTTCATGATTTTGCCACATCAGCTTTCTCTCTCTGCCACATCAGTTTTCTCTTTCCTACACATTTCATAAACTTTTACATTCAATCATGGACCGGTTCATGATTTAAATAATAAAAATTATAATGATTAAAATTTACTTATTATAATTAAATAACAATAATTAAAAACTAAATTATAATTAAAGACTAATAAAAGTTAACAATTAAAAATTACAATAATTAAGAACAAAAAATTGATTATATATTAAAAATAATCAGAGGTTGTAATAAACTAATTTATTTAATTAATTAAATTCCTTTTAAATTTTATATATTAAAAATAAAAAATAGAAAAATATTTTGGTTTTAAATATCACTTATAGATAAATAAAACAATAAATATAAATTATAAAGGTTGGTGTGTTTTAAATGGGTTTGATTATTTTAATAGAAAATATTATGGGGGGCCCACACCTTTAGAACTCAAGAAGTGATTCCTCTGCAAGGACCGCTTCGCTGAGTTGGCATGTAAACCTTTTCCTCCCAACAATCTTGAATTGGATGGACCGGTTCTCCCTTATTGCCAAGTGTCATGGACCTCCCCATTGAGGATGCTCTTAATATATATTGATGACGTAAGCAATGATGTGGATTATTTATATATTAAATTGGTTTATTTTTTATTATTTGCATTTACACTAATAAGAAAAATAAATTACAATTTACCCATATTCAAAACTTAAAGCACAAACTCAACCGTCTCATATCCATCTACTTTGAAACCCTAATCCACCTAAGTCCGTCGACCGCCGCAATGAAACAAAAATCATCCTCATTCAATCATATTCAAAATTAAAAATTACAACCACCATCATCCCATCTATGGCATTCAAATAACAATTGTTGCACTTTCAAACCCTAATATGCCACCTCTCATGTCCGCCGCTAAGGAGCAACATTCCCAAGCCGACACCGTTCACTTGTGATAGCATCCTCGACATCGCCTCCGACAATGAGTCTCAATCGCAAAGGTCTGATGAATGACGTTCTTGGACAATATCTATTGTTCTTTTTCGTTGCATTCTCACCCTGCTTGATAGGGAATCCTGCACATCGTTGGTTTTTTTCGAATATGGATGACCGAAACTTTTACCTTTTCATGTTTCAGTGTGATAAAGTTACAAGGTTTCTTCTTCTTGTTTTTGCTTATAGGGTGTTGAGAAAACATTTTTGATTTAGGTTTTTTTCTCAATTTTTAGATTACAGAGTTTTGTTGTAAATTTGTATAATATATACTGTTGATGTTCTTCATGGATTTGTCGTATGATTCTTCTGCATTTGTTTCTGTATCTCAAGGGGATGATGTTCATCCTTGTGAGAAGAACAATGAATGTTGTTGTATTGAAAATTTAAAAGAAATAAATATATTGAAAATTACAAAATCTAAATATATATTTATATAAGTAAATCCACGTCATTTCCTAGGTCATCAATATATATTGAGTTATATATTCCATATCATTTGTCACATAAACATGGTAATCTGTTAATGTTTAAACAGGTCACCTAGGTACTTAAAAGTTTGTTATGTTACATTTTAGGCACCAAAACATGGGTTTTGAAAGTATGTTACCCAAAATAGGAATTTAAGCAAAGTATGTTACATTTTGATGCAATTTGCCCTTTTTTTGCCAAACAATGCTTAAAGCTTTAACAATATCATGTATGAATGTTATTATAAGTATGTAAAAGTTTGACTCAAGCCCGAGGAGTCCCACCGCTAGAATGACCTTATATACATGTCATTTAAGAAAAAGTGTTAGGCCAAAGCCTAGTAAGAACAATCACTTTATAAAATGAAACGAGAAACGAATAACGGTAATATTTCATAAACTTGGTAAAGTCCCAAATTTCATTTACATTATGAAAGACCGATAGTTCCATGGTACCACTTACAACAATGGGGGATACCCGATTTTCATTGGACGTGACGGAACACAAAAGTAGGCCACAAGTCTATGTTTAGAGCTTCTATTATGGTACATTGGTCATCGAGTTCAACCACCCACGGTTTATAGATCAAGTCATCCATTACACTAAGATATGCTCCTTGGCTAGAATCAATTCATTATGGGTCACACGGTCATCAAGATCAACCACCCACGATCTATAGTTTGAGTCCTCCGGTGATTCGTTACCCATATCTAGCCAATGAGTGAAAACAACCATACATTCATTTATAATAATAAAGTCGACCTTTATGTCTATGGGTTCATTAGCAATAGGTCTGTTGCTAGCCACAATTTCAATTGTGACTAATCTATAATGCCACATATAGTTACCATAATGAAATCCCCATATCATAATTTCCATACATAAATAACTTTCAAGCCTTCAAACTATGCATAGGTCTTTAATTGGTCATTTCCATTTTCAACACAATATATCTCCAAAATAATACTTTCCAAACATTTGATAACTTTTAGAATAATCTTTGACCAAAATCAATAACCAAAACCATTCTCGAGTAAAACCCTAAATTTAGGGAAAAACCCCAAATGATGTCAAGATAATTTCATTTATACATTTGGCCATAAATATGAACATAGAACACATTTTGTACATTAAATCATGATTCCCAACTACATAAACCAAAACATAGTTAGAACTCTAAAAATCTCCAAAACCTATTTTAAGGTCAAAACTTGCAAATAATGGAAATGTAACCAAGGAGAAGATTATAGGTCCAAAAGAGTAGTTTAGACATGTATAATGTTTAAAATATGAGAATGAACTCACAAATTAGGTTTTTGGTTAAAAACCTAGAAATATCCAGGAAACCCTAGAACTTAAGGTGAAGATGGTGAGATGAAGTATCTTGAGGTGTAGCTTCTAGTTCCTAGCTTGGGGTTGACAATCCTTGCAAGAGTGTAGGATGTGAACCCCTAATAGTGACCAAAATCACCTTTGATGAAGTTCTTCAAGTTGAGAGCATTTAAGATGAAGTGGTTGGGAGAAAAATGAGGTTAATGCTCTCAAAATGTAGCATTTATGGCCCCTGCCCCCCGATGGCGATAATGCCACGCGATTGTGCCATGGCATTCTCGCCAGACAAAATCTCCCAATCTGTACCGAGCCTTGTGCTCTACCCCGATAATGACACACGACAGTGACCCACGCATTCTCGTCGGGCACTGTCTCCTAGAGTGTACCGAGAGGGGCTTGAGCCCCGCGACCTTTCCCTGTGATAATGCCTTATGGCATAGTCGCTGGGCATTGTCGCCCAACACATATCGAGCCCCAAAAATTCTTGCTTTTTGCACAGGAGTTATCGATATAAAACACATCATTCCAAATGAGTTATTTCTCATTAATGGATCATTTCTAGAAGCTTCAAATGGAGAAAATAGAATTATCACTCACCAAAAACACGGGTGTTATAATCCTCCCTAACTTAGGAATGATTTCGTTCTCGAAATCTAAACTATACGAATAAATGAGGATATCTCCGCTTCATGTCCTATTCGGCTTCCCACAGTGGCGCCACAGTGATGCTTCCATTGTACCTTGACCATTGTAACTTCCTTCTGATGAAGGTTCTTTGTCTTCTTCTCTAAGATTGCATCGACTTCCTCAACACATCGATTGCCCTCGTCAACTTTTATTTTAGAGAGGGGTATAACGCTCTCTTCTTCCTCCAAACACTTACGAAGGTAACATATATGGAACGTGTTGTGAATTTCATTCATCTCCGGTGGGAGTTCCAATTGGTAGGCCGTAGGCTTGTAGTCCGACACGTTTGGTCATGGTAAATTGTCCACGAAAATGGGGACTTAACTTCCACACTTTACGAACCAAATGATACCCTTCCATGGGGATACCTTTAGCATCACACGATCTTCTACTTGGAATTCCATCGGCCGCCTCTTCTTGTTGGCATAACTCTTTTGTCGATCTTGAGTAGCCTTTAAGGGTTCGTGTATACCTTTAACTTTGTCGCCTGTCTCTTGAACCATCTCCGGGCTGGAAAATTGATTCTCTCTCGCTTCTAAGTAACACACGGGAGTTCTACTAGGGATGGTAACATGGCGGGTTTGGGGGGGGGTATCCCCTTACCCGGCCCCGACCTCGGTTTACAATGGATAGCCCCGACCCTGGTCCCCGACGGGTACGGGGGATCGACTACCTGGCCCCGGTCAATATCCGGTCTACCCCCGCCCCCGTTAACCCAGTTCGTACCCGTTTACCCGGCCCGACGGGTACTGTTTTTGGACTACTGGACTGGTGGTGCTCAAGTGCTGGAATGTTGGTGCAACGACAGCAACACTGCAAGGGTGGGCTGGACTCAATTTGGAATGTCGATGGTGTTGCCTTGGTGGCGAGAAACTCAATTTGGGGAAGTATAAATTTAATATATATATAATATAAAAGTTTAAATTTAATATATATATATATATATATATATATATAAGTATAAATTTAATCTATATATATAAATATATAAAAGTATAAATTTAATATATATAAATACCGGGTATCGGGCGGGTCAGGGGGTATGTCACCCAGTCCCGGCCCCGGTTTGAGCCTAGCGGGTATCCCCGTCCCCGGTCCCCGGATCCGTTTTTGCAGGGATTCCCCGACCTCGTCCGGGTCTGGTGGACCGGGTTCTCCATCGGGTCGGGCCAAATCACCATCCCTAAGTTCTATAATTCAGCCCATACAATGCCTTAAACGGTGCCATACCAATGCTAGAATGGTAGCTATTGTTGTAGGCGAATTCCACCAAGGGTAGGTGAGAGTCCCAACTCCCACCAAAATCGATCATGCACGATCTTAAAACGACTTCATGTCTAGAAACCACTTCATCGATGTATAGCTTTGCCAAGTTGTCCATTGGTAACGTCTTGTGCATGGCTAGGAAGTGAGCGCTTTTGGTCAACCGATCGACTATTACCTAAATGGTATTGTGACCTCTTATTTGGTCACGAAGTCCATGGTAATATGCTCCCATTTCCATTCGGGGATTTCTAGAGATTGAAGACTTCCATAAGGTCGTTGATGCTCAACTTTTACTTTCAAACAAGTTACACATCGTTCTACATAGCGTGCTACATCCAACTTCATAACCAACCACCAATAATGTAGCTTCAAGTCTCTATACATATTTGTACTTCCCGGATGGATGGAATATTTGGACTTATGAGCGTCCTCAAAGAGAAACTCTCAGTTGCCCCAATCTTAGGCACCCACACACGCCCATTAAACAACTTCACTTCATGGCTATCATCTGTCAAAAGCAAGTGTTGTTTTATCATCTTCCGTTTTGAGGTTCTCCTCTAACAAAGCTTCAGTTTGGGACGACTTGATTCGTTCAATGAGGCTCGACACCAACTTGATTCTCGAAAGGATGGCTCAAATGCTTCCGCTATAATCATTCTGACTCAAAGCGTCGGCTACTATGTTTGCTTTATGGGGGTGGTAAAATAGTTCACAATCATAGTCCTTGAGTAGCTCAAGCCATGTCCTTGCTTCATGTTCAACTCCTTTCGATCAAAAATGTATTTCAAGCTCTTGTGATCGGTGTAAAGCGTACATTTTGTGCCGTAGAGATAGTGTCTCCATAGCTTCAAGGAAAATACTACTATCGCCAATTCCAAGTCATGAGTAGGATAGTTCTTTTATACACCTTGAGTTGCCTCGATGCGTAGGCGATCACCTTGCCCCTTCGCATCAACACACAACCCAAACCCAATTTCGAAGCATCGCTATAAACCATGAAGTCCTCTGATCCTGCTGGTAGAGATAATATTGGAGCTTTAAAAAGCTTCTTTTGTAGAGTTCGGAACGCCTTCTCTTGCGCGTCAGTCCAAACAAACTTCAAATTCTTCCGGGTTAATGTCGTCTTGGAAGAAGTGATCATGGAGAAGTCTTGAATAAACCTTCGGTAGTAGCCCGCTAACCTTAAGACTCTTCGGATCTCCTATGAACCCTTGGGAGGTTCCCAATTCACGATGCGACCTAAAAGAACCATTCCCCACTTCCATTTATTTATTAGATATTAGAGCGACTGGCGGGACACAAGTACTATTGTTTCTTAGACGGGTATTCAGGGTATAATCAAATATCGATAACCCCTGAAGATCAAGACAAAACGACCTTTACCTGCCCTTATGGCACATTTTCCTACCGGAGGATGCCTTTCGATTATGCAATGCTCAAGCAACCTTCCAGAGGTATATGATGGCTATCTTCTCAGACATGGTGGAATGGACTATAGATATTTTCATGGACGACTTTTCAGTGTTCGGACCTTCATTTGACACATGCCTAGAACATTTGAAAGTCATCCTAAAAAATGGTAAGGAGACAAGTCTGGTATTGAACTAAAGAAATGTCACTACTACATGATGACGGAAGGAATAGTGCTTGGTCACAAAGTATCAAAAGCAGGAATTGAAGTTGTTGGGAACTGAAGAAAAGCTCAAGTATGGTTAATACTGCTAGTTCAGAATTACTACTGCTAGAAGACTTCAAAGTTAATACTACTGAGTATTACTACTGCTAGTCATAGTTAGTACTGCTAGTGGTTAGTGCTGCTTAGTAGTTAATACTGCTTGAAGAAATTAATGCTGCTGAGCATAGTTAGTACTGCTTATGACTTAAAGATCCGGATGGAAAGGATGACAGCTGGAAAGAATCAAGATATTCATGGAAGGCTTAAAGATAATGATGGAAGATATACTGAAGATATTTAATTTATTGTAATTATCTTTTTGTTCAGTATATGTACAGATTTGATAGAATAGTTTAAAAAAAATTTGATTAAATTCATTCATTCTAAGTTTTAGAGAGAATCAACCTCAAGGCATAGTTCCTAATTCTAGAGAAGTAGAATTCGTATTGGTGAGCCTGTTCATCAATATTGAGGTTGTGTGTTTAATCTTGTAACTTCAAGCATTCAATACAAGTTTACAAGTTGTTGATTATATACTGTTTTGGTTTACTGTTTTATTGAATATCAAAGTGTTATTCCGCAACTTCTTTGATATTAGTTTCTGAGAATTTATTCTTGTTAAGAATTCGATCCTGACATTACATGTTTCACGTTGATCTCCACATACCCTCTTGAGCGATATTCTCCGATATCAAGCACTCACACTCTCCAATCTACCTCTAATTCGGCCAAGGTATGCTCCTTAACTTCTAAATCTCTCCCTCATACTGAGAGCATGCAATTTCTACTGCATTTGGTCGAAAATCATGATTGTTGGAATTAGGGTTAACATGGTAGTCTTCAAGTATTTCAGTACTTGTTTAAATTTGAAGTTTTGTGTCGAGTAACAGATTCTTTGGTCTCTTCCATATCGAATCCTAAAACCTAGGTTCCATTATGTGGTATTGCTCCATGAATTTAGTCACCATGTGTTTTTAAGTCATTATTACATTAGGTTATAGTTGTATGGAGATTATCTTTGATTTTATTCTTATTGCTCACTATAATCTAGGGTTTCTCATGAAAATGGTCCCATAGATGGGTGTTTCCTCTTAACATGTTATTCTGTTGCACACAAGCTATGCTACTTAGCACAAGCACTTTTGTTCATGGATTAACATGTTGCAAATAGTTGTCAATTATATGGGGAATCACCGTGTGCAAGAAACTATGTGCTTATTTTGGCATAATCCACACTTAATAGCCACTACCTTGGGTTCAAGTTCATTCTATGTGGATATGGGTAGTCACATTGATGTTTTAATGCATTCCAACTGCTCTTAAATGCATGAACCTCAAGGTAAATATTTAGCCACATACTTTATATATGCATCTTAGTGCACGCTAAATGTTCTTCAATGCATGAACCCCTAGTCTCGGACACGATCAATCATTACAAGTAGGAACAATTTTGTGCAAGCCGAGGTGCCTATGACATTGAGCTTGTTCTGGAGTTTTATGCTTCATTACACGCATGAATTTTTAGAGAGTTTGGTTAAGTTATGGTTCGAGGCCACAAAGTTACAATGATGGTAGCGGATATCAACAGACATTATGTCCACCCGAGGATAGATACAAAAGGAATAATCGGTGGTGTATCCCCATCCCAGGAGTAGGTGAGAGGGAAGAGCACAGTTGCTTAATTGTGGACGCACTTAGAAGGAATGGAAACAACAACTAGACCACAAACAAGGGAATAAAGAAAAGTGAGATGCACATAGATACAACATTTTGGATGGTCTTTCTAAAGCATAGTATCAAACCATCCAAGCATAATAATGAAACCAACCCTCACGTGGCTAGAGTTCTATACTGCATTCAATGCTCCATGATTATAGATGTAGCACGCATCATTCACTTGGATATCATTGATGCCGCCTTAGAAGGCGGTAGGGGCTTTCTTTCATTTCCCTGTCCAATCACTGATTATTGTATTCAAGCAGCTTTTGAGTCCAGATCGATTAACCCACCACCACAGGATCTAGATGATCGTACATATGCCTACCAAGTCACATACTCAAGGAAACTAGAGGTACAAATCGTGTATCATCAGGGAACATACACATACCGATGGAGGTGGAGGAGGCTGATCAGACCGACCTACCATCCGAGGAGGAGGATGAGGACTATGAGTCGAACGACCAACAGGAATCCAACTCCCGACCACCAAGAGCCTCGGCGAGGCTTGGCTCACCACCTCGGATCCAATTATGTGAACAAATGAATCTGATGGAGGGGAAGATAAACCACATACTGTCAAAGCTGGGAGACGTTCGGAGGAATGTGTTACAGATCGAGAGGCAGATAGAGGATTGTGGATATGGGCAAGGTTATCTCACAAGGCAGGTACGCAAGAGAGCACACCGCCAACATCATGACACCAGTTCTTCCAAGTGATATCACCATCTATCTTTCATGTTTTGGTTGATTTTATCGTACTTCTTATTCTTGGTCGTATGGATGAATGTACTTAACTACTACTACTACTTCCATAGTGATACTCGTGTACTACTCTAACTGTCATGCTAATATGAGGGATCACCGTGATGCGTTACCTGTTCTACTGTCTATATCTGCATATTATATTGCATTTACTCAAAACCAAGATGACACATTGGGGACACTGTGTTGATAAGGTTTGGGGTTGTAGGCACGGACATACTTATTATTGCACTGTACTGTTTTTGGGTCAAAATTTTTAAAATTTTAAATATTTTTAGGATGTAGACACACAATTTATATTTTCTTGAGAATCTGAGAACGGTGATATACTCTGGATGAACAATTAAGAGATTGCATGATTAGGAGACATTAGTGGAGACCACATGTGAGATATTGAGTCTAATGAATACCGATTCAATTTTGAGTGACATAATGCATAATAATCTATACACTTATTTGTTATTCCTTCATTGTGGTTATAGTTTGATCTCGCTATAAATTGCATCAAGTAGCAAAGACATCCAACGGGATATTGAGTAAAGATTTAGTTACCTATTCGTGTGGACCTCAAGACATGATTCCAGGCATTGTGTGTATACTATCATCTGATTACTTTTGCTATCTTTCCCTTGCTTTAATTGTGTGCACCCAAGCGCCTTCCGCAGCCATATAGTAAGATAAATATTTATTTCTCAACTCACTTTTGAACCCTAGCCTAAACACTACCCAACCCTTGTCCTAAGATGTGTGAATCACAAGCGGGTAGCAATCATGGTGGCGGTAGATAAAAAGGTTAAGAAAAGAAGGGGAATGGGAAAAGAAAATAAAATCTAATCGGATCACAGATCTGTTATTTGAAGAGGGCCCATGGTTTCCCAAAAAAAAACGGGTCAGTTACCCAAGCAGTAAATAAAGCAAGAAGAGCAACATGGTAGAAAAATACACCAAAGGGTGCAATGGTATAAAAATAGTGAGAAAGGATAAAAGGAGTGATTAAGGTGAAGAAGTATAAGGACCACACAAAATTTGTTGACACATATGGTCATTTGTTCCGCTTTCCCCATCATTTCTTAGCCATAATCCTTAACCCATTACAACCCGTTAAAAGACCTGGATGATCTTCTGGAAAATGTGGTAAAGGTATACCAACTCTTTTACTAATATTCCTAGTCTTGTTGCTTGATTCCCTTCCGAGATCACTTTGGTTTCAATTGTGCGTTTTTCAATATTACATCATGCAATTATAATTGATTTTTCTTTGTCTATAGCTCCACCTGCATGAAATATAAGTTTGATAGCCTAGGATTCGAGTGAATCGAGTGCATTCCACGAGGTAGGGTCGAGGCGAAATCCTCTCCGAAAGTTCAATTGACTAGTTGTAATTCAATATGGTGTCGCTGTTTTCAGTTAAATTTTCAATATTTATTTTGTTGTTACCTGTGCTATGATTAAAAATCTGACAATCTTTTCCTTGTTCTTCATGACTATTTAGCACAATAATAGTTCAATTTCATGATAAGTATACCCATAGGCCATATTTGCAGATTTAACTCGCTTTAGATCTTTTCTTATTTTCTCTGTCGCTAATTTTCTTGTGGACAAGCAACGCTCAGTTTGGTGTTGCTGATAACGCTATTTTTGGCGTTATTTTAGCGCCACTTTCCGGGTAAAATGCTTAGATTCCAAATAAATGAAGCGTCTTTTCACATTTTATTCATGAGTTTTTCGGGAATCTATCTTTCGAGAATAAACTAAGAATTGGGTTCAAAAGAAGCTAATTATAAATGAGAATGAAGCGCCCGATAAGTCTAATGGCAAAGAGAAGTTTTTCCAAGTCAAACCATGGGTCAAGGCTCGAAAAAAATGCACCAAAGAAGCTCAAAACAGTGCCCACCGAGACTTGTCAAGCTAGTTAGGCTTCTAGTGAGTTGCAGTTTTCGCTAGAGTTATAGTGCTACTTAACTAGCACAATAACTAGCGCCAACATGCATAATTCGTTTTTTATCCCTATTTCACCTAGGGTTTGGGCTATTAAGCTATTTATCAACTTGAGAAGTGGCTAGGGTCGATTTTAGGCATCTTGGAGCGATTTTTCCACGGAGATTGAAGATAATTAATGTAAGGAAATCATCGGGGAGCGATATATTGAAGAAGATCAACGCTTTGTTCGGCATTGAGATTCAACAAAAGGGAGTTTTTCAATTCTAGATATTTTGTTCAAGAGACCAATGTTTAGTTTGATTTTCCTTCTATTGCTTTGTGTTTTAACACCCCCAACATGAACTAATATTTAGATGTTGGGGGTTGGATAAACTTTGGTTTGTAAGCATATAAAAACGAAATCTTGTGACTTTCATCAGTTCTTCTAATTAATGAAGTGTTAATGCCAAAAATTACTCAATGAATAACTTAAGGTCGACGTGGAGCTTTATCCAGCTAAAGAAAGTAACCGATAGACAATATGTGCGATAAACAGTAAAATAAAGAGACAAGGGATTTGGTGACGCGGAAAAATCTCAACGAGGAAAAAACCGCGGACAACAGGGAGGTATCGTCGTGCACTATGATCACCAATCAAGGGTGGCGTCCCCTGTTGTTACAATGTATTACACGATCTATACAGGAAGTAGATGTACAACTATAAAAGAAATGTGTGTCGTGCGTGAAAACACTATTGTCGTGTGAATGTAAGGTTGCAGATATTCTTCGAAGAGCTTGTAAACGTATGCTTAGAGTATTATGCCTCAGTTGTCCAAATGAAGTGTTGATCTTGGGTATTTATAGTCTTGATTCTCCATAAATGTATCTTTTGTAACTGTCGCACTTCATAAATGATCATGATGGCGTTGAGCCATTATGACTGTCGGTATTTATGGGCATTGAACCTACATTAAATGCTCAAGAAAGAAACGTTGAGTCATACGTTAGTATGGTCGAGGTCGAGTGTAGGTCCCGACGACGGTCGTACGTTGCTCGATCGACCCTCGAATTAGTCTCGACAGAGGTCAGAGTTATGCTCGGTCGACAGGACCTTATCTCGATACAAGACTGATCATGTGAAATATGCATTAAATGTAACTTTTTCGTGATCGTGTATTTTTTACCCAAACAGTTTGCCCCCAAAAATTAAAAATTTTCCCTTGCGGGAATTTTAAATCTTTTCTCTTTGTCGCTTCAAAACCGAATCGGTTCAATTCTAATTGGCGGCCCTGACACACGTGACGTCACGAAGGTCTGGGGAATACGCATGTCAGTCATGCGTGACAGGTGTTGATCAACGAGGCGTGTTCCTGAAGAGTCGATCGACACGTGTCGACCATCGAGCGAACTTGGTTGTTTCGACGTTTGTGTATAAATAGGAGATATTCAGGGATATTTTCCTTTTACGTTTTCAGAGTATTTTCTAAGAGATATTTCCTTAGGGTTTTTGTGTGATTCTTTCCCGATTTCAGATGACCTTGCCCGTTTTAGGCTTTCTTTCGAGGTTTAGAGCGTCTATTTAAGGTACGCTTTTCTTCTTTTCAAAGCCATGCATTTTAAGACTCAAGCTCGAAAGCCTAGGAAAGGTTGGGACGCTTTTGGATTTTATGTAGCGACTATTCAAGATCCCGATTTTGTGATGTCACTAGACCCAATTAGTGTTATTTGTGATGATGAGGACGTCGAGTCTTTTGTACGGCTAGCTAAGATCCCGAAGGAGATTAACATTAGCCCACCGGTGTTGCTTCGTCTGGAGCAATGTCCAGAGGGATATTTCATGTTATACGAGTATCCCTTTGAGATAGGGTTTTTATGGCCCTATTCTCCTTTGTTGAGATCATTCTTGACGATCTTCAACTTGTCTTCGGGGCAAATGATGCCCCAGTTTTGGAGGGTCGTTCAAGTGATTGAATGGGTGACGAGTGAATGTGAATCACCATTCACTGTTTATGATCTTCTTTCGGCTTATACGGTTAAAAGGGTGTTTATTTGGGGCTTAATGAGCTTAATAACAAAACCGACTTATTCGTGCAGACGTTTGGAGTGTTTACTTGGGGCTTAATGACAACACCGACTTATTCGCGCAGACATTTCTGGCTTATTCACTAAGTAGGGGAAATATGTGTTGTCCCCATTAAGACACATCTTTGACATTTCTATCCTTTAAAAATAAAGACATGCCTACCCTCCTACTCAATAATCACGCAATAAAAATCTAGCTGCTCGATTTCACCTTCACTGCTTGTTCGGTTTCAATTTCACCTTCACCGCTCGTTCTTTTTTACTGCTTCGAGTTCATTGCTGGTTCGATTACACTATTTCAATTCACTGTTGGTTCGATTTCAACCCTAGACAATAATTTTCTTTGGTCGATTTCTCCAAAGGTAATGATTTTACTGATTGTTCGATACTTGTTTCTTCTCCATACTCGATTGTTGTTCCATACTTGTTTCTTCAGTCGATTGGTGTTCGATACTTATTTCTTAAGTCGAATGTTGTTCCATACTTGTTTTCTTCAATCTATTGTTGTTCCTTACTTGTTTTTTCAGTCGATTGTTGTTCCATACTTATTTCTTAATGATTTTTTGTTTGATTTTTGGATTATATCAATGAATTTATGAATATATGGCTTAAAAAATAAACAACAATTTATAAAACAACTTAAAACTCAAATTCAGGGGTAAATTGGTCATTTATGTTATTCAGACTGTTAATTCAGATAAAAAAGTAAACAACAACATCAATTTATCCAGACAGACAAATTTATCCAGACAGACACATTTATCCATACAGGACTTAATGGAAAATTTAGTAAACAGCCTGTAAGTCGGAGTCGAATCATTGCTACAACCTGTCTTCCAGGTTTAGGGGATCTCGTATTCTAGTTCACAAGACCGCAGTTAGCGATCACAACTGGAAGACTAAATATGTTTTCGGCCGATTAGCTTCGGTCGCTGGTGACATCCAGTGGCTATCCACGGGATGGAATACTGAGGGTAGGATTGTAGGATTTTATTATGTTTTTCATTGCTTAGTCGCTCAATTTTACTGACAATGTGTTCTTTTCTTATCAGTAATTGATTTCACCGTTGTCGAGCCTTCCACCGATTCAGCTGCCAAGATCAAACGTTTTCTCGAGTTCAGTGTCGAGGGGAGTTCGTTTTTTACGGTCCGTCCTGCTGCCGATTGGGACGTAGACGACGACGATTTGCAGTTTGTCGGGTTGTCAACTGCGTCTCCTGTAAAGGAGAAGGAAAAAAGAGACGAAGAGAAGGAAGAGAAGGAGAATATGTCAGGTAATATGCTTAACCCCTTTTTTCCTTATGCTTTCTCTTTTCGTTTGTAATTGTGTGAGTTCTTTTTTCAGGTGTTTCTCTTTCGAAGTACTCCAATATGGCCGATCGAAAGAAGGATTTTTTGGAGTTAGGCCGGAAGGGCAAGGAGAAGAGGAAGGCGGTCAAGACAACGGGGTCGAGCCTTCCAAAGCGTACGCGGTTTTCGGTCCCGAAGGAACCATCGTCGATGGATGGTGGCGCGTCGGGCGTCGCCACTCCTGAGATGACAAAGACGGGCGATGTCGTACAGACGACCCCTATTGTGCCTCCAGTGATGGAGGCCTCTAAGGACCCTCATGTCGGGTGTCCTAATCAGGCGCCGGAGGCCTCTGGTTCCCCTCCCCCATCTAGCGATAAGGGGAAGGGTCCAGCAGAAGTCCAGACGGTCAACTTCACGTTGTCGTGGGATTTCATTAGGGATGGTTTCTTCGACCGGAAGAAGTTGTTCTCTTACATGGAGAAGTACCTGCTCCCGTCCTTCAAGGAGAAGTTCGGGGAGATGTCCGTCGAAGACGTGGAATCTCACGTCGTGGGGTTATATTTCCTGGTGAGGAGTAGATTTTAATTTATTTGTTTTAACTCATTGCTTTTCTGACCACTATGTTACATGTGTTTGCAGGCCTTCCAGTATTCTCTCGGTCTTTACATCGAGATGGACAAAATTCGGCATTTTGTGCCGAAAGCCCTGAAGCGGGAGAAGGCCGCATTAGAGAGGGAGCAGGCGACTTTGGCCAGAGAGAGGGTGGACAAGGCAGACATGGAGTCTCTGAATGATCGCCTCGAGGAGACCCAAAAAATTCTGGATGTAGTCCGGACGCAAAGGTCTGACTTGCAAATTCGCCTGGATGTGTCGTGCGACACGTTAAAAGGGACAAGGGTCGAGCTGGAGCAGGCCTTGGCATCCTT
This sequence comes from Arctium lappa, assembly GCA_023525745.1. Classification (NCBI taxonomy): domain Eukaryota; kingdom Viridiplantae; phylum Streptophyta; class Magnoliopsida; order Asterales; family Asteraceae; genus Arctium; species Arctium lappa. The sequence goes on along the minus strand of CM042048.1, from coordinate 19,125,967 downwards.
GGTCGAGAATAAAAAAGAAACCGAGGACCTCAAGGCGAAGGTGGCCGAGCAGGAGCGCAGGATTGGGAGGCTGGAAGAGGAGTTGAAGGCCGTCGAGGCTTTCACTCGATGGACGACCAAAGCAACCATCATGAGGTGTCATCTTTCGGGGAAGAACCCTTTGGCCAATGCCACCAAAGACCTTAAACTTTATCTTGCGAACATCGGGACCGAGCAGGACCTGGACTTCGAAGATGAGAAGGAGGTCGAGGTCGCGGAGGAAACTAAGGCGGACGAGGCCCAGATTGGCGACGCCTCCTCCCCGCAGCCGGCAGGGGACACTCCCCCTTCTTGAGATCCTTTTAACTTTTACCTTTGTAGTACTAATAGGTCGACCGTTGGTGGTCGAGCCTTCCCTTGTAATTGTTTACTTTGAATACAAATGACATTTTTGCTATATTGTCGAGTATTTTTCATTGCAATATCATTGAACTTGCGACTAGGGCGATTTAGGCGACTTAGGACCTTAAAAAACTCACGACCAAACAAGCATTATGTAAGACAACCACTTAAAAGATGCAAATAAGTTTAAGGATTCTTGCGACCAAGGCATGTCTCCATAATTCAACCAAAGATACTTGCGACTAGGGACTTTCATTCATCATGAGAATATTACTAAGTCAAGTACTTAGATTACACACCCTCTGGTGTTTTGTGAGGTTAAGTCGTAAGAAAGACTTGTAACCTCATGTCATGCAAAAGACTTGTAATTTTATGTCGTGCGATCCTGCGAGAAAACAGTGTCAGAGGTTGGTCGTTGGCTAACCAACGACCCTCCGATGCTTAAGTTAGTACTTGGTCGAGATAGATAATCGTACTGAAATAATTCATGGGTTTTAGAAAAAAAAATACCTCTTTAGATGTATTGCGTTCCAACTACGTGGGATTTCCTGGTCGTCGAGAGTTTGGAGCCTATAGGCACCTTTCCCACGACCTGAGATATACGATAAGGACCCTCCCATTTGATGGAAAGTTTACCTGCGTTTGGTTCCTGTGTGTTCTGAAACACTCGTCGTAAGACGTGGTCGCCCACTTGGAAGACTTTAGTCTTTACATTTTTGTTGAAGTAACGTTCGACTGTCTGTTTATGGGATGCCATCTGAATTAATACTGATTCTCTGAGTTATTCGAGAGCATCGATATCGTAGCTCATGTCGACTAGGTTATGATTGACCGATGTGTGTCTTGACACGGGGAGTTGTACCTCGACGGGTAAATATTCTTCACAACCATAGACCAAGGAAAATGGGGTTTGTCCAGTGGACGTACGTGGAGTCGTACGATTCTCCCACAAGACCGAAGGGAGTTCTTAAACCCATCTTCCTTTTGCTGCTTTCAAACGTTTCTTGATTGAGTTAACAATTGTTTTATTACTCGACTCAACGAGTCCATTCGAGTGCGGGTATCGTGGCGTTGATGTCGTGAGTTTTATGTTGTAGTCATCACAGAACTGTTGAGTTCTTTCACTTATAAATTGAGACCCGTTGTCACAAACAATCTCAGACGGTTTTACGAACCTGCATATGATGTTAGTATGGATAAAGGACACGACCTCTTTATCCTAAACTTGGGAAAAAGCGGCTGCGTCTACCCATTTGGAAAAATAGTCTGTAAAGATAAGTAGAAATACCTTTTGCCCAAAAGTGGGTGGTAACTTACCAACGATGTCTATTCCCCATCTCATGAAGGTCCATGGAACTAATGTCGAGTGTAAAGGTTTATAAGGTTTGTGCGTTGACCCTGAGTGTCGCTGACATGCGTCACAATTCTGTACATACTTGATTGCGTCTTGTCATAGCGTCGACCAATAGTAGCCTTGTCGAGACACTCGATTGGCTAAGTTACGACCACCTGAGTGATTACCACACTCGTCGTCGTGCATTTCTTGTCAGATATTTTGGACTTGCGTTCTGCTCGTGACACATCGTAGATTAAGTCTAGTACGCGATCGTCGATAAAGTCTGCCTTGTATCACGACATACCGTGATGCTTTGTATCTTATCTTTCGAGCCTTTGCTCTATCTTCTGGGAGTTGGTCGCATGTTAGATAGTTCATGATGTCGCTCGACCAATCTCTTTCTTCGTTGTCAATTTGACCAATGTCGTTGTGATCAATAGACGACGTCATCAGATGTACCACATGAATCGCGTCGAACAGTGGTTTTCTTAGTGTCGACCCAAGATTGGCTAAAGCATCTGCTTGAGTATTCAGATCTCTTGGGATTTGTTCGATCGAAAAATGTTCGAATTTTGCGGATTTTGCCTTTGCTACTTTAAGATATGTTGTCATCTTCGAATCTTTAGCCGCAAATTCACCATTCATTTGGTTTAAGACATGGAGAGTGTTGGTCCCGGAGGTGCTTAACAAGTTTGTAGAAGGGGGGGGGGGTTGAATACAAACACATAAATTAAAGTTTAATAAATTGTTTATTGATAAGGAATAAGATTAAGTAAGACTCAATCTAAACAAACTTTAAGAAAACACTAAGATGGTTGCACAAGAATTTCAGAGAATGAGAGATTAAGGAATATAGAAAACAAAGGTTTCTATTTGGGGTTCAAGGATTGAGCACCTCCTCAGATGGAGGGGGTGAACTTCCTATTTATACCCTATGCATTAAATGCATGGCAGGGCACTTTACACGTGGCGTTCACTGATTGGCTTTGGAAGTCTGACTTTGGGAGACATGCTTTCGGCCGGATCATGAACAGTGTAGTTGACAGAGTTGTTGTACGAATTGTGGCAGAGGCATGCCCTTTCTGACACATCATACTGAGTTGTGCAAGGTAAGACAAAAGGAAACTTGAGTTATAAGCTTTGTGATCATTTGATCGCTGAATATCTCTTTCTTCAGAGATATCAAGAGTTCAGCGATCGCTGAAGCTTTCCTCATGTTCTTTCGCGTATAAGTATAGTTGTCTTTGCTTCACTGATATCCGCATCAGGTCACTAGTAGACTTCTCTTTGTTCAGCAGCTTCGTCTTCGATTCAGCTATGAACATCTGTTGACGCGAGACTTGTCTTCAGGGATTACGTTACTGTTTACATCAGAACTATCAGCGATAACGGAACAGACTCAGTTTGATCACTGATAGTGAAACACATACATATTAAATGTTTATAAGAAAGACTATCAGCGATAACTGAACAAACTCAGTCTGATCGCTGATGGTGAAACACTAATACATATTAAACGTAATTTTCACTAAGTATAGAAAAGGGTCGTTATCAAATCACTGAGAGAGCTTGGATCAACAATCTCCCCCTATTTGATAATGACAAAGTAACTGAAGAAAATTACATTATAATTCAAAATGATGGAATAATCAGGACTCATAACATACATGTCCCAATTACTATTTTGAGGGATCTTTTACAGTACTGATAGAGTTAAGTAGTTCACTGAAATTTTCATTAATCCAAAAAGAATTACAAGGTATGAAAATTACAAGTACAAGCGATGTACTAAATACTGTAAGTTTAAACTAATAGATTACAAGAAGAAAACTAATCTATCAGCTATCTAAAGAGGGTTTAGGAGGATTGATCAAATACTCAGGTATTTCTTCTCCTTTTTGCCTTCGCTTTAAAGATTCTTTGCTTATGATCGCTATGATTTGCTCAACAGCAGGAGAGAGAGTACACCATAAGCACATGATACCCTTGAGAAGACCGAGGGGACAGATAGGGATTTCAGAGACTCTTTGGAATCTGAGCTGTTCCTGGTCATCTCGGAAAGAAGATTCCAAAAGGTTCTTCAAGTACTTGTCCCGCAACATATGGTCCACCAGGAGGCAGAGATAGATCCAGAACTGAAAGATCAGGAGGAGGACCGAACATAGCTTCTCTTGAGAACTTGATGGAGGTTTCATTCCTGATCACCGCGACATTTTCAAAGGAGGAGGAGATAGGCTTTTTCTTGACTTGCTTGGTCGTTGGAGGAAGACTGGAAGAGTAGATGGCACCTTTAGGATAGCAGTGACTCTGTTGATGAGGGCATAATTTAGCCTTTCAACATAGCCTCTGTATATTGACTTTGATTTCTCCAGCGCATCTTTGAACTCAAGCCATTCCATGTAGCCGAAGTCTTCCATCTTTGATACGAACATAGCCTTGCAGCTTCCATCCTCTCTGGTAATCTCCATGGTGACAGAAAGTTTATCCTTCTTCTTTCTCCCAGAGATAGCAACAACTACGATCTTCATTGGGTCAGAGCGATAGTCAATTTTATGCTTGCACCAATCGACTGTATTATCGCTGACCGCTTTTTCTTTTGAGCGTTCCTCTTCAATCTCTTTCAAAAGAGCTGCCTGGACTTCCACTGGTTTGCTTTTCATCTTCTTATCTTTGACTTGAGAAGACTGAATTTTGAGAGCCAGAGAGGCATCTCTTTGACAGTCAGCTATCATCTTCTCAGCCCTGAAGGATTCTTCGATTTCAGCTTCAGTTAGGAACTCTAGATCCGTTGATTGAGAGGGGACCTTTCGTCGTTGACTCTCTAGATGAGAGATCATCTCTGTTCTTTTCTTCATCTCTTCCTCTGACCAATGAAGTGGTCTAGAGGGCCTCCGTGGATGTTGCAGGGACTCATCTTCTTCATCCTCTTCATCAATCTCTCTTACAGAGATTGGGATTATCTTGTCATCAACTTCAGCAGCTGGGATTATTTGGAGCTCTTTACCTTTAAGCAGGGGAGAGAACTATCTGGTCAGAAAATGAAAAAGGTTAGTTTATTTTTAGAGAAGAGAGATAAAGGCTTAGAAAGAAACAGGGGTGGGATTTTTATAGAAGGATAAGGGAACGAGGGTAAGGCATACCTGAGAAGGATTCTCCTCAGATAGTGAAATCATCTTCAGGCTTTCCTCAGCGGTTGGACCTTTGCTTTGGGAAGGGGTTCCTGAAGATGTCTCATGACTCTCCCCTGCTTTGATAACTTCTTTCGAAGCTATCACTGATGAAGTGACGGCTGAAGAACACCATTGAGATTGATCTTCTTCTTCATCGTCATCATCATCATCTTGATGAGGTTCTTACTCTTGATCTTCAATATCAAGGGCTTCATCTTCATCGTCCTCCTCTTCCTCTTCATCGACTAACTCAGCGATGGTAGGAGGGGCTTTCTCAGCAACTATCTCCCCCTCAACCTGAGAGGGAGTTTCCAGTTGGACCTCAGCAGCAACTTCGAACTACGTATTTTCTTCTGCTGCTTTATCCCCTTCTTTGTCATTATCATTGAGGGAGAGATCTTTTGAAGGAGATGAAGCTTTTGCAGCGGCCAACACCTGAACTTCAGCCTCCAAACTGTCCAGACGGCCTTCAATCGCAGGAAGATCTGACGTAGCCTGATGAATGAACTCCACGACAATGTCCAGTGAGGTACGATCGTTCTATGTGAATGAGGGAGTAGGAGTCGGAGCCGGTGCCTTTAGGTGAGTCAGGATTTGCTGAAGAAGAACTTCACAGGAATCAACCTTGGTAGACAGGGCTGCAAACTGTTGCTGTGAGTCCTCCCTGACTTTGACAATCGCTTCTAGGAGAGTAGCGATTTGAGAGACGTCAGCTTTGGAGGCACATTGAGCTGTCAGCGTCTTCAGTGCTTCACCAGCTGTATGAACAGCGCTGGTGTTGTTGTTGAGAGAGGCAATAAGAGACTCCACCTTTGCACTCAAACTGTTGACATTTGTGTCAACAGTCTCTAAATTAGGACCTGAAATATAAGTTAGTTTTTGAGAAACAGGCTTATATGGTGAGTTGGGAGAAGTGTTTAAGGTTATAGGAGTACCTGAATTATCAAACATTTTGTAGAATTGCATAGATTCCTCAAAAGATTGATGTTCAGGTCCTATGGGTCCAAACTGAGGTTGTGAAAAAGTAGATGAGGGGTCAGAGACCAAAGAAATAGAAGGATGAGACATGGGGATAGAAGTAGGGATAGGGATAGTTACCGTAGTGGTCACCTCAGGATGTGGAGGAGCTGAGATGATAGGCGGTGTCACTGTTGATGTGACAGCGATCGTAGTCGCTAGCACGGTTGATGTGGGTATCGCTGAGGATGTGGAGGAGAGACCCACGAAAGCATCCAAGGAGGTTTGTTGAGAAACATCCTTTGGTCTTGAGCTAGAGGTAGCTTTTTCCTTGGTTACCTTGGCCTTCTTTGAAGGACCAAGGGAGCCAGTTGATGGTCGTTTGGAAGGGGTAGCGGCAGGGATAGCAGAAGAAGGAACCTCCTGCGTGGCTGCTGAAGACGAAGAAGTGAGGAGAGAGAGTCGGGAGCGAAGTTCATAGATACTTACCTCCTTGGGGAGCATCTTGACCTCCAGGGATTGCTGACCCACTTTGGGAAAAGTTGCATCCGAATTAGTGGGGTAAGTAGCAGGGTAGAGGAACTTCAGGTACGCACAGATGAAGTGTACATAGGGGATCTTGGGATCCCTTTTGGTCTTCTCTATCTTTGACCTTAGATCGTCAAAGATAGCTGTTGCGTAGTCGAAATTTCTTCCGGCGATCACTGAGTAAGCCATTTGGACCTGAATCTTGCTGGCCTGGTCCAGTGACCCACTCTTCCCACTCATACACTGAATGAAGTGAGAGAATATGTAGTTAAGCTGAGAAGGCATGAGCGCCTTCTTCACCAGAGTCAGCTTCTTGTTTGGAATCGTCGTCCTTGGCTTGGGTTCCCAATAGTATTCCATAGCATCCAGGAATTGGATGAGTTCAGCATCAGTGGGCAAGGCATCGAATCCATTCCTGGGCTTGTCAGGAAATCGCAGAGCTTTCCTTAGCCCTAAGGCAGTCATCATCCTTGGTCCAAGTTCAGTGCTGAAGGAAATAGTAGGAACCAGTTCACCCTTTTTGTTGGTGATAGAGGTTTCTTCAGCGGTAAACCAGAATTGTTGGAGAAGAGCTTTTGAAGGTGTGGGATCCACAGTGATAGCATAGGCAATGCAGGATTGCTTCAGAAATTTTGCGGCTTCCACCAGATGTGGGTATTTGACACCATCAAAGTCAAGGCGAGCAAGATGATTGTTTTTGGGAAGCTCAGAGTCAGCGATGGCGAACTTGATGTTCTTAGAGGCGACAAGTGCAGATTGAGCCATTCTGAATATGAACAGATAGAAAAATAGAAGAAAGGTTTTAGTCTAAAAATAAAGAAGGTTTTCCCAGTTTCTATTTTAGGAAAGAAACATAGAAAAATCAACATATTTGAAGATTAAAAAGGTGTTCTTAATATAAGATATAAGAACAAGAAGAAAAACCAAAGATTTTGAATGAAGATAATCAAACGAAAATGGTTTTGAATGAATAAAATCAAAAAGAAAAAAAATGATTTTATGAAAGAAAATCTTATAAATCCATAATGGCAGTCCATAAATGAAGTATCATGTAAAAAGATTTAGAAGTAGAATGAGAATAAGATCAAGAATAACCTGTTTATCTTGAAGGAGATTATGCAAATGCTTGAGAATGCTAGAATTCTTTTGAGAGAGATTTCTTGCTTTGAAAGTATTTCCAAAAAGCGTAAAATGATAAGAATGGAAAAACATTCTTTTTATACGTGAGAGAAGGAGAGAGAGTGTGAGAGGCGGGAAAACAAATGTTCATCATGACATGGACACGTCCCACGAAGTTGATTGGATGGAAGGGAAACGGACGAACGTGTCAGAAAAAGGCATGTCGTGGATTGTCGGTTCAAATGACGTCATAAAAGAGAGAGACTGTTCATTTGTCCGTTTTGAAATTATCGCAAAAAAACTCAGCGATAGATTTTTATTTTAGAAATTATCCCTGATGGTAAAGTTAGGGATGAATTTTCTTTTAAAAAGGATCACTGACTAGAAATATCAGTGATAAATTTATTTTTCAAAAAGCTTTTAATCATTTGAAGAAAGTTCAGTGATTAAAGTTTATATTTTGAAAAACATCTTAACTGAAAGATGATTTAGTTGCAGGGATGGAGAGAACATACCTGAGAGTCAGAATGTTTATCAGAGAAAATGATAAAAGGAGAACTTATGATTACTGACACAATGCATGAACGCTGAAGAATTATTCTTCGAGATTCAGCATTCCAAGCTCACTGATGAGAAAGTTGAACCTTGTCTCATTAAGTGGTTTGGTGAATAAATCAGCAAGCTGAAAGTCAGTAGGGATGAAATGAAGTTCAATATCACCGTTCATCACATGATCTCTGATAAAGTGATATCTGATCTCTATGTGTTTCGTCTTTGAATGTAGCACTGGATTATTTTCTATAGCGATAGCACTAGTGCTGTCGCAATAGATTGGAATCTTTGATAGTTGAAGGTCATAGTCTAATAGTTGATTTCTCATCCATAAGATCTGAGAACAACAGCTTCCAGCAGCTACGTATTCAGCTTCAGCTGTGGAAGTGGACACTGAATTTTGCTTTTTGCTTGTCCAACTTACCAGCTTTCCTCCTAGGAGTTGACATCCACCAGTGGTACTCTTTCTGTCAAGTTTACTACCTGCAAAATCACTATCAGAATAACCAGTTAGATCGAACCTGAGTCTTTGGGATACCAAAGACCGAGGTTAGGAGTTCCTTTCAGATATCTGAAAATTCGCTTGACAATGATCAGAGGGGATTCCTTGGGTTCAGATTGATAGCGTGCACATAAACAAGTAGAATACATGATGTCAGGTCGGCTCGCTGTAAGATACAGCAGGGAGCCTATCATTCCTCTATAGGCAGTGACATTAACAGGTTTTCCAGATGGATCTTTGTTAAGTGTCAGGGGAGGTGCCATGGGAGTTTTCATCGCTGAAGTTTGTGTAAGATCAAACTTCTTCAGCATGTCTTTAACATACTTACCTTGGCTGATAAAAGTACCTTTGTCAGATTGTTTAATCTGAAGACCAAGAAAATATGTCAGCTCACCCATCATACTCATTTTGTATTCTTTCTTCATTCTTTCAGCGAAGCGAGTACACAGAGATGGGTTTGTAGAACCAAATATGATGTCATCGACATATATTTGTACAAGAATAATATGACCTTTTATCTTTCTGAAAAATAGTGTATTATCAATTTTGCCACGTTCAAATTTTTCAGAGATAAGAAATGATGAGAGAGTGTCATACCATAGAGAGCCTTATCCAATTTTGCCACGAGGGGCTTGTTTTAGACCATAGAGAGCCTTATCCAATTTATAAACATAATTTGGATACTTAGGGTCATAGAACCCTGGTGGTTGTTCTACATAGACTTCTTCATTCAGCTTTCCATTTAGAAACGCTGATTTTACATCCATTTGATAAACGATGAAGTCTTTAAAGACTACATAAGCTAAGAATAGTCGAATTGCTTCGAGCCTAGCCACAGGGGCGAAGGTTTCATCATAGTCTATGCCTTCCTCTTGTCTATATCCCTGAGCAATAAGTCGAGCTTTGTTGCGGGTTACAGTTCCATGTTCATCTAACTTGTTTCTAAACACCCATTTGGTGCCTATAACAGTTTTATCAGATGGTCTAGGAACGAGATTCCAAACTTTGTTACGAGTAAACTCAGTCAGCTCTTCTTGCATAGCGTTGACCCAGTTTGGATCTCTGAGGGCATCATCAGTCTTCTTTGGTTCTATGAAAGAGAGAAAGTTGACAAAGAGACAGATATTATCGGAACTTCGTCGTGTCTGAATACCTGCATCGGGATCACCAAGAATTTGATCTATTGGGTGATCTCTGGTCCATCGCTGAGCAGGAGCATGATCACTTAACTCAGAGGTTGGATTAACAATTAGGATGTTTACTGATGAGGACGTTTGAGGTTCATCAGCAATTAACTGTTGAGTAGTGGACAGACTATTGTTATCAGAGAGGTTTTCAGACGAAGGTAGATCTGATGGTAGCAGTGTGTTAAGAGGTTCAGCTGAAACCCATGACTTGGATTCAAAGTTAGGATGTATGATGTTTGGATCATCATCAGCAGTAGGTGGATCTGTGTGCTGATGGTTTGAAAAGAAGGGTTCAGTTTCTTTGTAGAGAGAAAACATCCAAGCATTTAACTCTTCATTGTCAGTGATTGGTTTGGAGTTCGCTGAGTGAGTTTCATCAAAAGTGACATGAATTGTTTCTTCCACAGATTGTCTTCGTTTGTTGAAAAATCTGTAGGCTTTTGAGATGGAGGAATATCCTAGAAATATTCCATCATCAGCTTTTGGATCGAACTTTCCAAGCCGATCTTTGTTGTTTAAGATAAAGAACTGACAACCAAAGATATGAAGAAAGCTGATAGAGGGCTTTCTACCATGAAAGAGTTCATAAGCTGTCTTTCCAAATCGCTTTACTATCAGCGATCTGTTTTGAGTAAAACATGCAGTATTTACTGCTTCAGCCCAAAATTGTGTAGGGAGGTGAGAATCATTGAGCATTGATCTAGCAGCTTCAATGATCGTTCTGTTTCTTCTTTCAGCGACTTCGTTTTGCTGAGGTGTTCTTACTGAGGAGAAATTATGAGAAATTCCCTTGTTCTCAAAGAAATTGTTCAGAGAGTTGTTTTTGAATTCAGTTCCATGATCACTTCTTATTGAACGAACAGTAAGATTATTCAGCACTTCCATCTTTTTAACAAAAGATATTAGTTCTTTTGGAGTATCACTCTTGCAGCGAAGAAAGATAACCCAGGTATAGCGAGAGAATTCATCTACAATGACAAGCGTATATTTCTTTCCAGCTATTGATTGAATGTTGACAGGGCCAAACAGATCCATATGTAAGAGCTGAAGAGGACTTGTCACTGAGGAGACTTGTTTAGTCTTGAAACTAGCTTTTGTTTGTTTTCCTTTTTCACAAGCTGAGCAGAGAGATTCTTTAGCATATGAGTGCTGAGGAAGACCAGAAACCAGTTCCTTAGAAGAGAGAGAATTCAGGGTTTTGAAGTTTAGATGAGAAAGCCTTTTGTGACATATCCAGTTGACATCAGAAGAGGCCTTAGATAGAAAACATAAGTTTTCAGTGGTTGTAGAGTCCATATCTATTACATAGACATTTTCTCTGTGATAACCACTGAGAGCAAGTTTTCCTTTCTCATTCACCACTGTACATGCTTTCTTAGAAAAGCGAACTTCGTAGTCTTTGTCACATAGCTGACTGGTGCTTAGAAGATTGTGCTTCAGTCCATCTACATAAGCGACTCTTCGAAAGGTAGTTGTTCCATTGCTGAGAACACCAAACCCTCGGGTATATCCTTTTCCATTTCCACCAAAGGTCACAGAGGGACCTTTCTCTTCCTTGTATTCAGTGAGCAGGTCTTTTTGTCCAGTCATATGACGAGAACATCCACTATCGAGATACCAGATGCCCTTTGATCCCTGCACACATAAGGAAGATTAAGCGTTGTTTGGTACCTACTTTTGAATGGGTCCTTTTGGGTTAGTGGAGATGGAAGGTTTAGTAATCTTCACAGCAGATGAAGATTCAGCTTCAGTGGTAATCTTCACTTTGGTTAATTTCTTAACCTTAGTGGTATTCTTCACCTTGGTCGATTTTTCATCTTTAGTAACCTTTTCAGCCTTGGAGGCATTCATCTTCACTTTAGCTGATTTATCAGCTTTAGTGGCAGTTGGAAATTTGCTTGCAATATGGTCAGTAAAACCACAGTGATAGCATTTTCTATATTTGAAAATGGTTTTAGGACCAGAAATAGAAGGTTTTACAAGTTTAAGATGAGCGGGGCCAGGTCCAAGAATGCTTTTCTCATGAGATCTGGGAGGAATTTTCATTTCTTCAGATTTCATGGGTTTAAGGTCAATCTTTAGCTTTGGAGGACAGAGATCGAAGATTTCTATCATAGAGCTAGAAGATTGATTCACTGAAGGTTTAGAAGGAACTTTCAGTTTTGCTTTCTTGGTAGTCTTCTGAGGACGAAGAATGGATTTTCCTTTATCTGCAGACTTAGTGTCTTTGGATTTTTCCTCAGGGATAGAATTAGAAGAAGAAGTGTTAAGTCTAAATATTGTATCCAAGATTTAATATAGAAAGTCAAAGTTGTAAAAGTCAACATAGTCTTTGTGTTGTTAAAGTCAAAGCTAGTTTAGTTTACTTTGTCATTAAGTCTTGTATTAGATAGTGAGTATAAATAGGTTTGCCTTTGTAATCATATAATAAGGAACTAGAGCTTATGCATTCATTGTAATAATATAGAGTTGTGATATTCAAGATCTACTTTCTCTCTCTAGATTCTCTCTCTAGTTCTTGAGCTTTATTAGATAAATCTTGAGTAATTAGCTTGATAGATTGGGATTTATGATTATCAATTGGTATCAGAGCCATACCAAACTTTTCAGAAAAGATTTGATCAGAGTTTGAATTGAAATCTGAAGTTGTAATTCGAAAATTTGAGATTTTCTGAAATTTTTTCAAGAACTCGTGTTTTCACTGTTTCATCCGAATTTGGTTGAAAAAATCGGTTTTAATACAAGAAAATGGATTCATGGTATTCATTTTATGATTAGAATTGATTCTTGTATTAATCACATCTTGTGATTTCATCTAATTCAATGTCAATTTTCGAAATTTGAGTTTTCTGGATATTTTAGTTCGAACACTGTTCTTGTTTGATTTTGTGCGATTTGATGTTTTTAATCGAAAATTGGTTGCAAATCTTTGTTTAGTAATGTTTTTCGATGATGCTGACAAATTCTTGAAGTTCAATTGTGCATCAATCAATCGATTTGAGAAAGATTATGTCAAGAAATCGACTTTGCGTGTCATTCATACGGTTTGCAGGTCATTCATACGGACCTGAGAACCATACTTTGCGTTTCAAGTAAGACCCGCATACCATATCTTGCGTTTCAAGAAGGACCCGCAAAGCTCATATCTGGCGTTTCAAGAAGGACCCGTAAAGCTCATATCTTGCGTTTCAAGAACGACCCGCAAAGCTCATATCTTGCGTTTCAAGAAGGACCCGCAAACCATAGCTTTGCGCTTCAAGCCTGACCCGCAAACCACAGCTTTGCGTTTCGGTCAACACACGCAAACCTCCTTTCTCTAAATTTTTTTGGTCTTCTTTGAAAATATTTTTTTTCTACTCTGCGAAATATCAAGTATTGTTCAAATTTCAATTTTCACGAAATATTTTTTTTAAGATTTCAATTTGATCTGATTGTTGTTTTTCGGATATATAGTTTGGGAACGATCTTTCCTATCAAGTTTTTTCAAGATGTCAATTTACTACAGATCTGATATATCTGGTATTGAAGCTGAGCGAAATGATCTGAAATTTAAAAATTCAGAGTATATCAGAAGGATTCAGGAGTTGGAACTGAAATTGTACAACTGTATTAAAACTCCTGAATGTATAAGTTGTACTAAAAATAGTTCTAATTTTTTAGGTATCCTTTATGAGACGGATAAAGAGATAAAGGAGAAAGAGAGAGAGAGATTATGAATCTTCAAAGTCAACTGAAGACAACTGAACAGAAATCACCTGAGCTACAAGCAGAATCAGTTGAGCTTCAAAACAAGTTGAAGGCTTTCGAAGAGAATATATTTGTTTTGGAATATGAAAACACTGAGCTTAAAAAGAATTTATCTGTTTTGGAAAAACAGCTTTCTGATAATAAAGCTGATTTTGATTCTGAAAGGAAAATTTTTTCGAAAAAGTTCTCAGATTTTTCAAAGAAATGTTTTGAAGAGAAGAAGTCGTTGGAGCTTAAAGGCTTAAAACTTTCTCAACAAATCTCCGATTTCGAGAAAGTACTGATTTTAGAAAGAGAGAAGTTTGAAAAAGAGAAGAAGGCCATAGAACAAAAGAATGTAGGGTTCTTTAAAGAATTATCCGGCCAGAGAATAGAGTCAGAAAAAGGATTTGAGGAAGAAAGATCCATTTTTGAATCTGAAATCAAGAAGCTAACTTCAAAGTTGTCTGAACTGTCTGCTGCTGCGCTGAATGAACAAAGGACGAAGTCTAAATTCACAACAAAGATTGACCAACTTGTGAAAGAAAGAGACACATTTGCTTCAAAGATCAAAGAGCTTGAAAAGTCTGTTTTAAGTTCAAATCAGAAATTCGTCTCTTCACAAAGGTCAGTCAAATCCTTTAATCAGATTCATCGCACTAACCTTTTCTATGATGAATTTTTAGATGGTTCAGATACTTATCCGAGAACAAGTTTCAAGAAAGAGAAACTGGTGTGGAAAAGGAAACCAGTCAAAGATGATAAGGAAAATGAGCTGAAAGAGAAGAAATCATGTGTACTTATACATAAAGCAAAGAAGAACAAAGCACCTAACGGTAAGAAATTTTATTGTTCTATTTGTTGTACACATGATCTTTTTCACAAAACTAATGATCATTACTGGTATGGTTCTTACTCCATAACCCCCACACACACTGCAACTAACATTTCTGGACCCAAATACCAGTGGGTACCAAAACCAAAACCTGAATCTGTGTTGCAGGCACCTCACTCCAAGGGGGAGTAAGAAAGACAACGGCTCTTGAGTAAATCAGCTCAAGACCCGGACTTCAATGTCAAAATGGTTTTTGAACACAACAGTTCAAAACCCGAACTTCAAAGCTGAATAAAATGACTTCTAAGCACATCATCTTAGGACCCGTCCTTCAACGGAGTTTGACTTCTAAACACAACAGTTTAGGACTCATACCTCAGAGATCAAAAAGACCTTACTCCTGTATGCTTGCATCCGATGGATATTGATGGTCTTCATCCTGAGTGAATTGATCTGATCTCTATCCTAAACTTTTTCTTTGCTATATTTTTCTGATATTGATGGTCTAACAATTCAAAGGGAGTGTTTGATCTCTATCCTGTTTTAAATGATATATTTCAGATGCTTAATTTAAGGGGGAGTAAAGGTGATGACTTCTGATTATTTCAGATCATAACTCATTCTAGAAAACCGTTTTACTGCTTTTTGTCTTTTATTGTTAAATAAATAATATGAATAAAGTGGCTTATGATCACATGACAGATCAGGACCCGTTCATCAATGATCAAAGATGGATATTGTGCTAATATCCAGGGGGAGCTAAAAAGACATAAATCATATTATCATGATTTGAGGGGGAGCCGAAAAGGTAAAAATCTTCTGATCTATATCTCAGATTGTTTGAAAGAAGGACAACTTTCGAACATGAAAAACAATTTCTGAAATGTTCAAACCACTTCTTATTCTCAAAAGATTTCATGAATTCAGAAGTGTGACTTTTAAATGTTTTTAATTTTTTGTGCCTTATTGTTTAACTGACCGTGTGTTTCCAAAGATCAATACTTGTGTATTATCTTGTCTATATACTGTCAAGTATTCATGCACACCGGTTCAGTATTTTATTTGAAAATGTTATTACCATGTCTCAAATTCGAACAAATTTTTCGATGGTAATACCCCCGTTTGAAGTTCAAAATTGTTGAGTATCATTCATCTTTTTCATATTTGTGCTTTCTTTGATAAATTGTTTATATTCGTTCATATAAACAAAATTACCAATTCTTTGATACCCTAACCATTTGATTTGATCTGATTGATTCATTGTCAGATTCTCAAAAACAATTCTCTTGACTTCATATTCATTCATTCATTCAATATCCTTGTTTTGAGAAATCTTCAACGTTCAAATGCTCAAATTTCATTTATATTTTTAAATGAGCATACATACACTGACATATGATTTCTTGTGCTTCATTTCAAGAAAATCATTGACCAGCATGTACTTTTAGGAACATGGGATTCAGTATGAGTACTTAATAGATCTTCCATGGATTCACGATAACCAGTGTTTCCTACCCCGGAAGAAATCCTTTGGGTGATTGAGGGGAGAGGGGTCTAAAAGAATTGAGTGTGGGAGTGAGCAGAGGTAAAATGGAAATGAGAGATTGGTTAGATGTGAGCTTATATGTTTAAAAGAAAAAGGGTGTGAGAACAGAGTTAAAAGAATATCAAAACTCTGCACCAAACATCTTTCTGAGCCGGGCAGCCACATTACTGATTGGTTCACATTTCTTTGGTGACCATCATTGAAATAGGCAAATAGCCCATGCCATCTCTTGAAATAGGCAAATAGCCCATGGTTCTCATTCTTTTCTTAAAAAGAGAATGTTTCACATTTTCTGGGGAAGCAGCATATAATCTATCGGATCTTCTTTTGGAAGATACTGATATTGAAAAAGAAGGAAAGTTGCCCCACCTTCGACCCTTTCTCATGCACATTGAGTCCATGTACAATCATTGTTATCTCAGTGATTTACATACTTTGAGCCTTAATGAAACACAATCATTGTGCTAATTCTTTCATACACAAGCACGAGCACACAAAAAATCTGTTTTTCTGTCAGAACATTCATAGAATTACCTTGTGTTTTTCAATGATTGAATGGAAGTCCTGGGGAGTCATCATCAAACCAGCTCCTTACATTGTACATCTGTTGTACACAGTAACTTCGTGTTACTGACAGGCATTTCTAACTGTTTCATTTGTTGAATCAGGGTTACATGTTGCAAATATTCGGATATAAACAGTTCATGATTTGACTCTTCAGATCAAAGCACAATATTAATCAAAGGGGAGATTATTTCAAAGGGGTTATCAAAGTATGAGCTGAAATTGAAGATATTTTGATGATCTGATGCTCACATCATCAAAAAGGGGGAGAATTATTTAAAGATCAATTTCAAGAGTTCAAGTTCAAAGTTCATGTCAGAATTTCAAATTGCTTCCGCTGATGTTTCAAAGACTGATTCTTCTTCAAAAGATTCTGATTCTGAAAACAAGATTTTCAAGATTCAAGAATGTTTGTTCTTCCAAAGATGGTTCAGAGATCAAAGTGATGAAGATACAAGTTTGATCAAAGTCGAATGATTTTTCAGAGTTAAAGTTTACAAAGCTGTTTTCAAAGTTTCAAATTTCCAGTTTTGTTCAAGGCTTGTTGACTTTCAGAGCTTCAATGTGAAAAAGACTTTTCAAGATTCTTCAAAGGCTGAAAGAGTAAAGATTGTGAAAGCTTCTATGAGACAAAAGTTGAAGAATCCAGAGCTGAAGATCAGTATAAAATTTTTATTAAATCTTGAATACAAAGTGGGAGATTGTTAAGTCTAAATATTGTATCCAAGATTTAATATAGAAAGTCAAAGTTGTAAAAGTCAACATAGTCTTTGTGTTGTTAAAGTCAAAGCTAGTTTAGTTTACTTTGTCATTAAGTCTTGTATTAGATAGTGAGTATAAATAGGTTTGCCTTTGTAATCATGTAATAAGGAACTAGAGCTTATGCATTCATTGTAATAATATAGAGTTGTGATATTCAAGATCTACTTTCTCTCTCTAGTTCTTGAGCTTTATTAGATAAATCTTGAGTAATTAGCTTGATAGATTGGGATTTATGATTATCAAGAAGGATAAAATTGATCATAAGAAGTGTCAGAGATAGGAGTGACAAACATTCCAAACTTAAGCATGGAACTTTCTTCTTTAGGCTCATCCTGTGGTGTCCAAAAGCCAAGAACAGTTTTATCACTTTCAGGAGTTTGAGCATTTATTATCTTAGAGATCTTTGTTGATGATTTGCACCATTTTTCAACATGAGCCTTTTCAGCTTTTAGAGCAGCGATGGCTTGTTCGCGTTCAATGCTGATGATTTCATTTATAATGACTTGATCTTTCAACTTTTCTTCTAAAAGATTTAGTTCTCTCATCTTTTCATGACATTTCTCTAGCTCTTGAGTTAAATGAATGTTTTTATTCTCAGCTTGAGTTTTGTCGTTTAAAGCACTATAAATATCAATCGTCAGCACATCAACAACGCGACTTCTCTCAGCTTCAGGCAGAGAGGGATTAGTAGAGATAGATACCTGAGACGATATGTAGCTCATGGAAGGTTCAGATGTTTCTTCCACTTCTTCTTTAATCTTAGCCATGAGGCAAAGATTAGCGACTTCTTCTTCATCAGAACTTGATTCTTTTGATTCAGCCCAGTCATGTTCTTCAGCGATAAGACCTTTACCTTTTCGCTTGTAGCCTTTCAGCTTTTGATATTTGTTCTTCAACTTTACGTATTTGTCATCACTGGATCTTCTTGAGGTAGAAGGCTTGAAGACCTTTTTAGACCTGCACTCACTAGCAAAGTGTCCAATCTTTTTATAGTTATAGCAAGTGGCAGTAGCCTTATCAACAGGAGTTGATTTTGGATTTTTAGTAAGAGAGAGAAAGAGGCTTATTTCTTCGGAAATTGCTCTTTCTTGCAAATCTCTTAAAAGAGTTTGTCAAGAGTGCTAAGGACTCATCGAACTCTGAAAGATCAGGGTCTGATAGATCCTCAGATTCAGAATTATCTCTGAAGAGACTAAAGCAACATGAGTGCTTTTGGAGTCTTTAGAATCTTTTACAAGATTCTTCTTTAAGAGATTCGATTGCTCATAGTTGAGAAATATTCCATACAGAGTGCTGAGAGAAAGAGAATTTAAGTCTTTTGTCAGCTTAAGACATATTGAATAATTATCCCAGCTTTCAGGAAGACATTCTAAGAATTTTGTTAGGACCTTAGAATTAGAATAGGTCCTACCAACTGTTCTTAGATCAATGATTAAGCAGTTAAATCGCTGATGAACGTCAGAGAGAGACTCATTCTTACCAGCGATGAAACTTTCATACTGTCTTACCAAGTTAATCTTTCGAGTCTCTTGGATTTCAGTGGCGCCCTCATATTGAACACATATGGTTTCCCACATTTCTTTAGAAGTTTTCAGATGCATGATGGAATGGAAAACTTTATCAGACAGAGCCATTGAGATAATGGTCTTTGCTCTTGCATCTATGCCTACCTTCTTTTTGTCTTCATCACTCCACTGTCTTATTTCCTTAACGACATAGCGTTCAGGGACAACTTCAGTGGTGGAAGTAGCGGGAACTGCAACTATAATTCTAACAGGTTCATAGGGTCCATTTTCTATATACTCAGGTATAGTAGGATCAGCACCTTCAAGAAATAACATCATTCGATTTTTCCATAGAGAAAAGTTATCTTTGCTAAATCGAGGAGGTTTAGAGAGTGAACCATTATCATAGTAGTTAGTGTTTGTGTTAAGTGCCATTTGAGAATAGCAAGGAAGAGAATAAAGCAAGATCTTGTTTATAAGATTAAACAGTCTGCTCTGATACCACTTGTTGGTCCCGGAGGTGCTTAACAAGTTTGTAGAAGGGGGGGGGGGTGAATACAAACACATAAATTAAAGTTTAATAAATTGTTTATTGATAAATCAAACACAATTTACAAGTCTGTTGCGGAATAAGATTAAGTAAGACTCAATCTAAACAAACTTTAAGAAAAAACTAAGATGGTTGCACAAGAAATTCAGAGAATGAGAGATTAAGGAATATAGAAAACAAAGGTTTCTATTTGGGGTTCAAGGATTGAGCACCTCCTCAGATGGAGGGGGTGAACTTCCTATTTATACCCTACGCATTAAATGCATGGCAGGACACTTTACACGTGGCGTTCACTGATTGGATTTGGAAGTCTGACTTTGGGAGACATGCTTTCGGTCGGATCATGAACAGTGTAGTTGACAGAGTTGTTGTACGAATTGTGGCAGAGGCATGTCCTTTCTGACACATCGTACTGAGTTGTGCAAGGTAAGACAAAAGGAAACTTGAGTTATAAGCTTTGTGATCATTTGATCGCTGAATATCTCTTTCTTCAGAGATATCAAGAGTTCAGTGATCGCTGAAGATTTCCTCATGTTCCTTCGCGTATAAGTATAGTTGTCTTTGCTTCACTGATATCCGCATCAGGTCACTAGTAGACTTCTCTTTGTTCAGCAGCTTCGTCTTCGATTCAGCTATGAACATCTGTTGACGCGAGACTTGTCTTCAGGGATTACGTTACTGTTTACATCAGAACTATCAGCGATAACTGAACAGACTCAGTTTGATCACTGATAGTGAAACACATACATATTAAATGTTTATAAGAAAGACTATCAGCGATAACTGAACAGACTCAGTCTGATCGCTGATGGTGAAACACTAATACATATTAAACGTAATTTTCACTAAGTATAGAAAAGGGTCGTTATCAAATCACTGAGAGAGCTTGGATCAACAAAGATAGTCACTCTTGACGTGTAACCCTTTTGCCCCCAAGTCGTGCGCCATATTCATCTCGACGATCAAGGCTTCATACTCTGCTTCGTTGTTGGTTGCTTTGAAATCACATCGTCTGGAACACACCATCTAGCCCCCCTGTGGCAACTTTAAGACGACGCCCAATCCTGTGCCTCTTGCGTTGGACGATCCGTCGACATGTAGAGTCCAGGGTTTGTCGTCGTGAGTCTCCACAGAACAAACTTCGTTTTGTGCTTCTTTCTCTAGTTCAGGACTAAAGTCGGCGACAAAGTCTGCAAAGACTTGCGATTTGATCGCGATCCTGGGTAGGGGTGTTCATCTAAACCGCCAAACCGCATAAACCGCCCACACCGCAAAGCGCGGTTTAGAACGTTTGCGGTGCGGTTTGCGGTTTGCATTTTTACCAAACCGCACTATGCGGTGCAGTTTGCGGTTTTGAGTTATCAAACCGCGGTTCAAACCGCACCGCACCGCACATTATATATATGTATATATTTTTAATTTCATATAGTAAACACACATATATGTATATATAGAATAGTTGTAATATTTATATAATATGTATTTTAGAATCGGACGTATTAAATATTGTTATTTTTAGAGACTACGATCACGTTATCGTTGATTTTAAAGTGAAGTTTTGATTTTATAATTATTGAACTGTAGGTGTAAAATGCGTAAGGTACAAACCGCATAAACCAAATGCGGTGCGGTTTGAAGTATATGCGGTGCGGTTTGCGGTTTGGAAAAATGCTCAAACCGCATATGTGGTGCGGTTTGCGGTTTTGCCCCAAACCGCACCGCGAACACCTCTAGTCCTGGGTTTGAAGTCTATGTCATAACTACTAAGGTATATGCTCCATTTCGCTAGTCGACCTGTCAATTCCGGTTTTCTCAAGACAGACTTGAGTGGAAAGTTAGTAACGACAGTTATAGAATGTTTTTCAAAATAATGTCGTAGCTTTTTGCAGTTGTGACTAGCGATAGTATAAGTTTTTCCATTGAGGAATACCTGGTTTCGGCTTCGAGTAAAGACTTACTTACATAATAGATAGGCAATTGTTGCTTGTCGTTTTCTCTTACCAGGATTGTACTTACCGCGTGAGAACTGACGGCTAATTAGAGCTGTAAGACCTCGTCATCTTGTGGTTTTGATAATAGTGGAGGTGATGCCATGTACACTTTCAATTTCTGCAATGCTTTCTTGTGGTCGTTCGTCCAATAGAAGCCTTTGTTCTTTCGCAATATGTTGTAGAACAAATGACATTTGTCTGACGATCGAGATATGAATCTGTTCAGGGCTGCTACTCGACCGGTTAGACGTTGTACTTCTTTGAAATTTCTTGGTGATTTGATCTTGACGATTGCCTTGATTTGGTCGGGGTTAGCTTCGATGCCTCGTCGAGTCACCATGTATCCTAGAAATTTCCCGGCACTGACTCCAAAGTAAAATTTCATTGGGCTGAGCTTCATGTGGTATTGTCGAAGTACGTCGAATGTTTTCCGTAAATGCTCGACGTGATCGACGGCTTGTCGAGATTTGACCAACATGTCGTCAATGTATACTTCCATAGTGTCACCCAGTTGGTCCTTGAACATTTTGTTGACCAGTCGCTGATATGTGGAACCTGCATTTTTCAAACCAAAAGGCATAACCTTGTAGCAATAGATACCTCGATCTGTCATGAAGGCTGTTTTTTCTTGATCGTCGACTTGCATAAGTATTTGATTGTAGCCCAAATATGCGTCCATGAACGCTAAGAGTTCATGTCCAGCAGTGGCGTCGACCAATGCGTCAATATGTGGTAAAGGAAATGGATCCTTTGGGCACGCCTTTTTTAAATCCGTGAAGTCTATGCAGACCCTCCATTTGCCACTTTTCTTTTGTACGACCACGACGTTGGCTAACCAGTCGGGGTACTTCACTTCTCGTATCTTTCCAGTTTTAAGGAGGTTGTCGACTTCATCGTTGATCACCTTGTTCCGCTCTGGAGCGAATTTTCGACATTTTTGCTTTATTGGTTTGAACGATGGATCCACGTTCAAATTATGTGAGATGACGTTAGGGTCTATGCCAACCATGTCCTCGTGCGTCCAAGCGAAACAATCGGCGTGATCCTGCAAGAAAGAAATTAGTTCCTTTTTAATAGAAGGGTTGAGCGTCGAACCTATAGAGATGACTTGATCTGGCTTGTCATGATCCAGGATAACTTCCTCCAAACGATAGTCATCGACAGTATCGGGAGTATCCTGGCTCTGTAATTTCTAGATGGACTGCTTCCTGGGCTTCATCGTTATCTTGTAGCAATCCCGAGCGATTTTCGGCTCACTTTTGATCTCCTGGATTCCCCATGGAGTTGGGAACTTTATCGTCTGATGGTAGGTCGAGGGGATTGCCTTCATTTTGTGGATCCAGCGTCGACCGAGAATGACATTGTATTCTGATGAACAATCTATGACGTTGAATCTTGTTTGCTTGTTGATCCCCTTAGCATAGACTGGTAGGACGATTTCTCCATAGGTGCTCATCGCATCTCCATTAAAGCCGACAAACATTGTCGAACGTCGGACGATCTTTGACTTGTCGAGACCCATAGCTATAATGGTGTCAAGGAAGATGATGTTCGCTGAGCTTCCTCCGTCAACCAACACCCTTCGGGTAAGACAATTGCCGATCTTGAGCTGGACGATCAACCCATCGTGATGTTTCTGATGTAGGTCGCCTAAGTTGTCTTGATCAAATGTAATCTTCATGGACTCGAGCTCTTGTTCTTATTTCAATCGTGAGGATCGAGGGGTTGGTAGATTGCTTGCACTCTGAGACGCATGCCTTTTTGCTGCTGAATAGGTTAGACCACATACGTCTGACCCACCAGCCACGCAACATACAACTTTCTCATGATCGGGGGACGGTGGTCGAATGTTTCTGTCGGGTATCGCCTGTCCGTCGAGGATACCCTTGAGGTTTCCCTTTGGGACGTGCCAAGCGAGTTCTTTCTTGAGTTCTTTACAGTCATCGGTTGTGTAACCGTGGTCGTCGTGGAAATCACACCACTTGGTCTTGTCTTTCTTATCGTCGTCCTTGTCACTTTTCTTTGGCCAACGAATAGTTGTTTACGTGGCCTTCTGTAACAACCTCAAATCTGGTAATAGCAACTAATTTAAAATTTTATAAATACATCGATAAATGATTCACCTACAAACACAATTTAAGGTTTAACCTCAATACATACATTTCATTCTATACACACAGTCTAAAATAAGGACGGGTGCTACTAAAACCCAATAACTGTCAGGATCTTAATTCTAAACAAGAATAAACACTCAGAAACAATATTAAAGGAGTTGCGGAATAACACTTTAATATTCAATAATCAATGAAACAATGAATCAAAAGAACAACTTGCAAACTTTATTGAATGATTATAAAGCTACAAGATTCAACACTCAACCTCAATATTGATGAACAGGCTCATCAATACGAATTCTACTTCTCTAGAATTAGGATTACAAACCTTGAGGTTGATTCTCTCTATTAAAACAAAAATTCAGAATTCTAAAAAATTAATTCTAAACTATTCTGACTAATTCTATATATATTGAAGATAAAAGATAATTACAAATAATAAAAGATTTTCAAAATAATCTTCCATCTTTATCTCCAAGCTTTCCATAATCTTCAAACTTTATCTGCAATAATCTTGATAATCTTATAAGTAGTTCTAAGTCTTCAGTAGTATTAATACTTTGAGCAGTATTAATGTTTAGCAGTACTAACTACTAGCAGTACTAAAATTGCTTAGCAGTAGTAATCTCCTCTAGCAGTATTAACCTTGACTTAGCAGTACTAATCTTGTTCAGCAGCATTAACTTCACTTAGCAGCATTAATCTCAGAAGTAGTAATCAAGATTCTTCTAGCAGCATTAACTATACTTGTATTTCTGAATTTCCCAACAATAAAAGTCACTATCTCCAAACTGCGGAAGACTTCACCAACTACTTACACTTGTGTAAAGCTAAGGCTCAACTCTTCATAGTACTGCTAGAACCAAAACCCCAACTTGAACCTGATGCACATGCCGACAAATAAAAATGTTAGGCTTAACGCCTAGTAAGCTCAAGAGTTTTCAACATTTATAAATGAATCGTAAAAGAGGAAGAATGCAATTAAAATCATAATATTTCAAAATGATATGTTTCAAACATGAAAACGACCCGTTTACCAAAATCATGCATTTTAAACGAAAGAGGCACCAATATAATAGTTAACCAAACCAAACTGTTTTAAGGGCTAAGATCCCAATATAAAACGTTCTTTTGTAAATTTAGATTTAACTCAAAACTTGCTCAAAATGAGAATAGAGAGAGGACTCCCAATTTTTATAAAACGCGAGTAAAATGTTATATCTCGAAATACCTAACACAGGTGGAACATGACACACCACTCATAAACCATAGGTGAAAACCCATATAAATAAATATCGCCGTCAACACGGGCATTAGACCCAATACACACACAACCATAAGATGGAAAGAAACCAAATACCGAAACGTGGAAATGACATATTTCATTCAAACCATAATATACAGGGGGAAACCCAATATTAAGGCCATTATTTACCGTCGACCACACAAACCAACGATAATAAAATACGACAATTAAC
The DNA here is from genome assembly GCA_023525745.1 of Arctium lappa. Taxonomy (NCBI): domain Eukaryota; kingdom Viridiplantae; phylum Streptophyta; class Magnoliopsida; order Asterales; family Asteraceae; genus Arctium; species Arctium lappa. The sequence continues at coordinate 19,101,164 of CM042048.1, read as the reverse complement.
ATTTAAAATGCTAATGGTCGACGACGGGGGAGACCCGTTTCCATCTTGGGTGACGAGAACACGTGAATGGGGTCACCCGTGATGTTGCTGGATTTCACCACATATCCCGGACCTAGTTCCCATGCCATACCAAACATCACAATCCTCGGAACGTTTATGCCTCTAGTCATACTCCGTCGAGTTCCACCTCAAGGACTTACAAACATGGGTGCCTATCCAGTTTAGACGAGTTACAACTCGGAGACTCGTGTCACCTATTGCCTACTCGCTAGCGTCCCAAACAGTCAACAGTTGTAACCAAAAATCTCAGGCCTTCCAAAACAGACAGACTTACATGCCTATGGATCCATTACAACACTGTCTAACATTACATGACTCCAAAAGAAAGACCAAAGCTCTCAAAACATGTAATTCTCAAATGACATAAAATATGCGCCATCATACTCAAAACCCCACAATGGTTATTAATCCGGACAAATGTCCTCAAGACTCAATTTAGTCAAAAACGAGCCAAAGGCCCAACAATTTACGTAAACCCCCAAATGAAAGCCAATATAAACATTGAAACACGTTTGACCAACTATTATGCAAACACAATGACCAAAAGTATGATTAACTCAAATCTAATCATTGGTTGAGGCAAACCATTTTCCAAATGAACTCATACCCTTATATTTCCAAAATGCCTCAAAACACAATAATATGCATTTTCCGAAAAGGTTTATAAGATCAAATACACAAAATGACACTTATCCAATTATATATGTAAAATCATCAATGAAACATATCAACATGATTTATTTACCAAAATTCTAAAAAATCCCAAAATGGGTGTTTCACTGTGTTTATAAAACTAAACTTCTCAAAATAACCACAACTTATCAGGTGATCAGCAGTTAACAATTTCATTAAAACACAAAACACTTTAAAATGAACATTTTGGCATGTACACCGTTTTTACAAATCAACTTGAACTCACTTCGCTAGATTTAGGCTAAATCTAGATTTTACCCCACTTTGAGCTCCTTTGAAGAAACTTGAACCTTCAAGGTCGAAATCTCCATAAACCTATATACACAAATTTCACCCATAAGTTATCACATTCAACCATTTAGAATCAGTCCCCAAACACATGACATCAAAATCCCCATTTTGGTCAAAACCCTAATTTTGACCTAAATCTTCCAAAATCTTACAAATCAAGATTTAAGAAACCAATCACTAGGAAATCATTGAGGAAGCATTTATAACTTATAACAAATGTTAAAACCTAGGAGGATTAACTTACCACTTGGTTTTGGTAAAAACCTAGAAAACTCAAATGAAGCTTGGGGTTGGAGATGAAAATGGAGGCTCTTGGTGCCTAACTTCTACACTTGACCTTGATGACGGTTCACCTCCATGATATGCAAAAATTTGAACCAAAGGTGTTCCAAAACGTCAAAGGGGGGTGTTGGGTCGTTCTTGGGAGCTTTGGGAGAATTTGGAACTGATTTGGGTGAAGTGGTATGAGGAATGAAGCAAAAATCGCGACTTTAAGGGGGCCCTGGTACACCTGGCGACATTGCCAAGCGACAATTCCCAGGGCAAAGTCGCTGGAGTGTACCAGCCCACTGTTCCAGTTGAGCGACATTGACAGTGCGACTATGACACTGTCATAGTCGCCGATCATTGTAGTCGGGCCCTTTCCAAGCCCCGAAACCCGACTTTTTCAACGTCAACCCTTCCGATACTCTAAGGATCTCATAGTAATGTTTCCTCTACATAAACCCCACCATTTACAAGATGTAAAACGTTCGGGTGTCCTTTGCTTACCGAAAATACGGGTGTTACATCTTCAGTGCGTCGACCAAATCCTTGTAAGTACCCTTAAATCCATATGAGGAGATTTTAGGATACTGAGGGAAATTGGTCGTGGTCAAGACCTTTTTCTTGTCGAACCAGACGTTTGATATTTGCCTCGACGGCTCAGCTTTAACTGTCAATCTGGCTTTGAACTCGGGTTTCTTCACGCTCAGCGACTTCTTGTCGCTAGAGTGCTTACAACGAAAAGTTGCGTCATCTTCGACCCTCATGTAAGCCAAAGTTATTGCGTGCACGTCTTCGAAGTTCTCTGGGGGACATTTTGTCCGATCGGTATAAAGACCTGAACTCTCGTCTAGACTGTGCTTGTAAGCCTTGATTGCGGTCTTGGTATCACAGTTACGAACTGAAGTAACTGCCAATGGATTCTCTTGCCTTTTGAACGACGTAATATAGGTCGCTAGTTTGCTTCTCCATCTTGCCACTGCTAGCGAACTGTTGAGAGAATTGATTCACCAACTCGGCAAACGACCCAATGGATTTTGGCTTGAGATTGATTAACCATTGAAAAGTTGCACCTGTGAGAGTTGCCCCAAAGATTTTACACATACACACCTCTTGGTACTGGTGAGGGATCGAGACTATCCACATTAGTTGCTTGTACTGAGCGATGTGTTCAGTTGGATCCGTAATACTAGAGCACGTCGACGTGAATGTCGGGATGCTGTATTTTTCGGCACGTCTACCATTGCGATTTCGTTGACAAAAGGTGACGCCTGAAACCCTATACGAGGCTCGACGTCGACTGGTACCGCTGCTCCTGGAAGTTTGGCGAGTAGCGATAGGACGCGCTCATTTTGTTCTTCCAACATTTTAAATCTTTGGGCGACGGGGTCGTCCAGAACACTTCCTTGAGCATCTGACGGGATATATCCTGAGTTCTGAAACACATTCCGCTGGGACAAATCAGAAGCATATTCGTTGAATTGGAAAGAAGGCATCAGCATCGTGGGAATTGATGTTGTTGGAGGCCTCGAGGGAATCGGTGTCGTCGAATGAAAAAATGGTGGAATTGTAGTCACCGATGGCATCAAGGGAATTACAGTTGTCGAGGGAAAGAATGGCGGCGGCGGTGGCGGCAACGTCGGCATAGGCTAACTAGAAAAACAAGGGGAAACTGGCCGAGGATAATTGGGAAGTGGAGGTCCCGTCCAGGGCATGCTGAATCCACTTTGACTATGTGATGGCCCTGTTGCATTGCTTACGTTTTGATTCCTTAGAGATTCAATCTCCTCCACTGCTTGTCTATGTTGATTCGTCAAAGCATCAATTCGAGCACGAGCTGCATTCAACTCCATGTTCATTTGAGCCATGATTTGTTCCTGAGTTCTTTGAGCTGCCATTATCCTGTTAAACACAAAAACACTCGAGAAAATTGTTAGTTCAGCGCACTATCGTCTAGGATTTTCTTTAGATGGGGCCCCATGGTGGGCGCCAAGCTGTTAACGCCAAAAATTACTCAATAAACAACTTAAGGTCAATGTGGAGCTTTTCCAGCTAAAGAAAGTAGCCGATAGACAATATGCGCGAAAAACAGTAAAATAAAGGAAGTAGATGTACAATTGTAAAAGAAATGTGCGTCGTATGTGAAAACACTATTGTCTTGTGTAAATTAATGTTGTCGTGTGAATGTAATGTTGCAGATATTCTTCGGAGAGCTTGTAAACGTATGCTTAGAGTATTATGCCTCAGTTGTCCAAATGAAGTGTTGATCTTGGGTATTTATAGTCTTGATTCTCCATAAATGTGTCTTTTGTAACTGTCGCGCTTCATAAATGATCTTGATGGTGTTGAGCCGTTATGACCGTTGGTATTTATGGGCATTGAACCTGCATTAAATTATCAAGAAAGAAACGTTGAGTCATACGTTAGTATGGTCGAGGTCGAGTGTAAGTCCCGACGACGGTCGTACGTCTTTCGACCGACCCTCGAATTAGTCTCGACGGAGGTCAGGGTTATGCTCGGTCGACAGAACCTTATCTCGATACAAGACTGATCGTGTGAAATATGCATTAAATGTCACTTTGTCGTGATCGTGTATTTTTTACCCAAACATGAAGCATATGAATTTGGAGCTTAATGCCTTTGTGAGTCTAGTCAGCTTTCAAATGATTTATTTGTTATGAACTATTTAATAACTTGAATTGAATTTGTATGCCTAAGCTGAAAAATTGGATAGAGATATATCTAGTAAACCTTAGTACTAATTTTACAATCTTGTTCTTAACAAATTTCTAAACTCATACGTTGAGATCAAGAGATAAAACTTACGTTTTCTAGAGATAACTCTGTTGTTGCTCGATAGAGAAAAACAGTTAATTTGGCGATTGTGTATTCATTTAATTCGATTAGTCTGATAATTGTTATAAGTGAAGTGTTCTTTGTGAAACCACTGAGATTCCAACCCTCAACTTCTTTCTCCCGAAAAAGTTTCCAACTTTGTTCGTTGTTTTTGCTCAAGAGTTTATTTTATTGATTTAGTTATTAATTAATCTTCGACAATTCACCAATTGGATCATCTAGTTAATAATGGTTATAGTCATTGTGATACTCAATTCCTAGTTCTCTTGGTTCTATACTCGTACTTTTTTTTTTGGAAAGGGTGTCCTGGGCCTATGGCCCAGACTAATCCCTGGAAATTAGGTCCTTTGGCCCAGTTGCTAAAGTGTGCAACCCTGAGTTTATCCTCAGTGGCCACAAGTGCTGCTAATGGGGCTCGAACCCAGGTTGAGCGCTATGAACTCCTCAAGCCTTTACCACCACACCACAGCCCTTGTGGTTTATATACTCGTACTTGTAGTACATATTATTTGATTTGACCCATACACTTGCATTTAGATTTAGGGGGTGTAAACCCACCTATCAAATGTTATTTGATTTCTACTAGAAAATGAGATAAAAAGTTCAAAGGACCAAAATGCCCCTTGTTTACCAGTTTTTAACGGCCATTAGAGGAGGGACCACATTCGGTCGTTTTTGCATACCACAATGGCCAATTTGTAATTTCGAAACCGTAGGGACCAAAAGTGTTATAACCATCAAACTACATGGAGGAAATTTGTAGTTTCTAAATGATATAAAGTTAAAATTGTGAAACCGTGAAAAGTATGAAAAACTTTGAAAAAGCTTGAGAGATGATTTTGTCATAGTGAAGATATATTGAGGTTTTTGAGTTGTTGAGTTGGTGATCTCGTGGAACGAAAAAGCCATGAAAAATTTTGGTTGAAAAACAAAACATTGTGGAAGCTATAATAAAAACCCCATCATTCTACTTTTTCCTGTTATATTAGCGCTGCCTCAATAAAGCAAAAACTTCAAGAAAACTCCACAATAGAAGTTCTTAACAAGAATATCGTCTTCTCATTCTTCTTATATATACAACTTTATTTGTTTATTATTTATTTATTATATGTATATATAATATTTATGTCAAATTCAAAATATTAATTATTAATTTACAATTTTTAATTCATATATTTTAATTACATATTTAAAAAGTAATTAAAACATAAAAGTAACACGAAAAAATAAATAGTAATATAGATCATGAAGGACACTAGTATCACTACTCCTCTTGACCTTTCTTTACACGAGCAAACTTGTGCAAAAATTAAAGAAACATGAGTGTCTAATGTAATCTTTAATTGATTTCCACATATATTTTTACACTAAATATATTATTAGATATGTTTGCAATAATTTCAATATTTTTATATTATTCAAAAAAAGTATGTTAAATTTACTGGATATAGATAAAAAGAAGTTAAATATATATTTTCTATTATTTTTCGGAAAATTATAAATATAAATTAAATTCATTAAAAAAAGTTACCAAAAAAACAAGGAAAAATAGCTTGAATAACACTTTTTGTATGGTGTAATTAATGAAATGGGATAAAATGAGGAAACTTGCAAAATTGGCACCTAAATTCGTCGGTCAAAGTTGACCTACCGTCGGTGAAAATTGTTGTGGGACCCACAACCCACGCGGACCAATCATAACCCTCCACATCATCCTTTAGGGTGCGTTTGGTACGCATAACAGGGTGGAATAGGACAGAACAGAACAAACTTGTCCCATGTTTGGCGTGTCCTAATGTGGAACACTGGAACACGCTAGAACAGAAGTAGAACATGGTTGCTCCTTCTCAACCCCCTAGAACTAAGTAGAACAAGATATCATTTTACCATTATACCCCTGAAAATTAGAAACCTACTACACAATTAAAACATACGCTCCATCTTGCTCATCTCCATCGTCTTGCTCATCTCAACGATTTCTTCTCAGGTACGGCTCCAGCAGGTAGGGTTTCTTCTCAACGATTTCTATTAATCGATTTCTCTTAATCGATTTCTTCTCAATCGACTCAATCTGTTCTTCTCAGGTACGACTCCAACAGGTAGGGTTTTATCTCAATCGATTTCTCTATTAATTGATTTCACTTAATCGAGTTCTTCTCAGCGATTTCTCCATCATCTCAATCAACTCCTCAGGTAAGTTTCGATTCCTCTATTTAACGATTCCTCTCAACGATTTCTGCACTTTGTTGTTTATTGTTTAAATCGATTTATGTACTTTGTTGTTTGATCGACTTCTATACTTTGTTTCTTAAATTGATTTCTGCACTTTGCACTTTGTTGTCGATTTTGGTCATGTGCCATGCCTCCACTTTGTTGTTTAAATCATTTAGTTGAAGGTGATTTTTGTTGAATATGGTTGGAAACCATTTTGTTGAAGGTGATTTTTGTTGAATATGGTTGTTGAATACGATTTTTGTTAAATATTGTTGATTAATATGGTTGGATATGATTATTGTTGAAGGTGATTTTTGTTGAATATGGTTGTTGAATATGATTTTAACATTAGATTTCTATATTATGTCCTGTCATCAGGGGTAAATTGGTCATTTTAACCAGCCCTGTCTTGTTTTGTCCAGTCATATCATGTCGTACCAAACGCTGGACACCTTTCTTGTTCTGTCTTGTTTTGTCCTGTCTTGTTCTGTCCTGTCTTGTTCTGTCCTGTCCTGTTATGTTTGCGTACTAAACACACCTTTTACCGACAGATCCTTTATCGTGGACCCCACCCCCGACATGCTCCCGGTATCTCAATCCCCACCCACTATAATTGTGCCACGTGGACCAACCCATCAGATTTTAGCCGTAGGCGAAATACTTTTCAGACTTTCACCGATTTTACATATTTGGTCCTTCAACGCTTTTTGATGTGAAATATTGCTCTTTACCAATGTTATGACAAGACTATTCAATGTAAAGATATCAAATTTTTTTGACCAACTATACCCGTTTTACAAGACTTCTCGTTTTATTTATCAAATCCCCGATTTGTTACTAAATACCCAGTTTTTTGTATCTATCATCGGTTTTTTACAATATATAATATATATATATATATATATATATATATATATATATATATATATATATAAGGGGAGATGGGGGACCTTTTAGACCCACAAAAACAAAACCACCACCATATTCATTCTCTATCAACCATCTACCACTACCTCCTACCACCCAGAACCGTTGACTGCCGTCGTCGACCGCTGTCACCACCGTTGACTGCCATCGTTGACCACCGTTTTTTGCCGCAATTTTAAAAAATGAATGACAAAGTAAGTTGATTAAAAAACCCTGGTTTTTATAATTTTTTTTGTTATTAATGATAATATTTTTGAATATATTTTGTGTAATTGTTGGTTATAGGAGAAAGCTTTTGTGACATTGAGGGGCCAAATCAATATAGATCGGGTGAATGCCCTTTTCTTTAATTGTTATTGAACATTAAGCGGCAATAACATCTAAAAAGGCTTAAGAAAAAATTACTGACAAATCCCCACCGGATGAGTATGTTTAGGGAGATGTGTTTTGGGAGTTGGTTGGATGTCCAAAGTTTTCATGTAGATCCTATATTGATCCATACAATTCTCCGATGTCAGGTCCCTTTAGATAAATAAAGGGAAGACTGTAACACCCGTGATTTTGGAAATCCTTAACCCATAATGTCGTAACTGTATGACCATTATAATGGAGGTTTAGTAAGGATTTATCTCCCTTTTGTAGTGGAGCCATCGAGGATCGAATCGGACGCGAAAACAGAAGGAGACCGAGGGAAATGGATTCACGCGGTTTAGTGTGCGGCTTGGAAGTCGCGGCACAAACCACCCAAGTCGTTGGGTCGACATCAGAAGACACGCACGACTTACCACGCGGTCTCAAGTCGCGGGCAAGCCCGCAGGAGCGACCTGGAAGCTTAAAATAGACATTTTTAGGGTTTTTCTTCATTTAGTTGCATCTCCTTCATCCTAGGTCCGATTTGGGTGATTCTTGGACCTAGGGTTTCGTTTTTGGAAGATTTCCAAGATGAGATAGAAGAGGATTTATGATCTTGGGTTGATTCAAGGTATTGTGGTCAAGGTAAGCTCCTGATCACTTCAAACTACAAACTAGGTTTTGATACCTTTCATTCTCTTCCTTATATCCTTCAAATTTGGTGTATATTGGTAGCTTTGTGGTAAAGGAAACGTTGTGGGAATGTTGGATCTATCAACTAGAGAGGTTCCTTGAAGATCTCTAGTCTTCATAAAAGGAAGCTCAACATTTGGGGATAAAATCTAGATTTAGCCTAAATCTAGCAAAGTGATTTCAAATTAATTTGTGAAAACGGTGTACATGCCAAAATGTCTATTTTAAAGTGTTTGTATGTTTTACATGAAATTATTAACCGTTGAGTTATTTGGCGAATCTTGGTTAAATTGAAGTGTTTGGTTTTATAAATTTTGTAAAACACCCACGTTTGTGATTTTGAGCATTTTGACAACTAAATCATACACATTGGTATTTTGATGATTTATTTTTTGAAGTAAAGTTGGAGCATAAATGCATTTCATTGGGTGTTTTAGATAAATGTTTGATTTTGGGTTATGGGACGTTTTTGTAAGAGTAAATGATATAATTCACTTGGAAAATGAGTTGTTCCCATCAAAACTATGTTGGAGTTAATTATATATTTTGGAGTATGGGTTTACATAAAGTCGGGGTGTTTACATTTGATTTCATTTCATGATTTTCAACGACGGGTCTTTGGATTTGGTGAGCTTATGGCTCGGTTTGGATTTTGTTGGGTCTTGGGGACATTTGTCCGATTTTAATTGCTCAATGTAGAGCGTTTGGTCATGATTTGCTTTTACTACATCTTATTTTAGAATTACATGTTTTGAATGCGTTAGTTCATTTGTTTTGAGTCATGTAATGTTTTAGTTAGTGCAATGGATCCATAGGAACAGTGTTCTTAATGTCCCGTTTTGGACAAGTTTACCACTTTGGCACGGAATAGGCATCGGGTCACCATGATAAGTAAGGTGTGGACCTATATGGTCGGGCAGCTTCCCATGGGCAGTAAGGTGAAATTCCAAATGTGCTTGTATGTTTTGTGTGGATTTAGATATCTCAAAGTATAGATCTAGAGGGGTTGAATTTGAGTCTCCACGAGCAAAAGATCTAGAGGGGTTGAGCTCGATATGTCTTATGAGTATAATCCATACGTTTTGGTTTTCTACATAGTTATGTGACCTACTTTTGTGTTCCATCACGTGCAATGTAATCGGGTCTCCCCCGTCACCGAAAGGTGTTGTTTTGGGTATGGAGTTTTATAATCCATGTTTTCGGTGACGTTTTGAGTATGGGTTGTTATCCATGTTCTAAGGTTTTAAATATTGAATCTTATCCATGTTTTTGGAAGTTTTGGATGATAGAGTTTATCCACGTTTTCAGCATGTGGTTGTTAAAGTATAAGTTATGTTTTGTGTGAGTTTTGGGTTTTGGATTTATATTCGAAGGAACGTTTATATCGTGGTTTTAATAATGAAAATGATGAATGTTGGAAAAGATATTGCTTTCAGTCTTAATGTATTTTATTTTGGGAAATCACGTTTTAAACAACACTCTTAAAGTCTATTGTTTTACATATCTATGATGAAAACTCTTGAGCTTACTAGGCGTTAAACCTAACCTTTTTATTTGTCGGCATGTGCATCAGGTTCCAGTTGGGGAATGGTTCTAGCAATACTATGAAGAGGTGATCCCTAGTTTTACAAGAGGGTAAGTAGTTTGATGAAGTCTTCTACATTTTGGAGATAGTGATTGTTATTGGGTTTTAGTAGCACCTGGTCCCTATAATACACTGTGTACATAGAATGAAATGTGTTTACTGAAGTTAAACCTTAAATTGTTGTTGTAGATAAATCAGTTATCGATGTATTTAGAAAATTTTAAATTAGTTGCTATTTCCAGATTTGAGGGCGTTACAAAGAAATATTATTCCGTGTAGGAGGTTTGTTTCTGTGTTTTAGCAGATTAGATTTTTGTTTAATTACTGCCCTTACATTTGGTTTCTAGGTTCGTCCGCCACCTAATAGACATTTGGATATTAGGAATAGATTGTCTAGTAATATACCTACCCACAAAGATGTGAAGGTTGGACATTTTTTGAAAATATTTGATACCGTCAATTTGTTAATGTTTTATCTGTCGATGACACGATGTGTGTCTGTCTCTAGTTCATACTTGAGAAAGTATTTCTCGGAAGACAGAACAAATTCACGGTCCATGATTGGTGTTTACTTTTGGTAGAGGCTTTGGATGCATGGAATCGTTACCCTTGGGGTTGCACATATGGGCCAGGCATTAGAACAGTTGTATAATCCCCTAGTAAATAGAAAAGAAAGGGATCTAACTTTGGAAAAGTACACATTGTCGGGATTCATATACGCCTTCAAGGTCCGTTATCATTAGTTCTTCGGTTACTGATATTATTTACCATGTAATATGCATCTTTTAACAATTTTATGTTTTGACGTCACATATATGGATCTACGAGACTTTTCCCCAATCTTTGAATTATGCGACGTATACTCCGTCAATCCCAAGGGTCATTGGATGGCGTAGAATGTGCAATGTCACTCCCAAAGAGTGTCTCAAATTTCTTACTTTCCAAGAGCTATATGTTGTGTTATAATTAGCTTAAAGGTGTTTTAAAGTAAATTCTTATTTAAAATATATGTACTTAACAATTTGTTTAGGTGTCGATGCCCAAACTTTTGTAGTCACCAACTCATACGGAGTTGATGTCTAAGTGGTGGATTTCAAGCCACGGGTTTTTGGCCAGTAACGTATTTGATGATTATGAGCCACAACAGGACGAGGCTAGCACACCTGGTCAGTACGAGCCACCCCAGGATGAGGGTGATGCGTGTGGTCAATACGAGCCACCCTGAGACAAGGGTGACGCGTCCGGTCAGTAAGAGCCTTACAGAGAGCAGGCTAACATATTTTTCATGGACGATCCGTTAGGCGAATTCACCCATGTCAATCTGGATATATGCAAGAATTGTTCTCTGAACACCAACCACCACGAGCTCAACAATCACAGGGGGAACGACATTCGTTTGCAACGTATTCTCAGTATTCTGAGCAGGATAACTGAAACTTTGAGCTTCAGAAACCGAATGAGAAGTTCACAAGGTTTAAAAGCAGACTATCAAATGTATGCAATGATGTGACACTTTTGAAGCATAATTTCGTTGCGACTGCACATTTACCATGCCATTATGACGAGGTAAAACTGTTTTCAGTTTTGGATGTAAGAATTTGCACGTATAATCTTATATAATGGTTTTGTTTTTTCCGTATGCGGACAATGTCGTTCCAGGGCGAAGATGTGGAGGTCATACCATAGCGATCAAAAAAGGGAAAGTAGGTGCCCATTGATTTAGACCTTCCTCGGGAGAAGCGATAGAGCAAAAAACCTTGGTAGTTAAAATCCCCTTAAACCATCATGTGCACGAGGAAGCGCAACAAAGAGGTGGATTTACTGCCTCCCACACCGACGCCCACACCCGTTACGGAGGTGAATGTTGAGGAGTTGTACGACACAAAGAAGTTGCCGCCAGCCCTAGAGAAAATTGAAGATGAAAATAAATCAGATAAAAAATTAAATTTTTGGTTTAGAAATTAGGGTTTTGGTTTAGAAAATTAGGGTTTTGGTTTAGAAAATTATTTTATATATATTTTTTTATTTTAATAAAAAAATCACGTGGCCAACGTCAGCCCTATAGAAAATAATGCGTCAACCCTTTATTTTTCCGCCGACGGCGAAACTATGACAATAATTTTCGCGGAGTTGATGTGTTGATCCATGTCGCACAATTCTAGAGAGTGGGGATTTGAGATGTCGGGAGTATGTCAGGGGTGGGGTTCACAGTAAAAGATTTGTTGGTAAAGGATGATATGGAGGGCTATGATTAGGTCGCGTGAGTTGTGGGTCCCATAACAATTTTCTCTGACGGTAGGTCAGCTCTGACCGACGAATTTGGGTGCCAATTTTGCAATTTTCCTCATTTTACGCCATTTCATTAATTACACCCTACAAAAAGTGTTTTTCAAGCTATTTTCCCAAAAAAAATGCTTCAAAGTTTTTAAATATATTTTAAAAGAGAGAATTACACTTTTAGTCCCCGAGGTTTGGTGATTTCTTTGAAAGTGCGACCTATACTTCAATATCTCAAATATTGATCCCTGAGGTTTGGATTTTGCTATGAAAGGAGGACCTCCTCACTAACCCCGTTAAAAACCAACGCTAGTGGCAGGGGTATTTTGGTTCGATCATTTTCCCTCTTAACTTAACCAAACGAGCTACCCTTTCTTCTTTTCTTCTTCTTTTTTCTTCTCCCTATTCCATCACTTCCTCTCTTCTTCTTTTTGTTCTGCTTTTTCTCCTATCAATGGTCCGATAATGGTTTTATGCCACTGTGGTGTTCAAGCAACTTTAAGAACATCATGGAAAAATGCAAACCCTGGCCGTAGGTTCTATACATGTTCAAGAATGGTAAGCTTTTTTTCCTTCCTCAATTTCTTACATCTATTTCTTAAGAATGGTAACCTCTCCCTGTTTTTCCTTTAACAGGGTTAAAAGTGTTCCTTTTTTGGTTGGTTTGATCCACCAATTTGTTCTCGGGTTGTAGATGTTATCCTTGGTTACTGAGGTCAAAGAACAGACTTGAAGAATGTATCAAAGCTAGAGAAAAGAAAATTTGGAATTTGCAGCTGTTGTTAGTTCTTAGTTGGCTTTTATTTGGGTATTGGTTGTATCTTTCTTTGAACTAATGGTGGTTCTATATTGGGATTTTTTGTTTAAGATCAATGTAGAAGACAAAATTAGTGTTGAACTAATGTATTTGGTTTCTGTTTGTTTATGATGTAATGGATGTATTAGTGATGAAGTAATCAATCAATATAATTTCCTTTTTGTTATAATCTATTTTGCCTTTAATGTCTTGAACAAGATCATGTGCAATTTTCTTTTTGACACATACTCTGTTTTAGTTAATGTGTTGAAATATGGGTACATAGAAACCACGACATTGCCATACCATACTTTGTAGAATACCAAATTGTATAGTTTAACATATTGTGTAATATGCCCAGAACATACAAACTAAAACATTTCCATAACATACATTGCCAATAACAAAAAATACTTGTCCATAACATACATTGTCAATAACATAAAATACTTGTCCATAACATTAGCACAAAATGGTACTTTGTCCATAAAAAAGTACTACCAAAAGTAATTACACTGTTACATAAGTTTGACTACCCAAAAGACATTTCACAAACTTGAATTCCCATTTCTTAAACAACCAACCACCTAAACAACCATATCATGCCCTATCCTGAGAAGGTCCTGCTTGGCCTTTACAGGTTCTTGAATTATGTCCCTGATTCTTACACTTATCACAAGTGACAGTGTTCCCTTTCCTGGATAGTTTGCCAGTGCTCCCAGATTTCTGAGACATCTCTTCAACTGTCTTCTTTCTCTTTTTCCTTGGCCTGCCAATTTATTTATGATGATTTGGTGAAACCAAAGGGGTTGGATAATTAGATTTTTCCCAAAGAATACTTCCATTGATTGGCTTAATCTTGAAGCTATACATCCCCTTCCATGTGCTAAGCCTGTATGAATGATCCACCATTTGTTCAGGTACTGCATGATAGCCATTAACTGCCATATTCCAGTTGGTAGCCACAACATGCTTGCAAGGAATTCCTGTTAATTCCCACCTCCTACAAGAGCATGTCTTTGCTCTAACATCAACTATGCACTGGTCATTCCAAGGTCCAGATACCTATTATGCACAGAACCATGACTTGGAACATGGATTGAAGAATGATTTGCAAGATACCTGATACCTATCTCCCCTATTATACACCACCAGGTATTTGATTGTTTCTTTCTTGACACTATCCATGATTTTGTTTGCAGTTGGGGTCAGTGGTCCATTACAAACATCTATTACCTTTAACGTATTCACAATCCTCTTCATAAGATACACTCTAATGAACTCCAAGAAAGAATGAATTGGTTCATCCCTAGCATCAATGATTTGCCTATTGAACACCTCACACATGTTATTTAGGAGCACATTAGAGTGACATCTACCTATATGCATCAAGAAACTAAAACATATTAAGTGTAAGAACCATGGACAACTACACTGTAACCCCTTTAAATCTGAAGATAGCAACTTATAAAAAAAATTCTAAATACATCAATAAATACTTTGAACTACAACATAAATTGAGAATTAACTTCAACGCTCATATCCATCCTATACATACACTCTATGAAAAGGACGGGTGTTACTAAACCCAATAACAATTACTAACTCCAACCTGCGGAAGATTTCACCGACTACTCACTCTTGTAAGGCTAAGGCTTAACTCTTCAAAGCACTGCTAGAACCGGACCCCCGAAAGGAACCTGATGCACATGCCGACAAATAAAAAGGTTAGGCTTAACGCCTAGTGAGCTCAAGAGTTTTAACATGAATGAATATATCTTTAAAAGAAAGGAATTCAATTTAAAGCAAGATCCCTCAAAATAATATACTTCAAAATGGAAACGACACATTTACCCATAATATGCACTTTTAAAGACAATGCTCCCGAACACACATTACTTATAAAACGATGCAACCCGTAACTCACCCAATGCGGGGTCATAGTTCGATACTCAAATTTGTAAAAATGTAAATAATACTTCATTTCCCAAAACACCCTAAAAGTGGGTGAGACATAATACTCGACCCTTAAATAACGGAAAACAACCCATATAAATATGATATGCCATTAAGACATAGAATTGAAACTTAATACTCACGCGACCATAAAATTGAAGGAAATCCAAATAATAAAGCATGGACAATTAAATATCCAAAATACAGCGGGCCGACAACGGGGGATACCCGTATCCGTTGAGAGCGGAGGAACACAAAAGTATGTCACTCAAACAACGTTGATCGTATGACACTTCAAGACACGCTAGCCCAAGTGGCCCTACGACTCATTGACAAGTTTCACCCAAAGAGACAACTGACCTTAGCGAATACCACCGAAATTATCGCCAAAGGCTCGCCCCACGGGGGATACAACGAAAGCATTGCCCCACCCGGCGAAGGCCCCAAACGCCCATCAGAGGACTACCCACAGTCATGATAGCTCGACCGGGCTCAGCTCTCCTAGTGCCTACTTGCAAAGACAAGGTCATAAACCATGAGTCCCGGAGTCCAACCCCGTACCACCCAATTGACCATCAAATAAGACTGACTTACATGCCTATGGATCCAATGCAACACAGTCTAAAGTTACACGACTGCTCATGAATGACTAAAGCACTCGAGTCTGTAACTATCGATAATATGCAATAAAATGCATTACGATGTAAATCACAAATTGGACTCTACATCGAGCCACTAACACCGAACTAATGTCCTCAAGACTCTTTTAAGCCAATACCGAGCTAAAATGCTCAAAATCCATTTGACCAACAATTACCGGTCCCCGAAATAATGAAATGTCTTTAAACAACGTTTACGAAGACACATACCTCATGAGATTAACCCAAAACTCAACGCGTAATGGGACCAAAGGTTTTCCAAAGGGTTTATGAATGCAAATACACCAAAATGCATATAACATGAAATAGACTCCATTTGTACAAAATCGTCAAAGATGTATAACTCATGAAATAGACCTTACTTGTACAAAATCACCAAGAATACGTAATTCATGCTATATAGTTGTTGAAACGTTCAAACCCAATATAAACATTTTAAGAGGTTAACACAACCCAAGTTTACCAAGTATGAAAACTTATCAAAATACTCACACCTTGAAAAATAACCAAGTAAAACATATTTTACTTCTACATACTCAAAACTTATCAGCAGTTAACCATTTCCTGTAAAACACTTTAAAATAAACATTTTGGCATGTACACCGTTTTCACAAATCAACTTGAAATCACCTTGCTAGATTTAGGGGTTGTTTGTTTACCTCTTAATGGTTCCATTAAGAGGCAACATCTGAATCGTTAAGAGGTGAATCATGTTTGTCAGAAAAAAAAGGTTGCCTCTTAATGGTTCCAAAACCCTCTGAATCATTTTGTATCCTAGGTTTCCCTTAACCATTAAGCTCCCTGATTTCATTCTGAACAATTACCAAACAACCATATTTCATATTGCACTATATCATAAGAGCCTCTTAATCATTCCGACCCCTTAATCATTCTGCACCAAACCATTCAGCAACTGCCAAACAGCCCCTTAGGCTAAATCTAGGTTTCACCCAACAAGCTCTTTTGAAGGCCACTTGAATCCTCAAGCAGAGCACTTCCAAAACCTAGATCCATACATACCAAACCGTTTAGAAACATTCTCCAAATAATAACTACTAAAATCCCCAACAAGATTAAAACCCTAGTTTCCCTAAAACCATCAAATCCGAGATTTGAGAAATCAAACACTAAGAACTCATTAATGGAGCATTTATAACTTATTTCAAGAAAGCTTACCACTATGGATGATGAGGCTTTCCGAAGTCACCCATTCCAACTCTTCAACCCGAGCTCCCATACGTTGAACTTGATGAGGAAGATGAAGATGGATGTTTTGTGGTTCAAGATTCTACTAGCTAGATGATGAAAGAATCATATGGTTCAAGGAGGAACAACCTTCAAAATACGTAAGGGTTCGTCATTTGGGGTTTGGGAGAGAAAAGGGAAGAAATTTAGGTTTTGGGTTTGAGAGAAATGAGGCTAATGGCTGAAAAATCGGCTTTTAGCTCAACCAGTGCGTCACGCGGGTTATGCCGCGACCTCAAGTCGCGGAATAAGTCGCCCGTTTCCTCTAGAACTCACTTCCAGTAAGTTACGTGGCTTGTGCCGCGACCCCAAGTCGCGCCACAACTCGCGGCAGCCCAAATTTCGGTTTTCTCGCGTCTTCTCACCTGATTCGATCCTCGATGATTCCATAGCAAATCTCATATGATTTCCCAGCACCTTTACGTTCCAAAATCCAAAAGACTCCCGAACTATCACTAAAGGAAGTCTCCAAATTACGGGTGTTACATACACATCAGCAAACATATTAAGTGTAAGAACCATGTATCAAACAAGTAACCTGTAAAGTGTGATATGCTCCATTGTTGACGGGGGATCTTTTTCAACCATTCATAACAACTCAAATTGAATCTTTTGAAGTTCTCCATTGTTGTTCTAAATTGGGGGACAGTGGGAGATGTTGCACATTGCCACAAATGATCTTTGTATGCTTTACCTTTCCATTGAAGTTTCATATTCTCATGAATGTGCCTAAGGAAATATCTATGTTCAACTGAGGGAAATAACCTTTGAATAGCTAGAATGATACCCTATATGCAAATCAAAAGTGAAGTTGGAATCATACCTCTAGGTAGTATCTATGTGCAACAAATTAGCATGCATTTGAAATTAATAATACATTAACAGATGAGTGGTAAAAGTGATGTTGGAATCATACCTTTTGCCTATCACTGATAAAAGTGAAGTTGGAATTGGAATGAAGATCAAGATCATCTCCAAGGCACTCTTAGAACCACATCCATGAAACTGTTGACTCAGACTCTACCACTACATAAGCAACTGGATATATACCATGATTTGGGTCAATACCCACTGCTGTTAAAACTTGTCCTGGAAAAGGACCCTTCATAAATGTCCCATCTAAACCCAACAGATCTCTTTTACCAGCTTTAATTATAAATCCCCTTTTCAAAGAACCCAAACAAATGTATACCCTTTTGAATTGCCTTGTACCACTCTCTGGATTAGGCTCTATCTCAACTTCCAATTTGATAGTGGTATTTGGATTGCACCTCTGCACCTCACTTTGTTAATCCATAAGTTGATGGTACTGTAATTCATAGTCTCCCAAGATCTTCTTGGTGGCTATCTGTTTTGCCCTAATTGATTTGGAAGATGATACAAGAATCTCAAACTTCTCAGATAAGTAGCCTTGAATTTCCTTCAATGGCATATTTGGATTTGTCTTCAGCTGCTCTATGGTGTGCTTGGAGAGAAAATTTGCAGTAGCCATACCAACCTCCTTTGTTTGGAAACACTTGTGCGTGGAGAAGTAGGTTTTTACTCTCCAAGTTTCTTCCTTTTTAGAAATTGAGAGATACAAAACCCATGGACAAGTGGTCCCATTGGACTTTGTCCATTTACTCCTTCTGCCTTTACCAGGCCCATTTAACTCAAAATCATCCCTTAGGTGAGGCATTGTACCCCTACAAACAACCCTGATCCTTGATGAGTCATTCTTCACCACAACTATGTCCCTCCTAGTCTCAATTGAATGTTGCTTGGTTAAGTTCTTTATTGTCTCTTTGTTACCAAATGACTGGCCTAAGTAAAAGTCAACCCCCTGTCCATTAGTTGCTCTATGTCTACCTCTTTTGCAATAACTACCCTCTTTATTCTCATCTCCAGAATCAAAATTGTCTATATCAAAAGGGTCAATGTCACCTTGCACATTCAGGTTATCACTATCTTCTCCATCTAATCCCAACCACTCTCCAGAGGTTACTACATAATCTTCCATATCTGCATCAAATAAATCATAGTAATTGCTATCATGACTCTCAAGTTCCCCATGGTTGCCACTTCCCTGGTTCAAGGCAACTTCATCACACATGTACTACCCCTGTCCATTTCCCTTATTCATATCAACTCCCTGGTTCACATCAATTACATTGTTCACTTCAACTCTTTGGTTCAAATCAACCCCCTGTCCCACTTCTGGTAAACCAGAATCCAACCCTATGAAAGGATCAAAATTAAAGGGCAAATGATCAAAACTTTGATTCAAGTCTATGTTTTTAACATTCCTTTCCTCAATAACAATATTAATGGGATTTGGGGGTGAAAAGTAAGTTGTCAAGTTTGTTTTCCCATGTTCTATGAAAACATCTATTAGTTTCACCATAGGGACATACTTTAAAGCTCTCAACCCTGTATCTAGGTCACTAGATGGAATCAAGAAATGGTAGTACATTATTTATCTCTTATCATACCCTAGTTCTATCATCATATTGTCAAACTGATGAACTGAAAGGTGATCATTGTTAATCAAATCAACAAAATCAGTTTTACCATTTATGTGTCTTCTTCCAGGAAATTTTGTAACCACACCTCCATGGTTGATTCTTGATGTTATCAATGTTGGGTAAAGATCTATGATAAAAATAGAAGGAAAATAAGGTTAATTTCACTGTAAAATTGATTGACAATGTCAACATAAAAAAACAGAGGGAAATGCTTACTGTAAACATCTAATGGACTCCATCCTTCATCTATATCCCTTCTTAAAACCCACGAAGATGACATTGCATATGATTTTCCCGTCAGTTTCTTAGTCGATTTTGTGTGAGAGTGAGAGTAAGAGTAACAGTGAGGATGTAGTTCGATAGGGATGCCAAGAGTTGGCTTCTCCTTAATCAGTTAACTCGTTTGGTTAGTTGGAGAGGGAAAAAAAGTGATCGGACCAAAATACCCCTGCCACTAACATTGGTTTTTAACGGGGTTAGTGAGGATGTTCTCCTTTCAGAGCAAAATCCAAACCTCAGGGACCACTATTTGAGATATTGAAATATACGTCCCACTTTCAAAGAAATCACCAAACCTCAGGGATCAAAAGTGTAATTCTCTCTATTTTAAAACTATTAAATTATAAAATTTGATACTAATAATAATTTATATATTTTATAATTATGTTTTATAAATTGATTAAAACAAATATAAAAAAATGTTAAAAAAACAAGAATAAGAAACAAGACAAAATGTTAGGTTCTAGTATAAAGACTTGGCTTCACAACAGTGTTCAAAAAGTTGTGTCATGGCGTTCGCCATAACGCGATATGGTGTAAGACACATCTCCGTCGTTACGATAAAACTTAGTGTTTCTATAAGGCGTGGCTCATGCCATGACATACATTTTTAACAAGGCGTTATTTTTTTTCCAATATTGTTTTTTATTTATTTTTAACTTCTGTATTTTTACATTTTTAACTTTATATTTTACACTTTTATAAATTTATCTAATTACACCACTCACAGTTTCACGAATTCATACACGTCTGTGACTCACGATTAAAAGAAGTTTTAAAATTACCCTTTTAAGTCCTATTTTTAATATTTAATCAAAGACTATTTTATATTAATTATCTATATGATTTTTATTCTTCTAATATGAATGTAAACTTTTTAATTAATATAATTATATGATTGAATAATACATAGAAAACATATATATATATATATATATATATATGTATATAATAATAGGGTCAGGTTCACGTGAGACCAAACTGTTTATGTGAGACCGCGTGAGACCAAATTAAAACATGAAACTTCACACCGAAACACTGTGAAGGTAAAAAACATTCGAACCTTCATAATGTAATCACACTATGAAGGTAAAAAAACCTAAATCAAGTTAAAAAAAATCAAATCTTCACAGATAAAAGACTGTGAAGGTATATCCGAACCTTCACAGTGAAGACGCTGTGAAGGTAAAAAAACGAACATTCACAACGAAAAACACCGTGAACGTAACATTTACGGTGTTTTCCCTATGAAAAGTTCGATTTTTTTTACATTCACAGTTTTTTGGTGTGAAGTTTCATACTTTAAAGCTTGGTCTCACCGGTCTCACGGAAACTGTTTGGTCTCACGCGAACTTAAGTCTATAATAATATATATGATATACAAATTTGTCGTTTTGTGTCACGTCTTGAAAAACGCCGCGTCCTCATCGTGGCTTCTACTGTTTGAGGTTTGACCTTGCCGCTACGTCAATCCACACACAATTTTGAAGTTTGAACCCTGGGCCACGGTAGAGATTCTTGTAAGAAGCTTCTAAAGAAATGTGTCAAGATTCTCTACTATGAATGCTTTAAAAAATAAGTCTTGATGTTGAAATGTGGAAATGTGGAAATTAGTAGATAGTGTGTATTTAGCAATACATTATGGTGCATTTAATCTACAGGTAATGTTGTTTGCACCCTCTTTATACATTATGGTGCATTTAATCTACGGGTAATGTTGTTTGCACCCTTTTTATGTCAAAATTAAGTCAAATTGTGCTTTGAAAATGTAAAATATAAGTTTTGATGTTGATGTGTATAAAGAAAAAGTTTGGAGTTAGGACTTATAACAACCCAACAAAAAAATAAACCAGCGGATCACTTCTTAAAATAAAATCCCAATGATCAAATAATAATCCATGCCATAACGGTCCCAAACTTACAATAGGTAAATCAAGGTTTGTTGTAAACAACCTATACACAACTGAGATAAAGAAGAATAAACTAAGTGTCGGTCTTCTATCCACCCCGCTAGGCCTTCTCTTTGCCCTTAGCTGCTTTGTCTAAATCACGACGGCCTGAAAAAAAAAATTAGTTTTGAAATAGTGAGGGTTAGACCATAGGTCTACTGAGTTCCCTCTAACAGTTAAGCAACAAAATATACTTTCCGGAATTAAAACAACATTTAATAATGACACATAAATAAAACACGCTACGGACCACACGACCGTCAAAGACGATGTGTCTAACTCGCGCTGCCTTAATGTTGGGACACACCCCCAACGAAATGAACGTGCCACACTCCCCGGCACGAGTAGGCAGGCCACACTCCCCGACTTAGGTCACATAACCCACAAATAATGTATGCATACATTTAAACAACAACAATTTATAACACACTTGAACAATTTAATAAAATCATGCCATCATAAATAAATCAAAGTTTAAATAAACTTCACATGCTTTCATCATCAAAAGGTTTAGTTCAGAAAAACTCACCTGATGTCCTTTGCTTTAAACTTTACGTCTACTTTATAATCCGAACCGAACCTATAAAACAAGGTATCATCCGTGAATGCCCGCTACTTTCTATTTTACTAAATTTGACCTTAACAACCTCAACCCAATGCCATCTATCCTTTGACAGAACTTAACCCGCTAAAACTAATTTGGCGCGACGTATAAAATTCCTTAACTAGATACAAAGGATTGGGCCGAATTCTAAAATTTCAGCATTATAATCTTTTTCCTTGGGCCACATTGGACATTGCAGCCACATGGGCCTCGGCCCAATATCTACACAGTCGACGACCGGAGTCGTCGACCGGTATCTGCAACCGTAGCAGTTCTCGACCGGTAGATTGAGATCGGGATTA
Source organism: Arctium lappa (assembly GCA_023525745.1). Lineage (NCBI taxonomy): Eukaryota > Viridiplantae > Streptophyta > Magnoliopsida > Asterales > Asteraceae > Arctium > Arctium lappa. The sequence continues at coordinate 19,078,659 of CM042048.1, read as the reverse complement.
ACTTTCTCACAACCGAGACCTTCCTTCCCTGACCGGGGTCTCCCTTAGGTGCTGCAACCGGTACATGAAGACCGGAGTTCCCTTCATCAGGCGACCGGTATACAAACATGTCGACCGGTAAAAAGGCCGACCGGGATAGCGACCAGAGCGACGACCGATGCCTACACCCACCCCTTCGACCGGGGATTAACATTCTTTTGCGACCGGTGAAAGGATCGACCGGAATCGACAATGAATCTCGACCGGGATTTAAGACGACCGAACTGTCGAACGAAAACCCCAGGTCTCTGATACCTCTACCCAGATTGAAGATTAAACCCCGAAGGTCCCATAGCAGATAAATCATTAAACGAAATAAAAAATTCCAATCCATAAAACAATCCATTCACCAAATAAATTTCTACCCGGTCCCATAGATTCCAGACTCAAAACTCAACTCAGGAATCCCCAAAATCAGTATGAAATTCCAATACAGATTTAGAAAATAGATATTAAGTTCTTACTGTTAAGAGGTTAGGATTTGCATTTTACCTTGAAGATTTGATGATTATTGAGCTCTTTCTGCTTCTCTCTCTCGCTCTAATGCCTTCAAGAGTTCCCTAAGCCAAAATTATCAGCCGCCTTCAACAAAAACCCAAATCCCTAGGGTTTAAATTCCATATTCCCCATTTTACATACTTGGCCCCTCTAAAAGGTTCTTTCAATCATCTCACACCAAACTTTAATATTTAAACTTTTAACCCGGTTATTACAATATTCCCCCCTCAAAAGAATTTCGTCCCCAGAATTCCTTTATTGAAATAAGCTGGGATATTGACTTTTCATAACCGACTCTGACTCCCAAGTCGCTTCTTGTCCTTTGTGGAATTCCAACTGAACCTTTACCAAGGAAATTTCCTTATTCCTTAACTTTTTGACTTTACGATCCAAAATCTCTACCGGTTCCTCTACAAAGCTTATCCTTTCATCTATTTGGATATCTTCTAACGGTATCACGTCACTTTCTGCTAAACACTTTTTCAGGTTGGATACATGAAAAATAGGTTGTATTCCTCGCAAATCCGCCGGCAATTCCAATTTATAAGCTACCTTTCCAACACGCTTCGTTATAGGAAACGGTCCTACGTATCTTGGTCTCAACTTGCCTTTCTTGCTGAAACGAACGACCCCCTTCCAGGGTGAAACCTTTAACATCACCCTATCACCTACTTGAAATTCTATCGGCTTCCTTCGCTTATTTGCGTACATCTTCTGACGGTCTTGGGCTATCTTCAATCTTTCACGGATTTGACCAACCTTATCAGCAGTCATCTGCACAATTTCCGGTCCTTCCAACTGCTTTTCACCCACTTCATTCCAACATAGGGTTGTTCTACACTTTTGCCCATACAATGCTTCAAACGGAGCGGCTCGAATACTGGCGTGATAACTATTGTTGTAAGAGAACTCTATCAGAGGTAGATGAGTCTCCCATGAACCTTTGAAATCGATCAGGCAGGCTCGGAGCATGTCTTCTAACGTCTGAATAGTCCTTTCACTCGGCCCGTCCGTCTGTGGGTGATATGTTGTACTTAACTTGAGTTGTGATCCCAACTCTCTTTGAAGGTTTCTCAAAAACGTCGATGTGAAACGAGCATCCCTATCTGACACGATAGAAGATGGTACTCCATGTCTGGATATTATTTCATCAATATACAGTTTAGCCAACTTCTCTAGCGGGTAAGCCTCATTGATCGGTAGAAAGTGAGCAGATTTTGTGAGTCAATCCACTATCACCCAAATAGCATCATGCCCCTTAGGTGATCGTAGTAATCCCGTCACGAAGTCCATTGTTATATCATCCCACTTCCATACCGGTATTTCCAACGGTTTCAGATCCCCGTACGGTCTTTGATGCTCTGCTTTCACCTTCAAACACGTTAGACATCTCTCTACAAAATGGGCTATATCTTTCTTCAAGCTTGGCCACCAATAGCTCTGTTTCAGGTCTCGATACATCTTATTGGTTCCCGGATGTATCGAGTATCGTGACTTGTGAGCTTCTTCCAATACTCTTTTCCGAAGGTCTCCCCGCATTGGAATCCACACTCTTTTCTCATAACATCTAACACCACGATTGTCCACGGTTAACAAGTCAACGGCTCCCACCATTCTTTCACCTTTCAAGTTTTCACCCGACACTGCTTCCTCTTGATACTTCTTGACTTCTTCTAAAAATCTTGAAATCGCCTCCACTCGAAACGCCGCCACTTTAGATACTGCACGATGTTCTTTCCGACTCAAGGCATCCGCCGCCACATTAGCTTTTCCTGAATGGTACAGAATCTCACAAACATAGTCCCTCAGCAATTCCATCCACCTTCGTTGCCTCATGTTCAACTCCTTCTGATTAAATAGATGTTGTAGACTCTTATGGTCGGTATAAATTTGGCATTTAACCCCGTACAAGTAATGCCTCCAGATCTTCAATGCGAACACCACAACTGCCAGCTCCAGATCGTGCATCGGATAATTCCTTTCGTGCTCTTTCAATTGTCGAGACGTGTAAGCTATTACCTTTCCATCTTGCATCAACACACATCCTAGACCAAACTTTGATGCGTCGCTGAAAATCACAAATCCTTCTGTACCTTTGGGTAATGACAAGATCGGTGCACTACTCAATCTTTTCTTTAATTCGCTGAACGTATCCTCCTGAGTTTCCTTCCATGCAAACTTAACATTTTTCCTCGTTAAAGCAGTTAATGGCGTGGCTATTCTCGAGAAGTCCTGGATAAACCTTCGATAATAGCCCGCCAAACCGAGGAAACTTCTTACTTCAGACGGCGTCTTTGGCGCATACCACTCCTCGATTGCCTTAATCTTTGCTTGATCTACCTTGATCCCGTCTTCCGACACCACATGTCCTAAGAACTGCACTTCTCTTAGCCAAAATTCGCACTTCGAGAACTTGGCGTACAACCTCTCCCGTTTAAGCAACTCCAACACAGCTCTCAGGTGTACCTCATGGTCGCTCATGGACTGTGAATATATCAGTATGTCATCAATGAAGACGATGACACACTTGTCCAAGAAGGGACTTCATACTCTATTCATCAGATCCATAAATGTTGCCGCTGCGTTCGTCAACCCAAATGTCATGACTAGGAACTCGAAATGTCCATACCTCGTGCAAAAAGCAGTCTTGGGTACATCCTCCTCCCTCACCTTCAGCTGATGATAACTTGATCGCGGATCTATCTTCGAGAAGTAACTCGCTCCTTACAACTGATCAAAGAGATCGTCAATCCTGGGAAGCAGATACTTATTCTTTACTGTTACCTTGTTGAGCTCTCGATAGTCTATACACATTCTCATAGACCCGTCCTTTTTCTTGACAAATAACACTGGTGCTCCCCACAGCGACGTACTGGGACGGATAAAACCTTTATCCAACAACTCCTGCAGTTGAGTCATCATCTCCTTCATTTCAGCCGGAGCCAAGAGATAAGGAGACCTCGCTATTGGTGCCACTCCCGGCATCAAATCTATCCGGAACTCCACTTGCCTATCCGGTGGCAGAGTGGTTAAATCTTCCGGAAACACTTCTGGGTACTCACATATTATTGGAACTGATTCTAATCCCTTCTTCTCTTTCTTAGTGTCTACTACATACGCTAGGAACCCCACACACCCTTTCACTAGACACCGCCTCGCCTTGATCATCGAGATCAAGCACGACTTTCTATCCCGACGATCCCTATAAACTATGACGTCCTTCTGATCCGGCAAAGCTATGCGGATTAACTTCTTATTATAAACGATACTGGCATCGTTAGACGCTAACCAATCCATCCCCACTATGACGTCAAATTCCCCCATGCCCATCTGTCAGGATCTAATTCTTAACAAGAATAATGAACTCAGAAACAATATTAAAGAAGTTGCGGAATAACACTTTAATATTCAACAATCAATGTAACAGTGAATCAGAAATCACAACTTGTAAACTTTATTGAATGATTAAAGTTACAAGATTTCAAACAAAACCTCAATCTTGATGAATAGGCTCACCAAGACGAAATCTACTTCTCTAGAACTAGGATTATAAACCTTGAGGTTAATTATTTCTCTAAAACGTATCAATCAAAAATTAATTCTATCAAAGACTTCTATATTATTTATACAAGACATATTACAAGATAATTATAAAAAAAACAATTTATCTTCAGTCCATAATTATCTCCTTTACTTTAGCAAGTCTTCTATACAGATGTCTTCATTCCATACTAAGTCTTCATCTCATAAGCAGCACTAACCTTCTTAAGAAGTATTAACTATCTCCAGCAGCATTAAACTCATCAGCAGTATTAATCATGTTGGCAGTAGTAATCTCTTAGCAGTACTAACTACTAGCAGTACTAACTCTCCAAGCAGTACTAACTATTGAAGTAGCAGTACTAACTTTTCAAGCAGTAGTAATCATGATATACTAGCAGCATTAACCATACTTGAACAAATCTGAAATTCCCAACAATCTCCCCCTAACTTGACTTTTAAGAAGAGAAGTCAAGTTCTTCAGATATGGTCTTCAAGATGCTTTCAAAACTTCAGCTTAGTTGCGCAAATTTGGATCCAGTCCCAGACTTTGATTTATTGTTCTTTTTATCACAGTTCTGGCTATTTCAGATCCTTTTGCACACACTAGTTTGGCTTTCAGCATTCCATTCAGCTTCTCCTTACTGTGATCATACACTTTGTCCACTAGAAAATACTCATGATAGCAGTTATCTACTGTGATCATGTAGACACCACAGTTTTCAAAGAGCATCCACTGATCAATCCTTTTGAACCCATACTCATGATGCAAATCCTTTATTCTGTACACCACCTTTTCTGGTTCAAACATCATACACAAGTATTCCATTGCAACCTTGAGTAGACTTTCTTTAGTTACTTTCATCACAGGCTCATATAGCTTTATTCCCACCTTATGCATTTCTTCTAAGTCAGCCCTGGAACAACTTCTGATCACTTTGCCCCAAGTTGTGTAGACTTCAAACACATCACCAACTCTTTTGAGTCTGAAGTAATCCTTTCTGTTGTCCCTCAGAATATCCCAAAAGATGATTTCTGGTGCCTTCACAGAAATGGGAACAGCATGTACTGGTTCTATTAAAGTCATGTAAAGACCAACCTGCTCATCAGATTGATTTGGTTGTTGTGCACTTTGACTGGTTTGCTCTGTATGACCTGCAACAGATGGTTCGGCCTCTTTTTCTGCTTCTTCAATTCTTGGCTTTTTGGACTGTTTCTTGGAAGCTATAGTCTTTACTCTCTTTGCGGATTTGACTTCCACATCAACTTGCTCTTCCTTCTTTTCAACCTTGTCTTTGAAGGAGTGGTTTCCTCAGGGAAGGGTTGTTGGATGTTTAGATCATGCCTCTCTTTCATCCTTCTTTCAGTTTCTTCCCTTTGAGAGGAGTCCCTTTGAAGCTTTGCCATTTCCTTCTTATATAGCTCCTCAACTTTGCTGTATGCCATGTTAGTAAACATCTCTCCTTTTACACCAATTGATCCTTCCAGAAAGTTGATCATTTTTCTCCTTTCTTGATTGACCAAAAAGGTCTTGGAAGGTTGTCTTTTCTGCTTCTTGACTGGCATTCTTTGCTTGGATGCTTTCACTGATCTCTTCTTGGCCTCAGCTGCAGTTTTCATGCTCCTTTGATACTCTTCATTCAGCTTAGTAGACAGATCTAGAACAATCTGCCTATCTTTGGCATGTTGAGTCTCTTCTTCTTGTTGTAGCTCAGCCTGCAGCTTCTTAGCCAATTCCTCATCTTGTTCAATCTGTTTCAGTTTCTTTGGTGGTTTTGCAGATTCATCCACCTTTTCCTTTCCTTTCCTCTTTAATTCTGCCTCACTGATTTCTGTTGTTTTCTGCTCAATAGCTCCTTCTTTAATGACCACTCCCTTGGCCTTTTGAGAAGCCTTAGGAGTGTCATTCTTGGCTTTGACCAATGTTTCTGCAATCTCTAATTCTTCAACAGATGCTGCTACCTTTTCAGTTACTGCTGCTACCTTTTCAGTTACTGCTGCCTTACTACTTTCTGCTGCTAGATTAACAGTTTCTGCTTCTTTGGTTACTGTTTCCCTGTTCTGCTCCCCCTCACATTGTGCTTCCATACCACTAGGACTGAGTTTCTCCTTTTCATCCTGTTTCTCCCCCTTTTTGAAAGCATCTCCCCTCTTCTTCAAGACAAATTGTTTCCTTTTTCTTTTCTGTACCAACTTCTTCACTAGCTTCTTCAATTTGGTAATCTGCACTTGTTGAGACAGAATCACCATTTTCATCTCCTCTATGTCTGCTCCCTGTTTGATAACATCCAGATTAATGTTTCCCATTGTATCCATCAATTCCTGACAGTCATATCTGTCCTCACCTCCTTTGGGTGTGTTTACCATCCTTGGAGGATCATTGGATCTTTTAGTAGTAGAGGTCTTCTGCCTTGCAGAAGCACCTGCTACCCCCTTGGGTTCTTGGCACCTGGGACCTTTGGATGATTGCTCACCCAAAGTTGCCATGGGGAAGGTCTTATTGATGTTACCACTGGCCTCCTCTGTGCTAGCAGGAGTAGTGGCAGCCTTTGCACCCATATGCTCATGCATCTCCTCAGTGAGCACCTCCTTGGGGTTGGGAGACACCCCTGTGGTTTCCCTATAGATATTCTCTAATGGAGAAATCTCCATTAGAGGGCTTGAAGGTTTTGAGGGTGAAGGTACAAGAAGGGAAGGAGCCTTCTTAACCTTTTTCCTTATGTAAGTATTGGTGATTGGTGAAGTTGGTTTTTGAAGAAGGGACTGAGGGATTGATATACTGATTGAAGGTTGGGATTGGCTCTCAGTGGGATGGTCTAGTGAGGGCCTTGACCCTGATGCCATACCTTCTTGATTGTGGGACACCACCATCATTGTAGAGAACAATGGGGTGTCAACTCCTTCCGAGTCCTTGGCAGATCTCTTCATATTTGAAAAGACCTTGCCTTTGGGGATTTTAGGTACATATACCTCATCAAACTGAGGTATATCCGTCAATTCAGAAGTAAATACTACCTGGACAAATCTTGGATACATATAGAAACTCTTTTTATTGTCCAAGTTTGACACAAGGTCATTGAAAATCATTTTGGAGAAATTATACTTTCTGGCAGTAGCCAAGCAGACCAAAGCATAAGCAATGGTACTACTGAACTCACTTCATCCAGTAGTTTTTCTAGAAATACAATGCATAAGGGTATGGCAAAGAAACGCCATTGGGGAGAAAATTTAGCTTTGGAGAACTTGAAAACACCCAATGGGCCTCCATACCCCATTCTAGTGAGAGTGGAAAACAGATCATCATTAGAGATAGATGTGATACCTGAGGCATCGTCTAGTCGTAGACTGATGCGAATTACCTCTTCAGAAACTGTCAAGGGTTTGTCACACACCCTTGTCTTGATAACCTGCACACCATTTTCAGTAACAGTGGTGGCATTGGCCCAAAAATGCTTATGGTGCTCGATGTAGATGGATGGTGACACTGTAAGAGCATACGCGATATGGCTGGACTTGAGAAAATCGACTATTTGATGAAATCCATCAGCCTACTTAGGCTTTTGAAGCATTGCGATCTCGTTGTGTTCATCAATAAACGCCATGGATGCCATCGATCTTGAGGATTCTTGACTGAAACACACTCGTTGCTTGAGAGAAAAGAGTTAGAGAGAGGATGAACAGTATTCAAAGAGTCGTTATGAGCTTTTAGGCGGGCAACGAGGGTATTTATATGATTCGGGAAAGAAGCAGTATTAACTGAGAGCAGTATTAACCACTAGCAGTATTAACTAACTAGCAGTATTAATTGAGAGCAGTATTAACCACTAGCAGTATTAACTAACTAGAAGTATTAACTGAGAGCAGTATTAACTAACTAGCAGTATTAACTGAGACCTGAAGTAGTAACTTTGCACTGGCAGCATTAAAACTGCACTGGCAGCATTAACTATACTTACACTCTTGAAGCTTGTGTTAGTCTGAGCAAGGCACTACACTTCCTGAGAAAGATGATTAGTAGCACCAAGAAATAAACAAATAACAGGTATACATACACTTTTTAAGCATGAGCTCATTCAGAATTGATCATTCCCACACTTGTGACCAAGAAAGTGAATCTACCCACATCAAAAGCTTTAGTAAATAGATCAGCAAACTGGTTGTCAGTATGAACTTTAGCAATTTGAATAAGCTTCTTTTCATTGCAGTCTCTAATAAAGTGATATCTGATTTCAATGTGCTTTGTTTTGGAGTGCTTGACTGGATTATTAACAATGCTAATAGCACTGCTATTGTCAATGAAGATTGGAGTGTGAAGAAAGGTTACCCCATAGTCCAACATTTGATTCTGAATCCATAGAACCTGAGAGCAGCAAGTTGCAGTAGCAATATACTCAGCTTCTGTTGTGGATAAGGACACTGTGGTTTGCTTCTTACACTGCCAAGATACTAGTCTTGCACCCAAAAGCTGACATCCACCTGAAGTAGACTTTCTATCCATATTAGCTCCTCCCAAGTCACTGTCTGAATATGCAATCAAGTCAAAGTTTGATTCATAGGGATACCAAAGACCTAATCTAGGTTGCCCTCTTAAGTATCTGAAAATCCTTTTAACTGCTTGAAGATGTGACTGCTTTGGCTTGACTTGGAATCTGGCACAAACACACACTGGAAACATGATATCTGGTCTTGAGGCTGTGAGATACATGAGAGATCCAATCATTGATCTATAAAGATGGACATCAACATCCTCCCCCTCAAGATCAGCAGTGATCTGTTTGTGTGTTTCCATTGGTGTGCTTGCTGGCTTTGAGTCTGATAAACCATACTTATCCAGGATATCTTTCACATACTTTGATTGACTTATGAAAATCCCATCTTTTTGCTGTTTCACTTAAAGCCCAAGAAAGAAAGTGAGTTCACCCATTGAACTCATTTTGAAGCACTTGTGCATCAACCTTTCAAAGTCTCTACACATCTGATCTTTTGTGGATCCAAAAATGATGTCATCCACATAGATCTGAACAAGTAGGATGTCCTTCTTACTTCTTTTAATGAAGAGGGTCTTGTCAATGATTCCCCTTTCAAACCCATTTTCTAAGAGATAGGTAGACAGAGTATCATACTATGCTCTTGGGGCTTGATGTAGACCATAGAGTGCTTTCTTAAGTTTGTATACTCTGTCAGGATATGATGGATTTTCAAATCCAGGTGGCTGACAAACATATACTTCTTCATCAATTGTTCCATAGAGAAAGGCACTTTTCACATCCATCTGATATACCTTGAACTTCATATATGAGGCATAGGCTAGAAATAGCCTAATTGCCTCTACCCTTGCAACTGGAGCAAAGACTTCCTCATAGTCTATGCTTTCTTCCTGAGTGTACCCTTGTGCCACTAGCCTTGCTTTGTTCCTGATGACTATTCCTCTCTCATCCTTTTTATTTCTGAAAATCCACTTGGTTCCAATTGCTCTATGACCTTTTGGAAGGTCCACCAAGTCCCAAACATCTGGCAACTTGAACTGTAGCAACTCTTATGGCATGGCTTCTATCCAACTTGAATCTTTCATTGCATCAAAGGCCTTCTTAGGCTCAATCTGAGATAGGAAGCAAGAGAGTACTGTATGTTGCTGATCCTGTAACTCTTGAAGTCTGCTTTGATTCCTTGTCATCATAGGAGAAGAAATGTCTCCTATTACTAGCTCAGGAGGGTGATTCTTTTGAGTTCTTGTCTGATGACTAGGTTCTTCATTGATTCCCACATCTAGATTAGAATCATTTAAGTCAGCTGAGGGAATCTCATCAGCTACTTCTGGCTCTTCATGCTCTGGATTCTCCTCATCTCTTCTTTCTTCTTCACTCTGAATTGGTTCAGTAACAGTCTCCTTTTCACATATTTCAACAGGGTCTATTGAAGGTATGGGAAAGATCACAGACTGAGGAGTAATGACTTGTACTTGTTCATCCCCTGATCCTCCACTTCCTGAACCTGCATGATCATCACTACTGAAACCAAAAGAGTTAGTTAGTGAATCAATGTCAAACAACCACTGAGGACCAGAACCAATAGGATTTGGTGAGTTCTCATTGCATTTGACATTGTCACTTTCCTCAATTATTCTAGAAGAAGAATTAAATACTCTGTAGGCCTTACTCTGAGATGAGTAACCAACAAGAAAACCATCATCTGCCTTGCTATCAAACTTTCCTAAGTGAGTTTTGGTATTGAGAATGGTACAAGGACACCCAAAAGGTTTGAAAAATCCAATAAATGGTTTCCTTTGATTTAAAAGCTCATATAGTGTCTTGTTCTTAGGCTTGACTACTAAAACTCTGTTTTGGACATAGAAATCAGTATTAACTGCTTCAGCCCAGAAAGTAATTGGAAGTTTTGAATCAGCTAACAGAGATCTAGCAGCCTCAATCAGTGTCCTATTCCTTCTCTCAGCAACACCATTTTATTGTGGAGTTCTAGGAGCACTGTATTGCCTCTCAATTCCTTTTTCCTCACAAAAGGTGTTTAGGTCAAGATTTTTAAATTCAGTACCATTATCTGACCTAATGACTTTTACCTTTTGATTTGTTTGGTTTTCAATTCTTAGAATAAAGGATTTGATCAGTCTACTTGTCTCATCCTTAGTCCTTAGAAAATACACCCAGGTAAATCTAGAGTAATCATCAACAATAACTAAGCAGTATGATTTCTTACTTATACTCATGACATTTGTAGGCCCAAATAGATCCATATGTAACAACTGAAGAGAAGAAGAATTTGTGTTCAACTCTTTGGACTTATGAGAAGTTTTGTGTTGTTTGCCTTTGAGACAAGCCACACAATGATCATCACATGAAAAGACTTTTGAAGGCAGACCTCTTACAAGGTTGTTTTTACCAAGTTTATTCATTGTTTTAAAGTTCATGTGACACATCCTTCTGTGCCAAAGTGATGATTCATCCAAAGATTCTTTTGAAACAAGACGGTTTAGGGATGAATCAGTTGAAACATTTTCCATATCCAAACAATAGACATTATCCTTTCTGGGAGTTCTTAGTAGTATCATCTTTTCATCAACTACCTTGAATCCAGGAGCAAGGATAATGCATTCTGAATCAGTGAATAATATATTATGCTTTTTGTCACAGACCTGTGATACACTTAACAGGTTGTACCTTAACTGCTCAACATAGAAAACATCTTCAAAGGTCATTTTACCTTTTGTTACATCTCCCTTACCACTGATCTTACCTCCATCTGGAGTATTACCAAAGGCAACATGCCCTCCATCAATTTTCTTGAAATTCTTGAGGCAAGCCATGTTCCCTGTCATGTACCTAGAGCAACCACTATCAACATGCCAGATGCTCTTTCCCTTGAGCTACCGGTTGCCCTGCACATAAGATAAATCAACTAGTATTGATTGGGAACCCAAGCCAAAGTGGTCTTAGGTATCCCTTTCTCATCAAAGTATTTACATTCCTTTTTGATGAGATTTTTAAAATCAGAGCACTCTTTACTGGAGTACTTTGTCAAGATGATTGGTCTAGCAGCACAAACACTAGAAGCAGTACTAGTTTTAGAAGTACTAACAGAGTTAGCAGCACTAACAGGTTTAGCAATACTAACCTTGTTAGAAGTACTAACAGAGTTAGTAGTATTAACATTCGAAGAAGTACTAACAATGTTAGTTTTAGAAGTACTAATATTCTTATCAGCACTAACATTGGTAGCAGCAGTATTGGTTCTAGTAGTACTATTATTGTCAGCAGCACTATTTGTGGTAGCAGTACTAACAGTTTTAGTGCTTTTGGGAATCCACATCTTGACACTTTCTTTCACAGTCTTTTTCTTCATGTGGCTTTTAGATTTAACAGGTTTCTTAGCCACATGGTTCCTTTCATGCTTCCTATATTCAAAGGGTTTTTGCATAGATCTTTGAAAATTCATCCTTTGGTTAATAGGATTAAAGTAACAGTGCTTGGCAAGATGGTTCAATTTGCCACATATGAAACAAGGTTTTGGTCTGATGATTCTACTCAGAATAACTCCTTGTTTCTGAGCCCACTGATTATTCCAATATCTTTGATTTCCCCTCTTTTTATCATGTTTTAGGGGCTCATCCTTATTACATGCACACTGTTTGCAAGGAACAGGATTCACAACTGTAGTCTGTTTGTAATGGACGTTTTTAGACTTTCCCTCAGTCTTCTCTATGTCCTTAGATTTGACCCAATTCCTTCCACAATCCTCATTGGTAATAACGTTATTTTCTAATGGAATCTCATCACTCACAGAATTATTCTTACTCTTACCAGCTTCTTTTTCAGTCTTGTCCTCAACAACTACTTCATCTAAAGGATCTATCTTTGTGGATCCCTCATGTAAGTCCATCCTATCCTTGGTCTCTAGCAGGTCTGATTTAGGAGGGATGTAGTTGTTATTGTATGGTGGTGGTGTGGTATTATATCCAATTCCTGGTCTAAGCTTATCATGGATTTGAACCTTTAGAATTGAATCCATGGCTTTAGAAGCATAGGAAAACTTTTCCACATCTAGCTTAACCTTGGCTAGCTCTCCTTTCAACTTTTCATTCTCCTCACTAGACTTTGTCAATTGGATTTCTAGCTTATTTTTCTCCCACTTCTAGTAATTGGTATCATATGTGTGTTGAAGTTCATTGGCTTGGAAACCTTTAATCTGTTCCTCAAACCTCTCAACAATTCTCACATAGTCTTTTCTATCCTTTTCCAACCTCTTAAGGTCATCACACATACTCTGGTTGTGATCTCTGTACCTTTTAACAGTGTCTATGCAAGTTTGAGAACAAAGATTAGAAAGTACCTCAGTTGGGAGATCTGATACTTCTGCCATGAGAGCTTGATTTTGAATGGCCTCTTCAGCTTGATCACTCCAGTCAAACCCCGTTCCTTGTTGAGAAACAAGAGCTTGAGCAGAGTTTCTGTTCTAGTTGAAGCTTCCAGACTGTGATTATTGGTGGTTGTTGTGAGACACTCCACTTCTGCATTCCCTGGCAAAGTGTCCCTTCATATGACACTTGTAACATTCCACCTTTGACTTATCAAAGCCTGCTCCATCTTCTCTTCTTTGGGAGAAGTTGTTCCTCCCAGTCCTCTTGATGAATTTCTTCACCCTCATAGAAAGCATGGCCATCTGCCATTTAATATCCATCTCTTAAAGATCATCAGGATGAAGCTGCTCCAAGTCATCATTTATTAAAGAAGAGTTACCATGGCTGGAAAGAAAGGCTTCAAACACAGATTCATTGCCTTTTTCTTGATTTACTCCATTAGCAGCATTAACTGATTCAGGGTTAGCAGTAGAATCAATTGATGCTGATAGGAGTGCAGCATTATGAACATATCCAGTAGGCTTCTTCTTTGCCTCCACTTCAGATTCAAACACTCTAAGATCATTGTACAGATCATCCAGTTCCTTTTCTTCCAACATGTCATTCTGTCTGAATGAGACATTGTACATGGTCCATTCATCTCCAAGAGATCTGAGAAACTTTCGATTGACATCATCTTGTTCCATCTGAACTCCAACTGTAGCCAACTCACCAATCAACTTATTGAATATGTCAAAAGTTAGAGTCATAGACTCATTCTTTGCAGATGTAAATTTCTCATATTGCTGCTTGAGTATATCCCTTTTATTCCTCTTAGTGCTCTTGGTGCCAGCAAATCTCTTCTCTAAGGCATTCCATAGAATCTGAGCATCAGTGCAGTGTTGAAACTGATGTTGATACTCATTAGGAATGGCCAAAAGCAGGGTGCTTAAGGCTTTCATCTCCAACTATCTGACTTTCTTCTCACCATCAGTTTTTGGAGGTGGTCTTCTGCCATCTTGTCCAATTTTACCTTCAGCAGAGGGACCATACTCAACAATGTCCCACATAGAACAGTCTGTAAGGAGGATGTATTGCTTGATCCGAATTTTCCACATGTCAAACTCATTAGGTTTGAGCATGGGAACCTTTGAGACAAAAGTACTGTTTGATTCACCAATGTTGTCCATAATGAATGAAGGTTTCTGAGAAAACTATGCTCTGATACCACTTGTCAGGATCTAATTCTTAACAAGAATAATGAACTCAGAAACAATATTAAAGAAGTTGCGGAATAACACTTTAATATTCAACAATCAATGTAGCGGTGAATCAGAAATCACAACTTGTAAACTTTATTGAATGATTAAAGTTACAAGATTTCAAACAAAACCTCAATCTTGATGAATAGGCTCACCAAGACGAAATCTACTTCTCTAGAACTAGGATTATAAACCTTGAGGTTAATTATTTCTCTAAAACGTATCAATCAAAAATTAATTCTATCAAAGACTTCTATACTATTTATACAAGACATATTACAAGATAATTATAAAAAAATAATTTATCTTCAGTCCATAATTATCTCCTTTACTTTAGCAAGTCTTTTATACAGATGTCTTCATTCCATACTAAGTCTTCATCTCATAAGCAGCACTAACCTTCTTAAGAAGTATTAACTATCTCCAGCAGCATTAAACTCATCAGCGGTATTAATCATGTTGGCAGTAGTAATCTCTTAGCAGTACTAACTACTAGCAGTACTAACTATTGAAGTAGCAGTACTAACTTTTCAAGCAGTATTAAAACTACTAGCAGTAGTAATCATGATATACTAGCAGCATTAACCATACTTGAACAAATCTGAAATTCACAACACCATCGGATACAACCACAATGGGAAGGTATGACCATCAATGACTATGCTACACCCGTCATATACTTCTCCCACTAAGACTCGACTATCATCGGCTACTTCTACTTCAAACCCTTGACTAAGCTTCTTAGGTTTCACAAGTAACTTGTGCACGAAATTGGGTGACACAAATGAACGATTTGCACCCGAGTCAAACAATAGTTTAGCAAAAATCGAGTCTATGGGAAAAGTACCTGTTACCACATCAGGCGTCTCCACTGCCTCTTCTGCTGTCATATTAAAAGCCCTAGCTCTCGCCCGAGCTGGCTCCCCCTTCTTCTCGTTCCCCTTATCTCCAAACATTCCAGCAGTTCCCTTCTTTAGCTGAGGGCAATCAGTCCTGATATGATCAGGAGACCCACACTGGTAACACGACCTTGACCCGCGGCAGTCACGAGCCATATGCCCCGTTTTCCCACATTTGTAGCACTCTTCTCGTTCCAACAAACACTCCCCCTTGTGAACCCAATTACACTTGTTGCATGGTTTATTCTCAAACTTTGAATTACTCTGATGGTCAGGTTTTGCCGATTTGAACGTCTTGGAATCACGGTTAGGCCCTTCCCATTTCCGTTTGTCTCCGTTTCTCTCGGTGGCCTGACGATTCCTTTCCTTCTCCCGTAACCCAGCTGCATTTACCGCTGCCTTAAACGTTGTTGGATCCTTGTTCAAGACAAACTCCCGAATATTACCTCTTAACCCATAGATGTACCGTTCCACTCGCCTTCCCTTGTTAGGCACATAAATCTCAGCAAATCTGGATTTCTCGATGAACTTGGTTGTATATTCTCGAACTGTCATATCTCTCTGCGCCAGACTTAAAAATTCCTCTTCTAACTTCTTAATTTCCGCCAGAGGGCAAAATTGTGCCTTGAATCTCTTTACGAACTCATCCCAAGACATTTCTCTAGCTGCTGCCGAACCCTGACCACTCGACTCCACGTCCCACCACATAACCGCCTCGTCCTTCAGCATAGCCAAGGCGTATACAACTCTGTCCCTTTCCAAGCACTTGCTGGTGTCGAAAGCTAACTCCATTCCTTTTACCCATTTCATTGCTAGGACCGGGTCGCACTCTCCCTTGTAAGTAGGAGGTTTGCAAGCAGCAAACTCCTTGAAGCTACATCCTTTTTCACCCATTGATGCGGTCATCACCGCCTGAGTTGTCTGCGAGTGACTCCCTACCATAGTCATCGGTGAATCCGCTATTTCAGTTGCCTCTTTGTCCCCACTCTTCTCTTTACTTGCCGACACCCCATTAGATCGTTGTGTCAACAATGCGTTCAAAGTTTCTTGCAGTTTCCCCATCTCTGCCGCAAAGTTTTCTTGCGTGACAAACCCCTGCGTCCGACCCTCACCACGATTTCTTGCCTGCCTTCGACCCCTCACCGAAGCTGAACTTTCTTGATAAGAGGTTTCCAATTCAGTTCTCACATCAACACTTATTGCTCGTCGTGCAACACCAGACGTCTTCCCACCTCAAGCTCTCTTAGTTGGCTCAATAACTTGTGTGGTCGCTTTCTTCGTTGTCTTCCCTTTAGGTCGTCCGCGACCCTTTCCCCGAGTAACAGTTGTTTGAGGAGGAGCAACTGGTCCATCCTCAACCACTTCATTAACAGGTGCCACCTCTACTGTTGGCACGAATCTGCTCCTAGTTACTCTTTCCGACATAGCTACAATTAAAACCAATACAAACTTCATTACGGTAACCCCCAAAGCAATAAAGCAAGTTAAGCATGCACATGTACCTGTAAATTTACAATTACACTGGCCAGATGTAATTCTAAATTTACCTTACATTTTAGTCATCACTACTCTACACTCGACTTCCTACGGTCATCCTATAATCTCAGTTGTGATTTAATCTCTAAGTTTAAGTCTAAGCCTAACAGGTCGCCTGGATCCCTTAAACTATGGCTCTGATACCAACTATAACAACCCAACAAAAAAATAAACCAGCGGATCACTTCTTAAAATAAAATCCCAATGATCAAATAATAATCCATGCCATAACGGTCCCAAACTTACAATAGGTAAATCAAGGTTTGTTGTAAACAACCTATACACAACTGAGATAAAGAAGAATAAACTAATTGTCGGTCTTCTATCCACCCCGCTAGGCCTTCTCTTTGCCCTTAGCTGCTTTGTCTAAATCACGACGGCCTGAAAAGATTTTTAGTTTTGAAATAGCGAGGGTTAGACCATAGGTCTAGTGAGTTCCCTCTAACAGTTAAGCAACAAAATATACTTTCCATACTTAAAACAACATTTAATAATGGCACATAAATAAAACACGCTACGGACCACACGACCGTCAAAGACAATGTGTCTAACTCGCGTTGCCTTAATGTTGGGACACACTCCCAACGACATGAACGGGTCACACTCCCCGTCACGAGTAGGCGGGCCACACTCCCCGACTTAGGTCACATAACCCACAAATAATGTATGCATACATTTAAACAACAACAATTTATAACACACTTGAACAATTTAATAAAATCATGCCATCATAAATAAATCAAAGTTTAAAATAAACTTCACATGCTTTCATCATCAAAAGGTTTAATTCAGAAAAACTCACCTGGTGTCCTTTGCTTTAAACTTTACGTCTACTTTATAATCCGAATCGAACCTATAAAACAAGGTATCATCCGTGAATGCCCGCTACTTTCTATTTAACTAAATTTGACCTTAACACCCTCAACCCAATGCCATCTATCCTTTGACAGAACTTAACCCGCTAAAACTAATTTGGCGCGACGTATAAAATTCCTTAACTAGATACAAAGGATTGGGCTGAATTCTAAAATTTCAGCATTATAATCTTTTTCCTTGGGCCACATTGGACATTGCAGCCACATGGGCCTCGGCACAATATCTACACAGTCGCCGACCGGTATCTGCAACCGTAGCAGTTCTCGACCAGTAGATTGAGACCGGGATTAACTTTCTCACAACCGAGACCTTCCTTCCCCGACCGGGGTCTCCCTTAGGTGCTGCAACCGGTACATGAAGACCGGAGTTCCCTTGATCAGGCGACCGGTATACAAACACGTCGACCGGTAAAAAGGCCGATCGGGATAGCGACCGGAGCGACGACCGATGCCTACACCCACCCCTTCGACCGGGGATTAACATTCTTTTGCGACCGGTGAAAGGATCGATCAGAATCGACAATGAATCTCGACCGGGATTTAAGACGACCGAACTGTCGAACGAAAACCCCAGGTCTCTGATACCTCTACCCAGATTGAAGATTAAACCCCGAAGGTCCCATAGCAGATAAATCATTAAACGAAATAAAAAATTCCAATCCATAAAACAATCCATTCACCAAATAAATTTCTACCCGGTCCCATAGATTCCAGACTCAAAACTCAACTCAGGAATCCCCAAAATCAGTATTAAATTCCAATACAGATTTAGAAAATAGATATTAAGCTCTTACTGTTAAAGAGGTTAGGATTAGCATTTTACCTTGAAGATTTGATGATTATTGAGCTCTTTCTGCTTCTCTCTCTCGCTCTAATGCCTTCAAGAGTTCCCTAAGCCAAAATTATCAGTTGCCTTCAAGAAAAACCCAAATCCCTAGGGTTTAAATTCTATATTCCCCATTTTACATACTTGGCCCCTCTAAAAGGTCCTTTCAATCATCTCACCCCAAACTTTAATATTTAAACTTTTAACCCGGTTATTACAGGACTCTAGGTTTGAGTTTCGGTAAAAATGAAAGTTATAGTGAAAAGGATGATAAGGGATCTCCACCCTTGGATCAATCCTAATTGAATATTAACACTAATAAGATGACTAGATCAATTTTCTTCTAAAATGCAATTCATGGATTGTTTTGAGATTAAAAATGATCAAAAGTCCAAATCCCTTCTTAGGGGTTGTTTGTTTACCTTTTAATAGTTCCATTAAGAGGAAACATCTCAATCGCTAAAAGGTGAATCTTGTTTGGCAAAAAAAAAAAATTTGCCTCTTAATGGTTCTAAAACCCTTGAATGATTTTGTATCTTAGATCTCGTTTAACCATTCATTGCCCTAATTTCATCATAAACAATTACAAAACAACCATATTTTATTTTGTACTATATAATAAGGGCCTATTAATCAATTTAACAATTTAATCATATGATTTTTGAATTTAACAATATATATTTAGCCCACCCCTACATCTACCCATAAAATATGTTTATGCCTTTCTGACAACTGTCTCCCACAAAATCACAATTAGAAAGAGTGGCCAATAGTCTCCAACCAAATTCTGCCTGTCTATTCAGCATGTGAGTTGGCACTGAACTTCCCCCTCCCCACAATTTTTTATTGCTTTTCTTGATTACTTTTTTCTAAATAAAACAGTAAAATTTACTATAATATATTTAATATTCTAAAAAACTATTAAATAGTGAATTTATTAAATAATAATAATACTTTCAACTTACTTTTTGAAAACAATAAAAATATTCTTTTTTGTACAACAAAATTAGAGAGTTCTTTAGATTTAAAGATCTCTCATAATTTATATTTTAGAAACTTTTAGATAATGTGTTGGAATCAGGGATGGATTCATAAATTTTTTTATATGGTGACACCATATAATACAGACAAAAATAATTATAAAAAATACGGTTTTTATCGACGTGTCTTCATCTTTTTACCGACATTTAATATTGTTCGATGTGTTTTTAGCCTAATTCCATAATTTCGAGAGATTTTTTTTCGGTTTTTTGGTTGATTTCGATAGTTTCTTTTGGTTTTTTAGTTGATTATGAGGTACGGTTGTATCTTCTTGAAGTTTCCATAATAATACGGTAGCACCTTCCAAAACGATACGGTTGCACCTTTCACGAACCTAAATTTTTTTACCTTTCGTCGGAGAAATAATACGGTGGCATGTGCCACCGTATTTAACATACCAGGTCTGTCCGTGGTTGGAACTAATAAAAAGACAAAAACTTAAAAATCTCTATCTTTATTTTGAAATTTTTGTTGAAACCATTCTAAATGAGTTTATTTTGAATCAAATCGTCTATTGAATTATAAAAGACTAAAAGTGAGAATATTAATGTTGATGCATAAAAGTATAAATTTGGTAGAAATTTTATTTATAAAAGGGTCATTTAAAAAAAACCTTTTAGTCCCTCTAATTACAAAATTACAAGATAGTCATCATGTTTTGCAAAAACATTCATATTTGGTCTCTTCCTCTAAAGAGGGTTAAATTTGAGGCATTTTCATTATTTTATCGAGTTTTTGCCGTTTACTCAATCAGAAACCACATACCAAAATCATAAAATCGGTTTTAATTGGATAAAAGACAAAAAAAATTGATAAAAAATAGAAATTGTCGCTTAACAGAATTTTTTGACAGCCATTAAAGAAAAGGATCAATCCAAACGTTTTTACAACCCACGATAACCATATTGTAATTTCAAAATTGTAGGAACAAAAGGTATTATTTTTAACACCCACATAGACCATATTTGTATTAAGTAATTATTTACAATTTGACAAGCAAATGCCAAATGGGGTTTTGAACGAGTAAAATCGAATATAATAATAAATAATTATAATTTATATACTACAATATATCTTTTATTATTTTATTATTTTTCTAACAGTTTGTAAAATGACAGAATAATTTATTTACATTTAAAAAACTGAATAAAAATTATAGTATTTTTTGTTTTTAGTGATAATTTTTTTTAAATTAACTTATTAAATAAAATTAAAAACTTCTGTTGTGTTCTCACTTTTTAATTTTATAAACAAAAAACTTTTTTGGGATTTATTAAAAAGTTTCAAGTGGTGCGTGGATTTACTGAAAAAGTTTAATTGGCTGAGCTGGTTTTGGTGGGGGAGATTTGGTTTGTGTCAACTCCACATGGGTCTTTACTCTTTAGCAATTTCAAAATAATAAAAATACATAAAATATAAGAAAAAAATAAAAATTACTTAAAATCGTACATGATCTTTTTAAATATATTTAATTTGTTTTTTAATTTAATCCGTGAGGTCAAAAGGGTAATTTTACTTGTACACTCGTGTTTTAAGTGAATAAATATGAACTTGAAATCCAACCAGAAACCTAAATAGATAGTTGCTTTCAGTAACCGTTTTATGTCTTTGTTGATGTTTGTATATATGCCTGTGCAAAAGATATTTCTTAATTTATAGATAGTTGCTTTCAGTAACCAATGAAATTTAATTGATTGTATTATATTGACGTGATATTTCTTAATTTATACGTGTTTACTTTTGAGTCAAAAAAGAAACAACAAGTGACTCTTACCTAAAGGACCTGTAATTTGCTTTTTTTTTTTTTAGCTTTTCATCAACACAAAACAAAAGGTTGTGGGACAATACATTTTGGTGCTAAAGGGGACATAAATTTGGTCAGATTTCATATATAATTCATTAAAATTGTTCTTTTTGATAAAAATTAAAATAATAAATATTACGTTTTTATTGTAAAGACGTTTGATCGAGAAGATCTCATTAGGATGACAAGAAAGGTTCTCCCACACTCGCTCAACGTTGCAAAATTGTTGATTCAACTTAATTCAGTTTTTTAATTGAGACAAAACACAAGTTATTACACTAGATTTCAATAAAAAAAAACACAATGGTGCATTGGGCTAATATGAAGAAGTGAGAGTTTGTTTGTTAGCATCATAATTAGACTCACAACTTATTCGGTCAACTATACACGATTGTTTGGTAGTGGTTTAATTATATATAAAGTGACTTATTTAGTAAACTTCTAGGGGTAGCTTTATGGAGAAAACCAAGTTTTCTCCAAATCCACCCCTCTCAATTAAAAAACACACTTCTATATATGAAAAAAAAACTCCCAACAAAAAATTTCTCAATTTATACAGACAAATTAATATACACAAACAACTTTATCCATACATGGTTTAATAAAAAAAACCAATCAAACGACTCCGTATAAAGAACTTGTTCCAAGGATATAAGGTTGTGTTTGGTACATGGGACAGAACGGGACAAAAATCACTGTCCCACGTTTGGCACGACATAGGACAGGGACAAAAAAAAGTTTTTTTTGTACCACCAAAATAGATGGAACAACATGGGACAAAGATGAGGCAAAAACTAAAAAGTTATTGATCTACCCTCATTTGATATATAACCCTAGTGTGGTATTTGTTTTAATGGTCACCACCATCCATAGTCGCCGCCACCACCATCGGCGGCCACCGGTAACCACCACCAACACCGTGGGCCACCTCCCACATCTTCCTCCACTACGACAACCTTCTCCACCACCTCCACACCCACCGTCCAATGCCACCTGAACTATCATCGTCGACCACCTCCATTGGTCACCACCACCCATCGCCGCCACCACCATTGGCGACCACCGGTAGCTATCGCTAACCACCGTCAGCCACCTCCACCCCTTTTCTCCATTACAAGAACCTCCTCCACCACCTCCACAACTACCGCCTATCGTCACTACCACTATCATCATCGACCACCTCCACTTTTACCGATCACCACCACCTATCATTGCCGCCTCCACTAATGACCACCACCAACCACCATCGCCCACCTCCACCTCCACAACCACCATCCATTGCCACCACTACCATCCTCGACCACCTCCACCAATCACCACCGCCCATTGCCGCCCACCACCACCTATACTTTCGCCACATTAGCCGCAACTACCTCCTCCTCCACCACCTTCCACCTATTTCACGTCCTACACAACCACCGTTATTCACAGGCCACCATCGCAGCTACCTCTATCTCTAGCTGTAACAACCTTCATTGTGCCTTCACCAATTATATCAGATTCTTCATCCCGATTTTTTTCGAACTACCATCAATTATATCATATTCTTCATTCAAATTTTGTATTATTATTTATGTATGTATTCATGTATTTGAAAATTGTGTAAAAATTCTTATAAATTAAATTATTTATACATTTACTTATTATTATATGATTAGAAGCGATCTCGTGCAATGCAGCGAGATACATCACGATTTTAATGTTTCATTTTATTTTTTGTTTTTTTATCGATTTACAGTACGCTTTTGGATGATTTTGAGAAAGTGATAATGTTTTTTTTTATAAATTTCTTTAATTTAGGCTTATAATATAATGTTTTTTATATAAAAAAATTAAGTATTTTGTTGGAATTCAATGATTAACTTATATATTTTAATGACATCTAGAAAAATAACCAATTACATATTTAATAATATAATTAAAACAAATGTATAGTAATATAATATATTAATTAATAATGATACATGGAAAGGTTTGCATACAAGAAAGACCCTGTACATACCAAATTGGTGGGTGTTAGAAGTCTGCAGTAGTATTATGTATCTTGTGCTTTGATACTTGTAAATTAAGAGATTTTTAAAATCTTGCATAAAATGATGGTACCTTGTGCCTAATAATTTGTATTTAAGAGTTTTTTATCTGTGCTTTATAATATAGTATATATATATATATATAATCATCAAACAACTTTTACGATAAACTTGTCTAGTTCTATCATACCTAGTTCTAGTAATACCAAACACCAGACAGACACTTGTCTTTTCCAGTCCAGTCTCGTTCAGTCCTGCACTATTGTTCTGTCCAGTTCTATCATGTCCAATCATGTTTACGTACCAAACGCTACCTAAAGCATCACAGAGTTATGTTTCATAATTACATATATTATCTATCATAATGATCTAAAATAAACTAGAATTAATGATTATTTTTTTTAAATGTGGGTATGAAAAATATTTAGATATTTGATGATTAAATAAAGGCTATAGTTTTATTGGAAATATCAAGGGAAATAAAGTAAATCTGGTGTGCTCCTTTTTACTTTACTATGTTTTATAAATTAAAAAGCAATGGAGTGTGTAATGACTCAACCATCAAAAAATGACTCGTGCATCTATGTGTAATCACTCGACACCAATTCATGTTTCTTATTAATTCTTATATTCTCTTAGGGACGTTTGGTACTCTGGGCGCATTTGGTTTGCGGGATTGAAATGAAATTGATTGGATTTCAAGGATGGATTTGAATTTGGGGGGATTTGAAATCCCTTCATGTGTTTGGTTTGTAGGATTTGGATTGGATTTTAAATCAATTCATTTACAAGTCTTGCTAGGTTTGTAGAATTTGGATTTGGATTGAGTTTTTTTTTAATTATTTGTTTGTTTTATAAAGAATTTATTTTTATTGGTAAACGTCGAATTTTGATCGATACAATTTGAAGTATGGATCACACTTTAGAATCCATCGGATTTGAATTTCAAATCCAGGCCCAATGCCAAGGATTTCCAAATCCATCATATGAGGGATTTTAAAATAGTCAACGAATTTGAAATCTGGTCAACGAAATCATTTCCTGCAAACCAAACGCAGGATTGGAATGAATTTGAAATCCAAATTCCTCCAAATCCATTCCAATCCTGCAAACCAAACACGCCCTATGGTTTTGAGTGATTTGGATTTTGTGGAAGAATTTGGAATTGGAGGAATTTCAATTTGGAAGAATTTATAATCTTTGTAAGTGAACTAGGCATGAATGTAAGATGTCTAGACTTAGACTGAGATTGCTAAGCATTGATTCGTGAGTTTGGGTAAAACTTCTAAGATGGGTTAGTCTTAGAGTCGACGAAAATTATAATTATCGAACGTTGTGGCGATGGTAACAAGAACCTTTATGTATTGTATGTTCATAATCTCACTCAGCTAATGTTATTATGAGAATATTTATACGTGATTGTGCTTGAAGTGCCGTTACTGTGACAATTGATGATGTAATAGTACGTTCCTTGTGTTATTCTGTTGATCTATCTCTTACTCTTTCTCGTACTTGTGTGGCAACCATTACTCAGGTATGGTGAACACACATGGTCGTCCGTTAGGCGACGGAGATCTTCGCGATGTTAGATCGTGCGAGCTTAATCTGGTGGTTAGAGTGCCAGCAGTCGTTCCTCCGGGCATGCCACCGATGTTTACTGGGGAAGTGGAGTTAGGGCCAAGAGTGGATTTGGCATCCACCAGCCCCGTTGTTCAAGTGGCAAACCCTCAAACTGATATGATGGCCAGCGTCATGCAAATGGTGACGTCGGCCATGGAGAAGCAGCAAGAGGCTTTTCAGAAGATGTTGGAAGACCGGGACACAAGCCTCAGGAGGCATAAGGCAGTGGACGAGAATGTCTTGGTTGGCTCTGGGGGCACTGGGAACAGGATCAGATCTGAGGAGCAAAGGGTCGTAGGTGCTCCGAAAAGTGGGAAGAGTTGTTCCTACAAGTCTTTTCTGGGTTGTGGACCACCAGAGTTCTCTGGTTTCGAAGACCCAGTTGCATGTGTTAAGTGGATCCGAGCGGTCGAACAGGCGTTCGGTTCATCCGAGTGTGGTGATGACCAGAGGGTGAGATTCGGTACTTAACTGCTCAGGGATACGGCGCTGACGTGGTGGAATGTTATCCAGTCCACCCTCTCTCCTACTATTTTGGCCCAACTGACTTGGGGCGAATTCAAGATAAAGATCTTAGAAGAATACTACAATGAGAGGGCTATGGATCGGATCGAGTCAGAGTTTCGAGCGCTTGAGAAAGGGAATTTGACGGTGAGGGAGTATACCCGTCAATTCATGGAAAAGCTGGGGTTAGTGGGGCATGTGGCCTCAACTGAGAAGGAGAAGATTAAGGCCTATCTGAAAGGTCTACCGTTGGACATGATGACCATGGTCCGAAACTCGAAGGCTTCTAACCTTTGGGAGACGATTGAAGAGGCGCAGTTCATGGAAGAGGTTTACGCGAGGAGTAAACCGAAAAAGGCAGTGGCAGTTGTTGAAAAGAGAAAGTGGGAGAGCAGTTCAGTACCTCCCAAGAGGACCCGACCTTTTGTCGAAAACCGAGGCTTCAGCGGTTATCAAGAAGCTAGATGGTGTCAGAGATGTCGAACCAGGCACCACGGTAACTGTAGCACCACTCCTCAATCTTGCTACAATTGTGGTAAATCTGATCACATCACCCATGACTGTCCGATCAGATGACTTGTTTGTTATGAGTGCAAGACACCGGGGCACATGAAGAGAGATTGCCCGAAACCATGTCGGGTAGCGCGCCGATGAAGAAAGATAATCCATCTAGGGTTCCAGGCCGAGCTTTTCATATGACGGCCGATGAGGCCAAGGCATCCACTGATGTGGTATCGGGTATATTTCTTCTAAACTCAGTACCTGCTCATGTTTTATTCGATACGGGTGCCAGTTTCTCTTTTATATCTGAGTTGTTCCGTCAAAAGATTGCTATGCCCACTACTAGTCTTGAGAATGCGTTAGTGGTAGAGATAGCAGATGGTAATCAAGTTCTAATATGTGATGTTGTGAAGAAGTGTACTCTCAGGATCGAAGGGAGAGAATTCCCGATCGATTTGATGCCAATGTTAATCGGAGGTTTTGATATTGTGGTCGGCATGGATTGGTTAGCGAACAATCATGCCGAGATCGTATGTTCCAAGAAATTAATTTGACTTCCCAATCCCAATGGTGAAGTTGTTGTGATTTATGGTGAGAAGAGGAAGGGAGAAGTGGCAATAATCACCATGGCAAAGGTGCGCAAGTGCTTGGTGAAAGGATGCTCGTCTTTCCTAGCCTACGTGATCGACGCCAAGTTAGAGAAGTCAAAGCTTGTTGATGTGAAGATTGTGCGTGAGTTTCCAGATGTATTTCCGGACGACTTGCCCGGGTTACCACCCGATTGTCAAGTGGAGTTTCGGATTGATCTCGTGCTAGGAGCGACTTCTGTTGCTAGATCTCCTTACCGGTTGGCGCCATCGGAGATGCAAGAGATGATGGCACAACTCCAAGAACTATTGGAGAAGGGATTCATAAGACCGAGCTCGTCGCCTTGGGGAGCTCCGGTCTTGTTTGTCAAGAAGAAGGATGGCACAATGAGAATGTGCATCGATTATCGTGAGTTGAACAAAGCAACAGTGAAGAACAAGTATCCGCTTCCAAGGATAGACGACTTGTTCGATCAACTCCAAGGAGCGGGATATTTTTCCAAGATCGACTTACGTTCGGGTTACCACCAAGTGAAGATGAGAGAAGAAGACGTTCTGAAGACAGCCTTTAGAACGCGTTACAGCCATTACGAGTTTCTTGTGATGCCTTTTGGCCTAACGAACGCACCAGCAGTATTTATGGATTTGATGAATAGAGTGTGCCGACCATTCCTCGATAAGTCGGTCATCGTATTCATTGATGACATACTCGTGTACTCTAAGAGTGAGTTAGAGTACGACCAACACCTACGCGAAGTTCTCGAAGTGTTGAGAAAAGAAAGATTGTACGCCAAGTTTTCCAAATGCGACTTTTGGCTTGAAGAAGTGCAATTCTTGGGCCACATGGTCACTCGAGACGGAGTGAAAATAGACCCCTCCAAGATTGAAGCCATGATGAATTGGGAGCCTCCCAAGAGTCCGTCCGAGATCCGAAGTTTCTTAGGTCTGGCAGGGTACTACCGGAGATTTATACAAGACTTTTCGATAATCGCTTCTTCCTTGAAAGTTTTAACTCGGAAGAATGTGAAGTTCGATTGGACCGAAGCGTAGGAGAAGGCATTCCGGATTCTACAAAAGAAGTTGTGCGAAGCTCCAATTTTGTCGTTACCCGAAGGGTCGGAAGACTTCGTGGTCTATAGCGACGCTTCGAAGATAGGATTAGGATGTGTGCTAATGCAAAGAGGCAAGGTAATCGTTTACGCCTCAAGGCAACTTAAGGTACACGAGAAGAACTATCCTACCCATGATTTAGAGTTATCAGCGGTGGTGTTCGCCTTGAATCTTTGGCGACATTACCTTTATGGAACGAAATGTATGCTCTACACAGATCATAAGAGTTTAAAGTACGTCTTTGATCAAAAGGAGGTGAACATGAGGCAAAGGTGGTGCCTTGAGTTGCTTAAGGATTACGATTGTGAATTGCTTTACCATCCCGGTAAGGCTAACGTAGTAGCCGATGCGTTAAGTCGGAAGGACTATAGTGGAAGTATTCGGGCTACCCATTCGAGAATCGAGTTCGTGTCTAGTCTTGTTGAAAAGATTAAGACATCGCAAGTAGAAGCTTTATTGGAAGAAAATCTCAAGGAGGAAGTCATGGTGAAGCAACGTTTACTCTTAACGGAAGATAGCCGTGGGGTAAAACTATTTAACGGTCGTGTGTGGGTGCCAAAAGTTGGGGGTAACCGTGGTCTATTGCTTGAGGATGCTCACAAGTCCAAGTATTCCATTCATCCAGGAAGTACAAAGATGTACCGGGACTTGAAGTTGCATTATTGGTGTACAGTAATGAAACTTGATGTGGCGCGTTATGTGGATCATTGTGTGACGTGCTCGCAAGTTAAAGCTGAACATCAACGACCATATGGGAGTCTTCAGTCCTTAGAGATTCCCGAGTGGAAGTGGGAACATATTACCATTGACTTCTTGATAAAGTTGCCTAAAACTCTTCGAGGTCACGACACCATCTGGGTAATAGTCGATAGATTGACTAAGAGTGCTCACTTCTTGGCTATGCGCGAGACCTTACCGATGGACAAGTTAGCAAAACTTTACATCGATGAAGTAGTCTCGAGGCATGGAATACCCTTGTCGATCGTGTCGGATCGCGACAGTCGGTTCACTTCGAACTTTTGGGATGGGTTTCAGAAAGAGCTTGGTACGCGAGTTAAGTTGAGTACGACTTACCATCCACAAACCGACGGGCAAAGTGAGAGAACGATCCAAACATTGGAAGACATGTTGAGGTTTTGTGTCATCGATTTCGGGGGTAGTTGGGACTCTCACCTACCTTTGGTGGAGTTTGCTTACAACAATAGCTACCACTCGAGTATTGGAATGGCACCGTTTGAGGCGTTGTACGGGCGGAAGTGTCGAACTCCCATGTGTTGGCTTGAAGTGGGAGAGAAGCAATTCGCTGGACCTGAAATCGTGCAAGAGACGACCTATAAAGTCAAAAGCATTCGTGAAAGATTGAAAGCGGCCCAGGATCGGCAGAAGAGTTATGACGATAAAAAGAGGTGGTCGATGGAGTTCCAAGTGGGCGACCGTGTGATGTTGAAGGTGTCACCATGGAAGGGCATTATCAGGTTCGGAAAACGTGTAAAGCCGAGTCCCCGTTTCCTTGGACCTTTCAAAGTTCTTAAGCGGGTGGGTTTGCAAGCCTACCAATTGGAACTGCCGCTATAATTGAGCAGAATCCACAACACGTTCCACATATGTTACCTTTAGAAGTGTTTGGCGGAGGAAGAAAGCGTCATTCCTCTCTCCGAGTTAAGAGTGGACGAGGGTAACCGTTGTGTAGAAGAACCTGACGCTATCTTAGAGAGTAAGTCTAAGAAATTGCGTCACAAGGAGGTCACGATGGTCAAAGTGCAGTGGAAGCATCATCGGGGAGCCAATGTGACGTGGGAAGCTGAAGAGGATATGAAACTAAGATATCCTCACCTGTTTGGATAGTTGGGATTTTGGGGACGAAATCATCTCCAAGTTGGGGAGGATTGTAACACCCCGAGTTTCGTTTGTCTAGTTTGGAAGAAGAAGTAGAGGCAGTGGCCGGCGCGAGTTGCAGCGCGGCTTAGCCCGCGCCATAACCCGCGCGGTGCACTGCCTGTTTGGAGATTTCCAGTGACCGGCGCGAGTTTCGCTGCGAGTGTACCCACGCCATTACCCGCACGGTGCACTGCTTGTTTGTGAGTTCCAGAGGGTGGCACGAGTCACGACACGACTTAGCCCGTGCTATAACCCGCGCGGTGGCCTGAGTGGGTTAAATATATATTTTCTGGAAATATCTCATTTTCAAGAAATAATCTCAGTTTCTTTCTCTCTCTCTCTCTTTCTCTCTCTCTTTTCTAGTTCCTTAGACCTCGTTTATTGCTAGTATTAAGTGCATCTAGCAAGGGTTCGGTATAGAAAGCTTCGTCTTCTCTCGGTGGTCGATATTTGGTTTTTCGGGTTTTCTTCTAAAACCTATTTGGTGAGTTCCTACTACCTTTTTCTAAACTTTATACATGTCAAAGGTTACATTTTGAACTCCTATATATCTCCACAGTTTTGGATCTAAGTTTACTACATTTTGATATAATTTGAGTTTTTGGGAGATTTTAGGGTTCCCGATCATTTTCAACTAAAATGATGGGTTCCATCTTATTTGAAGTAAAAGGATGTTTTACTTGCACATTTATATGGGTTACTTGAAAGAATGTTTATAAGTTTATATTTTGATGATTTTCATTCTTACCAGAAGTTAAACTTGAAAATGCATTTTTTTTGTTTATAAATGTTATTTTGAACCATATGACTAACTATGGTTGGTCACAAATGAAATTGTGACAAATCTAGACTATTACTAGTGGATCCCTAGGTATTGAGTCGGCTTATATTATTGGGATGTCTATTCCCATTTTTGTAGATATGGATGCATTTGATCCTCAGGGGCCATTTGGTACGGTTATGTGAGACCGGTTAGTAGCTATGGGTCATAATGTAGTCCTAGTGAACGAGTAGGACTGGTTTCCTCGAGGGCCCTCCCTCACATCTTAGTACGGACCTTCGTTGTTCGTGGCCATGGATTCCATGTATTTAGCTCACAACTCGGATTGTAGTCTACTTTTGTGTTCCGCTACAATCCTTGGTAAATCGGTTATCCCCCGTCATCGTAAGATGAATTTTCGGACCGAATGGTCCTTATGTGACAAAGAGTTCAAATGTAAACTAAAACCTTATTGAAAAGATTTCCTTTTAACGCAAATGTTTACATTTCTTAAAATTATAAACTGTATGTTCTCACTAGGCTTTAAGCCTAACACTTTTTCTCAAATGATATGTATAACAGGTTTCCCTAGCGGTGGGTTGCCAAGGTCGTGAGTAACGAACATGGTCTTAGAGGCATTTTTGTGATGACAAGTATTGGATGTTGGGCAATTGTTAAGTCCCATATTTTTGGTGATTTTGGGTTGACAACTGATGTAATATAGATAGTTATGTTTAGATTAGTTTGTTGTTGAATTCCATATCCATTCGCAGGTTTTGTAAAGGCTCAGTACTTTTCCCCTTTTGGGGAGGTTAATACCAAATGCAAATATCATATTGCCAAATTTTCGAATTTTTAAATTACTCTAATTTTTAGGGTGTTACACTTCACCAAATACTTACACTTGTATAAAGCTAAGGCTCAACTCTTCATGACTGCTAGAACCAAACCCCCAACTGGAACCTGATGCACATGCCGACAAATAAAAAGGTTAGGCTTAATGCCTAGTAAGCGCAAGAGTTTTCAACATATAAAAATTAATCGTTTAAAAGAAAGAATGCGGTTAAATTCATAATCTTTCAATTTGGTATGTCTTACATATGAAAACGACTCATTTTCCAATAATATGCAATTTATGCAAAGAACACCGATTTTGTAACACCCTCAAATCTGAAGATAGCAACTTACTAA
Source organism: Arctium lappa (assembly GCA_023525745.1). Lineage (NCBI taxonomy): Eukaryota > Viridiplantae > Streptophyta > Magnoliopsida > Asterales > Asteraceae > Arctium > Arctium lappa. Next base: position 19,047,310 of record CM042048.1, on the reverse strand, counting down.
AATTTTTCTAAATACATCAATAAATACTTCAAATTACAAACATAAATTGAGAATTAACCCCAAAGCTCACATTCATCCTAAACATACATTCCATGAAAGGACGGGTGTTACTAAAACCAATAACAATCACTATCTCCAATCTGCGGAAGACTTCACCAGCTACTTACTCTTGTATAAAGCTAAGGCTCAATCCTCATAGCACTTGCTAGAACCGAACCCCCAACTGGAACCTGATACACATGCCGACAAATAAAAAGATTAGGCTTAACGCCTAGTGAGCTCAAGAGTTTTAACATGAATGAATATATCTTTAAAAGACAGGAAATCAGTTTTAAAGCAAGATCCTTCGAAACATTATGCTTCAGAATGGAAACGACACATTTTCCCATAAAATACACTTTTAAAGACAATGCTCCCACACATGCATTTCTTGTAAAACGATGCAACCCGTAACTCACCCAAAACGGGGTCATAGTTCGATACTCAAATGTGCTAAAATGTAAATAATACTTCTTATCCCCAAAACACCCAAACCCGGGTGGGACATAATACTCGACCCGTAAATAACGGAAACAATCCATATAAATATGATATGCCATTAAAACATGGAACTGAACCTTAATACTCACACGACCATAAAATGGGATGAAATCCAAATAATAAAGCATGGACAATTAAATATCCAAAATACAGCGGGCCGACAACGGGGGATACCCGTATTCGTTGAGAGTGGAGGAATACAAAAGTATGCCACTCAACGACGTTAATCGCATGACACCTCACGACATCGCAGCCCAAGTGTCCCTACGACTCCTTTACCAAGTGTCACCCCAAGTTAGTTGACCTTGACGGATCATTCCGAAGAACTCCATCCCGAAGGCCCGACACACTTAAAGACTACCTCCTAGGCATTACTTCAAGCGACGAAGGTCCTAGCGCTCACTCCCCGATAGCACTACAGACTCAACCCTCCTAGCGATCACTTGTAAAGTTTCCGGTCATAAAACATGGGTACCGAAGTTCAACCCCGCAATACCCAATTGACCATCCAAAACGGAATGACTCACGTGCCTATGGATCCATTACACACCGTCTAACGTTACCGGACTACACACGAATGACCAAAGCACTCGAGCCCGTAACCAAACTCAATACGCAACACCGTGCATTAGTACGTACGTCATAATCGGACTCTACATTGAGCCATATAAAACCGGACGAGTGTCCTCAAGACTCTTTTAAGCCAACACCGAGCTACAATGCTCTAAATCCATGTGACCAATAATTATCGGTCCCCCGAATAATGAAATGTCCTTAAACAACGTTTATGAAAACACATATCCCAAAGATGAGATTAACCCAAAACTCAACACATAATGGACCAAAGGTTTTCCAAAGGGTTTATGAATGCAAATACACCAAAATGCATATAATCATGAAATAGACTTATCAAGATGTCCAAATCCCAAATATGAGCATTTTATGAAACTAAAATAAACCAAGTTTACCCAATATGAAAACTCATTAGAATACTCACACTTTGACAAATACCAAATAAAATACATGTTTACTTCAAAATCCTCCAAACTTATCAGCATTTAACCATTTCATATAAAACACTTTAAAATAACCATTTTGATATGTACACCGTTTTCACAAATCAACTTGAACTCACCTTGCTAGATTTAGGCTAAATCTAGATTTCACCCAACGAGCTCTCTTGAAGACCAGTTGAATCCTCAAGCCGAGAACTTCCAAAACCTAGATCCAATATTCCAACCCATCAATAACCATATCCGACCATGTAGAAACATTCCCCTAACAATATACCAAGAAACCCCAAATAATAACAAAACCCTAGTTTCTCCAAAACTACCAAATCCGAGATTTGAGAAACCAAACACCAAGAAACCATCAATGGAGCATTTATAACCTTAATACAAGAAAACTTACCCTTAAAGATGATGAGACTTCCGAGAACACCCAATCCAACACTTCAACCCGAGCTCCCAACCGTTGAACTTGATGAGGAAGATGAAAATGGAGGTTTTGTGATTAAAGATCCCAAGTAGCTAGATGGTGAATAATAATGTGGTTTGAGAAGGAGAAACCCCCAAAATGGGTTAGGGTTCGGTTTTGGTGTTTAGGAGAGAAAAGGGAAGAAGATGGAAGTGAGAAATGAGGAGAATGGTGAAAATTCGGACATTTAGAGGGCCAGACGCCGCGCGCGACCTTGCCACGCGATAGTGACATTGTCACTATCGCGAGGGCACTATTGCGGAGAATGTACCGCGAGTGGTACACCCCTGGCGATTGTGCCAGGCGATAGTGACACATGTCACTATCGCGAGTCACAATCGCGCCACACGTACCGAGCCCCTAAAAAGGTCGAAACTCAAGATTCTCGTATGGGTCGACTCAAGGTTCGAAAGCACAACATTTACCACTCAAAAGATAGACGGAAGGCGGAGAGATAACCAACGAAGGATGGAACTTGCTTTACGAAAAACCGGGTGTTACAATCCTCCCAACCTTGGAATGATTTCGTCCTCGAAATCTAGGTCCCCATGGAGCCTTGTTCATAGAAGGATTTCCCTTAACCCTTATTCCAACACCTCTAACATGCCATTTGCACTGATACACACGCCAACTGCCCCTCATGGGCACATTACACTCATGACCGAGCGAATACTTAACTCACCCAAGTAGGTTTTACCCACAACGTTACGGTCGTCTCCCAACCTTGGTTGGCAATTACTACCTCCAGGTAGTTAGTGACCCCAAATTCTTGCTGACCAAACTTTCCTTCGGATCTACGGTTCCGAACACAACGTCAAAGATCGCAGCCAAACTTCCAAGTTCCTCATATTTCAACTGATCTATCTTTAATATCGATAAAGATATTCTTCTAAGGCGCACCAAAACGTCTTTCATGCTACCGGTTAACACAGATTCGGCTGTCACTCAACTCCGATTCAACACCAATCTCACAACATTCCTAAAGTAACATCCTTATCACCACAGGAATGCTTGGGTACCTCGATACTCAATCCTCAATACCCAAACTCCTTTCAAAATCCATTACCGAAAGGTTACTATTTTCCCATAATCCAACCGGGTTACATCCATCCATTCCAAGATCCATTGACCTCAAGAAAACAAGTCGACGCCTAGGACTAACCGATGACCTCGAAAATGTGGACATCTCGCCCAAAATCCCATTCCAGACGGATTGTCGCACTAAGGTTGACACCAAACCAGAGAGCTAAAATTTCAAATCTTACGACTCTGGCAGACAGATCACCAAAATTTCCTTTTATTGCGGAACCCGTTAAGACGGTACATCAACCACATAAGCCATGGTGTCACACTAACGAGCAAACCACCCAAAATGAATCTCAATCTAATTGCCAATAATTACCTAACACTTTAACTCGCATTATCACCGAAGCATAAAAGTCACCCCTTAATTATCCGGAAAACTTAAGTCTACTTAAGTCTACTAATTCCATTAGTCGAGCGCACCGATCCAATCACTAAGGCTCAAGATCCAAGACTGACCGCAAGATGGATCACCCGACGCTTCAAATCCCAAGGACTTTCTTAGTCCTTAATTACAACTCCTTTTTCTACGGGTTTAAATCTATAGGCCTACTGAGTTCAAGGTTTTCGACCAATATACGAATTTGAAATTTATAAAACTTTCAAATACATAAGCCTTTTAACAATTAACCGCGCGGTAAAAACACACTACCGTTTACTCGATGGGTTTCAAAATTTACTATCGACACAGCGCATACAAACCATTTCCAAAACTCGTTTGTCCAATACTTAAGATAGTAAAGACAATAAATAAACATGCACAACAAAATTTTCAAACGGACTACCATAGTCCTAGTAATGCATCAATTTGTACTATGCATGTGAAAGATAACTTTCCGCACTATAACACGTGCAGTAAAAGTTTGTACAATTCCCAAAAGAGACATTCACAAATTAACTTTAAAGTTCTGACTTCCCAACCCAAAAGTCGTTGTGACATAAAATTATTAACCACTCCATATGCAACAGTTTATTCCCTAAAGTTCGATGAAATGATAAGAATGCAAGTAATTCTCAAATCGAGTTTAAAACTTTAAGTCGTCTCGATAAGACACATTTGACCAAGATGGTAACTACAACGATATGCAATTCGAAAATTCATTTCATGTATTACGGAAAATTTATAACAGCAAGGTTAACAAGCGAAGCACGTTTAAATTAAAATTTAATTTAAGACAATATAATTATTTCGCATATTTACTCACGCGAGTGAAAGTCGGATTCAACCCAAAAGTATGCACATATACTCGTGTGAAACTCAAGATGCAACCATGCGACATTTAGATTTTTCAAGGTGCCTCTTACGGTTGCAAAAGTGTCGATGCAAGACTCGCATGAAACAAAGTATTGAACACAACTCGTAAATTAACGCACACAATGATGCATATGCACATGTTCTCAAAATTATTTTACGCAACGCAAAATGACGTAAGACGAGGCACCCTAAACCCAATTGAATTTTCGCAAAACTCAATAATGCTAAAATCATGCAGTGACAAATTTTCATTTCTCAACAAGAATGTAAGACGACAATATGGCTAAAACACTAAGCCTTTAAGAGTTTCCTCTTTTAATGCAATTAAAGGTAAAATGACACATTTAACAAAATTCACATGGGACACGACGCCAACTAACTCGTAAGCTTAAAAGAAGCAAAATTAAAACTCACGCATGGAAAGACATCGTATAAAACAATACTCCATGAAATTTCAACAAAACTCACACAAACTAAAATTCTCAAGAAATTCCGACTCAACACGTGGGAATAACTTTTCCTTTAAAACCATTGACATATGTGGAGAAGATCCAATGTCTAAGTTAAAATCTCATAGCTACTTGCCCAATACTCAAATGACATTAAAACATGGATATTACAAGAGATTTTTTTATAACAATTTGCAATTACGTGCAACAAAACAATTTATGCATGCTTAAGCTCACAGTTCAAAATCTGATGAGTGTTAAATGCTTTACCAAAACTTTATAATATAAATCACTTTCTGTTTTACGAACACAAGAAACAATTTATGCAAATTTATTTCAGAAATAAATTTTAGTGCATGAATTTGGTCGGCATTCACCCCTCTAGACTACGTTTCTCGACAACCCGACATACTAATACCATCCGGGTGTATCAAGCATCTTAGGACAACAATCTCAATTTCCTACTATTGTCATCCGGATACTCCACATCTTAAAGCGACACTCGGATATTTCATCAGTTCACCTTACAATCTCTCCTCGTATGACGTCAATTCCATAAGCTCAAGATTCTACTCCAACCAATTATTCTTACTCAAGACGATCAACTTAAAGCATTCAACGCACTTAACTATCACTTCAACGTGACATTGCTATAGACATCAACGTTTCCTTAGATTACTCCCTTAGAAACCTTCTCACTACCCCAACGGTAATAATACCAAGGTAGTTCAAGTATACACATGTAGTATGTAGGTTCACCATAACACTGGCCAGGTGCCATTATGAACGTACCGCACATGTTCATCCTTGCGACCCTCGACAAGTTTCCCGTTTCTAGTGACTCGATCAACTCCATAATATCTTATCTTAAGGTTCCTAATGTGCAACTTCACTTACAATCGTTTATAAAAACGCTAGTTTGAGTCTAGGCATCCTACAATCAATACCTAATTCTCTCAAACTTAAGCTCTGATACCAACTTGTAACACCCTCAAATCTGAAGATAGCAACTTACTAAAAATTTTCTAAATACATCAATAAATACTTCAAACTACAAACATAAATTGAGAATTAACCCCAAAGCTCACATTCATCCTAAACATACATTCCATGAAAGGACGGGTGTTACTAAAACCAATAACAATCACTATATCCAATCTGCGGAAGACTTCACCAGCTACTTACTCTTGTATAAAGCTAAGGCTCAATCCTCATAGCACTTGCTAGAACCGAACCCCCAACTGGAACCTGATGCACATGCCGACAAATAAAAAGGTTAGGCTTAACGCCTAGTGAGCTCAAGAGTTTTAACATGAATGAATATATCTTTAAAAGACAGGAAATCAGTTTTAAAGCAAGATCCTTCGAAACATTATGCTTCAGAATGGAAACGACACATTTTCCCATAAAATACACTTTTAAAGACAATGCTCCCACACATGCATTTCTTGTAAAACGATGCAACCCGTAACTCACCCAAAACGGGGTCATAGTTCGATACTCAAATGTGCTAAAATGTAAATAATACTTCTTATCCCCAAAACACCCAAACCCGGGTGGGACATAATACTCGACCCGTAAATAACGGAAACAATCCATATAAATATGATACGCCATTAAAACATGGAACTGAACCTTAATACTCACACGACCATAAAATGGGATGAAATCCAAATATTAAAGCATGGACATTTAAATATCCAAAATACAGCGGGCCGACAACGGGGGATACCCGTATCCGTTGAGAGCGGAGGAACACAAAAGTATGCCACTCAACGACGTTAATCGCATGACACCTCACGACATCGCAGCCCAAGTGTCCCTACGACTCCTTTACCAAGTGTCACCCCAAGTCAGTTGACCTTGATGGATCATTCCGAAGAACTCCATCCCGAAGGCCCGGCACACTTAAAGACTACCTCCCAGGCATTACTTCAAGCGGCGAAGGTCCTAGCGCTCACTCCCCGATAGCACTACAGACTCAACCCTCCTAGCGATCACTTGTAAAGTTTCCGGTCATAAAACATGGGTACCGAAGTTCAACCCCGCAATACCCAATTGACCATCCAAAACGGAATGACTCACGTGCCTATGGATCCATTACACACCGTCTAACGTTACCGGACTACACACGAATGACCAAAGCACTCGAGCCCGTAACCAAACTCAATACGCAACACCGTGCATTAGTACGTACGTCATAATCGGACTCTACATTGAGCCATATAAAACCGGACGAGTGTCCTCAAGACTCTTTTAAGCCAACACCGAGCTACAATGCTCTAAATCCATGTGACCAATAATTATCGGTCCCCCGAATAATGAAATGTCCTTAAACAACGTTTATGAAAACACATATCCCAAAGATGAGATTAACCCAAAACTCAACACATAATGGACCAAAGGTTTTCCAAAGGGTTTATGAATGCAAATACACCAAAATGCATATAATCATGAAATAGACTTATCAAGATGTCAAAATCCCAAATATGAGCATTTTATGAAACTAAAATAAACCAAGTTTACCCAATATGAAAACTCATTAGAATACTCACACTTTGACAAATACCAAATAAAATACATGTTTACTTCAAAATCCTCCAAACTTATCAGCATTTAACCATTTCATATAAAACACTTTAAAATAACCATTTTGATATGTACACCGTTTTCACAAATCAACTTGAACTCACCTTGCTAGATTTAGGCTAAATCTAGATTTCACCCAACGAGCTCTCTTGAAGACCAGTTGAATCCTCAAGCCGAGAACTTCCAAAACCTAGATCCAATATTCCAACCCATCAATAACCATATCCGACCATGTAGAAACATTCCCCTAACAATATACCAAGAAACCCCAAATAATAACAAAACCCTAGTTTCTCCAAAACTACCAAATCCGAGATTTGAGAAACCAAACACCAAGAAACCATCAATGGAGAATTTATAACCTTAATACAAGAAAACTTACCCTTAAAGATGATGAGACTTCCGAGAACACCCAATCCAACACTTCAACCTGAGCTCCCAACCGTTGAACTTGATGAGGAAGATGAAGATGGAGGTTTTGTGATTCAAGATCCCAAGTAGCTAGATGGTGAATAATCATGTGGTTTGAGGAGGAGAAACCCCCAAAATGGGTTAGGGTTCGGTTTTGGTGTTTAGGAGAGAAAAGGGAAGAAGATGGAAGTGAGAAATGAGGAGAATGGTGTAAATTCGGACATTTAGAGGGCTAGACGCCGCGCGCGACCTTGCCACGCGATAGTGACATTGTCACTATCGCGAGGGCACTATCGTGGAGAATGTATCGCGAGTGGTACACCCCTGGCGATTGTGCCAGGCGATAGTGACACATGTCACTATCACGAGTCACAATCGCGCCACACGTACCGAGCCCCTAAAAAGGTCGAAACTCAAGATTCTCGTATGGGTCGACTCAAGGTTCGAAAGCACAACATTTACCACTCAAAAGATAGACGGAAGGCGGAGAGATAACCAACGAAGGATGGAACTTGCTTTACGAAAAACCGGGTGTTACAGATTTAGACGTTTTCCACTCCAAACTGCTTCAAGGATGAAGATACCAATATAAACCGCCCATTCATAAATTATGTTTGACCCAAAACTTACTCAAAACGTGAATAGAAATTGAACTCTCCATTTATGAAAATATGGTTAAAACTTTACATCCCGAAACACCCAAAACACGGGTGGGGCATAATACTCAACCCATAAATCAAGGATAAAACCCAATTATACAAAACGTCACCGAAAACTTAGATAATAAAACTTAATACCCAAAATCAACACCTTTCGGTGACGGGGGATACCCGAATTCCATCGAAAGTGACGGGCACACAAAGTTAAGCCTACTATCAATGTTCTTGAGCTTCACATAGGCCATGGATCCCCGTATCTGGCTCCCAATCGAGCTACCACCGCAAGATACCCAAATGACCCTAGTGTCTACTTGACCTCTAATGAGTATCACCACAAAAGCCACAAGTCCCCGTATATGGCTCACAATGGGCACCACCGCAAGACTTAGCTCCGTATACGGCTCTCAACCCGAGCTACCACCGCAAGCTTACATAAAAACATGACTTGGGGACCACTCACTAGACTTCAAACGCGGACACTAAATTCCACGATGAGTAACCGAACTGGATTACAAACGGGCATCGAGTTCAACCACCCACGATATCTACCTCGAGCCCTTCAACAAAGGTTACGCGGTTATCGAGTTCAACCACCCACGATCTATACCTCAAGCTCCCGCTAGCCATAAACAATATACAGTCCCAACACGGGGATAAAGTCCCCAACTAAACCAACTGACCGACTCATATGCCTATGGATCCAATGCATTACAGTCTAAAACGTTACATGACTCAAAGAATGAACTAACGCGTTCAAAACATGTAACTCTCAAATAAGGTGCAACTAAGTACACCATACGTACAAAGCTCCTTAACGAGCTACCAAAACTGAACAAATGTTCCAAAGACTCCACCGAGTACAAATCAAGCCCCAAGAGGCTTAATAGACGTTTGGCTAAAACACGAGAGCCAATATGGTTACAAAAACCAAAATACACATTTTCCCAAAATCTTTTATTCTCAAATTACCATTGGCCTTCGGCCCAAAACCCAAAAGGTTTTCCATTTCTAAAATGTTTCCCCAAAGTCGGGAATGACCCAAACCCAAAGGACTCACACATTTGTACCTTTCAAAACATCTCATTTCATGAACGATGCATAAAACCCGACAAACACTTAAAAGTGCATTTTTGATCAAATACCCATTTATGCAATAATTCATCAAAACCCGTCATTTATAACACATTTATCGAAATGCCCAAAAATCCCAAAGATGTGTGCTATATAAGTTTATAAAGTTACACACTTTCAAAATAACCAAACTTATCAGCAGTTAGCAATTTCATGTAAGATGCAAAACACTTTAAAATAAACATTTTGGCATGTACACCGTTTTCAAAAATCAACTTGAACTCACCTTGCTAGATTTAGGCTAAATCTAGATTTTACCCCACTTTGAGCTTCCTTGAAGAAACTTGGATCCTCAAGCCAGAACCTCTATTAGACCCAAGACAGCAAAACAAGTATTGTAGAAGGGGGGTTGAATACAATACACACAAATTTACTTAATTTTAATTCTTTATTGATATGAAATATCAAGAATTACACAAAGAGAAATAAAGATTGTTTGCGGAAAAGAATAGCTAAGAACTACAAAACAATCTAACATTAAGAAGACTTTAAAGAACACAAAGACTAAATCTTAGAAAGAAAGTGAAAACTATCAACGTGTTTGAAATCTTGCAAATGAGAAATCTTGAGCTTGAAAGCGTGAGTAGCAAGGTGCTACCTCCATCCTTTATATATTATCCAATGTAATGAGTGCAAAGGACATAGAGCAGTAAAGGCATGGGTGGTTGAGATATTGATAATAAATTATAAGATATTTGAGGTGACATATCACAATACAAAAGGTAACTTTTGTACTATGAAAGTACATTATCTATATAAAATATTCATGGGAAAATCTTTTTGAGATCTATTAGAAAATAAACGTCTCAATCACATTTAGACCAAGTGTATATCTTCTCTAAGAAGGAAGCTTCCATTCCCATTGTCAGAAGATCATTGGGAATGAGGAAGTATGTCAAATCAAAAGGGTTTTGACATAAAACAATTATACGTCCCTTATAAATGTGTTACAATAAGTTGATACGATACTTTTGGGAGTTCTAACAAAAAATTTTAAGATGATTTTGAAATAAAGAGTCCTATTAATCTCTTTATATGACATTTTTCGAAAAAAATATATAAGTTAATGGGACATTTATTTAAAAAATGTCTTAAAAACTAGGGAGGATGCTCAAATAGGTTTTAAGCTCCTATTGTAACACGTTTAAATAGGTTGCACAATTGTTATGTCTTATAAAGCAGTCTATTAGATATCTTATAAGGACCAATTTTCGACCGGTACCCCACACCCCGGACTAGATCTTCGACCGGGACATAGTCAACCGAGACTTTAGTCGACCGGTACCCCACACCCCGGTGTCGACCGGGACTTCACACCCCAGGGTTACCCGGTCCCCCAAACCCGGGGTTCGTTCAATCGCCTAACAGATCTCCATGGGTTTTCGTCCCACACTTCTAGCTGTAATCGGGGAATCGATTACAAGTCCCAAAACCCCTCCCTTAAATTGATTACTTAAACCTTTGTCTAAGATATCAACTCTAATCCCAAAGAGTCCTTTATCACCCTGATGCTAAATTAAACCCAGAATCCCCAAACCAATTGAATATCAATTTCAATTATTATCTCATCAATCAAACTTAAAACAACAGATTACAATCTTCCCCAAGAATCAAAATACAACAAAGGATGAGGACTCACCTTGAAGAAGATCACAACCTAGAGAGTGTCGACCCCTTTCCTGCCTTCTCCAAAATCGGACACAGCTTCCCTTTTCTTTTCTCAGCCGCCACTCGATAGAATATTGAGGTCACTAGGGTTAAAACCCTTTATATTTCAATGATACGTCTAACCCCCTTCAACTTTGAGTCTTGGACAACTCAACACCCAACTTTATAAAAAAAAGTAAACTCGGTTATTACACAAACGTCTCTTAATAAAACCATTAAGAAGTAAACAAACAGTCCCTTAAAATAAGAAATTATTAAATACTATTAATTAGTGTGTCTAAATAATAAATAGATAGGTGTTCAAATAGAATCACCCTTTGGCATTACACCTAACAATAAATGACGGCATACAACTTGTATTCAATTTCTTTGTTAGTTGCATTATGACATGATTACGGCTCAAAGGCAATACTAGTCGCTTAGTTGCATTATAAAAATACAAGTGAATTGCCAATTTTAGTTCTCATGATTTGTTTTTTTAAGTCATCTCATTCTTATTTTGAAAAATTAACGAGTTAGGTTCTAATGATTGCATTTTTTTAATAATTTAGGTCCCTATTGCAATCATAAAGGCTCAACTTGTTACGAAATTACAACCACATGGATTGGCTCATTAAAAAAAATACAATAAAGACCCAACATGTTAACAAAATGTAAACACATGAACGCACTTCGTTAATTTTTTTTTAAGATAAGGTTGGGATCAGTTAAAAGCACCAAACCATAACAACAAAAAATATAATTCACTCTAAAAATATTTAAACAATTAATTAACGATGAAATATTCTTATTAAATGTATAAAGCTATATAATTTCTATGAAGCAAAATAAAAATATATATAAACCACAAGGGCTGTGGCGTGGTGGTAAAGGCTTGGGGAGTTCATAGCGCTCAACTCGGGTTCGATCCCCACTAGCAGCACTTGTGGCCACTGAGGATAATCTCAGGGCTGCACGCTTTAGCAGCTGGGCCAAAGGCCCTAATTGCTAGGGATTAGTCTGGGCCATAGGCCCAGGATACCCTTTCCAAAAAAAATATATATATATATATATAACAAGATCTATATCAACAATGGCCAAATCAACTACAAGACCTCCACCTTTATTTAGGTATTGATTGTTAGTTAATTTTGGATCTAGAGCCTCTTTACAACTTTTTACTATAACAAGCTTTTAGAGCATAATTATTATTTAAAAAAAAACTTTTAGAGCATAATTATTATTAAAAAAAAAAGAGCTTTTTAGAGCATTTGTGTTAGAAGTTTCACAATTGTTTATTTGATACCTTCTCCTCTTGGTCTTTGTTTGCTTTTTTATTTTATTTTTTTTAATATTTTTTTTTCCTTTTTTCCCTTAGGCTATGAGTTGGGTATGGTTTTGATTGCTGGTCCTCTCCAACTACAGTATAAAATTTTTATTGCTCTTTTTCAATACAATTTGCTGTTTTTCAAAAAAAAAATTTGATTATTAATTACGTCAATAAATATTTCTAATATGATATAAATATGTATAAATTTAAAATACTGATGATCTCTTACATTAATCATATGTAAAATAATATTCATATTAATACATATTTTAATTTGGAATCTTGAATGAAATGTAAATAAATGTTAATAATTTTGTGTTGCTATCATATATTATATAGTCAATATGTCAACCACATTCTAAATCAATTCATTATATGGCTGAATAGAGAGTAAGGGGTCGTTTATCAACGCTTATCTGGATAAGTGTTTATCAAGCTTACCAAGTTATATTACCTTAACCGATGAATATGACAATGGTCAATAATCTTACCCGGTAAGAGCGAAAACATTGGTAAGATTCTTACCCGGTAAGTGAGAGCGACGACTCACCTGGTTAGCGCTTACCGGGTAAATTATTGCCTATGATACCATCTTAATGGACTAAAATCTTACTCGATAAGATAAGTGATAGCGTTGAATTTAACCGATAAACGCTTACCGGGTAAGTGTTCGGGTAAACGGCCCCTAACTGTTTTGAATTGGTATTTTTAAACAAATGAAGAATCAATCGATTTAACTTTATTGAATTAGGTTTTGGGATTGGGATGCTACGTCAAACCAGTAAAACTTAAGGATTTTTTACATATAATTTTAAAAACAAATCTTATTGTACTTACATCATCTCCAACAGTTATGTTGAAATAGAAAAAAAGATGGATTTTAGCAATTTTTTTACTCTAACAGTTATGTTATCTTGTATGCTAAAATAGAAAAATGAGAAGAGAGATTGTAAAAATATTTAAATTTAGATAAATCTATAAAACTTTATAAAAGAGAGAAATAATATCTATACTATATTATAAAACATGGATAAAAAAAAACTGTTAAATACAAATTATTAGACACAAGGTACCATCATTTTATGCAAGATTTTAAAAATCTCTTAGTTTACAAGTATCAAAGCACAAGATACATATTACTACTGCATGCTTCTAACACCCATCAATTTGGTATGTGCAGAACCTTCTTTTTATGCAAATCTTTTCATGTATCATTATTAATTAATATATTATATTACTATAAATTTGTTTTAATTATATTATTAAATATGTAATTGGTTATTTTTTCTAGATGTCATCAAAATATATAAGATAATCATTGAATTCTAACAAAATACTTAATTTTTTTTATATAAAAAACATTATCTTATTAAGCCTGAATTAAACAAATTTATAAAAAAAAACATTATCACTTTCTTAAAACCATCCAAAATCGTACTGTAAATCGGAAAAAAAATGAAACATTAAAATCGTGATGTATCTCTCTGCATTGCGCGAATACGCTTCTAGTAAGAGTAGCTGTTAGAAATGGATGCAATTTTTCTTAGATATTTGGACTTTTCTACTCTATTATAGAAAAATTATACCATCTCTTAAAGATGCTCTTAGTATTTAAAAAAACTACATTTAACGTTTAATAAATAATAGAGGCGTACTCGCGTAATGCTCCGCGATACATCTCGATTTTAATGTTTCATTTTATTTTTTATTTTTGTCGATTTTATAATACAGTTTTGTTTGTTTTTGAAAAAGTGATCCTCTTTTTTTTATAAAATTGTTTAATTTAATTTTTTATTATAATTTAATTTAAGTTTAATAATAATTATTTTTTATAAAATAATAATTGAGTATTCTGTTAGAATTTAATAATTATCCTTATTTTATTTTAGATTATTTATATTTAAAATGAGATGTTTATTCTATATTTAATTACGTTTATAAGTTAGTTATGAATTTAAACACGTACTTTAAAATGTTTATTTATTAATAATCATTACACATTATTTATGAAATTGAGTACGACATTCATGGTTTTTAAAAATAATTGAACTAATCAACTACTACTAATTAGTTTTTCTTAAAATAATAGATATTAACGTAATAGTTTGTGGGGAAATTAAAAAGAAAAAGAAAAAAAAAAGTTACGGTGAGGCGTGTGACACGTGGAAAGAGCGAAGAGCCAAAGTGGCTTGCGTGTAATTCCACACGTTACAAACAAGTCATGCTGACATGGCAGTTACAAACGCCTTTCATTTCAACGCTAGAGAATCGAGATCTAAAACAAGGACCGGCATTGGATATTCTCTCCTTTATAATTTGTTATCAAATAAATATCATCTTTTATTTTATAAAAAAATAATTATTCATTCGTCTCAAAATAGTTTGTTTCAGTTCTTCATGTTGTAGCCCAGTGGTAAGGTAACATCCTGGAAGGGTCAGTGGATGTTATCCTTGACTATCCAGGTTCGAACCCCGTGTTGAGCATCCTGTGACATCCATGATCATGGGTAATTGGGTATGCCACATAGTGGTACCCTTAATTGGGTTGAGTCGTGATCGACGGGGATTAGTCGGGTGACACCCTTAAGTGGGAGCCCGGATACCCCGGAAACGTGTGCGTGTGTTAACTTGTCGTTCAAAAAAAAAATAGTTTGTTTCAAATAAATACAAGAAGTGTGTAAATAACCATATAAATAAGAGAAGCCCTTTGAAAATACTTGAAATTTATCATAATATTTTTGTGTGTATTGAATAATTTTATAACCTTTAGAAAACTTGGTATTTATAAAAGGGGAAAAAAAGAAGAAGAATTTGGTATGAATATATAAATTTTCAAGTGGGTAATTGAGGTTTAAGACTATATTAAATCTTATTTTAAAATTTGAAGGGGAGCTAATGATACTTCAGGCTCCAATGTAGCCCCGCCCATGATTGTTGGGCCGACTACTATGACTACATATGCATCTAGTGCACACTAATTTAATCATCCAATTTATTATTAAATTGTGTCTTAAAAAATAAGTGGTACTCACTATTTACTTTGATACCGGTCCATTTGCAAGAAACTTTCTCTTCAATCGTGGTAATAAAGCAATCCTTCTTCTTGCTCCTTAAAAGTGCTGCAAAAACGCACATTAACCCTTTTTCACTGATACTGATACTTTTATCCATGCATATATATATATATATATATATATATATATATATATAGTGTTTGGTTCATTTGAGAAATGGTAAATATATGAGAAATAGAGAAGCAATCCTAGCCACTCATATGGTCAAGATCGGATTTGACTAGTCAAATATTGCGGCTTTGACCGGTCAAAAGTTGCGGCTTTGACCGGTCAAAAGTTGCGGCTTTGACTAGTCAAAAGTTACGGCTATCCCAAAAATAGAAGGACAATTTCGTAAATTTTACAAAAACACACTGACTGTGTTCATATATGAACATGTATAATTCACATATGAACTATATGTTCATATATGAAACAGTGCAATTCACAACTGAACTATTTTAACTAATTCATATATGAACCTTTGTGATTCATATATGAATCACAACGAATCACAAAGATTCATATATGAATCAGTTGAACTAATTAACAGATTAATATATGAATCTTTGTGATTCATACATATTCATATATGAACTCATCCCGTGTATTTTACGAAATTACCCCTCTACCATCTATAGACCACACAAGGAATTATCCGGTGCTTCGCGGTCAAAGCCGCAAATGTTGACCAGATGAATGGCTAAGATTACTTCTTTATTTCTCATATATTTACCATTTCTCAAATAAACCTCTCCCTATATATATATATATATATATTGGAAGGATATTTTGCAACCCTTAAAAAAGTTGCAACCCTTGCAACCCACATCTTAACCGTTGGATTCATGATCGACGGTTATTTTATTTTTATTTTTATCTTTTTTTAATTAAAAAAATTGGGTCCCATATCTTTTATAACCGCCGATCATGAATCTGACGGTTAAGATGTGGGTTGCAAGGTTTGCAACCTTTTTAAGGGTTGCAAATTAAACCACCCCTATATTATTCATTATAATCATGATTTTAAATTAGGAAATATTAAGTTTATTCATTATAATCATGATTTTAAATTAGGAAACATAATAAAATCATATATTCATTAGACTTGATGAACGGCTAAGATTGGTTCACAAAGTTTGCACAATCTGACTGGTTTGCAAAAGATATGTCCCCTATATATATATATATATATATATATATATAGAGAGAGAGAGAGAGAGAGAGAGAGAGAGACAAAGGTTCAAGGGAAAACCTCAAATAAATGAAAAACTAAAAAACATCTTATCTACCGTTAGATTAGTTGATCTGATGGATGTGATTAAATGGACGGTTACAACAATATTTTTTGAATTAAAAAACTCTAGCCCCCTATTTTTTTATTCGAAAAAAGAGGAAAAATAAACAAAATTCGAGCGAAATAAATTACACCAAAAAAACAATCATATTTTTCTCGTTAATTTGACATCCATATTGATATACCTTTTCATCCATTTTTTCGTGGTTTTTCGGTTTTCTATTTATTTAGGGTTTTCCCCTGAACGTGACCCTATATATATATATATATATATATATATATATATATATATATATATATATATATATATATATATATATAGGGGTGGTTTCAATTGAAAACCTAACTTCATTGGAAACTTTGGAAACCAAATTTCAACCATTGATCTTTTTAATCAATGGTCAAGATTCATTTGAATTATATATGGTAATAAATTAATTAATTTATTAATAAAAGATAATAATAATATGTCAAAAGGGTAAATGTATCTTTTTCTTTTGTGTTTCAAATTTGGCAACAAAGATGAAATATGGTAATAAATTAATTAATTTATTAATAAAAGATAATAATTATATATGGTAATAAATTAATTAATCTATACTATATTATAAAGATGACATAAAAAACTCTTAAAAACAAGTCTTAAAGCTTAATGTACCGCTATTTAATGCTAACTACTTAAAAAACAACCATAAAAGTTGTATGTACTACATTTAATGATATTCATTAATTTTCAATCATTATCTCTAACTATTTTAACTCCCCTAAAATCATTTCCCACTTTAACTCCCCTAAAATAACTCTCAGCATATTTTAGATATAAAAAATCTAAAATATAATTAAAAAATCTTACAGAATATTTTATAAAAAAAATTATATTATTAAACCAAAATAAATTACATTATATTATTAAGTCTAAATTAAACAAATTTATATAAAAAAATCATTATCACTCTCTCACAACCATCCAAAATCGTAATAAATCGACAAAAAATAGAAAATAAAATGAAACATTAAAATCGTGATGTATCTAGCTGCATTGCGCGAGTACACTTCTAGTCAATTAAAAAAAAAAAATTCACTAATTGGTTGATTTCGGTTTCCAAAGTTTCCAATGTAAAACCGGTTTCCAATTGATCCCTCCCCTATATATATATATAGGGGTGGGTTCAAACGAGAACATAGTGTATTTAAAAAAATAAAGGGACGATTCTCAACCAATCATTTTTTAAATTAATTCCGAAAATAATAGTTTCTAAAATTAAGAGTAAAAGGGCAATAAAGTCATATTATGCTATGGATAATTTAGGATAGTATTAACTTCCAAAAAACATGGATTATAATATTTAATTCAAATCAAAAACGTATTTATCCTTTTCCTTTATTAAAGCAAATCCGGTTAATCCATTTTGGTAGTTTACCTGATCTGTTTGTTTTTTTCTAGCAAATCCCGAATATGTAACCCGAATCACAGATGATTATATAGTGTACAATATGCAATCGAAAATCATTTATGATTATATTGTAAAGAAGTTTGACAAATTGTTTAAGTGTAGTATGCATCACATGTGATTATACCGTATAGTAAATGATGTTATTAGTTTGCAACCCTAAATCACATGTGATTTTGTTTTAAATAATTAACACCAAATTCATACTTAACACCAAAATCATATATGATTTTATACTAAATAACTTGCCTATAATACTTGACACCAAAATCACATGTGATTTTGTTCTAAATACGTAAGACCAATTTCATACTTAACACCAAAAATCATATATGATTTTGTACTAAATAACTTGGCTATAATACTTGACACCAAAATCATATGTGATTTTGTTCTAAATAATTTAGACAAAATGTTTCCATATAAATTGGATATGGAAAAACAGAATAGTCAATGTTTTCATATAAATTGAAAAATACAAACCCTAACTCACGTCCTCAAATGCACAAAAACAGAAAAATAAAAACCCTATAATGCATCATTGTTTTGCCGTGTGGTGCTGGAAAGTCTTTATTGGGTGTTTCTCCTGTCTGTCGCATAAAGAAAAGTTGCCTCTGTTTAGCAACAAATGATGTTTCTGTGGATCAATTGGCATTTCAGTTCAAGTTGTGGTCAAAATATTCAGGATGAACATATATGTCGGTTTACATCTGATAGC
The DNA here is from genome assembly GCA_023525745.1 of Arctium lappa. NCBI lineage: Eukaryota > Viridiplantae > Streptophyta > Magnoliopsida > Asterales > Asteraceae > Arctium > Arctium lappa. The sequence goes on along the minus strand of CM042048.1, from coordinate 19,028,218 downwards.
AAAGAGAGGTTTCGTGGAAATCGCAGATAGATAGATAGATAGAGATAGAGAGAGAGAGAGAGAGAGAAACTGATTTCATGACTGCATCCATGGACGGTTTTTCTTCAATACCCGCTGTCGTCTTCGATTTTCCGATGACTTTGTGAACTTCGTCGTCTTTGATTTTCCGCTGCCGTCTTCGATTATCAGAAGAACATGAGTGTTTTAGGTTTAAATCGAGAGAGAGAGAGAGAGCTAATAATTAGGAAATCACTTATATTTAGGAGTTAGAAGATTATCCTAAAGTAATAGATTATCCTAAAATAATCAGGAGTAAAAAAAAAGACCAAAATACCCTTTTATAAATTTTTTAATTAAAAAATTAATTATTAATTTCTTAATTATGATTTGTCCAGAATTGTCCATTTATTCCTTTAAATCGTTACCATTCTCGTATGAACCTATCTATCTATCTCTCTCTCTCTCTCTCTCTCTCTATATATATATATATATATATATATATATATACAACTTTTTAAAACTTCATTTTTGAACTCTATAAAACTATATAATAAACATTTACAAATACATGATAATCGATGATCCTTATTTATATAGCAAAATACTCTATAAACTTTAGGTTTTTCTTTTTTATTGCAAAACTGTTTTAATTTTCATATTATTAATTTACAATAGAAATTTAAAATTCATCACACTTACACGAGTGGTTTATAACAATATACTAAACAAATTACCATTTGTTTGATTTCTAGTTGCATTAATTAGTTTTGTTTATCATTGATAAGTGCTCTTAATGCTCATACTTGCTTTTCAAGTTTCTTACCCACTTTCTCTAAAATTTCTCCATGAAACTTTTAAGTAAAGTCTTGATTAATTTATATAAAACTTTTACTTTATTCCTCTACACACAATAACAAAAAAAAAAAAAAAAAAAAAAAAAAAAAAAAAACCTGATCCAACAAATAGGGTTTTTTTAGGGTTTTTTTTTTATCTTCTGAGCATAGACTTGTTGCATGCTTGGAGTAAACTCTCTTAATTATATTCGTTAAATTAGGGGTTTTTTTTGTCTTTTGACCTTTTTCCTTTTTCCTTTTATCTTTAACCCATTAATATATTCTATAAATATTATTTTTATTATATAAATATATATATATATATATATATATACTAGGTTCGACCCCGTGTATTACATGGGGTAATTTAAAAATTAAATCATGTCAAAAAACTTATCTTACAAATATGAATGATCATCGAAAGTACGATGATACTTTTCCAAACTTTTTTCCCCTTCAGAGTTGTTTTTTTGCAGTTGGTTACAAAATGTCCTTGTTTTAGGCAGTTTTCACAAAGAATGTTTTGCAAAAAATTAATAAAAAATATGAATAAATATTAAGAATTTATAAAACAAAATTTATAATATAACGTAAATGAAATTATGGAAAAGTACATAGTTAAAATTGATATGAAACTGCAAAAAGAAAACCACGACAATTTAGTGATTATTTGTATCAAATCTCATACTAATTTTAACAAATCTCATACTAATCACGACACATTAATTCGTATATATTTATGATATTTAATAATATAATTAAATCCAAAAGTATTCAATATTGGACTCATTTCGAAGGTATTGACGAAGCGATTACAATGGTATAATTTGTAAAAAATAAAAATATTTTTTAATGCATTTTAGTTCATATATATTATTTATATTTATATGATAAGAGTCTAAAATGAAAAATAAAAAAGTAAGAGATTAAAAGTAAACTACATACCTAACCTAATTATAAGGGTAGTAAATATAATGTATAAATTTAAAAAAAATATGAATTAAGGAAAGATTTAAGCAGTAATGAATGTGGATGTGCTAAATGAACTTATAATGTAAAATGCGTCCAGATACATGTTTAGGCGGAAAAATGAAAAAATAGGCTCACCAGAAAGCGACACGTGTTATTCTAGTTACTTATTTATTATATGTATAGATAGATTAACATTATTATATGTATAATATAGTACAAGAGGTGAACCCCCCCCCCCCCCCAAACACATATGATCACCCTTCTCCCTGACTCATCGATGACCATTGTAACACCCTTAAAATAAAAATAAATTTAAACTTAAATAATTAAGGTAAATTAAGACTGGATTAAATACAATCACCCTACAAAAGGGGAAAGAGTAATGGAGTTTACAAACAATAATAGACAATAGTCGACAACCTACTAATCTGTATCAATTCTGGATCTAGATTACAATTGGGTGTCACTACAATCTTCAAAAGAAATAGGTGCACCACTAGTAACTCTACAATTGTCCTCCAAGAGATGGTAACCCAAAAATGTCTTTACCGACCCCACAACGCTCCACTTAAACCTTAGGAGCCCTGCCACTAGAAGATCCTGATATACATGTTATTTTTTAAAAAAAAGTGTTAGACTTGACACCTAATGAGAACAAACAGTTATATGATAAATCTATAAGACAGTAAAATGGATTCAATGCATTTAGTAAAAATAGATCACTTTGACCCTTAGAAGGGTGTAAACATCATAAGACGACAGGGGAGACTTGATTTACCATTTGTTGTGATGGAACACAAAAATAAGCCACAAACCAATGTTATATAAGCATCACTCAAGGATAAACAATCATTGACAACCCTATATGGGTCTTTAGTTCAATGATATAACAAGCTTAACTCTATCCAAGTCTTTCGCTTGTGGGTCACCAAGTTCAATCTTATCTGGTTCTTTACCTTGAAATCTCACCATCCAAGATAAGTTTGTTCATTTAGAAATTACATTATATAACCAATGCATATTTCCAAATTACAACTTGGGAATCTCATCCCATATATGTACAATAAAAACCGACTTCTATGCATATGGATCCATTGCATATATATATATATATATATATATATATATATATATATATATAGAGAGAGAGAGAGAGAGGGAGTCGGGTTCAAACGAGAACGATATCTATTTAAAAGAACACGAGAACGACAAATCACATACAAAATCATAAGTGATTTTACATTAGCGGAAAAGTCGTGCAAAATCACGGTACGCGGGCGACTTTTGCCGCGACTTAAGGTCGCAGGAATCACATGTAAAATCACTCATCATTTTGTATGTGATTTTCCGTTCTCATGTTCTTTTAAATAGATATCGTTCTCGTTTGATCCTCCCTCTTCCTCTCTCTCTCTCTCTCTCTCTATATATATATATATATATCAACCTTTACCAAACATACATAAATTTATTCATAAATAGCCATCTAGTAGGTAAAATACCTATTTCTTCATCAAACCCAACATATGAACATTATAAGTTTTTTCCCCAAAATATATCAAGATTTTAAGGTAAACACCTTTTCATACATTTAAAATTTATCTCCATACTTGAAATATCAAAAGATATGAATCCTCAAAATTCCTAACTTTGACCTAAAATGGTCCAAAATCAACCAAACATGAAATAGATGAAAAGGAACTTTAAAGGAAGTAAAATACATCATTTTCACATGTATATGGTTTTATAATGTAACACCCGTAATTTTCGGTAAGTAAAGGACACCCGGACGTTTTTGGAACTTATGAACGGCGGGACTTTTGTTGGGAAATCAATGTTTGAAGTTCCTTGGAGTATCGGGGCTATTGGCGTTGAAAAAGTCGAGTTTCGGAATTTGGTACGGGCTTGGCTACAATGTCCGGCGACTATGACAGTGTCATAGTCACACCGGGCAAAGTCGCAGCATGAAACAGAAGCAGAGGGGTACCTAGCGACAATGCCCAGGGCATTGTCGCATGGCAATGTCGCCAGATGGGTGGCAGGTGCTGTTAAGTGCGGGATTTTAGCCCTCAATTCTCATTTTCATACCCAAACTTCTTCTATTCTCTCCCAAAACGTTTTCCTTCTTTCCCCTTCAAACCCTAACTTATTTTTGGCTCAAATCCTTGTATTTTATGGAGATAGAACACCATCAAGTGGTAAAATTGAAAGCTATGGTCAAGGATTCACCATCTCCATCTTCATCTTCAACTTCAAGCTCATTTTTGGGTTTTCTAGGTTTTCACCAAAACCTAAGTGGTAAGTTTACATTCTCCATTTCTAAACCTTATTAGGTGATATAAATGCTCCATTGATGGTTCCTAGTGTTTGATTCCTTCAATTTTGGTTTGGAAGATTTTGGAGAAATTTAGGTCAAAATTAGGGTTTTGACCAAAATGGAGATTTTGATGTAAAGTATTTGGGGATCGTTTCTAAATGGTTGAATGTGTTTGTTTATGGGTGGAAAATTGTGTATCTAGGTTTCGGAAGGTTTTGCTTGTGGATTCAGAATTCTTCAAAGGAGCTCAAGTTGGGAAAAAATCTAGATTTAGCCTAAATCTAGCGAGGTGAGTTCAAGTTGATTTGTGAAAACGGTGTACATGCCAAAATGTTCATTTTAAAGTGTTTTGTGTTTTACATGAAATGGTTAATTGCTGATCACCTGATAAGTTTTGGTTATTTTGAAATGTTTAGTTTTATAAACATGGTGAAACACCCATTTTGGGATCTTTGGGAATTTTGGTAAATAAATCATGTTGAAATGTTTCTTTGATAATTTTACATATATAATTGGATTTAAATTGACGTAAGTGTCATTTTGTGTATTTGATCTTATAAACCTTTTCGAAAAATGCATATTATTGTGTTATGAGCATTTTCGAAATATAAGGGTATGGGTTCATTTGAAAAATGGTTTGCCTCAACCAATGATGAGATTTGAGTTAATCATACTTTTGGTCGTTGAGTTTGCATGAGAGTTCGTCAAACGTGTTTCAATGTTTATACCGACTTTCATTTGAGGGTTTACGTAAATTATTGGGTCTTTGGCTCATTTTTGACTAAATTGAGTCTTGAGGAGATTTGTCCGGATTTATAACCATTGTGGGGTTTTGAGTATGATGGCGCATTTTCCGTGTCATTTGAGAGTTTCATGTTTTGGGAGTTTTGGCCTTTCTTTTGGAGTCATGTAATGTTAGACAGTGTTGTAATGTATCCATAGGCACGTAAGTCTGTCTGTTTTTGGAAAGCGGGTAAGGTTGGTTATTGACCGTTGACCGCTTGGGTTCGCTAGCGAGTAGGCAATAGGTGGCTTGAGCCTTTGAGTTGAAACTCATCTAGATTGGATAGGCACCCATGTCTGTAAGTCCTTGAGGTGGAACTCGACGGAGTATGGCCAGAGGCATAACGGTCTGAGGATTATGATGTCGGTGGTGGCATGGTAACTAGGTCCGGGATATGTGGTGAAATCCAATAACATCACGGGTGGCTCCATTCACGTGTTCTCGCCACCCAAGATGGAAACGTTGAGATGACATGCGAGTACGTTGTATGGGCGACCTACTCGTGTGTTTCTCTACTCTCAACGTATACGGGTCTCCCCATCGTCGATCAGTGGTATTTTAAATGTTAATGACGTATTTTGCCAACTTTGGTTTTTGTGTGGTCAACGGTAATTGATGGCCTTAATATTGGGTTTTTCCCGTGTATATTAAGGTTTGAATGAAATATGTCATTTCCACGTTTCGGTATTTGATTTCGTCCATTTTATGGTCGTGTGAGTTTTGGGTTTAATGTCCGTGTTCACGGCGATATTTATTTATATAGATTTTCATCTATGGTTTATGAGTTTTTTTTCATGTTCCACCCGTGTTGGGTATTTCGAGTTATAACATTTTTACCCGCGTTTTATAAAATTGGGAGTTCTCTCTCTATTCTCACTTTGAGCATGTTTTGGGTTAAATCTAAGTTTACGAAAGAACGTTTTATATTGGGATCATAGTCTTTAAAACAGTTTGGTTTGGTTAACGATTAATTCGGTGTCTCTTTCGTTTAAAATGCATAATTATTGGTAAATAAGTCGTTTTCATAGGTGAAGCATATCATTTTGAAAGATTATGATTTTAATTGCATTCTTTCTTTTTAAACGATTAATTTATATAGGTTGAAAACTCTTGAGCTCACTAGGCGTTAAGCCTAACCTTTTTAATTGTCGACATGTGCATCAGGTTTCAGTTGGGGGGTTTGGTTCTAGCAGTACTATGAAGAGATGTGCTTTAGTCTTTCACAAGTGTAAGTATTTGGTGAAGTATTCCGCAGTTTGGAGATAGTGACTTTGATTGGGTTTTAGTAGCACCCGTCCTTGTTTTAGACTGTATGTAGAGAATAAATTGTATGTGTTGAGGTTAACCCTTGAATTGTGATTGTTTATGAATCCTTTATTGATGTATTTAGAAAATTTTAAATTAGTTGTTATTTCCATATTTGAGGGTGTTAGATATAAAAGTATAGGATGAACTCACAATACTATGTTTTAGTGAAAACCTAGATGTTGGGCCTTCAAGGATTTGAAGATGATTGTTGGGTCTTCAAGGATTTGAAGATAACTGTTGGGTCTTCAAAGATTTGAAGATGACCTCCCGATCTCACTTGTAATCTTTGAAAAACATTTTTTGTACTTAGATATTTTTAGGTTCTTTGTAATAGTTTAGTCATGCCTTTAAAGATCGGTGAAGTCGAAGACCAGCCGAAATCAGCAAGAAGTGAATCTTCAGATGCGGATCAAAGATGAACTTCTAATCTTCAACTAAGTTATTACTGCCAATTTTCTCATGACAAATCAGTAGGATCCTCATTTTGTCCTTGCCTATAAGATCTTCACCAAACCATGAAGTGATGGGGACATTCTCTATAGATCCAGAAAAAATGATGTTTGTCTTTTACATCTTTTCAGGAGTTGTCTACAACAATGTCTAAAGGTCAATGTTGTCCCATAATGTGACAAAAATGACAATTTGTCTTTTTGAGGGACATCTCTGACATTCAATCCCAAAGTGACAAGTGTCTCAAGCATTTAATGCACATGTTAGTATTTTAAGGTGAAGACCCCTCCCATGCAAGGTTACGCTTTTTGAAGAGATCTTAGTGTACTCAAGCAAAATCGGCAGAACTCTCTCCTCTTTAGAACTTCACAACTTTGTTCTTTATGTTTCAAGTTGTGTTTAGTATTCTGTTTCTAAGTGAAAGATTGTAAGGATAGATTTATCTGTTCTTTTCCGCAACAATCTTAAAAGGTTTCTGTGTAATTCTTGATTTTATTATCAATAAAGAATTAAATTAAGTGAAAAACTTTGAGTATTGTATTCAACCCCCTTCTACAATACTTGTTTACATTTGTCATTTCTTGCTGGGAATAACACTAGAAAATCAAGAAAACCCAAAATGGTGAGGAAGTCTTTGATCCTTAAGCCCTAGCTTGAATCCATAGCCTTGATGTTGCAAAAACCCTTACCTTTAATGATGGACAACCACTAAGGAAATGGTTGAAGTTGAGCCTTGAATGCACCCAAAATCGTAATTAATGAGAGAGATGAAGAAAATAAGTAAGGGAGTGATAGTGAGGAGAAATGAGAATGAATGACCCAAAATCGCCCATTTAGACCGGATCTGCACGTTTTTCGCGACCTAGCCCGCGACTAAGGTTGTGTGGCTAGTCACCCATTCTCCACACCACGAATTCCAGTGAGTCACGCAACTCTAGTCGCGACCTAGGTCGGTGGCTATCCGCGTGAGGTCCTTCCATGCTCGAAAAGTCTGAAATTTGGTCCTTAACTCAACATGTCAACACATGGTCATTTCTTGTACATAAACATACGTTTTTTCACAACACATAGACAACACACTCACATAACACGCCACGTGCAACCCATACACCACATGACCTACAACATATTATATATATATATATATATATACACGCACACACACATACAAACAAACACAACAACAATGAATATGGTGGTTCGTGTTTGGAGGTGGTGGTATTGTAGCAGCAACGAGGTAGAAGGGAGGTGGGAGATGACTCGGTGAAAAAACAAACGACGCATATGGCATAAGGGAAAAGGAGATGTGTAATGACGAGAAGAACAAGGGTTGGGATGCCGGAGATGGCGTCTTGGTCGTTGGAGTTTATGTGTGTGTATATATATATGTGTGTGTGTATGCACATAATATATATATATATATATATATATATAATAAATTAGAGTGAACTACAATTTTGGTCCCTGTGGTTATACAAAATCATGAAACTTGTCCCTATAAAGTGTAAAAAGACGAAAATACCCCTAACCAGTCTCGAGCCAGGCAGATTGGGCCTTATATTCCATGAAATTTGTACAAGTCCCACCATTGGGCCATAACCGGCCCCTACACATCCCAATCAGTCCCACACCAGGTGGGGCCTAATTTATAATAGAAAAAGTCATTCCAAATCAATCAATCATTTTTAATCCAACAGTTATCAATATGGGTGTTCATCCTAACCGCCAAACCACACAAATCGCCCACACCGCACCGCAAAGCGCAGTTTAGAACTTTTGCGGTGCAGTTTGGGTTTGCATTTTACCAAACCGCACTATGCTATGTGTTTTGCGGTTTTGAGTTATCAAATTCTGGATGACCATCCTGTATTGCTGAATAGAGCACCTACTCTGCATAGATTAGGCATATAGGCATTCCTACCTGTTTTAGTGTATATTTTATTTCACATTTGAATCAATTTAAAAAAGACCTAAAGTTAGGGATTTATCAATAGGTAATATTACACCAATACCCAACCAAAGGGCCACTACGGTACCAATCAAAAATACGGTTGTCGCTACTGGACGACGAAATGGATTTTTGAATTTAGTAACATTCTCTAAAATGGTACTGTTAATAATCCCGCAGGTACTGAAACCATTAAAAGAACACTCAATACTTTATTGGGTACTATACAAAGTATTTGAAATACGAGAAAGAAATACCATCTGGGTAATATTTCCAAAGGAGTTGCAAACGGATCTGCCGGTTCAAGGTTCTCGATTGGTTCAAACACTGTACCTATGGGATAGAGGACAAGGAAAAAACCGAATAATTGAAATTGAGATACTGATACAAGTTTTTCCCTTCTGAATCAAATAGATTCATATCTGAAAGAGGTTGACAATAAGTTCTTTCAAAATTGACAATTTTTCCCTCTGTTAGAGGTGTTCCAGAAATGTCAGCGATCAAGTAAATAGCTTTATGAACGAATAGATTTGATCAACTTGGAAAATAGAAAGATTTGTACAAGTTATACGTTTCGTCACCACTTTGTGGAAAAGCCTTAGGTATGAATATGTTAGATACCTGTGACTCGATTGCTGAAGGGAGTTGCAAACGGATTTGTCGGTTCACCAATCATTGATGGTTCTAGAACCGCTAAGCCTACGTTACATGCAATAGTACCTAGAATTACTACCAAAAAATATATATAAAAGATCATTGGGCCATGCGGGCTCCCCGTAATAATTATGACCCATACCTTTAGCGAATTAAGCTCTTAATACAGGAGCATTCAAGTCAGTTTTTTTGTTATTGGGATAGGTGAATTCTTACAGATCCATCCTCCGAAGGAACATGACACCTCTTGACCTAAAAAAAGTAATCTTTCTTGATAAAGTCCGTTGATTAGGGTCAAATTGTATCCCTTCGGAACCGTAGAGGCGTCTTTTGATGCATACGGTTAAAAAAAGAATCTACACCACGGTTCAAACCGCACCGCACCGCACCGCATATTATATATATATATATATATATATATTTATGTATAACACACACACACATATATATATAATAATTTAGTATTTAATTATTTATAACTTTATGTAATATTTTCGGACTTGAACAAACAATTGGCCAATTGAGAGTTTAGACTTAAGGATTTAGATGAAAGAAAAAGTTAAATATGTCACAACTCACACGTCTAATTTAGTTTGAAGTTTATTTTTTTACTTCTTACTATTTTTAATTATGCAATATATGCAATATGTATTTCGGAATTGGATGCGTTGAAACGCTTTACACTACTAGAAAAATGTGAAATACCGACGGCAAAAAACAGTCGGTATTTACCGACGGCAAACCGACGGCCTACCAACGGTATCTTTTTAATTTTATTTTTTATTTATTTTTAATAAGTCGTCGGAAAACCGTCGGAAAAATTAGTGAAATACCGACGGCTTACCGACGGTTGTTTTTTTCATTTTATTTTATATTTATTTTTAATAAGTAAATACCGTCGGAAAACCGTCGGTAACTGGAACCGTCGGTAAGCTGTCGGTAGTTGTCGTCGGAAAACCGTCGCTGAATATTACCGACCAGCTTTTTACCAACGATCATTCCCGTCACAAAACCGTCGCTAAAGCCTTTTTCCGACGGTTTACCGACTGTTTCAGCCGTCGGTAATACGATTTATTTTAGTAGTGTTATCTTTTTGGACTATGATTACTTTATTGTTTGCTTTATAATGTATTTTTAAACTTATTTTGAATTGTAGCCATAAAATGCTATAGGGACAAACCACATAAACCGCACCGCACCGCATTTTGTGGTGCGGTTTAAGGTTTATGTGGTGTGGTTTGCGGTTTGGAAAAATGCTAAAACCGCAAATACGGTGCGGTTTAGTCCCAAACCGCACCACGAACACCCCTAGTTATCAATATTTTGATAAAATTGATAGGAATGAATATTCATTCCTCCAGTTTAATTTGGAATGAAAATTTGGGTTTGTTGAGGGAAATGAACTCATTATATTATATAAAATCAAACAGTTTATTTTTTCAATCTTATTAATTACTACTCAATACCTCTTGTTAGATCACATATCTATTGGATTCAAGATCATCCAATCTGAAGATCCAATCTGAAGCTAATGCAGAAAAGTCGACTCTTAAATATTAGTCTAACGTCGTTTGTAATAAATATGTCAAAGTTAGTTTTAATTGTGTTTTAAGTTTAAGTTAGTTATCCTAAATATCTATTTATTAGATATTTGTTTTGTAATAATATCTAGATATTATATTTTGTTTGGTTTTAGATATTAGGTGTGTTTGTTAAGAAACACATAGTTAAGAGCTTTCCACGGTGAAAAACATTGAGAGCTTCAAACCGAAAACCATACCTTGTAATCGTTATTTGTTTATCTATCAAACAGGTTGGTAATCAATATATGTGTTTGTTGTTTGATTTATCTGGTAAAGATCCTTGATCAAAAGGAACACATAATTGGTATCAGAGCTGAAACCAGATCAAAATCAAATTTTCAAACTCGATACTGTGTTCTTCATTTGAAAAATCATTTTCGAGATTTAGGTTGTTATTTGGCTTGAAATCGATCAGGTTTGGATCGATAAGTGTATTAGATCGTCTTGTTATACTTTAATTTCATTATTGCACTAATATCGAGTCCCAATTTGTGAAAATTGTGTCTGAGTTCACGTTTTATAAAACTCATTGTTCCATCGATCCATTTTTCAAAAAGTGATGTTTATTGCGATCGAGTGTTTGTAATCTGTTATAGAACTATTAGTGGTCATTTTATTACAATTTGGGACTACTAATCGGTGCCAAACAGGTCGATTTATCGAAATCAGATCGATTTTTCGAACACAGGGACGAACTCACGCAAGTTAAACTTTGTGTGACCCACTTTGCGCCATAAACGCTTCACGCAAAGTTCACTCAAAGTCCACTTTGTGCCACCAACTGATAACGTAAAGCTCACTTTGCGCCACCAACTGATCACGCAAAGCTCACTTTGCGCCACCAACTGATCACGCAAAGCCCACTTTGCGCAACCAACGTCTCACGCAAACATCAGTTTTCGCGACCCACTTTGCGCCACTCAAAGCACACGCAAACCTCACATTTGCGCCACTCAAGTGAAACGCAAACCCTAGTTTGCGCGACCCACGTAATACGCAAACCTCTCCTTTGCGCGACCTTCTTCAAACGCAAACCTGAATTTTGCGCCAATTTCACACTTAGACAAATTTTTTAAAACTATAATAGGGTCTTTAATTGTCATAAATTTTTTGCTAAGTCTGCCTAGGGGGACAACATTTCTTGTGTGATCAAATTTTATCTGGACTAACGGTCAAGTACAAGTTCTTATTGCTCATCAATCAAACAGAATGAATTCCAGCGAAGCTAATTCAATCAATATGGATGAGAATACACCTGTACTTTACAAAGGAATGATTTCTGCCTTGGAAGCAGAAGGAGAGAAGAAAGAGACAGCACTCTTGTGCTTGATGAGTCAGATGAAGATAAAAACCGAAGCTGATTCTAATGACGAGGTATGTGATCAAATGCATGCCATGAAGATAAAACTCCAAGATTTAGAGTCGAATCTTAAGCGTGAAAAGGGTGTCATTAATGACAAAAACCAATCAATACAGAAACTTAGCGATGAAATTGCTGAGAAGAAAGTATTGGTTGAGGTTTTACATAGAAATAATGACACCAGCGCAAAGGAACAGACAATAATTCTTAAAGAGAATTATGAACTCAAGTCTAAACTGAGAAAAAGTGAGCTTGATTTATATGAGCTTACGAAAATGCATTCTTCATGTATTGAAGAAAACAAAACTTTAATTGCAAAATTAAAAAGTTTGGAAGAGAATTTATACAAATTGGGTCAAACTGAACAAACTATTCATCTGAACAAACCCAAAGAGGATATAGAAAAATGGGGAATCGGTTATAAGAATCCTCACTGTCTTCAAAAAGGAATATCTGAAATGCCTGCACTTTATGATCTTCTTTCTTTGAAATTAGCTCGAAGAATCCCTGAGCTTAAAGTTTTCTGGACTAGACTGTCTGAAAAGGATGAAGCCAACGAAACTGAAAAACGTTTGAAATCATCTAAAGTTCACCTTCCATTTTATTATGCGAAAGTGAATAATAGTTATAATGATAATCCAATATATCACAAGAAATCTCTTTCAAATGATTTCTTTCAGAGTTATTCTGAAAAAGAGATGGAGGCGAAGCCTATTAAAGGTAAAATTTATGTCTCTCCTCTTGTTTTGGAAAGTCAAATTTCTGAACTCAAGAACTCTTTAACAGATGAAAGACTTTTGATTGAGATTCAACAAAAAGTTTTTTCAACCGTGCTGAAAAATGTTATTATTTCAAAGGCTTCAAACTCTGAGGATATGTTTGGTCTAGCAAATAAAGGGTTTGATTTTCTGAACTCTGACGGTGGTTTAGATGATTGTTTTAATCAATTTGACTTTAATGCAAAACTTCCTACCCATTCATCCTTTGTTAAGAAATCTTTGGGAAAAACCAGTATGCCTGTTAACAGTGCAAAATCAACGAAAGTTGATAAATCAGTCTCTATGAAAGCTAAAAATGCTAAAGGTAAGATTAAATCTCAGCATTCACAGAAACCGATCACTACTGGTAAGCCGAAGAAGGTGCATTCATTTGTTGCTCAAAAGTCTAACTCACAAGTTTCAAATGTTTCAGCAATGAGCAAGAAAAGACTTGAAGTTAAGTCTGAATGGCAACCGAAACAGGAGTTTGACGAGACTGCTATATCATGTTCTAGTGCTGACTGTAATAAGATTACTACTAGTAAAGATGATATAATTGTGGATGTTGCTTTTTCTAAACCAAAACTTGTTGATTCTCGCAAGAAATTTTCAAAACAGCAATTATTCCAGTTATCTTTGTCTGCTAGAAAGTTTTCAAATTATGATAAACATGATCTTGCTTCTCGTATAGATTCTGACATTTGGTTTGGAACATATCATGTTCCCTCTTATCATTCAAATTCTTTATCTGGTTCTAAAAAGCAAAGCGGACCCAAATTTCACTGGGTGCCAAAATCGTTTGCTAACACAGTTGGATCCAATTGGAAATGGATACCAAAGAAAAGGGATGATTTTGTATTGCAGGTACCTACTTTCTAGGGGGAGTAGGAGAAATATGGTTCTTGAGTAAATCAGCTCAAGACCCGGACATCAATGTCAACAATGGCTTCTAAGTAAATCAACTTAGAACTCGTACTTCAATGATGTCTGACTTCTAAACACAAAAATTTAGGACTCACACTTTAATGATCAAAAGACCTTACTCCTGTGCTGAAAAGAGATTGTACTCCAATACTCGAATGAGGAAATCAACCTTCAAGTAGGAGTACATATTTGTCTGAAATTTTATGCATTTCTCAGATATGATGATCAATATTTGAGAAGGAGTTAGTGTTTATGTTTTTCACTAACATTATTGTCTGATGCATAATTTCAGGGGGAGTAAAGGTGATGACTTCTGATTATTTCTGATCAAAACACGTACATTCATAGTTTTACTGCTTTTTGTCTTTTTAATTTAAGTGAATAAATTTGCTTTGACTTAACATAAGACTTTTGCAGAATTTTTGAGAGATGCTTACAAGTTCATATGTTTATGACTTTAAGCTTAGCTTCATGAGATGTAAGATCGCACGTTAAGGTATAATCCTTTATCTTAATCTCATATATGGTTGATAAGTGGACAACTTTCAATCATAGAAAACATTGTTCTAAATGTTCAAACCACTTCCCGATTCTCAAACCGAATTCATGATTTGGAAGTGTGACTTTAAATGTTTTCAAAGATCATATTTGTGCTTTAACTGAAATAGTTAAACCAATCTGAGCATCATATGCATAATAGGAAAACAAGGATTTCTTTGTGCTAGGAATTAACACAACTTCTATGAAATCACCTTAACCAGTAATTTCTACCCAAGAAGTTAATCCATAGTGATTGAGTATAAGAAGTCGAAAAGAAATGAGTGTGATTAGATTGAGCAAAATGTTTAAAGAAAGAGCGTGTGAGAATAGAGTTAAAAGAATATCACAACTCTGCACCAACTTTTTTTGAGTCGGGCAGCCACAATTCTAATGTTTCACAATTCTTTGGTGATCATTATTGAAACAGGCAACTAGCCCATGCCAACTCTTGATCAAACCTCACCATCTACTCATTTTCTTCTCAAAAGGAAAGTGTTTCACATTTTCAAAGGGGAAGCAACACATTTGATATCTGATTTTCATTTGGAAAATCTGGATATTGAAAAGAAGGAAGTCTGCCTCACCTTCGCACTTCAATCATGCACATTGAGTCTGTGTTTAACTTACTGTTGTCTCAGTGGTTTACACAATTTTGAGCCAATAAGCAATCATCAAGTGCTTAATTCTTTCTATCACAAGCACGAACACACTAGGATGTTGTTTCTTTGTCATAACGTTTATAGAAATTACCTTTGTGGTGTTTTCGATGATTAAATAGAAGCCCTGGAGGAGTCAACATCAAACAGCTCCTTTACAATGTGTATTCGTTACACACAGTGACTTAGTGTTACTGACGGGCATGTTAATTGATTCATTAGTTGATTCAGGTGTTACACGACTATTTTGTCGGGATTTGCAAAGATCTGGATGAATATCTTTTGAATTGACGGATCAGATGCTCCATATCACATACATTTCTTCCTACCAGTTTTGATGAAAGCGTTGCTCTTTTCCTCAAAAAGGGGGAGAATCTAAAGCTTGAAGAAATGTACAGTCCATTACATTACAAGACATTGGAGAAGAGAAAAAGAAAAGCTAACCAAGAAATGCGAGATCAAAGTATTCTGAAGACATGCTGATTTCAGACAAATTTTCTTTGAAGATACTTTGCTAAAGCATTCTGAGCTAGAGAAAGAGATTGCATCTTCTGAGTTGAAAAAGAAGACTGAATTGCTAAAATCTTTTTAGTAATGATCTTGATCCAAAGGGGGAGATTGTTAGATCACATATCTATTGGATTCAAGATCATCCAATCCGAAGATCGTAATCCGAAGCTAAAAGTTGATAAGTCGCTCTCAACAATAGTCTAGGGTCAGTTTGTAATAAATGTCAAAGTTGTTTTAAGTATTTTATATTAGTTCCTAAATATCTAGATATTATTATTTAGATATTTAGTTTAGATATTATTTAGTTAATTATTATATTAGTTTTTAATATAATATCTAGATATTATAATGTTTTAGTGTTGTTTAAGTTAGTCTTAGATCTCTCATAATCTGTATATACAACATCGATCAAGAACACATCAGAGAGAGAAAGCTTAAACTGTAAACATATCAACCTCTGTAATCCGCGTTTGTAATCCAAACAGGTTGGTAATCGTTATATCTCGTTTATTTGATTTATCTGGTAAAGATCCTTGTTCAAAAAAGGGACACGCACCTCTAATAAAAAACCCCTAAATCAATATAAGTTTTTTTTATCTAACAATTTGAGGTTTTTTTTATCTTTTAAACCTCTCTCTTTTATTATTACTAGAAGCGTACTCGCGCAATGCAGCGAGATAAATCACGATTTTAATTTTTTATTTTATATTTTGTTTTTTTTTTGTCGATTTACAGTATGATTATCTTATATATTTTAAATTTTTTATATTTAAATTAAAATGTTTATCCTGTTTTGGTTATGTTTATCGGTTAGTTATAAATTCAAACATATAGCTTTAGAAATTTATACTCATTCATCATAACTTGTAATCTTGAATTTTAAGTAATGTGTATCAATAAACAATACTTAATTCATAAAAGTTTGTTTTTAAGAGTTTATTCAATAGTTTAATAATAATGTAATTTATTTTAGTTATAATAAATAATGTTATTTTAATAAAATAAACATTAAATATTTTGTTATATTTTCTTAATTATATTTTAGAGTTTTTATATTTAAAATTTGATTTTTATTTTGTATTTAATTATGTAAGGAGTGATTTTAGGGAAGTTGAAGTGATGAGTGATTTTAGGGGAGTTAAATTTGTTAGAGATAAAGATTAAATAGCAAAAGATTTAAAGTTTTAATTTCTTTACTAGAAGCGTACTCGCGCAATGCAGCGAGATACATCACGATTTTAATGTTTATTTTTATTTTTTGTTTTTTATTGATTTACAGTACGATTTTGGATGGTTTTTATTGAGTGATAATGGTTTTTTTATATATAAATTTGTTTAATTTAGGCTTAACAATATAATGTTTTATATATAAAAAAAATTAAGTAGTTTGTTAAAATTCATTAATTATCTTATATATTTTAAATTTTTTATATTTAAATTGAGATGTTTATCCTGTTTTGATTATGTTTATCAGAATTCAAATTTCATAATTTTAGGATTTGGGGATTAGAGATAAGGATTTTGGGGGATAAAGATGAAATTTATTAATTATGGTTAAAAACATTTAAAAAAGTGGTACATATTGCTTCATTCATTGTTTTTTAAGAGATTTTAAGTAGTTTAACATTAAATAATAGTACATAATGCTTAATACATCACGATTTTAATGTTTATTTTTATTTTTTTTGTTTTTTTTATTGATTTACAGTACGATTTTGGATGATTTTTATTGAGTGATAATGATTTTTTATATATAAATTTGTTTAATTTAGGCTTAACAATATAATGTTTTTTTATGTAAAAAAAATTAAGTAGTTTGTTAAAATTCATTAATTATCTTATATATTTTAAATTTTTTATATTTAAATTGAGATGTTTATCTTGTTTTAATTATGTTTATTAGAATTCAAATTTCATAATTTTAGGGTTTGGGGATTAGAGATAAGGATTTTGGGGGATAAAGATGAAATATATTAATTAGGGTTAAAAGCTTTACAGGTAGTACATTAGGCTTTAGTAGTTATTTTTAAGAGATTTTAAGTAGATAGCTTTAAATGATAGTACATAAAGCTTAGTAAGTTGTAATTAAGAGTTTTGATTATGTTTATCATAATTCAAATTTCATAATTTTAAGATTTGGGGATTAGAGATAAGGATTTTGGGGGATAAAGATGAAATTTATTAATTATGATTAAAAACATTTAAAAGTAGTACATATTGCTTCATTCATTGTTTTTTAAGAGATTTTAAGTAGATTAACATTAAATAATAGTAAATAATGCTTAATACATCACGATTTTAATGTTTATTTTTATTTTTTGTTTTTTATTGATTTACAGTACGATTTTGGATGGTTTTTATTGAGTGATAATGGTTTTTTATATATAAATTTGTTTAATTTAGGCTTAACAATATAATGTTTTTTATGTAAAAAAAATTAAGTAGTTTGTTAAAATTCATTAACTATCTTATATATTTTAAATTTTTTATATTTAAATTGAGATGTTTATCCTGTTTTGATTATGTTTATCAGAATTCAAATTTCATAATTTTAGGATTTGGGGATTAGAGATAAGGATTTTGGGGGATAAGGATGAAATATATTAATTAGGGTTAAAAGCTTTACAGGTAGTATATTAGGCTTTAGTAGTTATTTTTAAGAGATTTTAAGTAGATAACTTTAAATGATAATACATAAAGCTTGGTGAGTTGTAATTAAGAGTTTTTTATGCCATCTTTATAATATAGTATAGATTTAAGTTTTAAGTAATTAATATTAAATAATTGTATATTAAGTTTTAATAATTGTTTTTAATAATTTTTTATAGATACTTTATTAGTATAATATAGTATAGAAATATGAAATTATTTAATTCGGGGGTCCAAATTATTTGGACACTAGAGATAACAGAAACAGAGGTTCCCACCAAAATCCAGTCAGCGTGTGAAAGTCAGAAAGTCAACAATGGAATTGCTTTGTGTTTCCTCCAATATAAACACATACAACTCACCTTCTCTTCTCTCTCTCTCTATATATACGTACAAATATCTATATATAATTCTTCTCTCTTTACTTTACACACAGACGCATTCTTCGTAGTTTGCAGATCTCTTCCCGTTTTCCATGCCTTGAATTTGATTATGTTAGCCGTCGTATCGTATTTTGATGATTTGGAACAGAGATCGGCGAGACTGAAACATTTAGATCGAGTGAAGATTTAGAGAGATGGAGCAGAAGCACATTTTGTTGTCGGCATTGAGCGTTGGTGTAGGCGTAGGGGTAGGGCTTGGAGTAAACAAATGGAGTAGCGGTGGTTTGGAAGAAGGCGTCACGGCGGCGCAAATTGAGCAGGAACTTCTCCGGCTCATCGTCGACGGTAAAGATGACAGGATCACGCTTAAGGAATTTCCTTATTACATCAGGTGATTATTTATATATTTTTTTGCTGCTTAATGTTAATACGTTTATTGAGTAATGTTTAATCTTCAATATATGATGAGAATACTGCTCTTTGAGCTGTAATTCAGCACTGTTGATGATCAATTTGTTCTTGACACTAGGTATTGACTTTTAAATTTCCAAACATTCACAGTTAAGTTAGATTTATCGATTTTGCAAAAGTTGTATTTTTAGAGTGTGGTTTAGAAACGATGTTTTTAGTCTGTTTTTGATAATGAATCTGCAATTTGTATTCACGGTCAAACTTCCAGCTAATCTCCTAGAGTCATCTAGTATTCATGGATTACATTTCATATAATCACTACTCCCACCTTTTCAAAAGAGAATCAATGGTGGATTTTGCAAGTGGTATTATTCCACTTCAAAATTCGGTTATTGCAAGTCTGAAAGCAGCTTCTCAAGTCCTAACACTATCCTATTAAAGTTGTTGGTTAGGATTTCAGTCTAATGTATATTTTTGTACCAAACTAACTATTCCACCTTCCTTCTTTGTTAAATCTAATGCCAGCGAACAGACACGGGTGTTGCTAACAAGTGCAGCATATGTTCATTTGAAACACTTGGATGTTTCTAAGCATACCCGAAATCTTTCACCTGCAAGTAGGGCTATATTGCTCTCAGGACCAGCTGGTAAGTAATCTCTTCCGCATTCAAATATGTTATGCCTCATTTGTGGCCTGAAAAAATTAATGTCTTCTATATCTTATCCTCTGAAGAATTTTACCACCAAAAGCTTGCAAAGGCTCTGTCACATGACTTTGAAGCAAAGTTGCTATTGTTGGACATCGTAGACTTTTCTGTAAAGGTGATTACCTGACTAGTAATTTTTTTCTCCAAGCTCAGAATTTACTACGTTGTACTAATGTTTGGTATTTACCCACAGATGCAGAGCAAGTATGGTACATCTAAAAAGGACTCTGTAAGTTCAACGTAATTTACCCAGAAGGGTTGCTTTTATATTCTTATATCTTTAAGATTAAATTGCATCATGAATGTTAGTAAGCAAAATTGTAAAATAGAAGTCTAGAGTAATTTATTTCTGTAGTGTCATATCTGCTTGTCCGTTCTTGTAGAAATTTCTTTTAGCTTTCAAGGAGGAACTTGTATTGTTTTAAGAAGCTAACTTGTACTTATGATTTTGTTTGAACATAGAATATGTTCTGATATATAGTTTCCTCCTTGTGTATAGTCTGTCAAAAGGTCTATCTCTGACATGGCAATGGAGCGGATGTCCAGTTTACTTGGATCGTTCTCCACAGCAAAGGAAGATGGTGGAGGTATGAATAGAATGTACACACGTATTTTATGTTTTTACGAAGTGTGATAAACAGGTTTGGATAGATATAGAACTCACCTGTAAAAGCTAGCTCAAAAGAGGGGGGCTCCCAAACTACATATATACATGTATGCATCTTGACAACTTGGCGATGCAGGACAAATACAAATAAATGCAATTCCCACATAAGTAGATTTTACTCCCAAAAACTAGCTCAAAGGAGAAGTGTGCCCAAACCACATACATATATGTATCCTGATAACCTGATGTTGTGGGACAAATACTAAAAATTACTTCAAAAGCATGATACTCACCAACACTTTCTTAGTAAAAAAAATTCTTTCTACTTTAACCTTGATAAGTCATGCTTAGTTTCCTTGTGTGAATTCAAGAAGATAAATAATTAGTTGCCCATTGTTAAGCCATATCCATTGCCACAAGCTACAAAATATTATGATTGGTGTTAATATTCTTTAGAAAGTGGTTATATACAAATGCTTTTTAGTTCAATCATAATTTTAACTGAAAGGTTCTACTGATGCTCATTTCAACTCTAGTAATGGCATTTCAGCAGGATGGATGCTACTTTACTCTTGCTTTGATCCTACAATGTTTTTTTCTTTCACGAAGAGTAAAAGAATGTTCTAAGAGATACAAGCATGAATGGTCATACCACATGCTAATGAGGAAACATAACTATTTAACTAATAAGTTTATCTTTAGACAGTGTTCGCGAGTCCTTTTTTTACGAAGGAAAGGGAGGGAAAAGGAAGAAAGGAGGGGGGAGGGGGGAGGGGAAAGAAAAAATCTTGTGTTCTTGAGTTTTTGTAGGAAGGAAAGGGAAGGAAAAAGAAAAGAAAGGAAAAGAAGGCTCATTTTCCTCTCATATATGTAAACTGGTTGGTTGTAACCGACCATAATAGCTAATAATTTGCCATCGTTGCCATTTCAGTTATTTTCCTATTTTACGAATGGGACTAGTATATATACCAGATATACTTATGTTTAGACTCACGCTTTTGAACAATCCTTTCATACTCTCCAGCAAATTTGCTCTCGTTTTTGTGCCTGAAAACGATTGTGTACTTGAGTCTTATCCCATATTGGATTTCGTGCGGCCCAGGCATAGGGTCGAAATACCAATTCGGAAAGTGACCTACACGATTCTCAAGAAATCCAGTCATCTGATCGATCTTTTTTTTTTTTGCCCCTGTTTCTCTAACAACTTCACTTTCTTTTCTTTTCTTCTTAAATTTGAAAAATTATTTGGGATTTGTTTAGTCGTGTTAAGTTGAGGAAAACACTAGCTGAATACCTTTAATATGTTAAGAAATCAATTCAAGTAAATTCAAAATTTTGTTTATTTATAGGCAAGCCTGCTCTTTCTTAACTCATGGGCTCTTTCCTTGAAATTTCAGTTACCAATATAAGATCCTTAGCTGAATGAGTAAATCAGTGGATCCCATCAAATTTACCATTTTCTCCGTGAAGAGAAAGTAATAATGAGAGGAAGAGAAAAAAGAAAAAAGTGTCTTACCTCTTATGTTTTCTCTATATAGTAAGTTTGGTGGTAAATTTGATGGCATCTAGAGATTTGCCTTTGCTGGATATGAGAATACTGAAACACCAGTCTAGTTACTAGTCTTTTCTTATTTTGGTGTTCCTTTTAACAACTTCATATGATACGGTTGGCCGGAAATTTTCAGGAGCTTCAAGTAAGCAAAGCAGTGGCTCAGCTGCCAAATCTAGGTATGGTTGCCAAACCCACATAATCTAATAACAAGAATATCCTATTGGCTTTAATTGATAAGATTACTTTTATTATAAACCTTGCAGGAGTACAGAAAGCACTAATTATCTTCCAAAGCACCATAGGAACGCCTCTGTTTCTTCTGATACAAGTGCTATCAATTCCCAGTGCCCTTCAAATTTAGGTTGGTGTTTTCATCTTCCGTTATATCATTAATTGATATAGATCAAGATTGAAGGGAAATGACTGCAAACATTTTTAATAACTAACGTCCATGAAGCATGAGTTCATTGTGCAAGTTGAGTTAGCCATGTGTCTCTTTAATTGCAATGAGAATGGTTTACGTACTAGAAACCAAAATCTTCTGATCATAGAGGAAAGTTGGTTTTCGGGATTATTAGCAGGCACCAACATCCTCCTTCCACTTTAGTGTAGGATGTACAAAAAATAAGGCCTGATATGTCTTTTGATGCATAAAACCTGAAGATACATATTAATGTGACAGTTTTAAGTGAACAATGTATACGTATGTTACTAATCTTTCGAATTATGTTTACTCTTCTTAGCTTCTCTCAAGCGTGTGGGCAGTTGTCCTTTTGATGAAAGAGTTCTTTTGCAGGCACTATACAAGGTAACTTTCATTCATAGCTTGCATAACAACCCGTCCCATACGGATAGAAAAGTAGATCTATGAGTTTATTCAAAGTCGTGGACTACCAATAACTTCCAGATTTGGAGGTTATTGGGAATTGGGCAGCCTGCTACTTTGGGCATTACAACTAAACCTCATTTACATAGCGAAAATGAGATTCCCTGAAGTTACTCAAATGCATTTTTTTCCCACTAATTAAATAACTTACCAAGGTCCTAACTGGCAACATCACCACTTGCAGGTTTTAGTCTCTTTCTCCGAAACTGGCATCATTCTCTATATCAGGGATGTAGAGAGGTTTCTTCAATCACCGCGGACATATAAATTGTTTGAAAGAATGTTGAAGAAACTGACGGGATCAACATTAGTTCTTGGTTCCCGGATGTTGGACCCAAATGATGAATATGGGGAAGTCAGTGAGAAGATTGGCTGCTTATTTACTTACAATATTGAAATCAAACCACCTGAAGATGAGTACCATCTCATAGACTGGAAAGAACAATTAGAAGAGAACATGAAGAAGATCCAGTTTCAAGATAACAAAAATCATATTGCTGAGGTGCTAGCAGCAAACGATCTTGAGTGTGATGACTTAGGTTCAATTTGTCACGCAGACACAATGTTTATCAGTAATTACATAGAAGAAATTGTTGTATCTGCAATCTCTTATCATTTGATGAGTAACAAAGATCCCGAATATCGAAATGGAAAGCTCGTCATATCATCTACCAGGTACATACCTATCATCCTTTGTGCTTTCCTCTCCCAGACACCCTCCCTCAGGTGTGTTGGTACACTAGATAGGAGGGAACAAAAAAAACTTATCCCCATCGGCATATGTTAGACTCTGGTTGAGTGAGACAAAAAAAAATTCCACCAAAATAGGTGGAATAAAAACGGTGATTCTAAGTAGAGACCTCTCTACTGGTTTCTTTCTAACACAGTCACCATCAAATCTTTCTTTTTATATTTCCAATGCATGATTGGACCTAAAGAGGTGTTTATAAAGCAACACCCTATTAAAATCAAAGAGGTAGACAAATTTGGTAAGCTATATTTTTTGTTTCCCCCTTCCTATCTCATTCTCACACCTATATTGCAACAATAGAATTTTTATCTGATTACTGATCTTACTGTTGTGCAGTTTGTCACATGGATTGAACATCTTCCAAGAGGGGTATTGTGGTGGGAAAGATACTTTAAAGCTGGAGACAAATGCCGACTCATCGAAGGTTTGTTGCAGATATTAGTATTTTGTTGTATCCATATCAACACACGATATGATTTTGGTGAAATTTTTATTCTTGCCACGATACATCATGATTCCTTCATCTCATAATTCCTGTAGGGACCGGAAGGGGAAGAAAGTGTTGCATCAAACAAAAATGAGGCAGAAAAATCAGTTCCTCCAAAAGCGGTACGTCTATGTGTTACCATCTTTAAAAGTCGTAGAAAGAGAAGAACGGATTGAAACGAAAATGTAATCGAATTCATACCAGCAATTCGTAAAAGTTCCAATTATGAGGAATATATAGAAGGAGTCGGGTTCAAACAAGAACGGTAATAAGGAAATGGTCGAATCACATCTGATTCAAGAGACTTTGCCCCGCGGCCTGTAGACGCGACCAAAGTCGCTGCTTGACCGTTTTCGCATTCTCTTAAATAGTTACCATTCAGGTTTAACAAAATATGAGGCTTTGTTATATAGGGATATAATATCCTGTCGTTAGATGGAGGTTTTGCACGTTTTGTCTTGATATATATTTTCTTTGTGCCTTTTTCTTTCTGTTTCTTGTTTTTCTGCATCTTAATGTGTTAGATCCTTCTTGTCCTTGTCTTTTTCTTGCTCACACTTTTGTACAAGCGAGAATTTTCACGGAAACAATCACTCTATCCTTTGGGGTAGAGGTCAGGACCGCATACATCCCACCCCTCCCAGTCCCTGCTTTCGAGCGGGATATATTGGGGCTTTTTTTTTTGGTTTGGTTTTCTGCCTGTTATCAGTCTCCCCAAATTTCATGTTTCTCACCACTTCACCAGGAAGGTCCTCCCGACAACGAATTTGAAAAGCGCATAAGGCCAGAGGTTATCCCCGCCAATGAGATCGGGGTAACTTTTTCAGATATTGGAGCCCTTGATGAGATAAAGGAGTCCCTACAGGAGTTGGTTATGCTTCCTCTTCGAAGACCAGACCTTTTCAACGGGGGACTTCTTAAACCTTGCCGTGGTATATTGCTCTTCGGACCTCCAGGAACCGGGAAAACCATGCTGGCAAAGGCAATTGCTAATGAAGCAGGAGCAAGCTTCATCAATGTCTCAATGTCAACCATCACTTCAAAATGGTTTGGAGAAGATGAGAAAAATGTCCGAGCTCTATTCACGCTTGCTGCAAAGGTTTCTCCGACTATAATCTTTGTGGATGAGGTCGATAGCATGCTTGGGCAACGAACAAGGGTAGGAGAACATGAAGCCATGCGGAAAATAAAGAACGAGTTCATGTCACATTGGGATGGATTGCTAACTAAGCCAGGCGAACGCATTCTTGTTCTTGCAGCCACCAATAGACCATTCGACCTTGATGAAGCCATTATCAGACGGTTTGAGCGCAGGTATGCATACTTGCTTCTTCCTTTTTCAATTTGCATTGTCCTTCAGAGTCCCACGTCGCATAGACTTAGACCATTTCTCCTCAATATATGTTGGAACCTTATTTCTCTCCTCGATGGCTCTTTTGGGGACGGGGGTTCCACATAGTCTCACATGGTATCAAAGCAAATGTCTACCAACTTTATCGACTCGACACTTTGGGGCAATCTATACTCGTCTAGCCCTCTCACTCGTCTAGCCCCCTCACTCATCTATCCCCTTTCGACGTTGTGGGAGAACTTATGTCCATCTAACCTCTGCTGGAGGGGGCGTGTTAGAGCATCTCCTACAGATCCTACAAAATTTCTATCAAAATGGAGAATCAAAACTTAAAATCTCAAAAAAAAAAATACATTCAACTCCAACAGATTCTCTATTTTGGAGATTACAACATTAATTATATCATTAAAATGTTATTTACATGTAATAAAATATTATTTTTCACTCATAAACATTTAAGATTAAGGTTTCTTATCGGTGGGAATATGATAAAAAAATCTCTTATTGTAATCATTTTTTGTGAGCTCTGCAAATTCGGAGAATTGACACTCTCTCTTCATGCTTTCTCCATTTTGGAGAATTTGTTGGGCAAAAATTTGTCCAAAATCATTTGTTTTTTGGGTAGCCATGACCAGCTTACGCATACCGAGTAATCCCCCGTGCGACCACGAATTGCCTGGAGTATCGCAGGTCAACCTCCATGACCACAAGGGATTTGGCAGATCTTGGATTTGAACCCGGAGAAGATGAGATTTCTACTACATCCCACTAAGTCTTAACCGGTGTGCCACATCCCACAAATTGCCCAAAAACATTCATTTTCTCCATTTTGGAGAATCTATTGGAGATGCTCGAGAGTCCCACATCGACTAGACTCTGACCATTTATTCTCGTTATATATTGGAACCTCCCTTCTTTCTTTAAGGACTCTTTTGGAAAGTAATAAAAACAATGGGGTTCTATATAGTCTCAAACATACAAAATGACAGTTCACATAATAATATATCTGATGCTCGTACAGAATTATGGTGGGTCTTCCATCGGTGGATAACAGAGAAACAATCTTGAAAACTCTGCTGGCAAAAGAGAAGGTAGAAGGCTTGGACTTTAAGGAGCTTGCAACAATGACAGAGGGATATAGCGGAAGTGATCTTAAGGTTTGTTTTTCTACACCGGCCTTATTGACTTCAATATTTATATATAATCGGGACGGAGTGCTGGCATTAACTACTGAAACAGAATTTGTGTATAACAGCAGCCTATCGACCTGTCCGAGAACTAATGCAGCAAGAGAGACAAAAAGATATTGTAAGTTGTTATTTGCCATATTTCCCATTTTTCGGGTTTTATACACAACTTGATTGTATCTACTTCTTTTTTACTGATTTTAAAGGACAAAAAGGGTAGTGATGAAGCCAAAGAGGCGAAAGAAGAAAGCGAAAGAGTTATTAGCCTGAGACCTCTAAACATGGAAGACATGAGGCAGGCAAAGAATCAAGTAATATAACAGTTTCATCCCTCCTCATATTATTTATTATATGCTGTTTTGAGTGTTTTCTATCTCATGGGCCTTATTATAGTAACTAAAACATATTCCCTCCATCCACTCCATTAATTGATCTAAAACACCTTTAATCTTTTTAACCATAAAGCAGAGAAAGAATGGTAGATGGGTTTTTGTTGTTTTTCGTAAGGATGATGTCGGAGTCCCATATCAACTAAATACGGACCATCAAATATGTAGGGATCGTTCTCATCTCTTCTTGGGAGAGAATTTAAAGGGGATTTAGATATCCTAACATGGTATCATAATACCACATATACGGACTCAACAAGTCCTTTCGTCTCCGTTACAATTGGAGTCCCAAATCAGCTAGATAGGAACAATCACCCTGTAGGAATCTGGATGTTTTAAAACATATTGTAATTAATGAATTTGGGATTGGTGACAGGTGGCAGCTAGTTTTGCTAGTGAGGGATGTATAATGGGTGAGCTAAAACAATGGAATGAATTGTATGGGGAAGGAGGTTCAAGAAAGAAAGAGCAACTAAGTTACTTCCTTTAAACCAAAATGAGGTAAATGGCATTCATTCGACTGGATTATGCGGACGGACTCGAAAGAAGAGCGAGAGAATGTAAGATAATGATGTGATGATAATTTGTACATGTAGACAATCTGGTGAGAAACTTTTGGTATAAGCTGTGGTAGGTCTGGTGTGTAAATTTGTGCTTTCAGAATGTACAACACAGGAACATCATCATATCATGTAAATTGGCAATTGTTAAATTATAATCTACTGTAAAATATCTGCTTTGATTTTTAACTCTCAAGTCTTCCATACACATATATCCATATATAATAATAAGTGTGCTTATACATACATCCTGATGAGATGCACCAGATCAATTCTCTTCTAAGTTGACATGCATATATCTACATATATAGATATATGGAGAGGTTCATTTGAGAAATGGTAAATGTATGAGAAATAGAGAAGTAATCTTAGTCAGGTCAATATTTGCGGCTTTGACCGCGAAGCACCGGATTATTCCTTGCATGGTCTATAGAAGGTAGAGAGGTAGTTTTGTAAAATACGCAGAATGAGTTCATATATGAACCTATATGATTCACATATGAACTATATGTGAATCAGTTAATTAGTTAATATATGAATCTGTTAATAGTTCAACTGATTCATATATGAACTTACAGTTAATTAGTTCATATGTGAATCAGTTAATTAGTTCATATACAAATCACAAAGGTTCATATATGAATCAGTTAAAAAAGTTCAGATGTGAATTACACTGATTCACATATGAACATATAGTTCAGATGTGAATTATATATGTTCATATATGAACTTAGCCCTAGTATTTTGTAAAAATTACGAAAGTGTCCTATTTTTGGAATAGCCGCAACTTTTTACCGGTCAAAGCCAAAATATTTGACCAGTCAAATCTGATCTTGACCGTATGAATGACTAGGATTATTTTTCTATTTCTCATATATTTATCATTTTTCAAATGAACCTCAGGCTATAGATATATGTATCTATAAATATTTTGAGAATGGAGAACTAATTCTAACCGCTTATGTCTGTGTTGAAATTTTCGAGGGCTTTTTTATAATAAAAATGAAAATTAAATGGAGGGTAAATTTGGGATTTGAAAAAAAAAATTCACTTCTACACGCCTCTTTATGAATAATTTTAGGGTTGGTTTACCAAACGGGTAAGCACTTACCAAGTCATATTATCTTATGGATGAAGATAACAATGACCAAAAATCTTACCCAGTAAGAGCTAAGACAAGGACCAAGAGTCTTACCCTGGTAAGTGATGGCAAAGACTCTTACCCCGGTTAGCGCTTATTGGGAAAATTGTTGCATACGATACCGTTTTGGTGAACTAAAATCTTACCCGGTAAGTAAATGATAGTGTTAAAATTTACCGGTAAGCGCTTATCGGGAAAATTGTTGCATACGATACTGTTTTGGTGGACTAAAATCTTACCCGCTAAGTAAGTGATAGTGTTAAATTTTATTGGTAAGCGCTTATCCGGGTAAGCGTTTGGTAAACGGCCCCTTACTCTTAATTAAAAATAGAATACCTCCTTATTCTTTAATCAGATTCCTATATTTTTATACTTTTTGTAACCGGTTTTAATTTATTATCGTAATGTGGTATTTATCGATGGATATAAACTATGTGAATAACATACACTAATGTAATTTGAGACGAAGTATATTCATTTGATGGAAATTTTACATAGTATATATATATTCCAAGCACAACTGTGAAAAGTTGCATCTGTCCTTCCATGAAATATGGAGTAGTTGTTTTTAGGTTGTGGGTAAATGGGTAATGAATTTGATGGAGAAGTAATAGCCAAGGTCTCTTCTCTTTGTTTGATCATTTGCTGCAGAAAGTGAAAGATGATAATGATAGTAGAAGGCTCAGTAGCATGTTAAATGTGTGATTATGAACAGGGCCTCCAAAATTTAGGGCCCCAATTTTACGTTATTTAATCTTTTAATCAATGAATGTAAAACTATACCCACCTTAGTGCATCCCTAATTTCCATCAGAAGACAAAAATAATAAGCCGCATCATTGCCTCTACAATTTGTATATATGATATTTGTTATCTCATTTTGCATTATAATCAAAAGTTTTAAGTGTAACAGGGTCTCGAAAAAGATTGGAACGTCCATGCTCCCTTGGGTAATAAATACTATAATTTGGCATGTTTATGATCATATTTGATGCACATACTTCATTATGGTGGTTGTTACCAACTACCTCAATGGAGTTTGTCCCATGCGAGCAGTAGTGGACGAAGCGGAAGCGAGAATGTCGACTTGAGTAACGCAAACATTGGTGAGAATCCAATGCCCCGATTATAATCATATTGTAATAAAGAGCACTAATGGTAATGTTGCTCTTATGAATTCTTGTTTGAGGTCATTTGTTGGACAAGTTTTCATGGTTTCTTACAACTTTTATCTACACAAAACAAGTTCCAAATATCATGTTTGAGGGATCAAACTCATTGAAAATAAAAGAAAATGCTAATTTACAATTTCAAGTTTAGAATCTTAAATCTTCTATTAAAGGTGAGATGTTGTTGGAGATCCATCAACAACATTGCACTCCTAGATACGAAGTACTCTGTACCCTAATTTCAAAAGTTCATGAACATAGTACATAAACCAAATAAGAGGGTAATAAAAAAAAATTGATGTACAAATGTTCCTACCCCATGATTGAACTTAAAAATAGCTTTCAGATGAACCTCCATTAATTTACGGGTCGGCTCCATAAAAAAGAATATAAAAGAATGGTCTATTATTAAAGCATGTGGTGCAGCGAGTAATGAAGAGGGTCAGGACGAAGGAGAGAGGCGAAGGCAAGGGTGGAATATTGGGCCCCTGAATCGTATGAGAGGTGCCTTAGGTCAGAAGCAAATAAGATACATTTAATCATTTAGAGGCTTTAAAAATATCTGCCAAACAACCTTTTGCACCCTTAAGCCAAATAATGAAATTCATATAATGTATGTTCTTTAGTCCATATTCATCAATGAGAAAGTTGCCTTGATATGCATTAGCAACACCCAACAAATTGGGTTATGTGGTAACCGAATGAACACCTTTAACTACAGTTATTTCTAAACAAAGGACTCAATAACATAAGCAAGACTAAATCAAATTTAGGGTTGTTCAATTATTTTTCATTAAATTCTGTATGGATTAAGCCGTCAGTTGGGACTTAAATTAATTGTCTATCTATATTAGGCTTAATTGTTGTGTTAAATAAATGGTATAAAACTATAAATGACAAAAATAACAGTTTTATCTCTCAGTCTACAATTTTCAATTAAAAATATTAAAAAAAAAACACATGATATCGGAGCTCACCAAGTTTTCTAACAGACCATAATAGATTTAGGGGTTGTTCGGTTCATTTTCCATTAAGCTGTTTACCAATTTTTCCATTAAGTCCTGTCTGGATAAATGTGTATGTCTGGATAAATTTGTCTGTCTGGATAAATTGATGTTGTTGTTTACTTTTTTATCCGAATTAACAGTCTGAATAACATAAATAACCAATTTACCCCTGAATATGAATTTTAAGTTGTTTTATAAATTGTTTATTTTTTTAAGCCATATATTCATAAATTCATTGATATAATGCAAAAATCAAACAAAAATTCATTAAGTACTTAAACTTTCAAGTTCAAACACAATGTAGCCAAGTTCAAACAAAAAGTAGCAAGTATGAAACAAGTATGAAATCGACATTGTAGAAATCATGGTTACAAAAATCTACATTGCAGAAATGTCGAGCAACTATGGAGAAGAAACAAGTATGGAACAAAAATCGACTGAAAAAACAAGTAAGGAACAACAATCGACTGAAAAAAAACAAGTATGAAATAACAATCGACTTAATAAATAAGTATGGAACAACAATCGACTGAAGAAACAAGTATGGAACAACAATCAAGTATGGAGAAGAAACAAGTATCGAACAATCAGTAAAATCATTACCTTTGGAGAAATCGACCAAAGAAAATTATTGTCTAGAGTTGAAATCGAACCAGCAGTGAATTGAAATAGTGTAATTGAATCAACAATGAACTCGAAGCAGTAAAATCGAACGAGCGGTGAAGGTGAAATCGAGCAGCTAGGTTTTTATTGCGTGATTATTGAGTAGGATGGTAGACATGTTTTTATTTTTAAAGGGTAGAAATATAAAAAATGTGTCTTAATGGGGACAACACATCTTTCCCCTACTTAGTGAATAAGCCGAAAATGTCTGCGTGAATAAGCCGATTTTGTCATTAAACTCATTAAGCCCCAAGTAAACACCCCCTAAGACCTGTATGAATAAAGTTGTCTATATGATAACAGATAAATTGTTGTTCGATTGTTATGCTGAATATACCATCTGAAAGATATAAATGACCATTTTACCCCTTCCAGCTTTTTCATTAACAAAAAAAAATTATTTTCTTGTTCATTGTCCCTAATAACAAGAGAAAAACAATTAACAAAACCCACAGACATCAAATTAATAAATCACTAAAAACAAAACTCATCATCTATATCTATCATCTATATCTATTGATATAAAACCTGTTAGCAACAAAACCCATTAACCCAAAACCAAAAATGGAGGAAGCACAATAACCAGATCTGTTGAGGGATATTTGGGTTTCTTTGACAAGAAGATTGGAAGTTCAACACCATGCCAAACAAGGTACTGATTACTGAAGACGAAGATGGGAGACGATGAGGGTTGGAACACCAGCGACAGGGAGGGTTGGAACACCGGCGACAGTGAGGCTGGAACACCGGCGACGACGATGGCAGCAGCAAGGTCTGGAACACCGACGACGATGAGGTGACCGGTGACGGTGAAGGAATTAGAAAATAAAGTGTCTTTGAGGGAGAGGAGGCTGGAGCTGTATAAACTTTAGGGCAAAAAAGGAGGGCATATATGGAAAATATTGGGCTGAATGTAGACAACACATGTATTCTAGCTGTCCCAATAAGTTACCGGATGACCAATTAAGCCACAACCAAACACCTTTGTATGTAAGCCATACGGCTTATTCAGCCCATTAAGTCACAAACAAACAGCCCTTATACACACAAAACAAATTTATATATATGTTAAAAAAACTTGAACCTTGAATCCTTGAGACCTCAACTCATCAATAAAACAAACACTCAATTTGTTGTGGTTATAATGTCTTTTTTTTCTCCAGGAGAACAAAAATGAAATCAAAGGTTGTGGGTAATGGGTTCTTTGGTCAAAATTGGGCAAGGGTGATTCAAAAAATGGTGGCTGCTGCCAGGGGCAAAGGGGGCGTGGTTAAAATCATATTTTAAAAATAATTCAATCATTTCAGTACCATAACTTCCACATTAATAATATTTCTTTTGAATGAAACAATGGGAATTAAAACCCATTTCGATTGGACAACTAGTAGAATACAAAATTATATCCCCTTCCACTCATAGGTTTCAGGAAAAACTCAACTGGGCAAACCAGTTGCAGTGTAAAGGGGATTTAAATGTCTAAAAACTTCATTACATGAATTACTGAATTTGTTTAAATTAATCATGGATTCACCCAAATGTATCAGGAAATCAATGAGAGAATAGGGTTTTTTCTTCTAGTTTATAAAATATCACAACAAACAAAAGCCAAAACGAAAGACACGGCTAGTCACCTGAGACTAGTGGCAGTGTCCAACTGTCTTCTATGCAAACTTGGCCTTCAATGCCCCTACGGGGACCTTGCTCAAAACCTTCACCCTGAATACTGCATACTGCTTCTTGAACTCAGCCTCAGCTTTCTCAGCAAATGCATCAACCTTGTCCTCGTATCTATCGTAAAGATACGGAACCGTGTGCAGCACAACAATGCCTGTTGATGGTTGAGAGAATGAAAAAGAATATGAACAAACAGTCCAGAAGGGACGATCATTGTGAAAATCTACAACACAAAAATGGAAATGATTCTTACTGATGTAGAACAAGGTCAAGAAGTTACAGCAGCTCCCCACAATTGAAAACACCCACAAACCGGCAACCACCTGATAAAAGTAGAGATCAAGTCATTAGTGGAATAGCACATTATCTCCATCATGCACGATTCCAATCATAAAACAGTCTATACGTTAAAACAGTCCAGATTCAGAGAGATGTTATGGAGAAAGATTGTTGATCAATACATACAGCAAGAAATTTCTTCAAGTCTTTCCCTGAAGCAATATTCCGAAGGATCTCTAGAGCTCTGTTGACTTCAATCCTAAGGGCAGAGGCCACACCCAGAACTATATCTTCGGGGAGGGCGACTTCTGGGAACTTGGGAGGAGATCTGATCATAAATAATAGAAGAAAAAGGGGGGGTCAGGCAAGATAGAGGTGGATCAAACTACCAGACAATTAAAATAAAAAGGAGCAGCAGATTACTTGTTGATGAAGCTGGCTGCATTTGACCACAGGAAAAGGACTGACAGAACTAATATTAGAGTATGGCATACTAGTGAAAGTAAGTGATACTCAACCAACTCGAAAAGCACCCATATCAAAGTGGTAAAACCGAGCACACCAGCAGAAACCTTCTTGTCCTTCCACAGAAATATATCAGCAGCTGTCATACAGAAATTTGAAATGTATAAGGAACTCGAAAGAACAAACCTACAATAAATTTTCTCATACATGTGATCAGACTAGGCAACAATATCTCTATGAAATTATCGGAATTTGGTCTAGTTTTATAAAATTGAATGTGTTATGCAAGCAGTCACTATTGTCACCTGCTATCTAACAAAAAGGGCAATTGGAGAACATAGTATGATATCCATATGTGCCAGTGAACACAATCACTGTAAATGTTGCCAGAGTTGATAAGCAGGACTGTTGAACTTCTAAGCCTCATCTTAAATGCAATTATAACCCGCATAATACAACTCGGATTACTCCGTTCCATGAACAAAACAAGTAAGTGTTCAAACTGGATTTGCAGCTCCATATTAGCCCAAAAACAAAAGAATAAAGTCTCAACCTAAAATATTTAACATTTTATCAACAGAACACAGTTGATAAATTTAATCAAAATGAGCTGATCGAATATACTTTTAAGCTCTCATATGAGCAAAAAATTGCTTTCATGAGTTCTTAAGAACCTTTCAAGTTCCAACAACACAACAAGATAGTTCATCACTAAATCCATTTGATACAAGGAAACATCCAGATCCATTAAAGCCTTCTTCTTTTTCGGACTCCAATAAAGTATCCACGACCATGCCGTTCAAGCAAATAGATCAAAAAATCTTTATATCCGAAAGAGTCTATTTTACTTATCCCAGCGGTACCACGCCTAACATACTGCAATCGAAAGATTGATACACATTTAACGCATACTGCCAATCCAAAATGGAGTTTCCTGATACTCAAAATATAAAATCGAATAACAACAATTGTAGATCTAGATCAGAGACACGATGCTAATCTACGTTACTTATTCAAATTGGGGATCTACTTCAGCAATCAACCTAAACTCTTCATGTTTGTGAACCGATAAAATTTACGAAAGCATCAACCTTAGTTAAGTGATCTACAACTGTTAATATAAAGTTAAAAAGTATGTATACGGAAGAAATGTGCATACGTTTGCCGCCTCCTAAGAGCTTGTGCACAGGCCTCTCCCTCCCGAACAACCGATAAATCTTGTCCTTGACATCGGACACAGACGCGGTCTTCTTGCCTTCGTTGTCAGAATCCGATGACGAGGAATCCTCATTGTGAAACGTTTCCGAGATCTTCTCCTTCACTGATTCAACGAATGATGATTCGTGCTCATGATCACCGGCGACGTTATCGGCCATGTCTAGATTAAGATTACCGGATCTGACGGAGATTCGGTGCCGGAAATCAGGACAAGGTGCGTGACTTTTTCAAAAATTTCTGGTTTGTGTGTGAAGATGAATGAATAAATAAATATCTGTGCAACTAAGGAGGAGGTTCGGAACCGAACCTTAGGTTCGGGAGATACGAAGCTGATTCCTTTTCACGGTAACCAATGAGTAGCAGGTGCGCGACAAAGGTGAGGAGCGGTATTTCCGTTTAAAATTGACGGCGTTAGGGTTGACGGCGTGGTGACTAAAACACGCTAAATGATGGACTTCAAAAGCCCACAACCATTCGGGCCCATTATACAAATATTTTCTTTTTTAGATAATAAATTATATTCCTTTTTTTATTTCAAAGAAATATAAATTATATTCCTTATTTTGTTTTTTTTCATTTTAGACAAACTTTGAAAAATCTGTTTGAGATTTCCATATAGATTTGATAAACTGATATTCCTCCTTATTTTGCTTTTTTTTTAATCTTTTTTAATTTATATTTCTTTACAAATTATAATCATTGCTCAATAGAATTCATCGTATATAAAATTGTCTAGGACGATATTGGAAAGTAACGAAGAGCAGGTTGTATACAGGAAAAAAAAATAGTTTAGACGAACTAAACATGTATGTTACCGACCCACGTACTTTTTTTAACTATGGATGTTCAATGACATAGACTTCTGAAATAACAGACATAAATACTTATTGACTTGATGAAACTCGAAACTTATAACCAATTGTGAAGGAGGTCTAAACACTGGCCTTTATTTGCACCCACCACCCTCTTGTCGTACTTGTAATCTTGGGTGCATTTAATTGATTCCGATGTTGGATAATTGTGGACAAAACATACTCCATAACTTCTTGTAAAGTCCGTTTGTATCAATTAATTAATTTTTAAATTCAAGTCTTTTATTCGTCAAAAATAACAATTAATATGTCATGAATAAATCCAGTTTGATATACCAATAAAGTCAAACTCAACAAACGGCAAAACGAAATTTTAATTTGGTACCTAATCTATACTATATAATTAAAATTCTAAAACGGTTCTTGAAAAACGATTTTTGGAAAATCATTAAAATTAAATGTTACATTTATCACTCTTACAATTAATTATTTAATTTATTTTATATTCCTTGTTTTTTCATTTTACAACCTTATCATGTTAACACACATAATCGTATATGAACAAAAATACAATAAAAAAATACGTTTCTTTTTTTACAAATTATACCATTATAATCGTCTCGTCAATACCTTCAAAACGAGCACAATATTGAATATTTTTTAATTTAACCGTACTATTAAATATCATGAATATATACGAATTAAATTGTTTTATATAAAAATTCTAAAACGGTTATTGTACAATCTTTTATACAATAACATTTACCACCCTTAAATGTTACATTTACCACCATTACAATTACTTATTTAATTTACTTTATATCGCTAAAAATTCTAAAACGGTTATTATACAATCTTTTGTACAATAACACTTAACCACAAAACCACAAGGGATGTGGTGTGGTGGTAAAGGCTTGGGGAGTTCATAGCGTTCAACCCGGGTTCGAGCCCCACTAGCAGCACTTGTGGCCACTGAGGATAAACTCAGTGCTGGATGCTTTAGCAACTGGGCCAAAGACCCTAATTGCTAGGGATTAGTCTGGGCCATAGGCCCAGGATACCCTTTTCCAAAAAAAAAACATTTAACCACAAGGTTTGTGGTGTAGCGGTAATCATCTGAGGAGTTCATAGCGCTCAACCCGGGTTCGATTCCCTGCATTCGCAACTTTGTAGCCACTGGGTATAACCTCAGGGCCGCATGCTTTAGCAATCGGTTTCTTTGCCAAGGGATTAGTCTGGGCCAAAGGCCCAGGACACCCTTTCCTAAAAAAACATTTACCACACTTACAATGTTACATTTACCACTCTTACAATTACTTATTTAATTAATTTATTTTCCTTACTTTTTCATTTTTCATTTTTCATTTTACACCATTATCATATTAACACAAATAATCGTATATGAACGAAAATGTAATGAAAAAATATGTTTCTTTTTTTACAAATTATACCATTATAATCGTCTCGTCAATACCTTCAAAACGAGCTCAATATTGAATATTTTTTAACTTAACCGTACTATTAAATATCATGAATATCTAGGGATTAAATTGTTTTATATAAAAATTCTAAAACGGTTATTATACAATCTTTTATACAATAACATTTACCACCCTTAAATGTTACATTTACCACCATTATAATTACTTATTTAATTTACTTTATATCCCTAAAAATTCTAAAACGGTTATTATATAATCTTTTGTACAATAACATTTACCACCCTTACAATGTTACATTTACCACCCTTACAATTAATTATTTAATTTACTTTATATCTCTTGTTTTTTCATTTTTCATTTTACACCATTATCATATTAACACAAATAATCGTATATGAACAAAAATGCAATGAAAAAATATGTTTCTCTTTTTACAAATTATATCATTATAATCGTCTTGTCAATACCTTCAAAACAAGCCCAATATTTAATATTTTTTAATTTAACCGTACTATTAAAAACTATGAATATCTATGAATTAGTTTGTTTTTTATCCATACGTTTTATTTTTTTTCACCGTTACATATTAAAAATACATAATTGTAGATCAACTAAAATATATTAAAAATATGTTTCATTACTATTATAAATTCTAATATTATAATTTTTTCATCAATAATTTTAATATAAACTAATTATTGAATATTTTTATGGATAGCATAAATGTGTAACATTATATATATATTATCTATATCTATACTATTATATTAAAATTGTAAAACGATTATTTTCAAAATTCAATGTAACATTTAACATCTTTATAATTAGTTATTTAATTTACTTTATATCCCTTACTTTTTCATTTTTCATTTTACACCTTTGTTATATAAACACAAATAATGGTATGTGAACAAAATGCAATTAAAAAATATGTTTCTGTTTTTACAAATTATACCATTATGATCGTCTCGTCAATATCTTCAAAACGAATCCAATATTTAATTTTTTTTTAATGTAACCGTACTATTAAATATCATGAATATCTATGAATTAATTTATTTTTTATTCATACGTTTTATTTTTTTTTCACCTTTAGCATATTAAAAATACATAATCGCAGATCAATTAAAGTATATTAAAAATACATTTCATTATTATTATAAACTAGACATATACCCGCGCACGATGTGGCGCGAAAAATCGTGAAA
The DNA here is from genome assembly GCA_023525745.1 of Arctium lappa. Lineage (NCBI taxonomy): Eukaryota > Viridiplantae > Streptophyta > Magnoliopsida > Asterales > Asteraceae > Arctium > Arctium lappa. Next base: position 18,989,627 of record CM042048.1, on the reverse strand, counting down.
TTGAAGGAACAATTGACAAATGTATGTATCCGCTTGCAAAACATCTTGAAATCAAAATGACAACAACGTTTCATTTTAAGTTTGTATTTCTTCGTCCTTATCGATACTTTAGTCTATGATTCACATATAAGTGCACCAAACGACTCAAGCACCGTGTTTTCATAGACTAAAGTATCGATAAGAACGAATAATACAAACTTAAAATGAAAACGTTGTTGTCATTTTGATTTCGAGATGTTTCGCGAGCGGATACATACCTTTGTCAATTGTTCCTTTGATTGCACAAATTTTCGCCCCACATCGTGCACGGGTATATGCCTAATCTATATCTATATCTATATCTATACTATATTATAAAACAGACATAAAAAACTCTTAAAAACAGTTGCTAAAACTTAATGTACAACCATTTAAAGTTAATTACTTAAAACTTAAATAAAGAATGAAAACTTAAAATCTTTTTCTATTTAATCATTATCTCTAACAACTTTAACTCCCTAAAATTAATCCTTGCATAATTAAATACAGTATAAAAGTCAAAATTTAAATATAAAAAAATCTAAAATATAATTAAAAAAATCTAGCAGAATATTTAATGTTTATTTTATAAAAAAAAATTATTTTATTAAACCTAAAATAAATTACATTATTATTAAACTATCGAAGAAACTGTTAAAAACAAACTTTTATGCATTAAGTATTGTTTATTGATACACATTACTTAAAATTCAAGATTACAAATTATGATGCATGACTACAAATTTCTAAAGTTATATGTTTGAATTCATAACTAACCGATATATAAACATAATCAAAACATGGTAAACATCTTAATTTAAATATAAAGAATTTAAAATATATAAGATAATTATATTGTAAATCGACAAAAAAACAAAAATTAAAAGAAATGATGCATCTCGCTGCATTGTGCGAGTACGTTTCTAGTTTAAAATAACATGTGATCATATCTAACATATTCTTTAAAATAGAGAATTAAAAATCAAAATCTCCAAGAAAATTATATTCAACTTTAACACTATCTCCATTTTGAAGGTTAAAACATTAGTTATATTATAAAAAAATATTTAATACATTTAATAAAATATTAATTCTTTCTCCTAAACATTTCACAGTCAAAGATTTTTATAGGTGTTTATATCTCCTAAATCCTAAGCAATCATTTTAAAGAGTAATCCAAATTTAGAGAATTTTATCATTTCTCTAATTTTCTCTATTTTGGATAAAGTTTTAGAAAATCTATGGAGAAAATAAATTAGCTCAAAATCCGTAAAATCTTCATTTCGAAAAATCTGTTAAAAACGATCTGTTAAAATTCTTATTGATAATGATATCCAAACAACACATGTACCATATAGAATTTATCGAAAGACGTATGTTTGATTTATATTTTTCCATCCTACTACTTATATAACTCTTAATAGTTATTTTGCGTATGCCGTGAGAATTTGCATGTACGATTATACGTATACCAGAGAAGAAATGAAGGTATTACCATTGGATTGATGAGTACTCTAAGAGGCACCGACGAGAGAAGTACTTGGAACGTGCATAACGAAATCAGAGATCAAATCTCTAGCGTTCTTGGTATATCTGTAAACCACCGTTGATAACCGAAAACAGTAATATTGTAGCATCAAATATGCTCGAGTGAGTTCGAGACAGGACACCGTCAATCGGAACAAAGAGAAACAAAGATTGGCGATATATCCAAATTATTGAGGAACAAATACCCATCTACTCCTTTATTCCTTGGTATATCCTTTTCTTTTAATTCATAAAGAACTAATAAAAGTACATTCTCAAAGAATATACTCACTCTTGCACCCACTTTCCAAATCCTCCGAGTTGACTCAGTTTGATATAGGAAGAAAATGGTTTTGGGTTATATTGTTTAACTAAATTTTGAACGGTAAAACCCGTCAAATTAGTATGAACTATATTGAGACAATTAACATCGATTTTGTCTCATTTGGAAATATATACACAAAATTTGTTATTTAATTATGTTAACTTATGATCAGGATATAATAGGAGTTCAAAAAATATTAATAGATAAAGAAACTCAATTTTTATAGTAGATAACACAAGTCTAAAAAGAATTTAGTAGATAACAGGATCAAAAAAAGTTTATTGTATAATAAGAGTCCGAAAGAGTTGGTAGTACATATTACGAGACCAAAAAGAATTTAGTGAATAACTAGGGCCCAAAAATGTATTATTTAATTATATTGGGTTGTGTTAATTTAATTACACTATCGCAGTCGTTTTATGTTACTCCTTGATTGTTTCTCCGACACCAGAGTTGATGACAATGATTTAAACGAATTACTTTTAAGGGTTAAGACTAAAGAATTTACTTCATTTATGTTCTAATTGTAAGATGAAATCAACCCTCAAGTGATCTATTTTATTCTGTGTTTTGTCATCCTGTATTCCTAGTATAATTAATGGTTGTTATGGGTTAAAGTGCTAAATGTATCATAAAATCTCTGTTTTGAAATCATTTATTTAAGAGTAAACTCCAATTTTGGTCCCTGGGGTTTGTTGATTTATTTGAAAGCGGGGACCTGTGGTTTTATAATTCAAGTTTTGGTCTTCATAGTTTGAATTTTGGTCTGAAAGAAGAACCTGGCCACTAACTCCGTTAGAGATAGGGGTATTTTCGGCCAACCATGTTTTATCCCCCTTTTGTAATTCTCTTTTGTTTTTTATTTATATTTGTAAAATATATCAAACTATATGGACCAAATAGGTAACTAACCTAAATTTCCCCAATTCACAGGGACGATACACACAGGGACCATCGCCATCCCCTCCGGTGAACCCCAACACCACCACCATAAATATTCGATTTTTTGTGGAGTTTGTGTTACAAGAAGTGTAAAATGTTGGAACAAGAGGTTATGAGGTTCAGGTTGTCCCGGATGATGGGAACAAGAGGGGTGGCGACGAAGGTGGAAATAATGCAAGTGAAGAAGGATGACCATGAAAGATGGAAGGCTCTCATGTGGGGTTGTGCTAACGAAAAGATCTTCATCTTTGTCGCTTTGTTTTCTTAATCCACCGGTAGAGCAAATGTTCAGCGAGGTGTGCCGGTGGTGGGGATGGATATGCTACTTTCTTTATTTTTTTGGGATGGTGGATGAGGAAGCCATTGTTGTTTCTTGAGCTCTCCAAAGGTGTGGGAAATGAGTTAAGAAACGTAAAGATAATAATGAAGATGGGGATTTATAGGGTTTAGAAGAGGAAATCGAATTTTGGGAAAGAAAATTGTCTCATCTCGCTCACCGATACAAAAGAATGGAGATGAGGATTATATGTTTGGTGCCTTCAAGGTCTGAAAACCTCACTCACCGATACAAAAGGTAATCTCATCACCTGGTCATTCAACAACGATTCTGTCGCCTCATTATGCAAGCTTGTCGAAGTTCGTGTTGGAACGAGAAAGAAAACCGTCTCATCTGGCTTCCGTTACCGGAGTTTTTGCTCTCTGGTTCATTACCGGACTCCCTACAGTTTTTCCGTTCACTTCAGTCTTTCGATGTAATAACCAGATCTTGAATTTGTCAAATCCTTGGAAAGTATGGACAAAACTGAAAAATAAGGAACTTGGGGGGGGGGACATGGGTGAAATTTTGGAAAGAATATAAAAGGGGTGAAATCCCTTAATTCCTCTCAAGGAAGACCTAGTGTCGGCTGAAAATTTTAAAAAGGAAGAAGAGAAGATCAAGAAGGGTTTGGGGAAAAATGAGTGCTAGAGAAATTTGTGAAGATTCATCATTGGAGGTAAGCCTTTATTGATTCCTTAGTGTTTCTTGCTATCTTAATGGTTATTGATTTGGGAAAGCTATGGAAATGGTCCTTGAAGGTGTGTACTTTTACATTATGATTAAATTCTTGGATTAGAGCTTTTAGTCTGGTTTATTGTTTATCTAAAGAGGAGTCTCAATCCCATAGTTTATTGCTTTTGATTTGGGGTGAAAAACCTTTTGTTTTAAACCGATTTGAGAAGAAGTTGATCCTCATTTCGTCTACCCGGGAATCGCCTGAGGTTGGAACGAACCGAATGAGACCCACCCTTGTTATCCGGGAGCTGGGTAGGAACCCGGGCTTCGAGTCGGGAGGCGGCCGAAGACCCGGTAGACACGGAGTAGGGAACCCGGGGTTCAAACCACGAGTTACCTCAATCGGATCGGTCGGGGGTTGCCAAACCCGGTAGAACCGGGAGTGGCCTCCAAGCCCGGGTAAAACCGGGATACCTCCAAATCCGGGTAAAACCGGGGGTGCCTCCAAACCCGAGTAATACCGGGACCCCTTTTCAAACCCGGTTGATACCGGGAGCTCCTTCAAGACCCGGCCGAGCCGAGCCGCCAAACCCGGCAAGACCGGTATCACCAAATCCGGCAGGACCAGGAGTGTCCCAACCCGGCAAAGTCGGACATCGCAATCCAACCCGGACCAAAGCCCAAATCATTGGGGGGAGAATGTTATGGGCCAATACGGATGGACCGAAGCTTGTGTTCGAACCCGGCTAAGCGGTATTCGGTTAGACGAGGTTTTGGTCGGGATATTCAGAACTGTTGTATTTTGGACGGGTATAACCCGGGATGTAATTAGGATCGAGACATAGCTTAACCTTGCTTGTTTAACCAAATTTGTAGGCGTCTATCTCTTCTAAAGCAAATTCTCTGTGAGTGTCAGATTTCCATCAAGAGGTGAGTTCCCTTAACCAAACTGTTATTAACTGGAAAATGGTATTTAGACAGTATTTACTGTGTTTTCTTTAAAGAAGCATGTTATTTTTAAATTGTGAAATGTTCGCTTGCTAATATCATTTTGCATATATTCGTATGAGTAATTGTGGTTTGTGGAACCTTGTGACACTGTGAGGAATGTGTACTATGATGTATTGGAAAACATTGAGAAGTGGTTGAACCGTGTGCCTTGAATTCGTTTATTGTGCACACGATGACGACATCTACTGGGGCCGTGGTGTAACACCCTCGAATTTGGTAAGAGCAACTAATTAAAAATTTTAATCATAGCATCAAAATAAGGGACAAAACTTCCTCTTACGATCCAAAACTCTATATGCCTCAAATACAAACTCTATGATTAACTTTGATATGTATTAAACTCCAATAATATACAGACTAAATTGAAGTCGGGTGTTACTTAACCCAAATACAATATGCTCTCCTTAACCCAGTGCGGAAGACTTCATCAAGTTACTCACTCCTTGGGCGTACAAAGGGCACTCATCTCTTCACTGTGATACTAGAACTATTCCCAACCGGAACCTGTTACACATGCCGACAAATAAAAAGGTTAGACTAACGCCTAGTGAGTTCAAGAGTTTTACATGAGTAAATATATCTTTAAAAGAATGAACCTCACTTGAAATCATGACCTTTCAATTGATGTACTTTAAAATGTGGAAACAACTTTTTCCAATAGCATGCACTTTCAAAGATAGACACCTCATTACAAACATTCTTTATAAATTGATGCAACTCAAACTTACTCGAAACGTTAATATGAATTGACTCCCATTTAAGAAACGTGGATAAAACGTTGCACCCCAAAACACCCAAGCGCGGGTGGGACAAAATACACAACCCATAAATCATTGTCAAAATCCACATAAACAATACGTCCGAAAACATGGACACTAGGCCCAATACTCATACGACCATAAACGAAAAGAAACCAAATATCCAAACATGGGGATGACATACTTCTTTCAAACCTTAATATATGTGGAGGTAGATCCAATATTAAGGTCATAGATTATTGTCGACCACATAAGACCAAAGATAATAAAGTAAGACGTCAACATATAAGTTACAGTTGGTCGACGACGGGGGAGACCCGTATCCGTTGAGAGTGGAGGAACACAAAAGTATGTCACTCTTGCAACGTTAATCACATGACACATCACAACATACCAGCCTAAGTGCCCCTACGACTTCTTAACAAGTTACACCATAAAAGACGGTTGACCTTGATGAACATTACAACGAACTTCATCCCGAAGGCCCGACACACTTAAAGACTACCTCCCAAACATTACTTCAAGCGGCGGAGATCCTAGTGCCTACCTCTCAGGTAGTACCTCCAGACTCAACTATCTAGTGCCTACTTGTAAGTTTTCGGTCGTAAAACATGGATATCGAGGTTCAACCCCGCAATACCCAATTGACCATCCAAAACAAACTGACTTACGTGCCTATGGATCCAATGCAACACAATCTAACATTACATGACTTCACAAGAATGACCAACGCACTCGAGCATGTAATAAACATCAATATGCAACATGGTGCATTAACGTGTAAACCATAATCGGCTTTACATTGAGCCATCAAAACCGGACAAGTGTCCTCAAGACTCTTTTAAGTCAATACCGAGCCAAAATGCTCAAAACTCTTTTTGACCAACAATTAACAATCCCCAAATAAATAGCGTAATCGACTCGCGTCATGCATACACACTCCAAATTACATGTGCAAACTCCAATACAATTTAAATTTGGAAAAATTACTTTCCAAATGATATTATACCATATACTTCTTCAAAACGTCCCATAACACAAAATTAAGCATTTCTCTAAAACAAATACTAAAAATGTCTTTTAACCAAATAATCTCATTTATGCAATAAATCACCAAAGCACGCCCATTTACGACTCATTTATCAAGATGCCCAAAAATCCCAAATATGGGTATTTTACAAGGTTCATAAAGCCAAACTTCTCAAATAATCAAAACCCATCAAATGACTCTACAAATGATAATTTCATGTTAAACACCTAAGCACTTTAAAAATAAACATTTTGTCATGTACAACGTTTTCACAAATCAACTTGAACTCACCTCGCTAGGTTAAGTTAAACCTAGGTTCCAAACTCAACCATTAGCCTCCAATAGTGTAGATTCCACCATTTCCAAGTCATCTTCAACAAAGATCTAGGGCTTCCAAATAATCCGTTTCATCGACTCTAGAAATGAACCAACATCAGTAAAACTTTTAGATCTACAAAGATCCTTATATTAAGGCTTGGATTATTCAAGGAAACTTACCACTTTAAGATGTTGAGACTCCTCACCCAAAACTATCCAAGGAACCATCCAACCCTTCAAGCCCGAGCTTCCAAATACCGATCATTTATGCTTCTTTAGGAAGAATTCACCATGAATGTTCCAAATCTGGTATTAATTTTCCCAAAAATCGTACCAAGAAGATGAGAGAAATGGAGGTGGGGTGAAAATGAGAAGAAACCCTAAAATCGGGCATTTAAAACGCCCAAGCTGTTTCCCACGGCCTTGGGCGCGACCTCAAGTCGCGGGCCAAGCCGCACGTGCTCCTGGGTTGTAGACTACATCGAGTTACACGGGCCTAGACGGGGCTTGAGGCCGCGAGCCAAGCCGCTCGCGTCGCTTGTCATGTCTTCTCGCACCTTGTGTTTAGACCGTTCCTCTCGGCCGACTGCTAACTGTTTCCTTGGCCAATCATTGACCGTTCCTTAGAGAAATATGGGTGTTACACGTGGGGATCTACTGGGGGCCTCGATTACGAGCATCACAGGGAGGTGATGTGAGACGATGATGTTGTGATAATACCCTTATGTGGTAATGACTACTAAAACCTTTTTGTGCAACTATATTGCGTATGTTTGTTGAATTAAAGTTATATTTGTATAATTTGTTTTCAGAGGGAACTCACTAGGCCTTATGGTCTAACCCTCATTTTCAAAACCTAAATCGTTTTCAGGTAAAGGATCCAATGGTACCTCTTCCAAGGGGAAAGAGAAAGTGTGAAGGTTAGGAATCGCCTATAGCTGGTCTAGAGTGCGTATGTGTTGTTGTTGGTGATAGACATCTCGACTGTGATAGGAAGTTTTCATTGTCATGTTACGAAAACCTTGTTTTTATTCTTTTGCGCTTGTAATGGACTCGTTTTGGGATATATTATTGATCCTACGCTTTGCTTGTTTTTAGGTTGTTACATTTGGTATCAGAGCCATAGTTTAAGGGATTTAGGTGACCGTATGGACCTAAACTTAAACAGTAAGGTGAGGGACACAACCGAGATATAGGATGTCTTTTAGAAATACCATGTAGGGGCACGGATAATAGGGTAGTGAGAACTAACATGTATGGTAAATTTGAAATTACACCTGACCAATGTAATTGCAAATTTACAGGTGCATGTATGTGTCTGTTGCCTTATTATGATGGAACTGTGGGATTAAGTGTTGTCTTTATGTACCGTTTCAGAAATCGTCATGTCTGAGCGAACATGGAGGAGCAGGTCGATGCCAGTGGAAGAGGCAATTCTGACTAATGAGGTCCTGGTTGATGGACTGGTGAACCCAACTGGGCAAGCTGCCACCCGAGGTAGGGCAGGGGTCGCGGACGGGGTCGAGGAAGAGTACCCTGAAGGGATACGACCCAAGTTGAGGAAACCAACACCGAGACTCGAGGTCAAGCTAAGACTCGTGTCTCTCGTAGAGCGAGGAGTGTCGAAGTACCGACAGAGATGAATTATAGCAGCAAGAAAGTTCTGCAACTGGGAGGGGACGAGGACAAACGAGAGGTTGTGGTCGAGGTCGATCTCAGACCTTTGTGACCCAAAAGGCTTTTGCCACCGAGATGGGCAAAATCCAAGAGACCCTGCAAACTTTGTTGGCACAACATGAGAAGTCGGGATCGGAAAGCAGGGAGAAGAGTGAGACAACCACCTTCGGCATAATTCTTTTTCTTACCATTTTCATTGTTTCTATTTGCAACTAAACATCATGTAAATGTGTTTAAACATCTTCCAACACCTTAATTTGCCAATTAACATCCAATTCGTGAATATAATCATCATTTTTACATTTTAAATATAAAACTTCATTGTTAATTCTCCTAACTTGATTTATACCCATAGCATGCACATCATTTTCATGGCTAATTACTACTAGTATGATATAACATATGCAAATGGAGTGAAGCCTTGCCTAACTTCAATCTCCGTCCTTCACGTCAATGTTCTCTACTTTCTCGTGACGTTGTCTTCTTGCTTTCTCCCTTTGTTTTTATCCTAAGTTAATCCTCGATGTTCAATTTAACCTCACATGCTTTAATGTATTGCAAATTATTCATTATTTTCAATTATAATAGAACTAGTTCTTCTACTTCAATCATTATAAAATTTGAGGTGTTACATTTGTAAAATCTACTTTTCTTAACTTGTTCATTGAAGTTGTATTAATATAATATGTCAATTTACAATTTTAATGTATGTCTACTTTTTAATAATAAAGAAAAGTCAAAAATACTTATTTAAAAAACAATAACAAAAATATTATACAATTTATTGTTGCATTTTAATAATCAAGTAATTTAATAATTTTTTGTTTAACACTAAAATAACTTTTAAAAGATATGATTTAATAATCAAATTATCTTTGTTAAGCTATTAATATATAATTAAGAATTAAAAAACTAATTTAATCAATTTAATATATAATTAAGAATTAAAAAACTAATTAAAACTAATTTAGATAGAAATAAGAGTAAATTATGTTTTTCATCCTTGTGATTTGTTAAAAATTTCGGATTTCATCCTTATGGTTTCAAAGTTTTAGTTTTCGTCCCTATGGTTTGTAACTCATTTCTATTTTCGTCCCTGAGGCTAATTACTACTTTTAAATATGAGGGACTAAAATATAAATAAATTGTAAACCATAGGGACAAAGAAAGCAATCAGGTTTAAACTATAAGGACGGAAATTATAATGGAGTATAAACCATGGGGACGAAGAAAGCAATCAGGTTTAAACTATAAGGACATAAATTATAATGGAGTATAAACCATGGGGATGAAAATCGTAATTTTAAAATTACAAAGACAAAAATAAAAATTTTCAACAAACCACATGGATGGAAAACATAATTTACTCTAGAAATAATAAAATAACATTTTAAGTCAAAATATGTGAGCTTGTAAATTAGAAGTTGTGATTGAAACTTGAAAGTGGTTTTGTCATTTGTGGATGGTATCATGTTATTGGGGTTAATTAAAAGGCTTTGGACGTTTGGTATTGGAGATTAGTGATGGACAAATGAGCCCGACCCGATCCGATCTGGGCGGTTAACAGCGGCCCGACCCGGTAAAGGCCCGATCCGGTCTTGCCCGGTGAAGGCCCGGTTCATAACCCGAAAACCAGGACCGGATCAACATTTGGGAGGATTCGGCGGCCCGGCCCGAGCCCGAGCCCGATTCATGGACCGGTTATGGCTCAGCCCGACCTGAAATCCGATTTTTTCAAATTTATATTACCGTTAATATAGTTGTTCGGAAGCATTTTCTAGCCGTTTTTTTCACTTTTATTACCGTTTTTTTTGTCCAAATACCCCCCCAAACCCCTATAAATACTTATGTGAATTGAGTTAGACACCAACTTACAAAACGCAAAAAACGCATACAATTCTCATTTCTCGTTATATTCGTTTCTCACAAGTTCTAATATCTCTAGTTCTCTACTCTCAAATCTCTACTCTCAAAATGACCGAACAAAATTCCAAGTTGTTGTCGAGCATGGACGAAAAGCACCGATTTGGGCCCATTACAACTTGGTTCTACTCAACGACGGTACAAAAAAAAAACGCAATGCAAACGATGTGGAGATCTCTTTGGTGCGTCCGGAAATTCCACGTTAAAGCTCCACCACGAGACTTCGTGCAAGAAGTTGAAATCGGGTGACGATCCAAATAAACCCATACTTGACAATTCCAGTCAAATATGGTCGTATGATGTCGAGTTGAACCGAGAAATGACAATGAAATGTGTCATTCAAAGCGGGTTGCCGTTCGGACATTTCGACAATCCTCACATTACGAACATGATCAAAGTCTCGCTCCAACCACACTACGTGGGTTCGGTAAGTCGTCAAACTCTTAGACGTGATGCTATAAAACTTTGGAAAATGGCTATAAATGATACGCGACAAACGTTTTATCATTACCCAACAACGTTTCTTTAACGTGTGATATATGGAGCGCACCATTCGGATTGCCACAATCTTATATATGCATAACGGCACATTGGATTGTGCCGCAATCGTGGCAATTATGCAAACGTGTAATCACGTTTGAGCACTTTGGTTCGCCACATTCGGGTGAGCGTCAATTTTCTATAACTATGAGAAATATTCAATATTATAATTTATTGAATAAAGTTATTAGCATTTCGTTTGATAACGCTAGTAATAATACGTTATGTGTGGACAAATTAATGTTGGCTTTATCCCCTATTTTAAATGGAAAATTATTTCATACCCATTGTTGCGCACACATAATAAATCTAGCCGTTCAAGACGGCCTAGTAAAATGTAAACGTTCTTTAACTAAGTTTAGGCTTATGTTACGCCGGATTTTCACAAAAGGTAAAAACATGTAAAACACATATATAAAATATTGCAAAGATGTCAGTTTTCGTGCTTTGGGACCGGCGTTTGATATTCCGGTTCGATGGAATTCGACTTACAAAATGATGGATAATTTATTAAAACAAAGACAATATATTCAAGCATTTTATAACATTCATTACGGGGATAACACGATATTTGAATATGATTGGCAAATTCTTGAAGGCTTACACGATATTTTGGGCGATTTCAAAACAGCAACAACTATGTTATCCGGTATTTATATCAAACAAGCTCTTTACTTTTAAATCAAATATATATTTTGGCAAGTAAAATTTCACAATACGAAGACCATGAACATTTTGCAAACGTGGTAGCACCAATGAAAGTAAAATTATTAAAATATTTTCAAGAGATCCCCTTCACTTTTCTTTGTGCCGCGACATTAAACCCGTATTTAAATGTTATGGGTGTCGAAGTTTTAATAACATCAATATGTATAGCGTTTGGTTTGGATACATCGTCAAATTCTTCTTTTTCAAGGGAGCGCATATGACAATTTAATAATGATTTTAATGAATTATTTAATATTTATAGAATTAATTATGGGGGAGGAAGCCAACAAACCTCTACAACTCAATTTTTTTCACCGGGTTCTAGTTCTAGTTCTCGTGGCCGAAACCGGGCCGACTTAATGACAAATTTAATGAACGAGGTTTTAAATGAGTAAAAAATCTAGATATGATGGGGGAGATTTGGGTGAATTCAATATGTACATACGTACTAATTTTATGGCGGCATCCTCCACACTCATCGAAAATTATGAATCAATAGATTTTTTAGACTGGTGGAAAACTAAACAACCTCAATACCCGGTTTTGACGACTATTGCCCGCGATATACTAACAATCCAAGCTAGTATCGTAGCTTCGGAGTCTGCTTTTGCTCTTAGTGACAGGATCATATCGGAGCGTCGGATAAGATTAACCCAGTAGTCGGTAGAGTGCTGCATATGTTTGAAGGATTACTTGGATAGCCAACAAAGAATTCAACATGAAACAAAACTCGAGGCAGATATAGACGATGTGGAATTAAATTTAGCCGAAAACGAAGTGGACGAAGGACGAAGTACGCCGGGAACCGTAACCGAGGACGATGCTAATAGTGTCGGTGGCGTCTCACGTTACGACGATGAAGAAGAAGAACCAGACACCGATCGCCTTGATGATAATACGGCTGTTGACCGACTTGAAAAGTACGGATCTCTTGAAGACTACAATCCAAAGTACAATCCATACAATTACAATCCATGGGGTGAGGGTGGGAGTTCGGGAGCGGGACCTTCGGGTTTTTAACTAGTGTGTTTTTTTCTTAGAATTGATGTAATAACATTGTAAGTTTGTAATTTAAAATTATAAATAAAACATATTTTTAAAGTGTATTTGAGTGATCCAATCAAATTTTTATTTTTTAAAGTTTAGTAATTGATATAATTAAACCTATTTTTTAAAGTTTATTATATAATTAATTATATTATAAAGAAATTAATTTTAAAAAAATAATAAATAAGAAGGACCGGCTCACGGCCCGGCCCGACCCAGTTTATGAAGAACCGGTTCACCTAAACCCTTAACCGGTCCACCAATAATTGGTTAAAATCAGGCCCGGCCCGACCCGAGCCCGGTTTTTGGCCATCACTATTGGAGATTCAAAATTTATGGGCTTTATAAGGAAAAAAGTATTGGGCTTGGGATTAGATTATATTTGAACAACAATTGGTGTACTTAATACAAAAGCCCTATTTCATTTCCTTTTTAAATAATATTGTATTTGTTTGTTCTTTTAAATCTTGTTCATATATGAATCCCCTATTTCACTTTTAAATACTCCATATACCTAAGTATAATATTAAGATAAGAAAAGTCAATTGATCTGTTTGTAGAGGGGTTGTGGTAGAACTTACAATTTTTTTACAAATTCTTAAAAAAAAAAGAGAAAATAATTTTTTTGAGCAACTTTTGTATTATAACAAATTATCTAAAATGAAGAAATTAAGATAGAGACTAGAGAGAATAAGAAATTTTCACCAAAAGGTCTTTGGTTTAGTGGTATCGGAGTCTTTAGCCTCTTAGAAGGTCAGGGGTTCAAATCTCATCAAAGATGAGAAGGGTGTATTATTTACCGTATATAAATATTATATACTTAAAAAAAAAAGAGATTTTCCAAATTCAAATAACTCTACAAAAATGATATCAAAAGAGATTGATTTTTTTGATTATATTCTTAGAGCATTTCCAACAGATTCTCCAAAATAAAGATTTTAGATATTTTTGGTCCAACTAATTATCCAAAACCTTCTTCAAAATGGAGAAAGTATGAAAGGAAATGTGAAATAATATCTTTATTCTTCTTATTAATGATAATCTTTGAAAAATATTGTATAGGAGAGAGAAATAATATCTTATAAAATATATTGAATAGTTTAATAATACAATTCATATTGTAGAATCCAAATGAAAAAAACTGATGGAGATTTTAACTTTTAATTTTTTATTTTAAAAAATCTGTTCTCATCAATATGAGAAATTATGAAATTAAATATTTAAAAAAGAAAAATAATATTTATTAAATATATAAAAATACTGTTATAATCTACCAAATATTAAAAACTCTTAAAATTAACTGTAAATTATTTTTAAAAAATTTGAAAATTTTCATTTTCAAATTTTTAGAGGATTGGACAGGAACCAATCAAAAAAATATATGATCTCAGGTCTAAAAAGTGATAGTATGAAGAGTGACAATAAACACCCCTTCACTTTGTCATGCACTTTATTTCTGACCCCTTCTCACTTTTCCTTTTCTTTCTGCCCTTGTTGGAAACCTCTCTGCACCTCTTTTGTTATCATTCATTGTTTTATTTAAAACTCAAACCAAATTGAATATATTCAAAAAGTTCATATCTGAAATGTAGATGTATGTAATCCGTACCTCAAATTTTTTAAGAATAAATAAATTATTTTCATAAAAACATCTTCCTTAAAAAAATATGGAAAAAGTTTTTAAAAGCTTGATGCATTAAGACATCTTTAACAAAGGTCCTGTTCGGAAGAAGCTTAATGGGCTGAATAAGAGATATGGCTTATTCGCCAGCCATATCTGAGTGTTCGTTAAGGGCTTATTCGGTCAGCTGGTGGCTGAAGTGGTCAGCTACAAAAATTAACTCCTTGCTACTTAGCCATTTATTTTTTGTATTTTCCCTATCTACCCTTCCCAACAACCCCATTACTCTCAAACTACTCCGCCAACCTCTCCCTTTCTCCATCACATGCTCTCAAAGCTGCAGCAACAACGATCTCCATCATTATTTCTCAACACCATCGTTTCCATCATTTTGAAGAACAACACCAACTACAAAAATTGAAGACTTCTCCCTTCCCAACACCATTTCCATCTTTTTGAAGAACAACAACTACTACAAAAACTAAAGACCTCTCCCTTCCCAACACCATCGTTTCCATCGTTATTTCTCACGGTTCTGCTACTGCTGCCTTATATGGTTCAAGGTGAAATTTTGTCTATTATTCACGAAGCTCTCCATCGAAGATGTATTTTGTTTTTTTTTTGTTTTGTGTGTTTTATCCAAGCTTCTCCCTTTTGTATCAATGGTTTATTATTTTAGGGTCCATAAATTTTGGGTTTCTTATTTTTGGTTCATAAATTTGGTTTTTATTTTTTTTTATTTTTAGGGTTTTATTTGATTTTATTATTATACTATGTAATAAGATTGATATTGTTGTAAAAGAATTGTTCTACTATTTATATGTTATTGTTTAATCTACATTTTGTTGTTTTGTAAAATTTCATCAACAAATGTTTAATGTAAAACAAAAGGGTAAAATGGTCATTTCTGACATTCAGACTGCTTATTTAGCACAACAACCGAACAACAACTTAGCTGTTAACACACAGACAACTATATCCATACAGACAACTATATTCATACAAGTCTTAACAGAAAATGAACCGAATAACACCAAATTTTTCTAAATAGAAAAAATGGTATTTTAGATATTTTGGACTAAGGCCTTGTTTGTATTTTTATCTTAAGGACTTAATCATCATTTATGTCTAATTCGGTGAGAAATTTTATAATTTAGACCGTTTATTTTTTTATTATTTTCAGAGCCTCTTATCTCTTAATATGGTCTAGATAAAAAAGTGGTAATCCTATTTCTTAAATCTCCTCTTATTTCCGTCCAACACCATTCTTTTGATTTTAATGTCGGTTTTAGCCTAGATGCACCCCAAATTTGCAAAAACGCAAAACATGGTGATTGTAGATCTATGTGTTGGCTTTCCAGAACATCTTGAATCGCTTAAATCAAGCCTTCAGTGTGCGAGATATGATTAAAACTCCACAACCTCACAAATTTGCTATCATCCTTCTTTTTGTTTCTTTTTTTATTCCATCCTGCGATGATCGATGCTCAATTCAATTGATGTATTTAAGTTGAATTTTTGAGGTATAAAATAGACAATTATACATATTCAAACGTTTGTTGGTTTACATAAACAAATAGTCTTATTGATTCAAATTTCAGACTTCAGCACCACCTCTTAAAAACTATATGTAACACCCTAAAAATAAGGATAACAAAAACTTTCCCAAAGAGGAGAAATGGTATATAAATTGCCTTAGCAAGAGCCTCCCAAAAATGGGGAAATAAATAAACCTGTTTAATCACCATTGTAATTGAACGAAAAATAAATAACAACCAACTAATCTAATTTCTATATTTAGAAAAGAGATTACAAAAAGGGTGTCATCTATAAACCCAAATGCCTTCCCCAAAAGATATATGTTCAAGTGCATTTTCCCCAAGATCTCACCCAAGCAACTACGCCTGCTTAGAAACGGCGCCACTAGAACCTGAGATATACATCGACACCAAACAAGTGTTAGGCCAAAAAGCCTAATGAGTTGAACAAGAAATAACATGTTAAAGCATTTACATTTCTCATCAGCAGTTAACCAAATTTCATTAAATGTGGAGTCAACGGGGGATACCCATAGCACCAATCAAGTTCCACCCAAAGAGCCGATATACCTTGATGCCAACTTCTATGAGTGACATCCGAAAGACCCGGCACATCCGAGGACTACAACCATGGCATTACCCCGAATGGCGGAGGTCTAGGCACATACCCACACAGTGGCACCCAAGACTACATCCTCCTAGTGTCTACTGACTTGGTTCGTCCAACATAATTATTTAATAGGCCTCAAGGCACAATATGACTAAGAATATTATCCATACCAACCATATGTACAATATTACAAGCCACTTAATATTAAGTCCATAACAAGACCAATATAACCATAAATTTAACCATGTAGTTTTAAACTCATCAAATGGTGTTTCATCAAGATATCATCTCCATGACCAGATACATACATACATTACCCAATATGTAGAAGCATGTTACACATAAACATGTGTTTATAAGGAAAAGCTCCAAATACTTGCATTTAATATAAACACTTCGAATAGGAAGCAAGATAATAACAAGTAGTAGAATGTAATGTGTATCTAGTTTTAACAAAAGGATTAGTAAACTCACAATCTAGGTTTTTGAACCAAAACCTAGAAAATAGGAAACCCTAGGTGAGAAGGTTGAGACTTGAAGATGAAGCTTGAAGACTTGAGAAGCCCTAGAAAATGACCCCTTGAGAAAAGTTAATGCAAGAATCCAAGATCCAACCACCAATGGACATTGTATTTATGAGGGTTAGGGTTTGGTGAGGAAGGAAACTGATTTGGGAACTCTAAAAATCGCCAAGGGAGAGAGATGTGAGAATTATGAGAGAAAAATCAGATGAAAAGGGGTTTTGGGGACTGCAGGTCGTCCCGCGACTTGCACCTGCGGCATAAGTCGCCCGCTTGCTCCAGAAAGAAACACTCCAGTGGGTTACGGTCGTGTAGCTCCCTATTTCCAAAGGATGGTTCTAACACTTCCAAACCAAACCAAATAACCATTTTAAACAATATAGCAATTAAGCATGTAATTTCTACTTCGATAAATACATAATCCTAAGATTAACAAAACCTTATATTTACCTGAAATTCCGGATGTTACACTATAAGTGAAATCAGACTTCAGACTTCAACATCTTTTAAAAAACAAATGTCACCTAATTTTTTGCTCAAACTCATTTTATAAAATAGAAAGATGGTAACATTCTCTAGTTTGAAACTATCTAAAAATAATTGCTTGTGAGAGAAAATGATTTTTTATTAAATATTTTAATAATGTAATTAATGTTATAGTCTACAAAAAAGAGAACTATTGAAGTAGAAAATATTGTTTTTATTTAATTTTGGCTTTTAAATATTATTCTGGTTACGTTTGGCAAACTAGTTGACAAATTAATTTTGACAATAATCTAGTTGTTACCTGATGAGCTAATTCGTTTGACAAAAAACAAACTGATAAGCTAGTTGAAAATTTAAAATGACCAAAAAAGACATGTTAAAAACTTAGTAAATTTTAATATTTTATAATATATTTAAAACAAATCACTAATATATATGTTAATTAATACAAACCATATAAGAAAATTAAATAATAAAATATGTTAAATTTATAGAATTTTAATTTGATTTATTATATATATATATATATATATATATATATATATATATATAATATTTTCAATTTGGAATTTGTATAACAAAATACGAATGATTTTAAATAACTATTACATATAATATGAATACAAATAAAATTGGTCAATCTTACATATCTTAATTAATTAATAATTTTCTCACAAAAACATAATAATTAAGTTAAATATATTATAAAAATAGTTATCAAAATTTTACTATTTATAAAACAAAATAAGTATAACTTTAATTTTGTTATAGGATAAGTGTGTCATCGTCTAAAGGATATGACGATAGAGATAGAGATAGAGATAAAGATAGAGATAGTGTTAGAGATAGAGATAAAAATAAAATATCTGAGTTAGATTAGAACTAGAATATCTAGTTATCTATCTGTAATTCATCCTTATATAAAGGGTTTATGATTAATGAGAATTTACAGCTCTTCTATTCTCTCCATATACTAATTGTTCTACAACACGTTATCAGCACGTAAGCTCGGTTGTTGTTTGACAGTTATTCCGCTCGCTACCGTTGCCAACAACTTTCATCATACCACGTCAATACAAGTATGTATATTCATACCCTCATCTTTATATTATGTATTTTCTGTTGATTGGTTATATCATTGCATGTGTATATATAATTTGCGTTAATTTTGTTATCTCCATCCAATTCAATGTATTATCCTATCAAGACTTCAACCATTTATTAAAAAAAAAACATTCCCAAAATATTTTCTTATCCACATATTAACAATCGAAAAATACGATCTTTTGATCAATCACTCCTGATCCTTAAACCACCACGATAATGCATATAAAATTTTAGATTTTTTTTTTTACTTTTATCTTCCTTGGTCTGTCAAAAAGAAAAGTTATATGTATTTTTTTTAAATTGATTTTACTTCAATTTTAAAATAGAAAGAAGAAAAGGATGAATTTGAAAAGCGGACAAGTTGCTGGGTAACTTTATAAGTTTATATCTATGTCTTCCTTTATTTTTATTTTCTAACTTTTTAGAAAATGTTTAATTAAAAAAATAAAAAATAAAAAAAACCTAAAATATCGATAAGAATTAAACGTTTTTTTAGTGAGTAAGTAGCACTAAATTTATAAAGTTGTTAAATTTTGTATAAACAATAAATCTACGGATAATACTATAACTTACATTAAAAAAAAGAAAAAAAAAGTATGATTTTTATTCATGTCTTTATCCCCTTTAAATTGTTTAATTTGAATTTTATTGCTTTTAGCATGCTACTCTTATTAAATTGTTCATTTATATTTTTGGGTTAATTAAAATGTATTAATTGCAAAGGGATGTAATTTTTTTATTTTTTTTTAGATAGGAACAAATGTAAATAGATTAGATATTGTTAATTTCCTATTTAAAAATGTAATCATCCGAAGACGGAGTTCCAATAAATCAAGACGGAGTTCCAAGAAATCAAGACGGTGTCCTTGGAGTTCACCAACATGGCGAGGTCGGTGGAAGATTCAAGATATCCTTAGACTGACCATAGTGGTTGTCTCACAACACCACTTTAGGGGGGCAAAACCATATATTACCAATTGTTGTGATTGTTTATCTTATATTTTTTTGTTAATTGCTTTTATTATGCTACGATAATTGCAAACGATTTAAAAAAAAATTACTCGATAACTAATGATATTTTAACATTTTGATATGCTTATCAAAACCAACCGATTTTTGAATAAAACTTTTAAAACAAGATTTTCCCAAACGTTTTAAAAAAGAAAAATTAATGTTTTCTAAAACTTCAAACATTTCACAAAAGTTATTCATGTATTTCATAAAACGAAAGTAATCGCATTGCATTAAAAGATTTTGTCAAAACGGGTGTAAATGGCCCTAAAGGTTTGTAGGGATTTAAGTAATCCACGTGATTCCCCTCCTTACTTGGAAATCCAAAAGTGTTTTTGCGATTTATTTTTGAATATTGAGATACTAAGATAACATTTTCAGCAAAAGAAATGTTTGAAATACATCTTATATTGCCATGATAAAGAAATTTCATGTGCATCATTTTTTTCATAAAATAAGAATACCTTATCTCTTGTTTATGTAGATGGCTGAACCAACTCGCCCCGAATTTGATATCCTGGATTCAGAAGGACTTGAATACCACAGATGGGTATCCGATGTAGAAACCACCTTTATTGGCAAGGACTATACCTACACAATCAACCCCCTACTGACCCTAAAAACAAACAGTCAGAAAAGGTACAAGCAAATGCCTTAATGTTCTTGAGACGACACATCGATCCCAGTCTTCGATGGGAGTACCTTCAACTGAAAACCCCCAAAGAACTGTGGGATGCACTGAAAGGAAGATTTGGGAATATTCACGACTCTTTACTTCCTGAACTAATCGTACAGTGGAATGAAATCCGCCTACTCGATTACAAAAAGGTAAATGATTTCAACAAAGAAATGTTGCATCTCAAAGCACGTTTAAACTTTTGTGGAAAAGAACTCACAGAAGACGACATGATTCAGAAAACACTTTCCACTTTCCCTACATCAGCAATCATACTAATGGATCAGTATCAATTGGAGTATGATAGTAAAAGAATCATAACCTTTAACAAACTTATCAACCTACTGCAAGTGGCTGAAAGACACAATGAGGTTCTTTTGAACAACAACGCTAGACTTGTCGGGACAAAGAAAATTCCTGAATCCAATCATGCAAGCGTTAGAGGTGGAAAGAACCCTAGAGGACGGGGAGTTAAACATACTGAATCACACGCACGTGGAAACTATTCATCACGTGGACGTAGTCGTGGATAGGGTCATATGCAGGGCAATGGTCGTGGCCGTGGACAGGGGCGCGACAATAGTCGTGGTGGATTTTCCAATTCATGGCACAGAGATGCAACTACTGGACCAAGTAATCAAGGCCACTCTAAAGGAAAAGCACCAATGGTCGATTCTGCCAAAAGAGCAAGAGAAGGAAATGAACCTTGCTATAGATGTGGCATCATTGGGCACTGTATAAGAATTGCCGAGCAAGCGACAACATAGCCGCCACCTACAAGAGATATAGGGAATCCAAAGAAAAGGAATCTCACTACCTTGAAGAAACAAGTGATCCCCCAGAAGCCAACTTAACAGTTGTAGATTTCACCAATAACAAAATCAATAATTCATCGCTAGAGCTCCCAGATTTTGACTAATTTTCCCATAATTTTTTCATAGTTATTAAGACACTATTTATTATTATTATTATTGTTTTTTAGCAAACTTAATTTATTGTTTGAAATTGATGATTAAATAAATTTTATTTTTATTTTGTGTCTATCTAAACCATTGATGTAAAGAAATACGTCAAAGTAATCAAATATTCTCCGTTCCTTGTAGGAATGTATCGAGGAGAACTTGAGTGCTTAGTTGACTGTGGGACTACCCACACAATACTAAGAAACATATTACTATTCACTGAAATAAGCGATTATAAATCCTCAATGACTACAATGATTGGATCATCCAACTTAATACTTGGTTGAGGAACTGTCATTTTCTTGTTGCCTAATGGCACTAAAATGACAATCACAGAAGCACTCTACGCCTCTAAAGCTAAACGAAGCTTGTTAAGTTTCAAAGATATACGCTCCAACGGCTATCATATTGAAACACACAGTGAGAATGGAAATGAATATATGTATATCACCTCTAATGAATACGGAAGGAAAGATGAAACAATCACCTGAATCGACGAAATTGCAATCGTTGACTTCTGAAGCACAAGAAGCAACAACATCATCACAATATGCTTCCTTGAATAACCCTAGCTTTTGCAAAGCATGTTCCTTAGCTAAAACAGGATCGAGACCATCCTATGCTAAAGACACAAAGCAAAACATTCCATTCTTACAACGTATACAAGGCGATATTTGTGGACCTGTACATCCAGAATGCGGTCCATTCAAGTATTTTATGGTTCTGGTTGATGCTTCGACACAATGGACGCATGTCGCACTATTGTCTACACGAAACACTGAATTTGCAAAACTTCTAGCACAAATTATACGTTTAAGGGCTCACCACCCTGATTATCCTATCAAGTCTATACGACTTGATAATGCTGGAGAACTTACATCACAAGCATTTGATGATTATTGCATGTATATTGGGATCGATGTAGAGCATCCCGTACCCCATGTGCATACACAAAATGGTCTCGCAAAAGCTACCATCAAAAGGATACAGATGATAGTCAGGGCATTGGTTATGCGCACCAATTTACCCACTTCCGCCTGAGGTTATGCAATATTACATGCAACTTTACTTATTCGCTTTAGACCCACTACTAGACAACCATTTTATGCGTACCAGTTGGTAACTGGATATGAGCCTGATATTTCACATTTACGCATATTTGGTTGTGCAATATATGTGCCAATTGCGCCCCCACAACGCACCAAAATGGGTCCTCAAAGACGATTAAGTATATATGTTGGATATGAATCTCCAACAATTATCCGCTATTTAGAACCCTTGATGGGTGATCTATTTACCACTAGATTTGTGGGTTGTCACTTTCATGAGACAGTCTTCCCGTCGTTATGGGGAGATAGGAAAATGATTTTCCATGGGAACGACAGGAAGTGTCATTGAATATTTCCACTCTGTCTCATTTTGATCCCCAAAACTTCACTACGTAATGTTGAAGTCAAACGAATCAGACTCGATACCTGATACGTTTTATGTTATTCCAAAAGTGACAAGATCACATATACGAGCTGCAAATATACTCGCAAGGTTAAAAAGTCCCCAACAGGGGCACAACGCCGTTGGAAAGTGCGTTGCAATCACACATAGTGGAGGTGTGGTTGAGGTCGTAGCTACCAAATGGAAGTGGTGGAAGCTACTTGGTTCGATAGATACTATTCTAAAGGAAGAGAATAGTGAGGCACATCCATTTATCATCAATACACAAAACTCTCATGAGATTGTCTCTAATTATAATTATGTCCGTGAATCATCACTGGAGGACGCTCCGAAGTTAATATTGATTCTAGAGATGAATATTAATCTCAAATGAACTATGAGAGTACATATGAATCGATGGACAGATCATATATAATCACTGATGATTTATTCGCATATACAATGGCTCATAAAATGATCGAGCACGGCGACATCAAACCAGGCTCAGTTGAATAATATCAACAAAGAGCATATTGGCCTAAATGTAAAGAAACAATCCAGAAAGAATTCTATTCTTTGACAAAGGATATGGTATTTGGTCAGGTAGTGCTAACCTACCAAGTGTAAAACCCGTAGGACATAACTGAGTCTTTGTCAGAAAGCGTAACGAGAATAATGAAGTCCTAATATGTAAGGCTCTCCTTTGGCGCAAGGTTTCTCACAACGCCCTGGATTGACCATGAGAAGACTTACTCTCTCGTGATGGACGTTATAACGTTCTGCTAATTAATTAACCTAATAGTTTCCGAAGGACTGGAAATGTAGCTCATGAATGTGGTTACCACATATCTCTACGGGGATCTAGATTTAGAGATATATAAAAGTACTTGATGATATTACATTACCAAGATCAAGTAACTCTAAACCACGAAATGCGTTTGCAATAAAATTGAAACGCCCACTTTATAGATTAAAGCAATCTAAGCGGATGTGGTATACCCGCCTAATGGAATATTTGATTGGGAAATGATATATATAAGAACGATGAACTGTTCTCTTGCGTATTTATTATGGAAAACAAATTCCATATTTTCAAAGTAGCTCTATATGTCAATGTTATGAACATAATAGGCACTCTTGATGAAATGAGAGGAACCACAAGCTACTTGAAATATGATTTTGAGAGGAAAGATCTTGGGAAGACTTGGTTTTGTCTAGATATTTGAGCTAGGACACTGAGTTTGTGAAATATTAATTCACCGATCGCATATGTCCAGAAAATAATCAGACAATTTAATATGGACAAAGCGAATCCGGTTAGCACTCCCATGATCGGTCAAAGTGTTGGATATAAGGAAAGATCCATTTCGTCTAAAGGATGATGACGAAAAATGTTGGGAGTTAGAATTCCCTATCTAAGTACAATATGCGCATTATCATACTTAACATAATACACTTGACCATATATTGTATTTCTCAGTGAACTTGTTAGCTAGATTTAGCTCAGCGCCAACGCAAAGTCATTGGAATGATATCAAATTAATCTTTTGGAACCATTGACATGGGTATATACTTTCCCTATAGAAAGAAAAATGGGATTGATAATGGAACTTCAATACCTACTTAGAATGTAAGCAGCAAAAGTACTAGCTCTTATAGAAAAACACCAAACAATGTCTTGGTATGTGTTTGCTGATATTAGGTATCTGTCTGACCCATACAAAGGTTATTCCCAAACTGGATAAAGAATTACCACAAGGAACACGTCGATTGCTTGGAAGTAAACTAAGCAATCATTTGTAGTTATCTCCTTGAACTAATCCAAGAATATTACTTTCCATGAGATAATAAAATAATGTATATGATTAAGGACTATCATTACATATATTAGAGGAGTTAGTAATTTTGGGTTCAACCAGTATCCTACTTGCATATATGGAAATAATGCATCATGTATCGAAGAAATGAACATAAGATACATCATGGGTAATAACACAAAGCATATTCTGCTTAAGTTTCTATACAATCAGCAATAAAAGACTCTTCTTTAGATTCAAGTGAATCAAGTAATGTGTCAAAAGAATGTGACATATTTTACCAAGTCATTACCTAAAACCATATATTGGAAAACGTGTAGAAAGTAAATGAAAATGCTTTCCAAACTCCCTTGATTAATGCACGAATCAGGGGAGTAGTAGACAAAAGGGGAGTCTACTATATATTTGATATTGGTATGTTGTGCTCTTTCCTTCAACCAAGGTTTTATTTTTCCCATTGGGTTTTGTTTCTTGGTGTAAGGTTTTAGTGAGACAACTGTTTATATACCATCATGTTTTCCTAACTCTCAAGATTAAAGTATGAATCTAAGAGAAAACTAGACTGAAGGATAAGTCTATGTATTGCAAAGAAGCTGGTGCGTTGTACTCTTTCCTTCGTCATATTTTTATTTTTTCCCACTGGGTTTATTTTGGCGTAAGGTTTTAACGAGGCAACAACTATGCACCACCACTCCTTTGACTCGACACAAGGGGGAGTGTTATAGGATAAACGTGCCATCGTCTAAAGGATATGACGATAGAGATAGAGATAAAGATGGAGATAGTGTTAGAGATAGAGATAAAAATAAAATATCTGAGTTAGATTAGAACTAGAATATCTAGTTATCTATCTGTAATTCATCCCTATATAAAAGGTTTATGATTAATGAGAATTTACAGCTCTTCTATTCTCTCCATATACTAATTGTTCTACAACAAATTTATTTATTTTTGTAATTTACAAACAAACATTTACCAGCAAAGCATTTACCTTTATTTATCTTATCGTTTAACATCATTGGCCATAAAAATGGATTGTTGGTAAACATTTTAAACCCGGTTAGCGCTTACCAAGTAAGCAGACCCGTTCCTGACATTTTATAGGCCCTGAGCGAGATATAAAAATGAGCCCTCGATAACTACGAAATTATTTTTAATATATTGTTTATATCATCAAAAATAACATTGAATTCAAGAAATACTAATAATTCATATAAAACCGTTTTCCCGGTATTCCTAGCGCAAGATCAATTAATAATTATTTCAAAATTAATATTTATTTCAAAATTAATATTGTCTACCATATCATTTTTACATAACATCATCAATCAGTTCTACCATTAAAGACATCTTATGATACACCTTTAATATATATACAAATTGAAATCATTTGAAGTCACTACACTACTAGAAAAAACACCATTTCCGACGGCAAAATCCGTCGGAAATCCGTCGGAAAATCAAATTACCGGCGGATTTCTGGCGGATTACGCTGTCAAAAAATGTCCCGCCAGAAAATGGATTTTCCGACGGATTTATCATTTCCGACGGATTTTTCCGTCGGAAATTAATTTCCCATTTTTTTAAAAAAAGGCAGTTTAATTAACAAATCCTTAATCTGATTAATTAGTTTCCGACGGATTTCCGACGGATAAAAATTTATTAATTATTAATACTAAAAATTATTTTATATTGTTACTATTATATTAAATAAGTTCTTATTTAATTTTAGATATTTATAATTTAAGAATTGGTTTCTAAAATTTAATTTTATTAAATTTTGAATTTAATTATGATTCTAAAGTTTAATATAATATTAACAATATAATATAATTTTTAATTTGAATATAATTTTAAAATCATAAATTAATTTAACTTAATTTTGAATTTTTTAAATTAATTTCCGTCGGAAATCCGTCGGAAATTAATATAAAAAATTCAAAATTAATTTAAAATTCAAAATTATATCAAATCTAAAATTATTTTATATTGTTACTATTATATTAAATAAGTTCTTATTTAATTTTAGATATTTATAATTTAAGAATTGGTTTCTAAAATTTAATTTTATTAAATTATGAATTTAATTATGATTCTAAAATTTAATTTTATTAAATTATAATTATGAATTTAATTATAATTTAAGAATTGGTTTCTAATATAATTTTTAATTTTAATATATTTTTAGATTTGATATAATTTTAAATTTTAAATTAATTTAAATTAATTTTGAATTTTTTATATTAATTTTCGACGGATTTCCGACGGAAATTAATTTAATTTTAAATTAAATTATTTCCGTCGGAAATCCGTCGGAAATTAATTCCATTTTTAAAAAAAAATTATATCTTAACCATTTAATGTAAGAAAATGTTTTAAAACAAAAAAAAATTTAAAAATCGAATTAATTTCCGACGGATTTCTGACGGAATTTAATTTAATTTTAAATTAAATTATTTTCGTCGGAAATCCGTCGGAAATTAATTAGAATTAATTTGTTTTTTTTCTTCTAATTTACTTGTTTAGTTACTAATTTATTTAATTAAGTATTTTAATTTCAATTAAACGAATATTTGTGACGGATTTGTGGCGGATTTGTGACGGATATTTTATCCGTCACAAATCCGCCACAAATCCGCCACAAATATTAAAGAGAATATAAGTATTTATTTTTCGTAAAATTTCAGTGGCGGATTTGTGGCGGATTTCCGACGGATTTAAGGAGATATTGACTTTTTTTGACTTTTTTGAAATCCGCCGGAAATCCGTCGGAAAATTTTCCGACGGAAAATCCGTCGGAAACGTCCGTCGGTGATAGTGATTTTTCTAGTAGTGCTATGTTTACCATTCAAAGTAACACTTTAAGTTAATCAATATAAATCAGTTGATATTCCACATGTTAACTGATGTTAATGTTTTTTTATCATCATTTTAAACTTTTAGGGTTGAAACAAAATTTTTAAGAACCATCAATCTTTGAAATCTTAAATATAGATATATGTTGGGTCGTCTCATATAGTTTGGTAATTGTTTTCAAAAGGTAGGAGTTTTTTAGTTAATAATAAGAAATCTACAATATTCTAACACAATGATAAAATTCATACGGATGGAATAATGAAAAGAGTATATGGAAGATGAGTAATGGAATATATATCAACGATTATAGGCAAAAATAGTTTTAGATGTTAGTATTAGATAAAAAAAACTTAGAGAAACAATAAGCAATACTATACAATGAAAGACTAAATAACTTTTTACAAGTTTTATTGTCCAATGTTATTAACTAATATATGTTTGAGCACTTAATATAATGTTAAATTCTTTTTGGTCTTATTAGATAGTAAATTTTTTTATCTTTTTTATTTACAATTTTTTAACTACTAATATATAGTATATATTAAAAATTTTGGACCCCTATTTTCTTTAGGCCCTGGGCGTGCGCCCGGCCCGCCCTCCCCCAGGGACGGCCCTGGAAGTAAGACTCTCGGTTCTTACCTTGTCTCTTACCGGGTAAGCATTTCCATCCTTGCTATACTCAATCAATAACATAAATGATATCTGATAAACGCTTACCCGCAAATGAATTAAATTTCGTCAACCAGTTGACCATTTCATTGAACTAAACGGGAATAGACTTCTTTTTATTAAAAAAGAAAGAAAAGAATACATGATGTTAAAAGAAGAGGCCAAAATGGCTGATCATGTTTTTCTTTTAATTATTAAATGCGCGACATCAATGGAATATATATATATATATATATATATATTATATGTGTGTATATATGTATGTATAGGGAAATGCGTTAATGTTTATACATGGCATGTAGCCGCGGTTGAGAGTCACATGCTCCTCCTCGGTAGCTTACGTGACTCCATTTATATACCGACCATCAACCAATCCAAACACCTCATCAGTCATCACACTCTACTCTACTCTACTCTTACTTTCTATACCATTGCAAAAAGCTCTCATCCTTTTTCAATCAATTACCCTGGCTTTCCCAACTATGGACGTTTTCAGCTTGCTCAAGTTCTGGAGAAATGCTGCTGCTGCCTGTGATCCAACCCTCACCGGAGACTTTGATTCCTCAATCGACGACGAAGAATCCTTCTTCGATTTGGTGTTTACTAACTCCGGCGATGACAATGATAACGATTTTGCCGGTTTCCAAGTTGACGCCGATCATTCAGACTCGAGTTTCAGCTTTTCATCTCCCGGTGACGTTTATTTGAACAACAAGAGGAAGATTTTACCTCTGGATTCAACTATTACGAAGACGCCTCAATCTCCTCTGCGAACCTTCATGTTAGGGTTTCAGAGTAATAACAAGTCGAAATTGGAGAAGAAGGAAACGGATTGCGAGATCGAAGAGGTTAAGATCGGTTCATTGCTGAAAAGAGATAACAGCTTGAGGCAGAAATTGAAAACGGAGAAGCTTCTGGATAACGATCAGATGCTTTCAAAGCGTTTCTCCAAAGACGTTGTTAACAAGTATCTGAATCTGATGAAGCCGTCGTACGTAAAGGTTTCAAAGAGGAATAACGAGAAATCGAGTTTATCGGAGAAGTCTATCACTCCGTCGTCATCTCCGGCGTCGTCAGTGTTCTCGCCGAGAAAGGAGGAGAAAAGAGGCGGTGGCCGCGGTGCCGTGTTCAGAGAAGTCCGTAAGCATTTAGGAAAAAGCCGATCGGCGTCCGCAATCCTACAAACGCCGGTGACGAAGGCCGATGATTCAGCTTTGGAGCAACAGGATGGAATCCAAAGCGCTATACTCCATTGCAAGAGATCATACAACTCACCTTCACAAGGTATGCATTGATTTCAAATCACCAGCAGTTCCATAATTACATCAATTCTCAATACATATCTCTCCTTATCAATTCAGATCTCCACTTCTCCCTTTGTATTAAATCACTTATGTTCAAATTGTTTCAGAATGTTGTGTTCTTTCAAGATCTGGAAGTGCTCCATCAAACAATGAGCCACGAATTTCGATTGAAGAGGAGAACAGAAGCAGCATTTGAAGCATAATCAACTTGTTTTTGGTCTGTGAATTGAAAACCTAACTCATGTAATTAACAACACCTAGTGAAATCGTAGCTCGTAGGCATGTGAAAACCTCCATGAAAGGAGAGGCTGTAAAGCTTTGGAAGAAGCGAAGGTGACGAATGAATGACTAAAGAAAATCTCTTGCTTGTTTGTGTACTGTAAATTTGAACTAATTTAATCTGAACTCTGTTTCTGTTTGTGAGGCATCATTACTATCTGACCACAACAACTTTATATTTAACATTTTCTGTTTAAATCTTTAACGATTTGGTGTTTATTACAAACGACGTTAATTGGAGCCGTTAAAAGACACGTCAGATTTTTGGTATTTTCTGTTTATATGTTCAACCAATTGGTGTTTATTACAAACGTTAGAACCGTTTAAAGACACGTCACGTTGTTTTCAACACAAAGACATGAAACAACAAACGTATCAAATTCGCCATCTTTAATTATTTATTTTCATTTTGTCTGAATCTCGTCTTTGTCTTATTTTTCTAAACTTTCGTATATAAAATTTTATAAACATCTAATGATTAGTATTTAATATAATAAAATTTGGAGAAGAATAGGGGTCGTTTGTCAAATGTTTTTTTTGAAAGGGTATTTTAGGCTATGTCTAGACTAATCCCTTGACAAATAATGACGGTAAGACATCAGACTTGATTAAACCTCTGTGACTACAATTGTTCTGCACACCTGGATTCAAACCATGGATAGATGAGATATTTCACCACATTCCCCATGGTCTTAACCAGTATGCCACAACTCTTGTGGTTTCGTTTATCATATGTTTACTGAGTAAGTGTTTACCGACAATATTCACTCTTCTTACTTACTGATAACATTTTTGGCAATAACCACTTGGGTTGTGGTGGTTAAGCCTTAGGGGGATGTAGTTGAAAACCCCATCTACCCAGGTTCAAATCCAGGCGTCGTTAAAGCGCCATGCAGGTTCACCTGCGATAACAGCAGATTGGAGGTCGTTCGGGGGATTAATCAATACGCGTAAGCTAACCCGGAAACCCACGATTACAAAAAAAGAACATTTTCGGCAATCAAAATTGATTATGGGTAAGCATTTTTTACTCACTCACTTACTGGGTAAGACTCTTGCATTGTCCTTGTGTCGTCTTTTATCGAGTAAGATTTTTGGTTTTACCATATTCACACAATATAATGAGTGGCATACGATAAGTGCTTACCAAGTAAACCTTTTGTAAATAGCCTCTTACATCTTATTTGAAAATGATATTTGTAAACATGGGGGTTTTAAGGCAATTCAACAATAAAGATATTTAAAGTTTTGTAACATCGATTTTCTTTTATATTTTTTGTTAGAAACATTTTCTAATATTTAATAATTAGTCGTACATGTATATTAAATGATCTTGTAACTTTTTTTTTCCCTTCATGAACTAAAAATTTGATAAAGAAAAGTGTATAGTACAGAATTGCTCATTGATTACCGTTCAAATTGTACAATGTGGATACAAAAATATTTAATAAGATAATATAATGTCATCTTGTATTTGTATTTAACTACATCCAAATTTATTAAAATGTCACATCAGTTATAGTCATTATTTCGAATTACCTTCTATATCAACAATTTCTTTTCTTCATTCATATTGATAAAGAAACACGTTTGTTATCAAGAAAGGTTATACGAATGACCTTATCAACACTAATATATCTAAATCTTATGGGGTTAATTCAACTGCCAATAAAACTCGAGCTTTTAGGAATTTTTTCATAGGTCATCGGTTCGAGTGCAAAACCACAGAAGATATGAACACAAGCTGGCCTAGACACCTACGATTAAAAAAAAGATTAATATATGTAATTATGGAAGGTTATTTAGTTTTTGACACTCGAGACACTCTTGGACAACAAGGTGAATATTGGGTTTTAGGATGACGACATAGATAGGTTGGTGTTGGCAACAAAACAATGAAGAGAGTGGTCGTGTTGACGATGTCAAAACCGAAGGTCCAACACCAAGTTGAGTTAGTCAAACCTGAGATCCGCATCTCAGGATTTTGTCAACTAATTAACATTTCCGACTCCGAGATTCCCAACACCACTTAATAGCTAGGAAAGCAATTCGAGTTTAAAAAGAATAGAGCACATCGTAAGGAAGTAAGGAACCATCTTATTCACGCATGCATAAACAAATCTTAATTGCATTTCTTTTTCCATAAATTGTCTCTAAGTTGTAATCGATTGCTTGAACTAGCGACATCATTGTACAATTGGCTAGATATACTGAAATCATTAAGGTTGCGTTTGGTACACTAAACATGACATGACAGAACAAAACAAGGATCACTGCCCCACATTTGGCAGGACTGTTAGGTGGAACAAACAGAAACATAGTGGAACAAAAGTGGAACATGTTTGTTCCACCCCTACCCCATGTAACAAGGTGGAACAGACTTATGTTTTACCAATATAACCTCAAAATAAAATCTAATTCTCTTCTAAAACATTAAATACGCATTTCTTTTTATATTTTATTAATTCTCTAAATTTTATTTATTTTATTTTATGTTCTTTAAATTTTCACTTTATTGTTGTAACACCCCAATTTTCGGAAGGTATAATTTAAAGTTCATACAGAAATCGGTATTTTAAGGGAAAAATAAGAAATAGGATTTTGGACTTGAATCATAGATTTTATAGTCTTGTTGGATGAATGATTCAATTACGAGTCCAACGGTTCTTTCCGGAGCAAAATCGAAGCTAAAACGAAGAAGTTATGACCAAAACAGTGATCAGGCAAGAAAAATGAAGAAAACCAGGTGAGCAGTGTTCGACGCGTCTTTTGGCGTGACTTTGAGTCATCCGCGCGACTTTTTGGCGCGGGTTTAGCCTCGTGAAAACCCGCGCGAAGCCCTGTCGAGCATAAAAATCGATTTTTAGCCCTTGAACCTCATTTCTTCATAACTTTTGCATCTCAACTCTGTTTTTGGTGATTCAAGTTGCTATGGTTTTGTTTTTTTAGAGATCTTCAAGAATATATCAAGATATTTGAAGTCTATTGGAATATACAAGAGTATTTTGTGGTGGTAAGCTCCTCATCTCTCTCAATGTTAAGCTACAGTTTGATGGTTTCATCATTTTCCCATTCATCCTTCAACTTGGGTGTGATTTTGATGACTTGTGTGGTGAAGGAAACCTTGTGGATGTGTTGGATCTAAGATCTATGGAGTTTTCTTGGATACTTCAAGCCTTCATAAAAGGAGATTCAAGTTTTGGGGGTAAAACCTATATTTAACCTAAATTTAGCAAGGTGAGTTCAAGCTGCTTTGTGAAAACTATGTACATGCCAAAATGTGTATTTTGAAGTAAAAACATGTTTTACTTGGTAATTGTCAATATGTTGAGTATTTTGATAAGTGTTTATATTTGGTAAACTTGGGTTAATTTGATCTCATAAAATGCTCATATTTGGGATTTGGATATTTTGATAAGTAAATAGCATGATTTATGCATTTTTGGTGATTTTGTGCAAATGAAGTCTATTTTATGATTTATGGTTTTTGGTGTATTTAATTTCATAAACCCTTTGGAAAATGTTTTTCTATGTGTTATGGGACATTTTGGAAACGTAAGGGTATGGGCCCATTTGAAAAATCGTTTGTCCCAATTCGTGATGAGTTTTGGGTTAGTCACATCTTTGAAGTATGTGTCGGTGTAAATGTCGTTTAAATACGCTTTCTTATTTGGGGACTATTATTTGTTGGCCAAATGGATTGTTGAGCATTTTAGCTCAGTTTTGACTTAAAAGAGTCTTGAGGACATTTGTCCGGTTTTAATGGCTCAATGTAGAGCCCCATTTATGATTTGCATCTGAATGCATCTTGTGGTATATTAATGATAATTACATGCTCGAGTGTGTTGGTCATTCTTGTGTAGTCATGTAATTTTAGACTGTATTGCATTGGATCCATAGGCATGTAAGTCAGCCTTTATTTGATGGTCAATTGAGTATTTGTTGCACACGTCGTTAAACGCACAACAAGGTTTAAATTTATAAACCTAACTCAAACCTAGTAATAGGGTAAGTCGGGTATCGTTCTTCTCAGGGAGTCAGTGGTTAAATTAATGATTCATGTTAAAACCGAATGCACGTGTGTCACAAAGATTGGCTACCCAATTTATCAATTAAGCTAAAAAAAAATAATCTAACTAAAAACCGAAATCTAATTATTACAAATAACACTACTTCAAAAGGTTTGGAATGAGAATTGAATTAAACTACTAAACGATTAAAAATATAAAATTTTATGACTAACGAACTAATAAAAAAAACAAAATCAACAATCATAGCTAGCAATATCTGTCACATATCGTTCGCCATGAGAAATTGATAGGAAATTAATTTAAAACTCGAATCTCAAAATCACCACAATTTATCATTAACCAATTAACAATATCACTTAAATAAATAAAGAAAACACAAACTTTCTCGAAAAAAATCCATGTTTTATGACCTTAACCTTTCAAGTGTACACTAGGAGAGATGATTCCGGTTGTGCTATCGTGTTGATGGGCGTTTGGGGTCTCCGCCATGTCGGGGCAATGCCTTGGTTGTAACCCCCGACTGTGTTGGGCCTTTGGTGGTATTCATGGTAGGAACACATTTTTGTTATGCTACTAATACTTGTACTTGCTCTGCTATTCTGCCCAATCCTGGTTGAGGAAGGGCTCACACGACGGGCTATTAGCTCAAATATTTTAAAATTGTATCTAGAATGACTGGAAAAGTGGAAACAAGGCCATATATAATTTAATCACTACATTGCATTGCCAGGATCCATGTTGTATATTTGAAAGAGGTTGACCTCCTTGCTTCTCTCACGGTACAATTGTAACACCCTCAAACTCGGAAATAGCAACTTAATTTAAAATTTTCTACAATATATCGATAAATAATTTATCTACAAACACAATATAGGATTTAACCTCAATAAACACACTTATTCTCTACATACAGTCTATAATAAGGACGGATGCTACTAAAACCCAATAATAGTCACTATCTCCAACTGCGGAAGGCTTCATCAATCTACTTACTTTCGTGTAAGTCTATAGCTCAACTCCTCAAAGCACTGCTAGAACCAAACCCCAACTGGAACCTGATGCACATGCCGACAAATAAAAAGTTAGACTTAACGCCTAGTGAGCTCAAGAGTTTTCGTTAGAGATAAATAAAGCGATAACTTTAGGAATGTTATTTAAAATTATGATTTCCCAAAATGCAATACAACTAATTTGGAAACAATTAGAAATGATATACATTAAATCTTAAAACAATCTCCTTACGTCATTCACCCCCTTTCGTGATTAAAATCATAAAACACACGCCTCTTTAAATAAAGCCAAAACCCAACGCGCACGTAAAACATAAATGATATTATAATGATCAAACGTTGAAAACATAGATAACTCAAACTTCCAAGACATCCCAATAACTCGAATGAGTTTCAATAACCGAAACCTTAAAACATAGGTGAATACCCATACTCAAACGTCTCCGAAAACATGGATTATAAAACTCCATAACCAAAACCACACCTGATGGTGACGGGAAAACCCGGTTACATGGTATGTGACAGACACAAAGTATGTCACATAATTATGTAAGAAATTAAAACATGTGGGTTACACATAAAACACCCACCGAGCTCAACTCCTCTGAGTCTATCACTCGAAAACATCAAGTCAACCCCTCTAGGTCTATTCTTGAGAGTTCCAAAACGGGGAACTCTAGCACAAGGGAATTACACCTTACTGCCCATGGGATGCTGCCTGACCGTATAGGTCCACACCTTACTTACCATGGTGGCCCGATGCCTATTCCATGCCAAATGATGATCCAATGCCCAAAGCGGGGACATAGGAACACCGTGCCTATGGATCCATTACACTAACTAAACCATTACATGACTCAAAACGAATGAACTAATGCATTCAAAACATGTAATTCTCAAATAAGATGCAATAATGCAAATCATAACCAAACGCTCTACCATGAGCTATTAAAACGGACAAGTGTCCTCTAAACCCAACAAAATCCAAACCGAGCCATAAGCTCATCAGACCCAAAGACCCAAGGTTGAAAATCATAAAGTGAAACCAAATGTAAACAACCCGCATGTATGTAAACCCATACTCCAATTTGTATAAATGACTCCAACGTAGTGTAGATTAGGACAAATCGTTTTCCAAGTACGTTTATAACATTTATCCTTTCAAAACGTCCCATAACAGAAAACCATGCATTTCTCCAAAACGCAAAATGAAATACATTTATACTCAAAAACTACTTCCATAAAATAAATCATTAAAATACCAAAATATATGATTTATTTATTCAAAATACCCAAAATCCCAAAGATGTGTGCTATATAAGTTTATAAGGTTAGACACTTTCAAAATAACCAAACTTATCAGCAGTTAACAATTTCATGTAAGACATAAAACACATTAAAATAAACATTTTGGCATATACACCGTTTTCACAAATCAACTTGAACTCACCTTGCTAGATTTAGGCTAAATCTAGATTTCACCCAACGAGCTCTTTTGAAGGCCGCTTGAATCCTCAAGCCGAGAACTTCCAAAACCTAGATCCATACATACCGAACCATAAATATCCATAAACAACCACATAGAAACATTCCCCAACATTATATACCAAAATCCCTAAACGAGGTCAAAACCCTAGTTTCTCCAAAACTAACAAATCCGAGATTTGATAAACCAAACACTAGGGAAACACCCAAAGAACATATATAACCTTAAATCAAAGAAGATTACCATTAAAGATGACGAGACTTTCCGAGAACACCCAATCCAACACTTCAACCCGAGCTCCCAACCGGAACCTGATGAGGTAGATGAAGATGAGGGTTTTGTGGTTCATTGACCCAACTAGTTAGATGGTGAAGAATCAAGTGGGTTGAGGAGGAAAAACCCTCAAAATGGGTTAGGGTTCGGTTTTTGGTGTTTGGGAGAGAAAAGGGAAGAAGAAGGTAAGTGAGAAATGAGAAATGGATTGATTGCTCGCGACTTAACAGCCTCTCAGCCCCCCCCCCCCCCCCCGCGCGCGACAATGACACGGCGACTATGTCCTTGTCATAGTCGCGGGGCATAGTCGCCCGCTTCTAAGGGCTCACGGTACACTTCTCGCGACTGTGACACTTGTCACTGTCCCGGGCATTGTCGCCCAAGTCTCCCCGAGTCCCAAAATTTGACTTCTTCTATGCCAACGCTCTCGAAACCCTTAGGGACTTTAAGCAACACATTTCCCAACAAAACCCCCACTGGTTATAAGTCACAGAAACGTCTGGTTGACGTTTACTTACCGAAAAATCACGGGTGTTACAATCCTCCCAACCTTGGATTGGTTTCGTCCTCGAAATCTGGATTCCCATGTAACCTTACCCGCAGCAGGGTTGCCCTTAACCCATCTGCCAGCACCACTAGTATGACTCTTGCACTGATATCCACGACAAATACCCCTCATGGGCACATTACACTCCTGACCGCGTGAACACTTAACTCAGCAAAGTAATCTTTAACCACAAGATTACGGTCGTCTTCCAACCTTAGAATGACCATTACTACCTCTAGGGTAGTTTGTGACATCAACAATTCACCAAACCAATTCCTTCAGATCATCACGGTTCCAAACCCAATATCACAGAGCATAACCAAACTTCCAAAATCCCCAGATTTCAACTGATCCATTCCTAATGTCGATAAAATTGACCTCCTAAGGTGCACCAACGCGTCCTTCAGGAAACTGGTTAACCCAAATTCGGTTAACACTCAACTTTGTCCCAACCCCAACCTCACAATAATC
Source organism: Arctium lappa (assembly GCA_023525745.1). Taxonomy (NCBI): domain Eukaryota; kingdom Viridiplantae; phylum Streptophyta; class Magnoliopsida; order Asterales; family Asteraceae; genus Arctium; species Arctium lappa. The sequence goes on along the minus strand of CM042048.1, from coordinate 18,952,103 downwards.
CTCTAATGCAACCTTTATCACCACGGAAAATCTTATACACATCGGTACTTAATCATCACTGTCTATCCTTCTTTTAAATTCCAACACCGAAAGGTCATTATTTCCCACGATCTAACCGGGATACATCCCAACCATTCACAGATCCATGGCTCCAAGAAACAAGTCAACACCTAGGACTAAACGGTGACCTCGAAAACATGGACATCCCGTCCCAAAATCCCATTCCAGATGGATAACCATAGTAAGGTTGACGCTTAACTGAGTGCTAAAACTTCAACTCATGCATTTCTAACAGACGAACCACAAGAATATCCTTAGATCGCGAAGCCCACTAATACGGTACACCATCAACATAAATCATGATGCCACCCCGACGAGCAATTCACCAAAACGAACCCAAACTAATCGCCGATAATCACCCAAGACCTTATCTCGCAGATTTACCGAAGCGTAGAGGTCATCTCTTAATCAACTGGGGAACAAAATCTAATACCTCCACTATTCAGGCGTGACCCGACTCAAAATTTGAAACCCAATTTCAAGATCGACCATAAGTCGGATCATCCGATGCTTCAAATCCCAAGGACTCCTCTAAGCCCTTTATTATTGCTCCTTTTACAACAGGGGTTTAAATCTATAGTGTTGGGAAATTCAGAAATACACAAGTATGGTTAATCCTGCTGGAACTAAATGGTTACTACTTCTGAGATTAATGCTGCTGAGTGAAGTTAATACTGCTGAACAAGATTAGTACTGCCAAGTCAAGGTTAATACTGCTAGAGGAGATTACTACTGCTAATCAATTTTAATACTGCTAGTAGTTAGTACTGCTGAAGGTTAATACTTCTCAAAGTATTAATACTGCTGAAGACTTAATGCTGCTTATGAGATATTGAAGGCTTCGGATGGAATGAAGACAGCTGGATTATTTGAAGATAATATGGAAAGCTTGAAGATAAATATGGAAGACTATTTTGAAGATCTTTTATTATATGTAATTATCTTTTATCTTCAGTATATATATATAGAATAGATTAGAATTGATAGAAGTTAACTAATTCTAAATTTTTGTTTTCATAGAGAGAATCAACCTCAAGGTTTTAATCCTAATTCTAGAGAAGTAGAATTCGTATTGGTGAGCATGTTCATCAGTATTGAGGTTGTGTGTAAAAGCTTGTGACTTTTAAATCATTCAATAAGTGTTTACAAGTTGTGATTCTGATTTACTGTTTCATTGTTTTTCTGAATATTAAAGTGCTATTCCGCAACTTCTTTAATATTGTTTTCTGAGTATTTATTCTTGTTTAGAATTAAGATCCTGACAAGTGGTATCAGAGCAAGTACTCTCAGAAATCTCATTCATTATGGAAAACACAGCTGAATCAAACAGTACTCTGGTCTCAAAGGTTCCAATGCTCAGACCCAATGAATTTGACATGTGGAAGATCAGAATCAAGCAATATATTCTCCTCACAGATTACTCTATGTGGGACATCATTGAGAATGGCCCATCTGATGCAGGGAAGATTGGTGAAGATGGCAAAAGAACCCCTCCAAAGACGGATGCAGACAGAAAGACAAGGCAGACAGAGATGAAAGCCTTGAGCACACTGCTCTTGGCCATTCCAAATGAATATCAACACCAATTCTGCAATTGTACTAATGCACAGATGCTCTGGAATGCTCTAGAGAAGAGATTTTCTGGTACCAAAAGTACCAAAAGAAATCAAAAGGCATTGAAGCAACAGTATGAAAACTTCATGTCAACTAAGAATGAGTCCATGACTCAAACTTTTGACAGATTTAACAAACTGATTGGTGAACTAGCTACCATGGGAGTACAGATTGATCAAGATGATGTAAACAGAAAGTTCTTAAGGTCCCTTGAAGATGAATGGACCATGTACACTGTTTCATTCAGACAGAATGATCAGTTGGAAGAAAAAGAACTTGATGATCTGTACAATGATCTTAGAGTATTTGAAGCTGAGGTGGAGGCAAAGAAGAAGCCTTCTGGATATATTCATAATGCTGCACTCCTTTCAGCATCAATTGATTCTACTGCTATCCCTGAATCAGTTAATGCTGCTAATGGAGTAACTCAAGAAAAAGGCACTGATTCTGTGTTTGAAGTCTTTCTTGCCAGTCATGGAAATTCCTCCTTAATTAATGATGATTTGGAACAACTTCATCCTGATGATCTGGAAGAGATGGATATTAAATGGCCGATGGCCATGCTTTCCATGAGGGTGAAGAAGTTTATAAAGAGGACTGGAAGGAACAACTTCTCCCAAAGAAGAGAAGATGGAGCAGGGTTTGATAAATCAAAGGTGGAGTGCTACAAATGCCATCTGAAGGGACACTTTGCAAGGGAATGCAGAAGTGGAGTGTCTCACAACAACCACCAACAATCACAGTCTGGAAGCTTCAACTAGAACATAAACTCTGCTCAAGCCCTTGTTTCTCAACAGGGAATGGGGTTTGATTGGAGTGATCAAGCAGAAGAGGCTATCCAGAATCAAGCTCTTATGGCTGAAGTATCTGATCTCCCATCTGAGGTAAGTTCTAATCTCTGTTCTAAATCTTGCATAGACTCTGTTAAAAGGTACAGGGATCACAACCAGAAGATGAGTGATGACCTTAAGAGATTAGAAAAGGACATAAAAGACTATGTGAGAATTGTTGAGAGGTTTGAAGAACAAATTAAAGGTTTTCAAGCCAATGACCTCCAACACTCATATGACACAAATTACTGGAAGTGGGAGAAAAAGGATTTAGAACTCAAACTGACCAAATCTAAAGAGGAGAGTGAGAAGTTGAGAGAGGAGCTAACCAAGGTTAAGCTTGATGTAGAAAAGTTTTCCAATGCTTCAAAAGCAATGGACTCTTTGCTACAAACTCAGATTCATGACAAGCTGAGAAGAGGAATTGGATATAATGCCACACCACCACCATATAACAACAACTACATTCCTCCTACCTCAGATCTGCTAGAAACCAAAGATAGGAAGGACTTGCCTGAGGGAGCCACTGAGATAGATCCCTTAGATGAAGTTGTTGTTGTGGATAAGACTGAAAAAGAGGTTGGAAAGAGTAAAGAGAACAATGTAAGTGGTGAGATTCCTCTAGAAAATAACATTATCACCAATGAAGACTGTGGAAGGGCTTGGATCAAATCCAAGGACATAGAAAAGACAGAGGGAAAGTATGGTAAGATCCATTACAAACAGACCACAGTTGTGAATCCAGGTCCTTGCAAACAGTGTGCATGTAAGAAGAATGAGCCCCAAAAACATGATAAAAAGAGGGGAAATCAAAGAAACTGGAATAATCAGTGGGCACAAAAACAAGGGGTTGATCTGAGTAAAATCAATAGACCAAAACCTTGTTTTATCTGTATCAAATTGAATCATCTTGCCAAATACTGTTATTTCAATCCTATAAACCAAAGGATGAACTTTCAAAGACCTATGCAAAAACCCTTGGGTTATAGGAAGATTGAAAAGAACCATGTGGCTAAGAAATCTGTTAAATCTAAAAGCCACATGAAGAAAAAGTCTGTTAAAGAAAGTGTCAATATGTGGGTTCCTAAAAGCACTAAAACTGTTAGTACTGCTACCACAAATAGTGCTGCTGACAATGATAGTGCTGCTAGAAGTAATACTACTGCTAACAATGTTAGTGCTGCTGACATTGTTAGTACTTCTTCAAAAGTTAATACTGCTAACTCTGTTAGTGCTGCTAACAAGGTTAGTACTGCTAAACCTGTTAGTAGTGCTAACTCTGTTAGTACTTCTAAGGTTAGTACTGCTTCTAATGTTTGTTCTGCTAAGCTAATCATATTGACAAAGTACTCTAATAAAGAGTGCTCTGAGTTTAAAAACCTCATCAAAAAGGAATGTAAATACTTTGATGAGAAAGGGAGACCCAAGACCACTTTGGCTTGGGTCCCCAATCAATACTAATTGTTTAATCTTATATGCAGGACAACCAGCAGCTCAAGGGGAAGAGCATCTGGCATGTTGATAGTGGTTGCTCTAGGCACATGACAGGGAACATGTCATGCCTCAAGAATTTCAAGAAAATTGATGGTGGACATGTTGCCTTTGGTAATACTCCAGATGGAGGTAAGATAAGTGGTAAGGGGGACGTAACCAAAGGTAAAATGACCTTTGAAGATGTATTCTATGTTGAGCAGTTAAGGTACAACCTGTTAAGTGTATCACAGGTTTGTGACAAACAACATAGTATAAGGATGAGACAAGTGGACTGATCAAATCCTTTATTCTAAGAATTGAAAACCAAACTAATCAAAAGGTAAAAGTCATTAGGTCAGACAATGGTACAGAATTTAAAAATCATGATCTAAACACCTTTTGTGAGGAAAAAGGAATTGAGAGGCAATACAGTGCTCCTAGGACTCCACAACAAAATGGTGTTGCTGAGAGAAGGAATAGGACACTGATTGAGGCTGCTAGATCTCTGTTGGCAGATTCAAAACTTCCAATTACTTTTTGGGCTGAAGCAGTTAATACTGCTTGCTATGTCCAAAACAGAGTTCTAGTAGTCAAGCCTAAAAACAAGACACCATATGAGCTTTTAAATAAAAGAAAACCTTTTATAGGATTTTTCAAACCTTTTGGGTGTCCTTGTACCATTCTCAATACCAAAACTCACTTAGGAAAGTTTGATAGCAAGGTTGATGATGGTTTTCTTTTTGGTTACTCATCTCAGAGTAAGGCTTACAGAGTTTTTAATACTTCTTCTAGAATAATTGAGGAAAGTGACAATGTCAAGTGTAATGAGAACACACCAAATCCTATTGGGTCTGTTCCTCAGTGGCTATTTGACATTGATTCACTAACTAACTCTTTGGGTTTCAGTAGTGATTATCATGCAGGTTCAGGAAGTGGAGGATCAGGGGATGAACAAGTACAAGACATTCTACCTCAGTCTGTGATCTTTCCCATACCTATGATAGAGCCTGTTGAGGTCTGTGAAAAGGAGAATGCTACTGAACCAATTCAGAGTGAAGAAGAAAGAAGAGATGAAGAGAATCAAGTGCATGAAGAACCAGAAGCAACTGATGAGATCCCCTCAGCTGACTTAAATGATTCCAATCTGGATGTGGGAATCAATGAAGAACCTAGTCATCAGTCTAGAACTCAAAAGAATCATCCTCCAGAGCTGGTCATAGGAGACATCTCTTCTCCTATGATAACAAGGAATCAAAGCAGACTTCAAGAGCTGCAGGATCAGCAACACACAATACTCTCCTGCTTTCTATCACATATTGAGCCTAAGAAGGTTTATGATGCTATGAAAGATTCCAGTTGGATAGAAGCTATGTAAGAAGAGTTACTGCAGTTCAAGTTGCAAGAAGTTTTGGACTTGGTGGACCTTCCAAAAGGTCATAGAACTATTGGCACCAAGTGGATTTTCAGGAACAAAAAGGATGAGAGAGGCATTGTGATAAGAAACAAAGCAAGGCTGGTGGCACAAGGGTATACTCAAGAAGAAGGCATTGACTATGAAGAAGTGTTTGCTCCAGTGGCAAGGGTAGAGGCAATTAGGCTATTTCTAGCCTATGCCTCGTACATGAAGTTCAAGGTATACCAAATGGATATGAAGAGTGCCTTTCTGTATGGTACAATTGATGAAGAAGTATATGTCTGTCAGCCCCCTGGATTTGAAAATCCATCATATCCTGACAGAGTATACAAACTGAAGAAAGCACTATATGGTCTTCATCAAGCCCTAAGACAATGGTATGATACTCTGTCTACCTACCTTTTGGAGAATGGGTTTGAAAGAGGAATAATTGACAAGACTCTCTTCATTAAAAGAAGTAAGAATGACATCCTATTGGTTCAGATATATGTGGATGATATCATCTTTGGATCCACAAAATATCAAATGTGTAGAGACTTTGAAAAGTTGATGCACAAGAGCTTTAAAATGAGTTCAATGGGTGAACTTACCTTTTTCCTTGGGCTTCAAGTGAAACAGAAGAAAGATGGGATCGTCATAAGCCAATCAAAATATGTGAAAGACATCTTGGACAAATATGGTTTAACAGACTCAAAGCCAGCAAACACACCTATGGAGACTCATAAACAGATCACTGCTGATCTTGAGGGGGAGGATGTTGATGTCCATCTATACAGATCAATGATAGGATCTCTCATGTATCTCATAGCCTCAAGACCAGACATCATGTTTCCAGTGTGTTTGTGTGCCAGATTCCAAGTTAAGCCAAAGCAATCACATCTACAAGCTGTTAAAAGGATTTTTAGATACTTAAGAGGGCAACCTAGATTAGGTCTTTGGTATCCTTATGAATCCAACTTTGACTTGATTGCTTATTCAGATAGTGACTTGGGTGGTGCTCTCATGGACAGAAAGTCTACTTCAGGTGGATGTCAACTTTTGGGTGCTAGACTAGTATCTTGGCAGTATAAGAAACAAACCACAATGTCCTTATCAACAACAAAAGCTGAGTATATTGCTGCTGCAAGTTGCTGTTCTCAGGTTCTATGGATTCAAAATCAGATGCTGGACTATGGGGTAACCTTTCTTCACACTCCGATCTTCATTGACAATAGCAGTGTTATAAGCATTGTTAACAATCCAGTCAAGCACTCCAAAACCAAACACATTGAGATCAGGTATCACTTTATCAGAGATTGTAATGAAAAGAAGCTAATTCAAGTTGCTAAAGTTCATACTGACAACCAATTTGCTGATCTATTCACTAAAGCTTTTGATGTGGGTAGATTCACTTTCTTGGTCACAAGTGTAGGCATGATCAACTCTGAATAAGCTCATTTTTCTTAAAAGTGTTTTCATACCTGTTATTGGTTTATTCTTTGGTGCTACTAACATATTTCTCAGGAAGTTCTTACCTTGCTCAGAGTACCTTAAAGCTTCAAAAAGTGTAAGTATAGTTAATGCTGCCAGTGCAGTTTTAATACTGCCAGTGCACAATTAATACTGCTAGTTAAATTAATACTGCTAGTGGTTAATATTGCTCTCAGTTAATACTGCTAGTTAAGTTAATACTGCTAGTGGTTAATACTGCTCTCAGTTAATACTGCTAGTTAGTTAATACTGCTAGTGGTTAATACTGCTCTCAGTTAATACTGCTAGTTAGTTAATACTGCTAGGAGTTAATACTGCTTATGTCCCAAATCGTATAAATACCCTTTTTGCCCGCCCAAAAGTTCATAACGACTCTTTGCTTTCTATTCATCTGCTCTCTAACCCTTTTCTCTCAAGTACCAAGTGGTGCAGCTCAGAATACTCAAGCACAATGGCATCCATGGCATTCATTGATGAGCACAACGAGATTGCGATGCTACAAAAGCCAAATCAAGCTGCTGGATTCCACCAGATTGTGGATTTTCTCAAGTCCAGCCATATTGCCCATGCTCTTACTGTGTCGCCAACAATATACATAGAGCATCAAAGGCAATTTTGGGCAAATGCCACCATAGTCACAGAGAATGGTGTGCAGATTCTGAAGACAAGGGTGGGTGACAAACCCTTGTCAGTTATTGAAGAGGTGATACGCATCTGTCTACGTCTAGACGATGCTGAAGGTATTACTTCTATTCCTAATGAGGACTTGTTCTCAAATTTGTCAAGAATGGGGTATGGAGGCCAATTGAGTGGTTTTAAATTCTCCAAAGCAAAATTTTATACCCAATGGCGTTTTCTTGTTCATACCCTGATGCACTGCATTTCCAAAAAGACTACTGGATGGAGTGAGTTTAGCAGTACCATTGCTTATACTTTGGTCTGCTTGGCCACTGCCAGAAAGTACAATTTTTCAAGAATGATTTTCAGTGATCTTGTATCAAACTTGGGAAGCAAAAAGAGTTTTTATATGTACCCAAGGTTTGTACAGGAAGTCATAACCCATGAATTGACGGATATGCCTCACTTTGATGAGGTATATGTACCAAAAATCCCCAAAGGTAAGGTCTTTTCAAACATGAAAAGATCTCCATTGGACTCGGAAGGAGTTGACACCCCATTGTTCTCTACAATGATGGTGGTGTCCCACAATGAAGAAGGTATGGCAGCAGGGTCAAGGCCCTCATTAGACCATCCCACTGCTAGCCAATCCCAACCTTCACCCTATATATCAATTCCTGAGTCCCTAATTCATAAGCCAATTTCACCAATCACCCAAATTTATACAAGGAAAAAGGTAAAGAAGGCTCCTTCCCTTCTTGTACCATCACCCACTGAGTCTTTAAGCCCTCTAATGGAGAATTCTCCATTAGAGAATATCCACAGGGAAACCACAGGGGTGTCTCCCAACCCCAAGGAGGTGCTCACTGAGGAGATGTTTGAGCATATGGGTGCTAAGGCTGCCACTACTTCTGCTAGCACATAGGAGGTCAGTGGTAACATAAATAAGACCTTCCCCATGGCAACTTTGGGTGAGCAATCATCCAAAGGTCCCTGGTGCCAAGAACCCAAGGGGGTGGAGAGTGCTTCTGTTAGACAGAAGGCTCCCACTACAAAAAGATCCCATGATCCTTCAAAAGAGGGTAACACTTCTGGAGAAGGTGAGGACATATATAACTATCAAGAATTGATAGATGCTATGGGAAATATCAACTTGGATGTCATCAACCAAGGAAAAGACATAGAAGAGCTGAAACTAATAGTCCTGTCTCAACAAGCTCAGATTTCCAAACTGAAGAATATGGTAAAAAGATTGCTCCAAAAAAAGAAGAGGAGACAGTTTGTGCTTAAAAGAAGGGAACCAGTGACTGATGCTCCCAAAAAGGGGGAGTTAGAAGCTGATGTCAACAGGGAAGATGCTCAAGAAAAAGGGGAGAAAGTTGATGTTGAGGGGGAGAAAGAAGCAGAAATAGAAAAAGAAACAGATTCTGTACAAGCAGCAGACACATCAGATCAAGCAGCAGTAAAAGAGAAAGCAGCAGAAACCATTAATGCTGCTGGTTCAAGCAAAGCAACAGAAATGGTTAATACTGCTGAATTGAAAGAAGCAGCAGAAATAGTGCAAGAAGTTTTAACAGATCTTGAAATTGATGAGACCTTAATTAAAGCCAAACATGATACTCCCAAGGTCTCCTCAAAGGCCAAAGGAGTTGTCATCAAAGAACAAGGTGAAGTGATCAAGAAAACAAATGTAGAGAAGAAGGTGAACAAAGACAAAGGCAAAGCAAAAATGGTGGAATCTGATCAACCAATCAAAAAGCAAAGATTGGTTGAATCAGATGAAGCTTTGGCCAGGAAGATGCAGGCTGATATTGAAAAGGAAGAAAGGGTTCAGGTTGAAAAGGACAGAGAGATGGCAAAGGCTCTAGCTGCTAAACTGAATGAAGCCTATCAACGAAGCCTGGCAACTGAAATTGCACAGAAGAAAGCAGCATCTTTGAAGAAATCTGTGGTGATAAAAAACAGCTGCAAAGAAGAGACAACCTTCAAAGACTTTCCTTGGTACTCAAAAGAGAAACAAGATGATAACTTTTCTCAAGGGTGCTGTAGGAGTCAGAAAGGAGATGTTCTCCAAGATGACATTTGAGCAGATCAAAGAGATGTACAATTCTGAAATGACCAAGCTTCAAGGGAATGAAACTGCTAGGGTGGAGATGGAGAAGAGAATGAAAGAAAGCAATGATTTCATGATAGAAAAACCTTTTCCAGATGAGCAAGAAACACCACCAAAGAAAGAAGCCACTCTGGGTAAAAGTCTAAGGACTTTAAAGAGAACCAAGATGATGGCAAGGAGAAAGTCAACCAAGAAGTCTAGAATAGCTGAAGGAGAGGTTGAGAAGGTTGCTGAAGAAGAAGGGGCACCTGAGTCATCCGAACAGAAAGAGTCATCAAGTACAGATGATGTAAATATGTATATGGTAGTGATGGACAAAGTGCCTGAACCAATTTCAGCAGAAACTGTAGGAGTTAAGCCTCCTGAGGTTATTCTCTGGGATACATTCACAGTAGATGGAAAGGAATACATAAGACTCAAAAGGAAGGATGAAAAGTATGAGGTATTCAATACTTAGGCAAAGATTGTAAGAACATGCTCTAGGTCAGATCTTGAAGAAATGTTTGAGATAGGAATGGAGTTGTATGCAGATAAACTGAAAGCTCCAGGGATGTTAATTACAAAACTGGTGATGGAGTATCTGTGTATGATGTTCAAGCCTGATGAAGTAGAGCATGTGATCAGGAATGTGTTCAAAACAGTCAACAATTGGACTCTATATGAAGCTAGTGGAGTATATGAAATAACTATGGATATAAATCACATAGAGTACTTCCTAGTGGATAGAGTGTACAATCACAGCAGACTAAAGCTTCATGCAATGTTGAAGAAGAAGCTAGGATGTGTTCCAGATTCAGAGATGGCTAAATATTTGATTCAAATAACAATCAATCAAAGCTTGGGGCTGAATGTGGATACAGGGGTATGAATCATGAAGTTTTGGGAGCATCTAAGAAGACCTTTTGAAGAACTTGACTTCTTTTCCTAAAAGTCAAGTTAGGGGGAGATTGTTGGGAAATTCAGAAATACACAAGTATGGTTAATGCTGCTGGAACTAAATGGTTACTACTTCTGAGATTAATGCTGCTGAGTGAAGTTAATACTGCTGAACAAGATTAGTACTGCTAAGTCAAGGTTAATACTACTAGAGAAGATTACTACTGCTAAGCAATTTTAATACTGCTAGTAGTTAGTACTGCTGAAGGTTAATACCTCTCAAAGTATTAATACTGCTGAAGACTTAATGCTGCTTATGAGATATTGAAGGCTTCAGTGGAATGAAGACAGCTGGATTATTTGAAGATAATATGAAAAGCTTGAAGATAAATATGGAAGACTATTTTGAAGATCTTTTATTATATGTAATTATCTTTTATCTTCAGTATATATATATATATATATAGTGTTGGGTCATCTGAAGATTTGAAGATGACCTCCTGATCTTCCATCTTATATCATCTTACTTAGAATATGTTTGAGATTCTTTTAGCAACTTGGTTTCTATACAAATGTTCGGTGAAGTCGAAGATCAGCCGAAGAAGACAAAGAAGGAGAATATCTCTAAAAGCGGATTGAAGATAGACTCCTCAGCTCAAATCCAACTATGCCTACTTGATCAACACCATTGGCCAGGATGGTGCCGATCTCAGTCTTTAGGAGCCGAAGACCTCTCAGTCTTCAGGAGTCGAAGACCTCTTCGGCCGAAGACTTCTTCGGAAGCCGAAGATTTCTCAATCTTCGGAAGCCGAAGACTTCTCAATCGTCAGGAGCCGAAGACTTCTTAATCTTCAAGGCCTGAAGATTTCTCTCTTCACATTGTACTTTTATGACAAAGTATATTTGTGATATCTTGCATTGACGTGGACCTCATATGAAGATAAGATAAAGTAAGCTTTGTCTCCTACACCATTTTAAGGAAAGGTCTACACCATCCTGCAGGTCAACACTTCAAGCCAAAACACCTCAAGACAAAAGGTACATCCTGTACTTTGCTGAAGACCTGTGTCCATCCTTTGCTCAACAGGTGTCCCATGCATTTAATGCATGAGGCACTATAAATATGGAGGATGGTTCAACATGCAAGATACCCAGCAAAACCCAGCTCTACTACCTTCAAGTTCTCTAAGTGCCCGACAACTTTCTCTCTACGAAGTTCAATTGTTTTCTAAGTGTTTTACAATTGTTCTTTATTCTCTATGTGTAAGATTGTTTGAACATATCTCATATGTTCTCTTCCGCAACAATCAAAGTTTTCTATGTGTAATTCTTGATTTCAAATCAATAAGAATTAAATTAAGTGAAAAACGGTGTGTATTGTATTCAACCCCCCTTCTACAATACTTTGCTTGTTTATTTACTGCTATTTGGGACCAACAAGTGGTATCAGAGCGGTTTAGTTTAACTCAATAAACTAGATCTGTGATGGCAGCCTCTTCTTCTTCTTCTTCTTTAAACAATGCTTCTTCTCAAAACACCACTGTTGTTTCATACGACAATGGCTCTATAGCCAAACCACCAAAGTTTAACCCCAATAACTTCTTCTTGTGGAAAAGTCGTATGATACTCTTTCTAGAAGGAGTTAACAGCAGATATCCTACTATCTTACATGAAGGTCCTTTTCTTCCTAGGGTTTGGGACCGGTTCAATGCCAAAAAGGTAGATAAGGGAAATGCTGATGAGGACTCTTCCGAGGAAGAAAGAACTCCAGCAAATTGGAGATACATTGTAAAGGATCCCAGTAAATATAATGATGAAGACAGACGTCTTATAGCTCTTGATACTAAAGTCAGAGCCATCATTGCCCTTTCTCTGCCTGATGAGGTCTATCACTCCCTTGTTAACCTTTCTACCGCTAAAGAAATGTGGTCCACTCTGTGTGTTCTTTATGAAGGTACGTCTGAGGTGAAAAAGAGTAGAAAGATTGCTATCGTTAGAAAGTATGAACTTTTTTCGTATGAAGAGGGGGAATCTCTCTCAGACTACTACTACCGCTTTAACGGTCTTCTCAATGATCTAAAACTTGTGGGTCGCATTTATGATAATGAGGAAGTCTTGTGCAAGTTCATGGACTGTCTTCCTGAGTTTTGGGAAAACATTTGTACTTGCATCAAGTCTACCAAGGATCTTGACTATATGCCACTCACTGCTCTTTATGGCACTCTCTTCAACCATGAGTAGACTAAACTGCTTAGGAAGTCTATCACAAAAGACATTAAAAGCTCTTCTCTAGCTTTTGTCAGTGATTCTTCCAAAAATACTGTGTGTATTCCTCGAATCACCTATCCCTCCGATTCTGACCGTGATAGTCAAGAGGACCCTAATGATCCTTCAGAAGCCTACCTTAGTGAGGCTGATGATGAAGGTGAGGAGACTTCCAGTAACCCTCGATTCTCTTCTGGAAAATCCAAGTTTTCAAGAAAACCCTCTTCTACTTTTTCTAAAATCTCTCCCTCTGACAAATCAAATGAGGAATGTTACAGGTGTGGGAGGAAAGGACACTTTGCTTCTGAATGCAGGAGCAGGTCCTCTGATAAATCTAGACTACCCTCCTCTAACCGTACATCCTCTAGGTTTGTCAGAACCAAGTCTGATTCTTACCAACCTTCTTTCCAAAAGACAAATATGTCTGTCTCCTCAAAGTCTGACCGGGCTGAGAAATACAAGGCAAAATATAAGAGAGAGAAGGAGAGAAATGAAACTTTGCTCAAAAAGGGAAAAGGTCAAATGACTGAAACCCATGAATGGGCAGATGAACCCACTTCTGAAAGTGACAAAGAAATGGTCAACCTTTGCTTCATGGCTAGAATAGATGATGTTGATAAACAGTGAAGCTCAATCCTTCTCTATGGCCCGTGTGTCTACTGAGTGCTCTACCTCATCTACCCAGGTACATTTATCTCTCTCTCTCTCTCTCTCTTTCTCTCTCTGTCCCTCTCCCTCTCTTTCGGCCTCTCTCTCTCACTCTTCAAAAGCCTACCGAGTCCACCATCTTCGGAGAAACTGCATCTACTCATGTGAAGTTTGATGATCTTAAGTCATCATCTCTTCATGAGATGATGATTGGTGGATATCATCATGAGTTGGTGAAGATTCTCATAATCCTTCATCTAACTCAAATCCATATGTTCCTTTTTTCTCAAGGCACATCTCATCATAATGGTGAACTACCTATCTTCTCATCTCCAATCCCTAATCTTCAGATAGTCTTCTCTGAAGATCAAGATCTCTCATTTCTCCCATCATTACATTTCACACCTACTTATCTCATTTCTCATCATCTCACCTGTCCTTCCTCCATCATCCATATTTGATATTTCATTCTCGTCTCAACCTCAAACTTCACCACAAATCATCCCACTTTCTCAACCATACATTCCTTCTTTACCTATTCCTGTCGATCTTCCATCCTTCTCTCTCAAAGATGTTCCATCCTTCTCTCTCAAAGATGTTCCATCCTTCTCTCACCTACAACATTCCTTTCTTCCTCATCTACTGAACTTAAAAAAAAAAATCGCCCGAGTTACTGTTCATCGGTAGCCGATTTATCAAAAAAAAAAATAATAAAATAAATAAATAAAACAATTTTTTTTTCAAAAACGGCGGCTGCCGAATCCCACACACCCCTTTTTTAATCACCCACCATTCCCTTCTTCGGCTCTCTCTCTTACCCCTCTTCTCCTTCAGCTATCTCTCTCTATCTCTCACCCTCTTTCGACTCACTCTCTCTTTCTCCTTACCCTCTCCTTAGCCGAACCCCCCCTCCCTCCCTACCCCTCTCTTTCTCTCGACCTCCCCTCTCCTTAGCCAAACTCCACCCCCCTTCCCTCAACCTCACCCCCTTAGCCGAACTCCCTCTCCCTCTCTCCCCTTCCCCTCCCCCTTGCCACCGAAATTCCAACACCCCCTTATACCTCCCCACCGAAACCCCCCTCCCCTCACCTTACCTTCGACCCACATCCCCCCCTCCACCGAATACAACACCCCCAAACCCCCCATCCCTATTTTTTCGTTCGGCCTCCCACAACACCAACCGAAACACCCCTTATACCCCCTCCTTTTCGGTTTCCCCTCCCCACCGAACCACCCCTTATTTTTTGTTCGGCTACCTCACCCATCAAACCATCCCTTCGGCCCAACTCTACCCACCGAACCTCCTAGCCACCGACCCCCTCTCTCTCTCCTTTCCCCCTCTCCCACATCACCAAACACCCCTACCCCCAATACTCAACCGAACCTCCCTCTTTTCTATTTTATTTCTTCGGCCCTCGCACACCCAAGTCAAACCCCCCTTCGGCCTTGCTCCCTTTCGGCCCACAACCCCATTTCGGCCTCCTCTCACCCGCCGAACACCTACCCCCACCGAACCTTATCTCTCCCAAGCCACCGAAATTCCAACCCCCGATAACCAACCATCTCGGCTCTCCTCACCCGACCACCGAAGATCTCATCTTCGGCCCAAGCCGAAAACCACCAACCCCCTTACTTTTTCATTCGGCCGAACCTTTTCCATCTCCTCCCCTCACCCTCTAGCCAAAACCTACTACCCCCCCCTTCAGTCCCTTCGACTCTCTTTCTTCTCCCTCTCCTCTCTCAACCGAACCATCCTCTCCCTCTTCCCCCATTTCGGCTACCGACCCCCCCTCCCTTCCCACTTCGGCGACCGAAGCCCCCATCCCCTTCCTTCTCCCTTCGGCTATCTCTTTCACTCTCTATCCCACCCTCGGCTATCTCTCTCCCTTATGCCTCCCTTGGCCGAACCCCCTTCCCTCCTCTCCCTTTGCCACCGAACCCCTTCCCACCAAACACCCTCTAGCCGAAGCCAACCCTCCACTCCCCCACCCTCTAGCCGAAACCCACCCACCCCCACCCCCACCCCCACTCCATTTTTTTTCGGCCAACACCTCATCCCCCCTTATCATTCCACCGAAATCCCAAAACTCCCTCCCTCTTTCTTCGGTGGCTCTCTCTCTTCTCTACCGAACCAACCCCCCCTCATCCTATCCCTCATTCGGCTCTCTCTCTCCTCTCTCACCCACCCCCACCGAATCCCTCTTCTCTCTCTCTCTCTCTCTCTCTATTTTCGGTCCCTCTCTCTTCCTTCCCTCCCCTTACCCTTACCCTTCCCATCCTCCCCCCCTCTTCCCTCTTGTGCCTACCTAACCCCCTTCCCCCTCTCTTCCTTTCCCCTATTCTCTCTTCCTTTTTTTTTCTTTTCCAAAAAATAAAATAAAATAAAAAATAATAAAAAAAACAAAACAATAAAGAGCCCCCCCCCAAAAAAAAAAATAAATAAATAAAAAAAGGGCCACTGAATTTATGAGTTTCTTCGTGTCTTGTAATTTTTCTGAGTGTCAGTACCATTTTTTTCTCTATGTGTTGGTGTCATCATCAAATAGGGGGAGAAAAATTGTTTGGTCTCTAATTGATTTGGTGATGACTCTTCGACCAACACTTAGAAAGTCATGAAGACCCTTTGAACAATGTCTCTCTCTACACCGATCGCCCTCTACTGTCAGGTATGTTCTCCTTCATAAACTCTCCCGATCTACAATGGGGTGATACTAAGGACACTCCGGTGTCCAAAGGTCCCTCAACTGTAGTGGACCCTTCTTCCCCCTCCTTAGTGACGCCGGCTAGCAATAAATCCTCAACTGCTACTGGCACCGCCGCACTTGCCCAAATGGCCATACCACCGAAAGAACCTTCGGCGGTTACCCAGGTCACACCCCATATCTCAAAGCGGCAGCACTCTACCTCTTCCTCTCCCTCTCCTCTCAAGAGGCTAAGGAAGGTTTCAAGGGCCAAACCACAAACTCCACCCACCGATTCTCCACAATCGGCAGGTGTTGAAATTTTCCCATCCGGGCCCGGGGACTCTGCTAAACCCAAAACCACCTCTTTTGTATCCTCACAAAAGGATACAATTGTAAAATTGGGGACCCCTATTATTCCGTCATCAACCTTTTCCTTGGTTGATAAGGATGACTTGGACTCCTTCCCTATCCAAGGTGCCTCTTCTCCACCTCACAGCCTATCACCCAGGATTCTCAGTCCTGATGCTTCTGCACGATCCAAGGATGAATCTGTCCTTCCAGGAGCAGGTTCGGAGGATCCCGAAAATCTTCTGACTTCTTTCTTTCCAACACCATTATATAGTTGAGGGGGAGTATGAGTTGAGGGGGAGCAACTTACCACTCAAGCTTAAACTCTGCTTTTGCAATGGACTGTGTGATCAAAGCCACCTGACATTAGTTGAGGGGGAGTATGAATTGAGGGGGAGCAACCAACCACTCAAGTTCAAACAATCCCGACTACTGTCTTCTATATCTTTGTATTTTTTTTCCTTCTCATTCTTTATTCATTGTATTCATTTATTCGTATGTATAGCTATACTTTTTCATTTCCTTGTAAATGTAAAAAAAAAGGGTCTATGTGAAAAGAACCCAAAAAGAGTAAAAATGGGTCAAAATGTATTTATTCAGTACACTCTTTGTTCTATTCTTTAGTATGGATGTCATCCTCAAATAGGGGGAGATTGTTGGGTCATTTGAAGATTTGAAGATGACCTCCTGATCTTCCATCTTATATCATCTTACTTAGAATATGTTTGAGGTTCTTTTAGCAGCTTGGTTTCTATACAAATGTTCGGTGAAGTCGAAGATCAGCCGAAGAAGACAAAGAAGGAGAATATCTCTAAAAGCGGATTGAAGATAGACTCCTCAGCTCAAAGCCAAGTATGCCTACTTGATCAACACCATTGGCCAGGATGGTGCCGATCTCAGTCTCCAGGAGCCGAAGACCTCTCAGTCTTCAGGAGCCGAAGACCTCTTCGGCCGATTTCTCAATCTTCGGAAGCCGAAGACTTCTCAATCGTTAGGAGCCGAAGACTTCTTAATCTTCAAGGCCTGAAGATTTCTCTCTTCACATTGTACTTTTCTGACAAAGTATATTTGTGATATCTTGCATTGACGTGGACCTCATATGAAGATCAGATAAAGTAAGCTTTGTCTCCTACACCATTTTAAGGAAAGGTCTACACCATCCTGCAGGTCAACACTTCAAGCCAAAACACCTTAAGACAAAAGGTACATCCTGTACCTTGCTGAAGACCTGTGTCCATCCTTTGCTCAACAGGTGTCCCATGCATTTAATGCATGAGGCACTATAAATATGGAGGATGGTTCAACATTCAAGATACCCAGCAAAACCCAGCTCTACTACCTTCAAGTTCTCTAAGTGCCTGACAACTTTCTCTCTACGAAGTTCAATTATTTTCTAAGTGTTTTACAATTGTTCTTTATTCTCTATGTGTAAGATTGTTTGAACATATCTCATATGTTCTCTTCCGCAACAATCAAAGTTTTCTATGTGTAATTCTTGATTTCAAATCAATAAGAATTAAATTAAGTGAAAAACGGTGTGTATTGTATTCAACCCCCCCTTCTACAATACTTTGCTTGTTTATTTACTGCTATTTGGGACCAACATATAGAATAGATTAGAATTGATAGAAGTTAACTAATTCTGAATTTTTGTTTTCATAGAGAGAATCAACCTCAAGGTTTTAATCCTAATTCTAGAGAAGTAGAATTCGTATTGGTGAGCCTGTTCATCAGTATTGAGGTTGTGTGTAAAAGCTTGTAACTTTTAAATCATTCAATAAGAGTTTACAAGTTGTGATTCTGATTTACTGTTTCATTGTTTTTCTGAATATTAAAGTGCTATTCCGCAACTTCTTTAATATTGTTTTCTGAGTATTTATTCTTGTTTAGAGTTAAGATCCTGACAAGGCCTAATGAGTTCAAGGTTTTCAACTGATATGCCAATTTAAACTCTTATAAAACTTTTAAATACACAAGTTTTATAACAATTAACCGTATGAATGAAATCCACTACCGATTTCTCGATAGGTGTGCAAAACAATCACCCATGCCATGCATATAAAGTCATTTCAAATTCGTTTGATCAATACTCGTATAATAATGTCAAAAATAAAAATGTGCAACAAAATTTTCAAATGGACCTTTATGATCCTCGCATGCGTCCATTTAAGCCTTGTATATGAAAATAAGTTTTTGCGCTAAAACAGGTGCAACAAAGGTTTGTACAAACTCCAAAGAGGAGCTTCGCAATTTCCAACTCCAATTTCTTTTCTTTAAACCACAATGTCATGAAATAAAATTTTCAATACGGTTCACATACTCCAGTTTATTTCCCAATCCTAGTAAAACGATGGGTGTGTGATTTGGTCACATGTAAACAAATTTTAAATCGAGTTTGAACCTTGGTCCGCCCTAATAAAATGCACATGTCCAAATAAAATTAGCAACCACAATGGCATATATACCGATAACCCACTTAGTGCATTTGCGGAAAATTTATAACCGTAAAATCAACAACTGAAACATCATCAAAGCAAAAGTTCAATACGAGACATCATAAATCTTTCATATGCTTACTCACACCAACAATTTAAAACAACCCGAATATTATGTAGCATACAACGAATAACACTTGTATAAAACTCAAAAGGGAAATCAAATAATATTGAAACCTCCCAAAATAACATATGGGATAACATTTATTAACAAAACTCTCAAAACGCCTCTTACGGTTGCGAAAACACCGATGCAAAACTCGCACGAGACAAAATATTAAACGAAAATTTATAAGTTAACGCACACAATAATGCAAGTATACACCTCTCAAATTCAAGAGCACGGCGCAAAATGTCGTAAAATAGAATTCCGTAAGACCCAATAAAACCTTCCATAAAACCCAATGAAACACAACGATGCTCAACATCATATGGTGCCAAAACCTTCATTCCCAAAATCAAATAGCATGAAACAAAGTCATGACTAAAATGTCAAAATTCTAAATTTTATCTTTTATCGCACCTGATAAATATAAACGACACTTTCACCAAAATCCGCATGAGACTCAACGCTTCAATAAAACTCATAAACTTACAGACAAATAAAATTAAAACTCACGCAATTCAAAATATACTCGTGAGTAGCAAAGCGTCATAAAATAACGTTTCATGAATTCAACATGACTCGTACCGATTAACATTCCAAGGAACATTTCGACTCAAGAACATAGGGACAACTCGTCCTTTAAAACCTTAACATACGTGGAGGAGATCCAATGTCAAGGTCAAAAATTCCATAGTTATTTCCCAAACAACCCAAATAACATTAAAATGTGAATATTACAATATTCGGAAAAATAGTGTCAGACACGAAACAAGGATAAAGAGATTTTCAATAAAAATTGCAACCACGTGCAATAAAACAATTTTTTTATGCATGCTTAAGCTCACGGTTTAAAATCTGATGAGTGTTAAAGGCTTTACCAAGGCTTTATAGTACAACCCACTTTACGCTTCGAAAACATGGGGAAACAATTGATGCAAACTTATTTTAGAAATAAATTTATGTGCATGACTTTGGTCGGCACTCAACATTCCGAAATCTTATTCCTCAATTTTCCATCATACTATTGTCATCCGAGTGATCAAACATCTTAAAGCAATCATAGAAAATTTCATCCGTTCATCGTACAATTTTCTCCTCGAATAATGTCGATTCCAAAAGTCTACGGTTCTATTCCATCCATTCATTCCGACCCGAAACGGTCCACTTAACGATTTCACCATGCTTACCGTCATTCTAAGCATCGAATACTCAAATCATCAACTCTTTCTAACGGTTGCCCAATCAGAAACTTCCTTACTACCCCAACGGTTATCGTAGCAAGGCAGTTCAAAGATACTTATGTAACTCGTAAGTTCACCATAACACTGGCCAGGTGCTATTATGAACGTACTGTACATGATCATCCTTGCCATTTTTGGCGTGATTCCCGTTCCTAGTGAATCCACTCACCTCAAATCATTAAATCTTAAAGTGCCTAATGGTGTGATCTTACATTCAAACGCTTAAATTATGCTAGTTTGAGTCTAGACATTCTAAAATCAATACCTAAATCTCTCAAACTTAAGCTCTGATACCAACTTGTAACACCCTCAAACTCGGAAATAGCAACTTAATTTAAAATTTTCTAAAATACATCGATAAATAATTTATCTACAAACACAATATAGGATTTAATCTCAATAAACACACTTATTCTCTACATACAGTCTATAATAAGGACGGGTGCTACTAAAACCCAATAATAGTCACTATCTCCAACTGCGGAAGACTTCATCAATCTACTTACTCTCGTGTAAGTCTATAGCTCAACTCCTCAAAGCACTGCTAGAACCAAACCCCAACTGGAACCTGATGCACATGCCGACAAATAAAAGGTTAGACTTAACGCCTAGTGAGCTCAAGAGTTTTCGTTAGAGATAAATAAAGCGATAACTTTAGGAATGTTATTTAAAATTATGATTTCCCAAAATGCAATACCAACGTAGTGTAGATTGGGACAAATCGTTTTCCAAGTACGTTTATAACATTTATCCTTTCAAAACGTCCCATAACAGAAAACCATGCATTTCTCCAAAACGCAAAATGAAATACATTTATACTAAAAAACTACTTCCATAAAATAAATCATTAAGATACCAAAATATATGATTTATTTATTCAAAATACCCAAAATCCCAAAGATGTGTGCTATATAAGTTTATAAGGTTAGACACTTTCAAAATAACCAAACTTATCAGCAGTTAACAATTTCATGTAAGACATAAAACACATTAAAATAAACATTTTGGCATATACACCGTTTTCACAAATCAACTTGAACTCACCTTGCTAGATTTAGGCTAAATCTAGATTTCACCCAACGAGCTCTTTTGAAGGCCGCTTGAATCCTCAAGCCGAGAACTTCCAAAACCTAGATCCATACATACCGAACCATAAATATCCATAAACAACCACATAGAAACATTCCCCAACATTATATACCAAAATCCCTAAACGAGGTCAAAACCCTAGTTTCTCCAAAACTAACAAATCCGAGATTTGATAAACCAAACACTAGGGAAACACCCAAAGAACATATATAACCTTAAATCAAAGAAGATTACCATTAATGATTCGAAGTTTTGTCTATGGATAAAATTATATAGGAAAGGAATCCGTAAAATAAATTAGCCTGGTGGGCGGGAATGCCCGACTTATCAATCTATCCGGTAAACTACTAGGGACTCATGTAGTCCATGCCGGATTAATCGTATTCTGGGTCGGAGCAATGAATCTACCAAAAATACAGGTCTCCGCAAAGTCATAAGACCATGTATGGGGGCTGACGCCTGCCCAGTGCCTCCAAGATCATTTTTTGAAAAAGGAAAACGAGAAAAGATAATAGATCCTGACCAACGGAATTTAAAAAAAATAATAGCCTATTCCTCTTAGCAACTCCTATGTTCGAAGCAAGATGTTTTTTAATTAGGTCACGAATTACAAATGCGTAGACCAATGGAAGGGATGTAGCGCAACTTGTTTTTTGAAGCCACTACCAATAGGTGGCGGAAAAGCTACATCTAGTACCGGACCAATGATTTGGGCGATACGCCCCTAATTCTTATTTTTTTTGAATAGAAATACCTAAAAACAACCCATTTCGACCCGGACGTTTTCGGGATGCCGCTAATAACCAACGAATGACAAGTGTTTTTCCTTGTGTGGATCCTATTTCAATGGGAACTTGATGAGTCGATCCACCTACACGTCTTGCTTTTACTTCTATACCCGGAGTTACTCCATGTATTGCTTATATTGTCCAAAAAAAAAGTCAGAATATGGTGCTTATGGGGGGTTCAACAATTTCTGATCTCTAGTGGACCTCTCAGTAGGATTCGAACCCAGATGAAGTTCTCGAGGAACATGTACTAGGGTGTGTTGGTCCCGAAGGTGCTAAACAAGTTTGTAGAAGGGGGGGGGGTTGAATACAAACACAGAATTTAAAGTTTAATAAATTGTTTATTGATAAATCAAAATACAATTTACAAGTTTGTTGCGGAATAAGATTAAGACAGACTCAATCTAAACAAACTCAAGAAACACCAAGATAATTGCACAAGAAATTCAGAGAAAGGGGGATTTAGAGATATAGAAAACAAGGGTTTCTATATTGAGTTCAAGGATGAAGCACACCTTCAGATGAAGGGGTGAACTTCCTATTTATACCCTATGCATTAAATGCATGGCAGGGCACTTTACACGTGGCGTTCACAGATTGGCTTTGGGAGTCTGACTTTTGGGAGACATGCTTTCGGCCGGGTCATGAACAGTGTAGTTGACAGAGTTGTTGTACGAATGGTTGCAGAGACTTGTCCGTTCTGACACATCGTACTAGGTTGTGCAAGGATAGACAAAAGGAAACTTGAGGCATAAGCTTTGTGATCGATTGATCCCTGAGTATCTCTAAGTTCAGAGATAAAGAGGTTCAGCTATCGCTGAAGCTTTGTCTCATGTTCCTTCGCGTATAAGTAGAGTTGTCTTTGCTTCACTGATATCCGCATCAGGTCACTAGTAGACTTCTCTTTGTTCAGCGGCTTCATCTTCGATTCAGCTATGAACATATGTTGACGCGAGACTTGTCTTCAGGGATTACGTTGGCTGTTTACTTTAGGAACTAACAGTGATAACTGAACAGACTCAGTTTGATTACTGATAGTGAAACACTAATACATAGAAATGTTTATAAGAAAGACTATCAGCGATAACTGAACAGACTCAGTATGATCGCTGATGGTGAAACACTAATACATATTAAAACGTAATTTTCACTAAGTATAGAAGAGGGTCGTTATCAAATCACTGAGAGAGTTTGGATCAACAGGGTGTATGTGCGACTCGTTCAGATCATGAACTAGAACAAAATAATATTCTCTTCATAAAAAATAAATATAGATATGTGAAAGATCTCAATAAAATTTGATCAATCCATTTTTCTGTCGTTAAGGTGGAGAACTGAACGAAGAATTCTCTTTGGATTCCTATCCAATGATCCAATCCGGAACAGAATGAGGATAATGTATTGGATCCTCTGGAACCACAAGAATCCTTAGTTAGAATTAGAATGGGATTCCAACTCAGCACCTTGCAAATAAATAGCCCACTTGTTTCTCGAGAAGAGATGGGAAACATGCTCAATATCATTTGATTTTTAGGAGCTCTTTCCAAAAGGTGTGCGGAAAGGAAAAATAATTTCACTCTCTTCGTAAGGGAAAATTATTCTGAAGGTCTGTATATATATTGGACCTTTTGAGGAAATTATAGATCCTAGGAGGCAATTCTCATTAAGGTCAGCTGTCTCTTTTAGTGTAGATTGAAGGGAGTCGTAGGGACACTTGGGCTTTTATGTTGTTAAGTGTCATACGATTAACGTTGTATGAGTGACATATTTTTGTGTTCTTCCACTCTCAATGGATACGGGTCTCCCCTGTTGTCGGCCAACAATATTTTGTATATTTAATTGTCCATGCTTTAACATTTGGATTTCATTCTAATTTATGGTCGTGTGAGTATTGAATTTTAGTTCCATGTTTTCGGTGGCATATTATATTTATATGGATTGTTTTCCCATGATTTATGAGTTGAGTATTATGCCACACCCGTGTTTTGGGTGTTTCGGGATATAAAGTTTTATTTGCATTTTTATAAATTGGGAGTCTGTTTTCTATTCACATTTTGAGTGAGTTTTGGGTTGCCTCATTTTATAAGGAATGTTTTGTATTGAGGTATTCATATTTGAAAATTCATGTTATTGAAAAACGAGTCGTTTCCATATTCGTGGTGAGTTTTGGGTTAGTCACATCTTTGAGGTATGTGTCGGTGTAAATGCCGTTTAAATACGTTTTCTTATTTGGGGACTATTATTTGTTGGCCAAATGGATTGTTGAGCATTTTAGCTCAGTTTTGACTTAAAAGAGTCTTGAAGACATTTGTCCGGTTTTAATGGCTCAATGTAGAGCCCCATTTATGATTTGCATCTGAATGCATCTTGTAGTATATTAATGATAATTACATGCTCGAGTGCGCTGGTCATTTCTGTGTAGTCATGTAATTTTAGATTGTGTTGCATTGGATCCATAGGCATGTAAGTCAGTCTTTATTTGATGGTCAATTGAGTATTCCGGGGTTGGACTCCGGGACCCATGTTTTATGACCTTAACCTTTCAAGTGTACACTAGGAGGGCTGAGTCCGGTTGTGCTATCGTGTTGATGGGCATTTGGGGCCTCTGCCATGTCGGGGCAATGCCTTGGTTGTAACCCTCGACTGTGTTGGGCCTTTGGTGGTAGTCATGGTAATATTCACTAAGGTCAGTTGTCTCTTTTGGTGTAGATTGAAGGGAGTCGTAGGGACACTTGGGCTTTTATGTTGTGAAGTGTCATATGATTAACGTTGTATGAGTGACATATTTTTGTGTTCTTCCACTCTCAATGGATACGGGTCTCACATGTTGTCGACCAACAACATTTTGTATATTTAATTGTCCATGCTTTAACATTTGGATTTCATTCCATTTTATGGTTGCGTGAGTATTGAATTTTAGTTCCATGTTTTCGGTGGCATATTATATTTATATGGATTGTTTTCCCATGATTTATGATTTAAGTATTATGTCACACCCGTGTTTTGGGTGTTTCGGGATATAAAGTTTTATCTGTATTTTTATAAATTGGGAGTCCGTTTTCTATTCACATTTTGAGTGAGTTTTGGGTTACCTCATTTTATAAGGAATGTTTTGTATTGAGGTGTTCATCTTTGAAAATGCATGTTATTGAAAAACGAGTCGTTTCCATATTTAAAGTAAATCATTTTGAAAGGTCATGATTTAAATCGTATTCTTCCTCTTTTAAACAATATATTTAATCATGTTGAAAACTTTTGAACTCACTAGGCATTAGCCTAACCCTTTTTATTTGTCGGCATGTGCATCAGACCCCGGTTGGGGAAGGGTACTAGCGACCCTGTGAAGAAATGGGTACTAGTTTATGCACGAGGGTGAGTAGCTTGGTGAAGTTTTCCGCAATTATCTTGGGAATAACAACATGTATTTGGGTTTAGTAGCACCCGACCTTCTTGCTAGTCTTTATGTAAGACTCTATTCATTTTGTTGATGGTTAAATCTAGAATAATATTTCAAGAAAGGATTTGTTGTAAGAGATTTTATATTTCTTTGAGGCATTATTGAAAATTTAAATTAGTTGCTCTTTCCAAACTCCGAGGGTGTTACAATTATCCTCAAATATTAACTTTATATAGTTACTATGTTTTGCTTAATTTATTCAAATTATTAAATACTAATAGTAAAAAAATAATGAAAAGGTTAAAAAATAAAAATTGGAAACTATATAATTTTTTACTTTGGTGTCACTTTAATATATCTAGAAGAGAACTTTCTAATACTATATTTTGTTATAAAATATATTTATTTTGTTATAATTTAATAAATTACATATTTAATTAAAAATATATATAATATATAAACAACTTATTAGGGGTAAATTGGTCATGTTATCTGTTATGTTCTGTCCAGTTCTGTCTTACCAAACATTGAACAACTGTTCTGTTATGTCCTATCCTGTCCTGTCCTGTTCTATCCTGTCAGCGTACCAAACACACCCTAAGATCTCTTTAGATACAATTGATTGCAATATATAATAAGTTTTTTTTTACAACACTCTTGACATTAACTAATTGTTGGAACGGATCTAATGTCTTCCGTGGTTTTTACACATTTACGAGATTATGGGTATCACCCATCATAACGTATTATATACTTTTCTCATACACTCGATTTATCATTCACCATTGTTTACTTTTACGTTTATTTAATTATCTAATCTAAACGAATTCGATCAAAACAATGTTTTCTTTTAATTTGAACATATGATGATAAGACAGGAAAAAAAAACTCAAGGCCATAATACTTCCAAATCGTCGACCTTACCTCCATGTCTCCAAAACAACGTTTTCTAATTTTGCTGCAAACAGACCTCTCAAGTTTAGACCTTTTGTATGAAGAAATTGGAATGAAATTTGATGGAAATTCACCACATGTTTGGTTGAAAAAATCCGTTCTCGTGCTTGAAATTGCCGAAACCATACATTGACTAAATTGAACGAATGTACGTCGCACAGTTTATCAATACCCACTCAAATAAATTTTTGTTGAATCCAAATAAATACGAAAATAAATATAAATACTTTTGTAATTTAGGGTTTTCATTGTGATGGTTAAAATAAGACTATAAGAGAGGAGAGCGGCGAGGGTTGCGATTAGTAAAAATACAGTGTATGAAGGTACATGGTAACAGGGAAACCATAGCCCTTGATTCTTGCTTGATCCTGTCTTGATGTCTTGCTACTTCGCTGATTCCTCCTTCCTAATCATATTTTTGACATTTTATTTTATTTAATTAATTAAATTATGGGTCGGGTTGACTGCTTCGTATTTTACAAGTATAAAAATGGGAAAATTACATCAAAATTAAACCAACTTTCATTAGATTTCTATTTTGGGGAACCAAGTTTCAAAATAATTATTTAGGGGTCAAGACCAAACTTTTTGTTTATTTAAGAGTCTGATTAACCTATTTAACAGGTAATCGGTCGTTTTAACATGACTTGACATATAATTATTTGAAAAATATTAGGTGGACATTATTATACCAAATCATTATTATTAATATTATTATTGCAAAAAACATTAACAAATGAAAATAAAGAAAATCAATCGTCTCTCAGTTGGAGCAGATCACGTGCTTTGAAGTTTGGATTGATGTTTGCTTTAGTCAATAATAGTCTAGTCTTTAGGAACCCTTTTCCTTTGACCGTTTGACCGATTAATAAGGTAGACTTAGGGGCCGTTTACTAAATGTTTACTTAGGTAAGCACTTACCAAGTCACATTACTTTACTGGATGACTATGGCCAGGACCAACAATCTTACCCGGTAATAGCTAAGACAAGGACCGAGAGTCTTACCCGATAATGATGGTCAAAACTCTTACCCCGGTTAGCGCTTACCGGAACAATTGTTGCATATGATCTCGTTTTGGTGGACTAAAATCTTACCCGGTAAGTAAGTGATAACGTTGAATTTTACCGCTAAGCACTTCCCATGGTAAGTGTTTGGTAAACGAACCCTTAATCTTCTAGTGTTAGTTGCTTTATTTTAGCTTTTCAGTCCCTTGTACGGCTTTATATACAACCCGTATTCTTCTTTTAATCAAGTGAGTTCAGTTGTGCAAATACAAGCGGTAGCTTTTGTTTCTCTGTTCAACAATTGCTTTTGTTTCTTTGTTCAACAATTGGTATCACAGCCTGATACAGAGAGGAGAGGAACTCTTGAGAGATAAACACGAAAGGAGAATACAGAGAGGAGAGGAGTTCTCAGAAAGTATTGGTAAACGTAGTAACAAGGACACATTTGTTCAACTTGCCATTCCTAAGTTCGATGGCTTCTACGAGCACTGGGCAAAATTAATGGAGAACAATCTGCGAGCCAAAGAGTATTGGAGTCTGGTTGAAGAAGGGATTGATGTTCCACTAGGAAGATAGCCAACCGATCAACAACTGAAGGACAAGAAAGTGAAGAACTATCTTTATCAGGCCATTGATAGAGAGATCATGGAGACAATCTTGAATGATGAAACTTCGAAGCAGATCTGGGTTTCCATGAAGCAGAAGTACAATGGCTCAACCCGAGTAAAGATAGCACTACTTCAAGGGTTGAAGACTGAATTCGAGACATTAAGGATGAAGGAAGGAGAAATGATCAACACGTACTTTGGAAGAACCTTGTCTATAGAAAAACGAATGAAGGCGTATGAAGGACTATCAAAGAGAGTGACATCACTAGAAAAATTTTAAGGTCTTTTGTTCCAAGATATAACTACGTGGTTTGCTCCATAGAGAATCCAGTAACGTAGACACCTTGACTGTAGACGAACTTCAAAGCAACCTTTTAATTCATGAACAAAGAATGAAAAGGTTGATCGAGGAAGAACAAGCATTAAAGGTATCATTTAAAGAATGGTATGAAATAGGAAGGGGAAGAGGAAGAGGCATGCTACGTGGACGAGGAAGGGGCAGAGGTAGGCAACAATCTGTGGCACAATTCAATACAAGTACTCTTTATTAGTGATGTTGGATGAATACCTTTCTTGGAAGGATTTCGTTCCTATGTTATTTTTTCCGATGATTGAAATTGCCCAGGGGTTCGAGGGTTTTCTCGTTCGAACAAAACCCCACTGGATTGAACACCCGGGAGTCGGGACGAACTGGGGGAGACCCAGGAGTAGAGGGTCCCGGGAGACGGGATGAACCGAGGGAGCCCGGGAGTGGGGAACCCCGGGAGTCGGGGGTGAACCGGGGGAGTCATGGGAGTGGGAACTCCTGGGAGTCAGGGGAAGCAGGGGGAGGCCTGGGAGGCGTGAACCCCGGGAGTCGGGGGGGAGCCGGGGAGGACCCGAGAGACGGGCTCCTCGTGGCAGATTCATGAATTAAGTGACCCGGGCGACAAGCACTTGCTTTGGGCATTTGATTTATGGTCGTCATTCTGTTTTTAGGTGCCAAATCGAGTAGTGAAGCATTAGGGAAGGATTCTTGTCGGATATCAGGTGGGTTTTTCCGAACTAAAATCTCTTATGATAATGATGCTATATTTTATGCATGTGAGCTTTTCTAACTAAATGTTTACATTGTTAAAGTGGTTAAAGGCATGTAGAGGTTTATTTAAAGTATGTTATTCTTTATGTATGCTTTATATACATGCGAGATTTATTAAATGTGGTTTATGCGGTTGTTAATGATTAAATATATGCATACATTGTAGTTGACGAGTATGACCTAAGTCGGGGTGTGTGTCCCGTCTGCGCTCATACCGGGGGGTGTGTCCCAGAATAAGGTAGTATAAGCCAGACACGTTGTCGCCTATGTGTGACTTCAGTGTGTGCCGAAAGCGTGATTTACGGGTGTGATGTTTTATAAATAAAAAACTGAATTGGTTTATAATTGTTTATAAACTTTTTATATGATGCTATGGCTTGAGAACTGCTTTCAGAGGGAACTCACTAGACCTCTGGTCTAACCTTCGCTCTTTCAAAACTAAAAATCTTTTCAGGCAAATGTGAAGTAGGAGGTTCGGGTAAAGGGAAGGAGAAGATGTGAGCTGGTACCGGAAGTAGAAGGCTTCCTTATAGTTGTTTCTTTCCTTGTTAAATCTCAGTTGTGTATTAGGTTGTCTTATCGCAAATCTTAAATTGTAAACTTGTTGACTTGGGGCCGTTTTGGCGTTATCTTATATTAAACTGCTTATGTTTAATCCTTGAA
Source organism: Arctium lappa (assembly GCA_023525745.1). Taxonomy (NCBI): domain Eukaryota; kingdom Viridiplantae; phylum Streptophyta; class Magnoliopsida; order Asterales; family Asteraceae; genus Arctium; species Arctium lappa. The sequence continues at coordinate 18,922,265 of CM042048.1, read as the reverse complement.
AGTTTGGGTTGTTACAATTATCATCTTTAATACCATTCGATAATGTGATTAGTAATAAATAGAATCCTGAAAATCGTGGGTATTACATGTATTGTGTTAACTTAATTGAAATTTGTCAAAAATAAAAATGTTGATTTGATTATGAAAATTGACATGTTAGTTCATTTAGACACTTTGTAGGTTTCAAAAAATAAGTGTCCATATTTATATTTTTTAGTTTTTTCTCATAAGACGTGTCTACTTTCTAAAGTAACGATTACCTTTTCAGAAGACCATTCAAAGGAGAACTCAGTTATCAGTGGTAACCGTGGGATCAAATCTTAACCCCAAATTAGAAGATAAATTAGGAAATCAATAATTTTGGTAATTTTAATTAAAGGAAGTTTAGGTATTTTTGAGATCTCTCTCTTCTCTTCTCTCTCCTCTCTTCTCTCTCCTCTCTCCAACAAATATTATTCCGGCGAATACATGATGCCCACTGTGATACACTTTATAAACATCGAAAATACATGATGTACACTGTGATACACTGTGTAAAGATCGAAAATACATGATAACACACTATGATACCCTTTTGTAAACATCGAAAAAACATCAAAAATACGTCATAGCACACCATGATACACTTTGTAAAGATCGAAAAAACATCGAAAATAAGTGATGCACACTGTGATACACTTTGTAAAGATCGAAAATACATGATAGTACACTATGATACTCTTTTGTAAACGTAAAAAATACGTGATATCACACTATGATACCCTTTTGTAAAAGGAAATAAGGAAATTTAGGAATCATGTTATATTTTAGGAATTAAACAAATTTACTAAAATATTATTTTCTATTTATTTAAAATTAATATTAATTATTCTAAATGTGTGGCTCATATTGAATCTCACAGTTACCACAAACTACCTAGTTCTCATTTGATTAGACCCCTACCTTTTCATTCTAATCTTAGTTATGAGATTAATTTTTTTTCTCTATCATTAAAAAGAAAATTGTCATTTTATTAATGAAAAAGTAATAATTATATAATCCTAAATCTATGTATTATTTCATTATACACAAAATGAAAGTAGTAATAAATTAACACGTACTTAAAAGAATTAAGGGGGTGTTTGGGATTGCTTATTTATTTGGAAAAATGCTTATTTGGAAAAGTGTTTATCAGCTTATGTGGTTTAAAATCGGAGTTTTTAAAAAGTGTTTGGATTAGCTTATTGTGGTACCAAAACGTAATAAGTTAATAAGTTGTTATTTAAAGGTGTTTGGAATTGCTTATACATATAAAAGAACCAAAAAAAGTTATAAGCACTTTTGAAATAAGTCATAAGTTACAACAAAATGACTTATCAAAAATGGGTTTTCAGCGGTTTGACACCGCTATAAGCTGTTTTCTTTTTGTTCCATCCAAACACTCAAAATAGCTTATCTGCGACGCCAAATCGCAATAAGCTAAAAAACCCTTTAAATAAGCAATCCCAAACACCCCCTAAAACAACTTCAAAAAAAAAAAAACAAGTAAAATAGTAGTAACTGAAACCAATGAAGTAGTTAGGAGCATGCACTTACTAAAACACAAACATAATATTTGGGTATAACCATCCTAAGATCATATGTTCCCTTCTCTTCCTTCATCTCATGTCTTCATGTTTCTTCCATATTTTATACTACATTCAATGTCACCACTTTTTATTTATTTATATAATAATACTCTAGTTAATTACTGCATTATAATATATGAGTCGGGTTCAAACGAGAACAATAATTATTTAAAAGAATACGAGAACTAACAAAATCATTAGTGATTTTACATTAACACACGAAAAATGGACTTTGGCCACGGTTTCAGGTCCACGGTTTTTTTTGCGCATTAATGTAAAATCAATAATGATTTTGTTAGTTTTCGTGTTCTTTTAAATATTTATTGTTCTCGTTTGATCCTCCCTCTATAATATATAACCTTTTAAAGATGTATTAGAAAACATGTCAAACATCCCTCATCATCAAGGATTTAACATTTTTATCAAGTGAGTCTTAGTTACTATATTTGATATATGGTATTTAGGGTAATTAAAATGTAATTTTGCTTGGTTAATTGAATACTAGAAATGTACCTCGCAATGCAGCGGGTTTCTGAAATCTAGAACTCGAACCCTTGATTATTATTCATAATTTTTGTTAGTATTTTTTTATTTTATTTTACGATTTTGAGAAACCTAGATTTAAAACAATAATATATTTTAGTTTATTTTAATTATGTTTTTTTATAAAAAATAATAATAATAAATTTTGTTACGGATCAAAAAATGTTTAATTTAAATGATAACTATATTTAAGATATTTTATATGTAAAATTAAAAAGATAACATACTTCAATAAAAAATAAAAATAAGGTGATTTATCTCGAATTTTCTTATATTTATCAGTTAGTTATATCAATAGTTAAAATTTTTAGATATTTTAGAAAATAAAAATAAGTGCTTATCTGCAGTTAGTTACACGAATTCAAACATTGAGCTTTTATAAGTTGTACTTATGTTTAATCAATTTGTACTTTTGGATTTTAAGTAATATGCATTAATAAATGGTACCTAATGCATAAATAAAATGAAACATTAAAATCGTGATGTATCACGCTGCATTGCGCGAGTACGATTATACTAATATAGTATAGATAAATGTATGATCATATTATATTATTTTAAAATATTTATGGAATATGTTATAATTGAAGTATTATTTCTAATATATCAATATCCCAACAATTTAAAATAACTTATTTACTTTTCGTTATCGTAATAAATAAACTTATATAATATATTATTATATGTGATTAAAATTAAAGAAATATCTAGTATAAATAATCGTTATCTCTAACTAAATTTGTTGTGAGTTACTGTGTTTGGATAAGTTGTATCAAAGCATTATGAAGTTGTAAATTAAGTAATTGATTTTAATTAATTGTATTTTGTGCTTAAGATGTTGTAATTAAGAGTTTTTTATGTCTCTTTTATAATATAGTATAAATATTGATTTTACATGTTTTTGAATCAGAAACTAAATCAAACAGATAGGTTAGTATATATACTTTTTGGTTCGTTTTACCATTTTCATTATATGAATACATGTCAAGATTTCAATTATGGAAACGTGTTTATGTTTACAATCACCTAACTTTTGAAAGTTCAAAAGATGAGACTTTGAGAAAAAAAAAAAAATATTAATGTGTCCACATCATAATTTTTTAAAATAACACAACTCTAGCAATTGTCGCTTAATTGGAATCTAAATCAAAAAGTACCATATCGGCTTTAAATAATACTATATTTTAATAAATTACAATTACATCTTTTTACTATATTTCATACCAATTTTGTAATTTATTAAATTATATTTATACAATATCTTTTTATTCAAAAGTAATTTTTTAAAAAGTATATATAAGTAACTAAAGAAAAGTGAAAAGAAAAACATAATCCATTTATTATTGTTTTTCGAGTTTACGGATATATAAGAATACTTTTTAAGATTACTGGAATTTTTAGTTGATAAAATCTTCAATATAATATGTCGAGATGTGTACAAAATTTGGGGTATGCCTTATGTAATTTGTTTTAGAATATCATGGGGACTGTAAATTTAAGTTAAGCGACTGTAGTATTTGACTAAATGGCAACATTAATTTCTTTTTATGCTTGTTTTAGTAATTTCTTGATTCTGTGTCGTTATTGATGCAACAATATATCATGGGTTTGGATTAATTTCAATAAGCTAAGATTAAGTGCAACTTTTGTTTACATAAGAGTGTGGCTACGTTAGTTCAATGTAATTGCATTAGTTTTATTTGGATTTTGGTTTAGCTATGGTTTTAGTTTGATAGTAGTTTTAGAATACGTGTTATATATAGGGGTGGTATTAATTGGAAACCAAGTTTTATTGAAAACTTTGGAAACCAAATTTTAGTCATTGATCTTTATAATCAATGGTTAAGATTCATTTGAACTATATATGGTAGTAAATTAATTAATTTATTAATAATAAATAAAAATAATAGATGAAAAAGGTAAATATGTCTTTTGATTTTGTGTCTCAAATATGGTAAGAAAGGTTTATTTTATTTAGATTACTTGAAACCAAAAATAAAATTTCCCACACAATATAAATTTTGTTATTTTTTTTACTATGAAAACGAGGAGCATTTGTATTTTCATCAAAAAAAAATTTTAAATGTAAGAAAATATTTTTTTTTAATTTCATTTTATTATAAAATTTCCAACGCAATCTAATATTGTGATGAAACAGAATGAATTTATTGATTACAGATTTCATTGGATTACAGATTTCATCAGGTTCATCGTGTTAGCATTATTATTTCATAATGAAAATAGATTCATCAGGTTCATCGTGTCAGCATTATTGTTTCATTATTACCATATATAGGCTAAATTAAAATTAAATAATTTACCTAAATTAAATATCTCATTTTTAAATTAATCAATGATTATTATTACCATATATAAGCTAAACTAAAATTAAATAATTATTAATATAATAATAATAATAATAGTTACCATATATATTATGAAATAATGTAAAAGACAAAAATAACATTTTCAATTAAAAATAAAAATAAAAAAAAGAAATTCACTGATTGGTTGATTTCGGTTTCCAAAGTTTCTAATGTAATACTGGTTTTCAATTGATCGCTCCCCTATATATATATATATATATATATTATATTGAAGATCTTTTTGAAAAAGTTAAAACGTAGCTAAGAACTTTTTTGTTTCATTCACATTTCTATTTTGGAGTCTACTCTTTAAAATAGACACTTGGATTGTAGCGTACTGGTAAGACTTAAGGGGATTTAGAATAAATCTCATATTTTCCATGTTTGAATTCTGACTCTGCTAAAGTTTTTGTGGCCATGGAGAGTAATTTGTAATGACTCCTGGACATTCGTGGTCGTCCGAGGGATTAATCAGTATGTGTAAACTAACCTGGAAGCCCTTGATTACCAAAAAATGCTAATGTGACAAAATGAAACTTGTTCACTTGATGTTTTTTTAAATGACGATTTAAAAAAAGAATATGTTGTATTGAAAAATATTAAATGTGATTGCGATTTGTGTAAAGATTGTTTGATATTTGGACATCGTATTCCGTGGTCAAATAGTTGCCATGTAGATGGGCTTATGACCATAGCCCACCCTTAAATGCTAACGCTCCAAATTATAGATGGTTAAATTGGAACCAGTCCCGTACGGAATTGATTGAGACCGGTTATGGTCCTATTTCACGACGGTTATAAGTTTTTCAAAACTTCAAGTCCCGGCCAAGTCCGGACCGTGATCGGTTATGCATAGGACTAAATTTTTCAAAAATTTCGAAGTATTTATTAATTATAATACTAGTATTTCATGTTTTTTACACGATATTCAAGATTTCGTTTTCCATGTAAATGTATTATTTAAAGTGTATTTCAATGTTAAATTTCAAAATTCAAAACTGAAAAAAACAATAATAACATTTTTGTGTAAAAAAGTTAACTTTTTTTTTTACAATTGGACAGGGCCATAAACCAGATTTGAGACCAACCAGATGGGATCAGAATCGGTAATCGGGCCTAAGAAAAATTTTACGATTTTCGGTCGGGACCGACCAATTTATTTTGTAGGGGCCGAGTTGAAAACGGTCCGATCCAACCTGGTTCGAGATTTTTGGCCATCTCTAATCCAAAGTAATTATCTTTCCTTTTTCAATGCGTTTTCATGTGAATTTCGTTTTCGCTTTCCCTTTTCAATATGCCATTTAATATAAATATCAGAAATATGTTTTAATATTGTCATCTTTACAAAAATATGCTTATCTTTCTGTTCCGTCTAAAATACCTCTTCGTCACTTTCCACTAGTCCTTTAAAAAACATACATTCTCTATCCATGTCAATCGACGATGCTCTCTATATGACTATATGATTCATCTCTTTGGGAGCAAAGTGTCATCAAAAGACGGAGGAAGAGCCATCTTTTTGGCTTCAGGACCTCCTAGGATCCTCGTTATACTATGACTAATGATTGTAGTAGCAGCGCCGTGAGATCATCCATGACTGGATCGGCAGCGGAGGTATGTTAGTTGTATTGTTTTGTATCATGTCATTACTTTTCATTGCCAACAAATACTAATTTTTGTCAAATATTGAATATTTATAGGTAGTTGAGTTGAAAGATAAAATGACAAGGATAGAGGAGGAGGTGAAGGAGTCAAAGCTGCGGGAGAAACGTTATCTGGCCCAGTTAGAGATCGAAAGGAAGTGTAGTGTAGATCTGGAGGCCCGATAGGCTAGACAGGCTTCCCAGTTAGCTGAACAAGTCACTTTATGGCAACAATTTGCTGCTTTTATGCGGCAATAGGGATACATTTTCCCTCCTCCCAGCCCTCCCCTTGTTAGACTGTTATGCATCTCCCATATTATATTTTGAATTGTATGAATTTGGAATTTTGAATTGTATAAATTGATAATTTTGATTTGTTGGGCTGTTTTGGTTTGTTATTTTTAATTTATAGGCAATTTTTGTATAAAATATACAGGAAATTTATACTTTATATTTAGTTTTGTTTTAAAAAGTAAAAAAGAACCGGTGACGGATTTGTGGGTAGGTCTGACGTTAAAAAGTTGCTAATATGGTCCGTTGCTAATGTGGTCCGTCGTTAATCTGTCCTTAATTTGTCGCTAATGGAGTACATCTCTAATTCGTTGTTAATAGAATTCGTCGCTAATAGTGTTCATCGCTGATAGCATCACTCACGACCCTTTGCCTCACGGACTATTAGCGACGAAATTCAGAATTAGCGACGGTCTTGCCCGTCGCTGATAGGACCTAATTTTTTAGTGTTGATGAATTTCTTGAATCTTGGCCGTCGTTACAACTAGAGCATTGATGAGAGGTTCGAATACAAATGATATATGTAATGATACAAAAAGTAACGGTTGTCGTGGTTATTAATGATCTTACATCGAGGATATCATTATTGTTGATATTATCCTAGTCGATTGTTGTGTTGGATTTTCGCCCAAACAATACACATGGATAAATGATTGCGTATGATATTAATCCAACAATATATTATCTAACTTATCCAACTTGAATTACAAGAAGCACATCAAACTCTACTATAACCGACAATTTAATCTATACTATATTATAAAGCACGGATAAAAAACTTTGAATACAAATTATTAGGCACAAGGTACCATCATTTTATGCAAGATTTTAAAAATCTCTTAATTTACAAGTATCAAAACACAATATACATATTACTACTGCAGACTTCTAACATCCACCAATTTGGTATGTTCAGAACCTTCCTTTTATGCAAACCTTTCCATGTATCACAATTAATTAATATATTATATTACTATAAATTTGTTTTAATTATATTATTAAATATGTAATTGATTATTTTTTTTCTAGATGTCATTAAAATATATAAGATAATCATTGAATTTTAACAAAATACTTAACTTTTTATATATAAAAACATTATATTATTAAACCTAAACTAAACAAATTTATAAAAAAACATTATCAGTTTCTCAAAACCATCCAAAATCGTACTGTAAATCGACAAAAAAATAAAATAAAACATTAAAATCGTGATTTATCTCGCTGCATTGCATGAGTACGCTTCTAGTTAAATATGATTATCAGATTCTTATTACTTAGGTGTCGTTTGTTTTTTAAGAGGTCTAAAGTCTGAATCTTATTTTAGTTATGACTAATAAGAGGTGGTGTATAAAAATGTCTAAATGATTCAGACTTAAGAGTTATTTAGAGGTTTAAAAAAAAAACAAACATCCCCTTAGTTTCACAAAGTATATTTAAAACACATCCAAACCCCCTCTTAAGTATACATCCCTGCATAATAAAATCATGAGTAAATTACGTTTTTAGTCCCTGTGGTTTGTTGAAATTTTCTAGTTTCATCCATGTGGTTTTGAAATTACGATTTTCATCCCTATGATGTGTAGTTCATCATTTTTTTCATCCTTATGATTTAAATTTTATTGCTTTTTTCATCCCTATGGTTACAATTCATTTCTATTTTAGTCTTTCATGCTTAAAAATGGTGTTTTGATCTCATGAACGAAAATAAAAATGAATTGCAAACCATAAGAACGAAAACTGAAATTTCAAAACCACAGGGATAAAATCCACAATTTTTTACAAACCATAGAGGCAAAAAACGTAATTACCAACTCTATAATTATCAAAAATATTATTAGTCTGGACTTAATTTGTCTGAGATACTCTTTCTAAAAAAAAATTATTAGCTGAAATAATATGGGGTTGGATACATTTACATTGAGTGCGTAATATAATGCACCACACACATGGTGCCAAAATGACATCATATCAAAATTCATGTCATATCACATCAGGCATGTAGCTCCAACAATACCAAAAAAAAGTGGAAGATTCTAAATCAGACTATTACATATTAAAATGGGAAATTGACCTAAATAGCTATTTACTCTCGTCATAATTGCTCTCTTAACCATTCCTTTCCTCATTTTTATCAAAATGTCACTACCTCTATAACCGGTAACTCCTCAATTAGCGGAGGGGTGAAAAAGTAAAAAAAAAGTTTTTAAACATGGTCTATAAGTACAGGGACCAGATTGATAATTTTTTTTCTACACAACTTGCGAACATATTTACATTTTTTTACAGATTGGCCTCTGCACTTTCGGAACATTTTTAGAAACTTTTTTTTTAAACTTTTTCACCCCTCCGCAAATTACGGAGTTGTCACTTGTGGAGGTAGTGACATTTTGGTAAAACTCAGAGAGAAATGACTAGGAGACCCATTTAGGGGAGAGAAATGACTATTTGAGAAATATTACACCTAAAAAAGGTGTTGATCCATACAATTTTTGTAATTTGGAATGTAACAACCCAACTCGCGACATAAGGCAAAACTAACTTTATTAACTAACAACGTCAAACGGCCCAAAAACAACATCTACATTTCCAAGGTTTGCGGAAAGACAACCTAATACACAACTGAGATTACAAGGAACGAAAACTGTAGTGGAGGTCTCCTAACCCAGCTCCGGCTCACACCTTCTTCTTACTCTTGCTCGATCCTCCTACCTCACGCCTGTCTGAAAAAGTTTTTAGTTTGAAAGAGCGAGGGTTAGACCGAAAGGTGTAGTGAGTTCCCTCTAAAAAAACGGTTCGCAACCCCAACATTAAATAAAAGATTTATAAACAATTATAAACCAATTTAGTTTTATAAAAATAACCACATCCATAAACTCGCTTTCGGCACACACTACCATCACTCGAAAGTAACAACGTGTCTGACTCATACTGCCTTAATCTGGGACACACCCCCATTGGTATAAACGGGACACACCCCTCATACGAGCGCAGGCGGGAACCCCCCCCCCCCTGGGGCGACTTAGGCCATACTCGCCAACTACAATGTATGCATACATTTAACCAACAACAAAAGTGTAAAACCACATTTAAGGTAAAACTCGCATATATATATATATATATATATATATATATATATATATATATATATATATAAAGCATACATAAATAAATAAAATACTTTAAATGACTTCCGCATGCTTTTAACCACTTTATCATCGAAGAGCATTTAGTTTCACCTGATGCCCATCGTTAAAGTTCCCACACTTACTCTTAAGGCCGGTCACGAGACCTACTGCACAACACGATAAAGACGGATAAGTCTTAGCCCATTTTTTAGTCGTACGGAGACCTTTACGATTAAAAGGTTCAATTCTCCCTATTGAGCATAAGGACTAAGCTCTCAATTATGGCCCAAAGAAAAGCTAATAACTCGACCCAACAGAATTATGGTCTTGGGTCAAGGGCTCCGACTAATTGGATCACGACAGTGGGCTGAGGCCCGTTGGGTTTGAGACCCGGTAGCTAGCTCCCGGGGTCTCCTCGGTTTCCTTCACGAGATCGCCCGGGTTCAAGCCACCCGGGGTCACTCGGCCCTCCGCCCGGTACCTAGCCGCCCGGGGTCACCCGACTTCCCACACCGGGGTCGCCCGACATTGAGCCGCCCGGGGTCACCCGACTTGCAACCAGGGGATCTCTTTTGATTCTTAACTTCTTAACCTTACAGTCAATGACTTTCTCAGACTCCACGATAATGGTTAACTTCCTATTTGCTTGCATACCTTGTAAGGTGTTTTCGCCTCAACTTCCAACAAATGTTATCAAATAGAGACGTGAAATACAATACGAGTTTTCCATATTCTCATAGGACACTTCCAGATCATACACTATCTCTCCAACTCTTTTCATAAATTCAACGAACCCCGAAATGTAGCCCCAAAACTAGCTCTCTCGAACGCACCATTTCATTCTATGGGGTGGACTTCCGCATCAAGCTGCACCCTCTCAACTTAAGATTCATAAGGCTTGTGTTCTTTCAATCATATCAAATTAACTTCACTCAGTTGCCCAAACATTCTGACCCAAAACCAAGGTCGTGCCCTACGAACAACCAATTGTAACAGATATTGTCCGTTTTGACCACACCCCGAACTCACGGTTTCAAACGCGTCTCCTTAAGGCTTTCACATACAACTTTACCTCTTTAGATGAATGAACTCTACCAGAGATAGCACCACCACGACATGTATCCCTGATTAAGATAATAACCCCTCAATTTGCAACTTAACACGATGTCGACCTTAGGCATCACCATGAACCCATCGTTATGAATTTCTTTATCAAGTATCCTGCCATAGAAAAATATCTTCCCTCAACACTACATACGCCTAGAGCCAAAAGAACACCTTCTTTACCGAACCACAATGGTCACAAATCAACGGTGCTACACAACTCATACACATTATACATACGTCGCCTCAAACACCATCACCACAAATTCTTACATACATAAAATAATGCTTCCACAACTCTATGCTTTTATAGTCCACCTGTTCCAACTGACGGAATTATAAAGACACATACTTCATTTTCTCATCGCATCCACCAACCGTCCAACCACAATTGTAATAATTTCAAACTTCGTCCGCTCACATGGTGTGGCCATGCTTACCACAAATTATTCCAAATCGCTTAACACCAGAAACAAACTCACTTGGATTCCTTTCCACGCAATACCCAGTTTGACTCACTCCGAGCACTACATTCATCCCCTCTTTTCTACTCTCTTCTCGAAACAAGCATGTCTCCAAAAAAATTGGCTCACTAATGGGTGCAGACCTTAGACCAACTGCACAGTTTTAGATTTCTCAACACGAGAACCATAACCTACACCCCAATCTCCTTCTCACACCATCATTAGGGTTCATATCTCCCTATTGCAAATCTGAGACATAGATCCCCATTTCCATGTCTCTTGTCAAACTTCTCACTCTCAGCTTAGCCATTTCCCGACGATCCCATATGTGTCGAAAACACATTTTCATTACCATGCTTAGCCAAACGGCTACCCACGATTCTCGATCGAGTTCTTCAACAAAGCCCTTCCAAAACCATCCCCAATGCTCGAAGGCGTCGCACATTTCTCGCTCCCCAAACAGGATTGACCTGTCCGCTAAAATTCCTTCGCACTCAAGGACTACTTCGACAACCCCACAGATCTTCTTACCAACTACAAACATCACAAACTAGAACATCCGACATTTCCTTCTATATTTTAGCGGTAAAAGATAAACCCGTCTAAAACTGATCGTAACCAGGGCACATAGTTCCTTTCTTGGACAACCACCCAATATCATCCGAACATTATTATCAATTTAGCACCACCACGATGCCAACCATGCACCCACACCTCTTAGCGACATACTTTCCACTTTTGACAACTCCCCAGAATTCTCTAAGCAAAGATTCTCATTCACACTCTTCCCATAACCACAACACCAAAAAACACACTTTTCACATCGAGCTGGTACACAAGCCAATCTTTTTGAGCTGCCACAACAAGAAGTAGTCGAATGGTATCCCATCTAGCCACCGGTGTGAATACTTCGTTGTAGTCTATTCCCTGCCGTTGTGCATAACACTTAGCAACAAGTCGGGCTTTGTACTTATCTACTTCTCCCTTCTCATTAACTTTGGTCTTGAATACCCACTTAACACCAATTTTCTTTGAACCTGCAGGTAAGCGTGTAAGATGCCATGTTTTGTTCTTCTCAATAGCTTCTATCTCAGCCTTCATGGATTTCCTCCATTTTTCATCTTTGACAACTTCTTCATATGTTGGATTTTCAGATGAGGTAAACATGGCAAAATTTGTTGTATCTTCCTCCTCCTCCTCCTCAGATAGTCCTTCACCTGATGCATAGTCTTCCAGATGTGGAGGGGGTCTGCGACTTCTTGTCCCTCGATCTACCACTTGATGTGGTGTGCTTGCATCACCCGAAGTCTCTTCTTCATGTGCATTACTTGTTTCGATTTCTTCCTCAACTGGGGTGGAGACTTCTTTGTTTTCCTCACTGTCTTCCCAGACTAATTTCGTTTCTTCTTTGGTGTCATTCCAATTCCAGCCTTTGTCTTCTTCAAAAATAACGTCTCGGCTTATCACCACTTTCCTTGTTGTTGGTTGTACAAACAGTAGGCCTTAGATTCGTTGCTTACTTCTAGTAACACACATGTGATACTCTTATCATCCAACTTATGCCTTTTTTTGATCCGGTACAAGAACATGGGCCAGACACCCGAATACTCGAAAGTAGTCTACATTGGGTTTCACTTCACTCCACATTTCTTTAGGAGTCTTTCCTTGTAGAAACAAAGTAGGACTTCTGTTTAACACATGTATTTCCTATTTAGCAGCTTCTGGCTAGTAGCTTTTAGGAACATCTTTGTCATCTAAAATGTTACGAACCATATTCATGATGCTGCGGTTTTTGCATTCCGCCACTCTATTTTGTTGTGGTGTGAACGCTGTTGTGAGTTGTCTCCCGATGCCTGCTTCCTCACAAAAATATACAAACTCATTGGAGGTGAATTCACCTCCTTTGTTAGTAAGTAAACCAACCAGAACTGACCCACACTCCTTTTCAACGCGATTCTTAAATAACTTGAAATGAGCTAAAGTTTGAGACCTGTGTGACAAAAAATAGACCATACCTTTCTGCTGTAATCGTCTATGAACGTGAGCATGTATCTCTTGCCACTATTTGAGGATGGTGTTACTGGCCCGCATATATCTGAGTGTACAAGTTGCAATTTTCTTGATGCACGCCATGAACTCTTATTTGGAATGGATGATCTGTATTGTTTCCCTACCAAACAGCTGGTGCATGTTTTCAACTTTCCTTTCAAATCTGGAATTCCGTTTACCATGTTCTGATACTTTAGAGTTCTCAACCCCTTATAACTCAGATGCACATATCGTTGGTGCCATAATGGAAGTTCTTCATCGTCGATAGATACCTGCAAGCAACTAGGTTCTAGTTCAGCAATCAATGCAAACATTCGATTGGTTGACATCGATGTTTGCATGATCAGACCTCTCTTAGGGTGGAGCAACTTGCAGACTCCATTTTGAATAAGAATAGTTAAGCCCTTTTCTTGAATCTGGCCCATACTCAGTAAGGTGGTTTTTAGTTCGGGGACGTAATAGACATCGGTGACGACAAACGTATAACCATCTATCTTCAAGCAAACATTTCCTTTTCCCGTAACTCTTATCCGACTGTTGTATCCAAGCTTTACATAATGTTGAAAGCTTTCATCTAAACTTGTAAATCGCTGGTTATTTCCACACATATGGTTGCTGCAACCTGAATCCAAAAACCATTGTTAGGATCGAATTCTCAACAAGAATTATGAATACTCAGAAACAATATCAAAGAAGTTGCGGAATAACACTTTGATATTCAATAAAACAGTAAACAAACAGTAAATCTAATAAATAACTTGAAAACTTGTATTGAATGATTGAAGTTACAAGATTACACACACAACCTCAATATTGATGAACAGACTCACCAATACGAATTCTACTTCTCTAGAATTAGGAATGAAGTCTTGAGGTTGATTCTCTCTATCAAAACTAAAAACTCAGACTGAATAATTCTAAAACTATTCTAAACAATTCTATATATACTGAAAATAAAAGATAATTACTAAAGAATAAAAGATCTTCAATATAAACTTCCATCTTTATCTTCAAGCTTTCCATAATCTTCAGATCCTCCAGCTGTCATTCTTTCCATACAAATCTTCATCTCATAAGCAGCATTAATCTTCAGCAGCATTAATACTCTGAGCAGTACTAAGTTCAGCAGTACTAACCATGCTCAGCAGTATTAATCTCTTCAAGCAGTACTAACTCCAGCAGTACTAACTACTAGCAGTACTAACTCTTCAAGCAGTAGTAAAATCTACTAGCAGTAGTAATCTTGATGTACTGGCAGTAGTAATTCTGTTGTAGCAGCATTAACCATACTTAAGCTTTTCTTCAGTTCCCAACAACCATTTTTCTTCTTTTCTTGAATTGTTTGTCTCCACAAATGCCATAAGTAGCATTTCATCTTCTTCATCGATCTCAGCATATTGTGCTCTTCTGTTCCATTCTAGACATTCAGAAGCGAAGTGCCCAATTTGATGGCAATTGTAGCACTCTAACGTTGCTCTATTCACTGAACGTCCTCGGCCTCTCCCTCTTTCTCTTCCTCGCATCACATACCCTCTGCCTCTGCTTCCTCGTTCTTCATAAGACACTTTCAGCACCTGGTCTTCCCCTCCAGTCAAAGGTTTCTTGAACTTTTGTTCAGGAACCAACAGTGAGTTTTGCAAATCATCCACCGAAAGACTATCGATGTCTTTGGATTCTTCAATCGAACATACAATGTAGTTAAAATTCTCCGTTAACGTGCGAAGAATTTTTTCTACGATTTTAATGTCGGGCATATCCTCCCCACAGTTACGCATATCGTTAGCCACAACCATGACTCTGGTGAAATAATCTGTTATTGATTCCCCACACTTCATCTCTAACAACTCAAAGTTTCTCCGTAACGTTTGTAGTTGAGCATGTTGAACCCTTGCATTCCCTTGATACTTGAACCGCATCGAATCCCACAACTGCTTGGAAGTCTCCTTCTGTGTGATCGTCTTCAAAATGGTCTTGTCAATTGCACACAAAAGATATGTTAGGACTAAAAGTCCTATGTGTTGAAAGTGGAATAAAGTATTTATAAGGGTTTGATTTGTAATTAAGTGATAGTTTAATAGTTAGATGGGCCCAAGCCCATAAGCCCAATATCTTTGTAAGCCTAAGTATATAAAGGCATTATTTGTTTCATATTTAGGTTAGACAGTCGCATTTCATAATTCTCTAGTCAATAGGTTTACATATCCTTATCAGAAATCCTTTCTGTAAACCTTAACCCTTTGATTTTATATTAATCATATGACTAGAGATTGTGGCTAATATATTGTTCTTCATTGATTATATCTGTTGATTGCACTGTACTGGGATCTACAATTGGTATCAAAGCAGATAGGCAAAAGGTTTGATCCAGAAAAAGGTTTGTCTAAAACCCTAATTTTTTTTGTTTTGTGTGATAATCGCTTATATGTGCTTATCTGATTATCTTGTTATGTGTTTCATCGATCGAAGTGTATTTTCTGGACTGTTTGGTTTCGATCGAATCTGATAGTTTTTTGGAAAGTAAGTATTCGGTCTTAGTGTTTCTGGATTTGTTCATATCCGATCTTTGTTTCCCTCGGTCTTAGTGAATTTGTTTTTTTTGTTTTTGTTTGATTTTGTTGAATTCCTTCGATCAAAGGATCGAAGGATCTGAGTTTGGGTTCGATCGAATCCCAGAAATTCTTCGGGTTCTTCGATCGGATTCATCGTGTTCTTCGGTGTTATTTGATATTATCGTTTGGTTAGTGGTTATCTGCTTTTAGGCTTTCGACCTGAGCATTTGACAGGACACGTGTTCCCCGGTCGTTTAATTAGACCGGATACTTGTTCCCCGGTCGTTTCATTTGACCGGATACGTGTATCCCCGGTCTTGTCCTTCGACCGGGTAGTTGTAATTCCTTCGACCGGACCTTATCTTTCCCGGTCTTTCCTTCGACCGGACCTTAGCATATCCGGTCTTACCCTTCGACCGGGTTCTTGCCACTCCGGTTGTATCCTTCGACCGGATACCTGCGTCCTCCGGACTTACCTTCGACCGATTCCTTGCTTACTCCGGTCTTGCTTTCGACCAGTGTTAAAAAAAAAAAAAAAAAAAAGAGTATAAAAGGTCAAATTTTTTGTCTCACGATCTTTTTGCAGTGCATTTATTTTAGCCCCCGTACTTCAAGGATTCAGCGTGTCATTTGTGACCCTAGACTTTCAAGTTTCACACGTTGTGACTTTTGGTCCCTGCACTTTCAAGTTTCATCTCTCTTCAAAGTCGGAGCAAATACATTCTATTCAATTCGTACAAAATGGTGAACCCACCAAGGCTGCGGTCCAAAGGAGAATATGAAAGGTGGAAAGCTGATTTTCTGTATTTTGTTGACGAACATGAGGTGGGTCCCTACATCAGATTGTCATTGACTGAAGGAGAGAAGCAATCCCAAATTCCGCCAGAAGCTTCTCCTGTGGAAAAGGAACAAAGAGAGAGGGCCAATAATAATGCTCGAAATTATATGAAACATAGTATTACGTGTGAATTTATTAGTGACATTTTTAGTGAAATTATTGGTCAAATAAATTCTAACAAAATGACAGGAAAAGAGCGGTGGGATTGTACTGAATGGTTGGTGTTAGGGACAAAGGGTTTACTAACAGGAAGAGAATTGGAAGCTGAGAACTCTGAGCTAAAAGGAAAGATCTCTATTTTGGAAGCTAAAACTCAGCAAATAGTCTCTGTTGAAAGTTCTGAGGAAAAGATTTCTGAACTGAAAGATGCAAATGCAGATCTTCAAAAGCGTTTATCTGATTTGGAGCAACTGCTTGCTAAACACAAATCTGATTTTGAGACTAAAGAGAAATCTTTCGCAAATAAGTTCTCAGAATTCTCGAGAAAATGTGCTGATGAGAAGAAAGAAGATGAGTTGAAATGCATAAAACTTTCTCAGCAAGTTTCTGCTTTCGAGAAACTAATCATTCTTGAAAGAGAAAAGTTTGCAAAAGAAAAGAAGGCCATTGAAAAGAAGAATGTTGGATTCTTCAAGGAAATATCCGGCCAAAGAAATGATGCTGAGAAGGGATTTGAAGAAGAACGAAGCATCTTTGAGACTGAGATTAAAAAGCTGAATGCAAAGCTATCTAAACTATCTGAGAAGGCACTAAAAGAGCATAAAACGAAGTCTGAGTTCAAGAAGAAGATTGACCTGCTTGTTCAAGAAAGAGACAACTTCGCTTCAACAATTAAAGTGCTTGAAAAGTCTGAATCAAGCTCAAATCAGAAATCTGTCTCTACACAAAGGTCAGTTAAATCTTTTGATCAGATTCGTAAAACTAACCTTTTCTATGATAGAAATATAGATGGTTCAGGTACACATCCTAGAAGAAGGAGATACAAAGAAGAGGAACTGGTCTGGAAGAAGAAACCAGTTAAAGATGAGCTGCAAGAAACAGAATCGTGTGTACATGCGGTTAATGCAAAGAAGAACAATGCGAGTAAAGGTAAACCTGATCACATCTACTCAAGAGATCAATTACTCAAGTTGTCAGGTAAGAAATATCACTGTTCTTATTGTCATACACATGCTCACATTCACAAAACCATTGATCATTTCTGGTATGGTTCTTATTCTATATCCCCCACAAGAACTGCACCTAACATTCATGGACCCAAATACCAGTGGGTACCAAAGCCGAAAACTGATTCTTTGTTGCAGGCAACTACTGTCAAGGGGGAGTAGAAGAACAATGGCTTCTAAGTAAATCAGCTTAGAACCCGGACTTCAACGAAGTTTGGCTTCTGATTACATGACAGATCAGAACCCGTTCTTCAACGGTTAGACCTGGATATTGTGCAAATATCCAGGGGGAGCTTAATAGATCTATATCGTTCTATCATGATTTGAAGGGGAGCTTAAAAGGTAAATATCATCTAATCCTAGATCTCTGATTGTTTGAAAGAAGAACAACTTTCAAGCATGAAAAACAGTTTCTGAAATGTTCAAACCACTTCTGATTCTCAAAAGGTTTCATGAATCTAGAAGTGTGAATTTAAATGTTTTTCAATTCTTGAGCTTTAATGTTTAACTGACTGTGTGTTTCTAAAGATCAATACTTGCGTATTATCTTATCCTTATACTGTAACGTATTCACACACACATGTTCAGTACTTCATTTGTATTTGTTATTACCATGTCTCATAGAGAAACAATTTTTTCGATGGTAATACCCCCGCTTGAAATGCAATGTTGTTGAGCATCTATCATTATTTCTAAATTTGTGCTTTCATTGCTAAATTGTTTATATTTGTTCATATAAACAAAATATCCAATTCTTTGATACCCTATCCATTTTATGTGATCTGCTTGATATACTGTCAGATTCTCAAAACAATTCTCTTGATTTTATTTCATTCATTCAATATATCTGTTTTGAGAAATCTTCAAAGTTCAATTGCTCAAATCTTATGAGCATACATTTTGACAGTGGTATCATACATTCTGTGCTTAAATGTTCAAGTTAAACTGATGAGTAACTATTTTTTTAGGACGTACATGGGATTTGTGTGAGAACTTAAACAGTACTTCCATGGATTCACGTTAACCGGTGTTTCCTACCCCGGAAGTTATCCTAGAGTGATTGAGGGGTGAGGGGTCATAAATCAAAGAGTGGGGGAGATAACTCATCGGGTTGAGTTTTTCTCATTGCGCTGAGCGGAAAAATGAAAAAGAGAGTTTGGTTAGAAGTGAGCTTTAATGTTAAAAAGAAAGAGGGTGTGAGAACAGAGTTAAAAGAATATCAGAACTCTGCACCAACCACTTTCTGAGCCAGGCAGCCACATATTCTGATTGGTTCACATTCTTTGGTGACTATCATTGAAAAGGCACCTAGCCCATGCCAACTCTTGCTATAACCCCACCAACCACTCGCTTCTTTCTTAACAAAGAAATGTTTCATTTTTCTTTGGGGACGCAACATATCTGCTATCTAGTCTTCACTCGGAAGATTTAGATATTGAAAAAGAAGGAAAGTTGCCCCACCTTCGCATCTCTTTCATGCACATTGAGTCCGTGTAATATCTGTTGTTGTCTCAACAGTTTACACAATTTGAGCCTGATCAAGCTAAGTAGCTTCAATCATTTCTACACTTTCACGAGCACACAAGGAATGAGTTTTCTTGTCATAACATTCATAGAAAATTCCTTTGTGGTTTTTTCGATGATTGAATGGAAGCCCTGAGGGAGTGAACATCACAAAAACTCCTTTCCAATGTACATCCGTTGTACAAAGTGGCTCTGTGCTACTTACAGGCATACTAACTGTTTCATCTGTTGAATCAGGGTTACATTGTCCATTATGTCTGAATTTGAAAAGATTCGGATATATACATTTCATGAATTGACGGATACTCAGATCAAAGGACGAAGAATATCATATTATCATAAAGGGGAGATCAAAGAATGCGTTGAAATTGAAGAAGTTTTGATGATCATGATGCTCACAATCATCAAAAAGGGGGAGAAGTTTTCAAAGTTCAATTTCAAAGTTTTGAAGAAAGAAAGTTTGTTTTTCTGAAGACGGTCTAAAGATCAAAGAGATGAAGATATTAGTTTAATGCTAAATTTGTTTGTCTGAAGGCAGTGAAGTTTTCAAAGATTGTATTGATTCTTTCCGTATCATGTGGTGTTTGCTACAAGTTTCTTCATTATTCCTCATACGAGCTGATTGAAACAAGTTCTTAAGCTGAAAGTCTATTCAACTCGCGGTTCAAAGACAGATTTTTTGTTTTAAACTGAAGATGCATCGTGGAATGTCAAGTAACTCTCACATTATCTCTATTGTGTGCTGATCTGATGTGATTGAGTTTTTACAGCTGAAAGCTGCTTGATAGTGCGTTCAGTCGATGCTACTGTACATTGAATCTGGTTACAAAGTTGATACTATGAAGAACAAGAGCTTTATTCAAGGGGGAGCGTGGAAAGACATGAAGTCAAGCAACACCAAAGTTCTTCAAAGATTCAAGAGGGAAAGAAGATCAAGGCCTAAAGTTTTTTCAAGAAGATAAATGCTTTATTCAACTTTAGGGGGAGATTGTTAGGACTAAAAGTCCTATGTGTTGAAAGTGGAATAAAGTATTTATAAGGGTTTGATTTGTAATTAAGTGATAGTTTTATAGTTAGATGGGCCCAAGACCATAAGCCCAATATCTTTGTAAGCCTAAGTATATAAAGGCATTATTTGTTTCATATTTAGGTTAGACAGTCGCATTTCATAATTCTCTAGTCAATAGGTTTACATATCCTTATCAGAAATCCTTTCTGTAAACCTTAACCCTTTGATTTTATATTAATCATATGACTAGAGGTTGTGGCTAATATATTGTTCTTCATTGATTATATCTGTTGATTGCACTGTACTGGGATCTACAAGATAGTTCTTTGCCTTAAGGTCTTTCAGCCTTGTTTCATCCAAAGTCTTCTTTTGAGCCAGAGTCATTCGCTCCAATATTCTTTAGACCTTAGCAGATTCTCCATGAGAAGTGTCCAGTGATCGTAATCCCTATCAAATTTGGGAATACATGCCTGCGCCAGATTGTTTGCATTTGCCATCTTCGTGACTTCTTACTCTCTGTTTCTCTCGTGTATGATGTGGCTCTGATACCACTTGTTGCTCTCTAAATGCAAACACACATAAAACACAGTAATTGAGAAGTATTGGATAGTTTATTGAACACACAAATGGCCCTTTAAATAGCCTTACAAAGAAAGGAGAACAACTAAATGTGTAGAAAATAAAGCTCTAAAAAAGGAGGAGTTTGTTACGCAGCAAGACTAGGATTGCTTTGGAACAAGTCAAACACTCTGACTACCAACCTAACTGGTAAACTTATTTGCAACGGAAATAAACTAGAAAGACTAAATCGAACTTAACAGGAAGAAATCGACGGTGTTCCCAGAGCTTCAATGTAGCATTTAAGATCTTTCAAGCTTCCTGGTAAGTTCCCAAGCATTGTCCGAAGGTACAAAATTATTCCGGCGCTAAATGTGCTGCCGATGAACAAGCAGTAAGTGGGTATTCGACATGAAATCAAGGATGACGGATTTGATGGTTGATTTCTGCGA
Organism: Arctium lappa; assembly: GCA_023525745.1. Taxonomy (NCBI): domain Eukaryota; kingdom Viridiplantae; phylum Streptophyta; class Magnoliopsida; order Asterales; family Asteraceae; genus Arctium; species Arctium lappa. The sequence continues at coordinate 18,900,974 of CM042048.1, read as the reverse complement.
GATGAGTTGTAGGGTTTCTCCGAAGATGGGTTTATAGTGTTTGATGAGTTGAAATACAAGGTCTTCGAAAGGGATGGAAGAATGATGAGGTGGGTGGTGGAGGGGTGGGAGGTGGTGGAAGGTGATGGAAGGTGCCGTACGTTTACTCTGTAATCCTACATTCAAGGTATCAAGAACACACAAGGTTTTCATTGATTATTCAAGGGATTGGTATGTTATTCTAATATTTATATCTCTTGATCTATATTGTGTTTGTGTGTTAAACTATCAACTCGAATATTGGGCTAACAAGTGGTATCAGAGCCTAAAGAATCAAGTTAATTGGATTATAAACCGTGTTCATCGATTTTATTCTGTGTTCATCGACTTATCTGGGTTCTTCAAGTGAAAATCAATTTCTTGATTTAATGAGTTCTTATGCATAAGATTGGTTTGATTAGATGCTTTTTATGCTATTGAACATTATCTAATTGGTTAATTGCATTGTAAAACACCAATTGATTGAATTTTTGATTTTAGTTGTTATCTGGGTTCATATACATGTCGACATTGTGTTCATAAAATTGATGCATGAAAGTTGAAATTGATATTTGATTTTGTTTAAATTGTGATCGATATATGTTTCTGGGTACAAAAGTCTGATCTTTGCTTTCAATTTGAGTGTTTGGTGTGTTTTCTGGACTGTTAATTGAATTCTGGGTCGACCTTCAAGAACACCGGTCGATATTCATAAACTCCGGTCCCGGTCGAAACATTGGTCGACCTGATTTGCGCCACACATTACCCCGGTCGACCGTATAATATCGGTCCGTATACCGGTTGCCCGGACAACACACTGCACAATACCGGTCCATTCGGTTCCGGTCTCAGTCGCTTACCGGTCAATATACTTACCGGTCACATACATCTTATCGGTTACATACATTGTACCGGTTAGCCCACTCACAGTCCATACCGGTCTCTTCACAAACACACCACCCTGGTCGGTCAGAATATCGGTCCACCTCTTATTGGTCCATACACTATATCGGTCCACACCTTACCGGTCCTCTCACAATACCTTTACCGATCATAGCACCTCACCGGTCGAAGACTTTACCGGTCGACCCTACCGGTCGTGCAACTTACCGGTCGGACAAGTTCCCGGTCGAGCAAGGTACCGGTCCAAGCAAGACCCCGGTCGACCACCTTTGCGCTAGTGCCTATTCACGCAAACATCCACTTTGCGCCACCCGAGGCTCGCGCAAACCTCACTTTGCGCGACCCACAACTCACGCAAACCTCAGCTTTTAGCCAGTGCCAGTTCGCGCAAGTTACTGTTCACTTTTGCGCAAAAAGAATTTTTTCGTCAGATTTTCACAGTTTGATTTTTCAGTATTATTTGAAGTTTTATACTGTTTGCGAGTACTGCATTTAATTATTTTTGGAAATTTATTTTTCTGAAATTTTTTGAGTGTAGTTTTTATTCAACTCTTGATTTAACGATCTCATCTAGTTGATTGTCTTGGTACAAATTAGTTTGATTTCTAACTATACAACTAAGATGTCGAATCAGTTTCTCTCAATGGGCTCTCAGTCTAAACCTCCTGTCCTCATGGCTGATGAATATCAGCAATGGAAGAAGAGAATGATCCAGTTTCTGAATCACAAAAACAGAGACTATATGGAATCAATCATCAATGGTCCAGTAAATCCAATGATCAGAGTACATGGTCAAGCTGAAACTGAAACATCTCCAGAAATTCCTGATAGATTCGTCCCTAAACCTTATCAGTACTTTACTGAAAAACAGAAAGAACATTACAAGACAAATGAATAGGCTCTTATTTATCTGACCATGGCAATTCCGAATGACATCTACAACCGAGTAGACAGTCGGAACTCTGCAAAAGAAGTCTGGGATGAACTATCAAGACAGTTTGAAGGAAGTGAAGCCTCCATCCAAGCTAAGCAGAATCTATGCATAAATGCATACGAGGGATTTCACGCAAAAGAAGGAGAAACGTTGCTAGAGACCTACAACAGATACAACATCATTCTTAATGACTTGCGGAGGAACAATATCTCTAAATCAACTTCAGAGATAAATTACAAGTTCATCAAGAACCTGAATCCTGAATGGAAGAACTTTGCCATCAACCGTCAGATGTCAAAGAACATGGCTCAGGAAAATGTCACTGATATCTTCTCTACTCTTTCTCAACATGAGGATGAGTTGAGAACGATTAATAATGAGTCCAATAATCTGAAGGAGTCTGTGGCTCTCATTGCTGGCAAAGAAAAAAGTTCAGTTCCGATATCCTCTGCAAGGTCAAAGAAAAAGATGTCTAAAGCTCTGGTTACTGAGGTTACTGAGTCCGAATCTGATTCAAGTGATGAAGAACTGGAGGTTGATTCTGATCCAAATATTCAGAAGTTTTCTGAGGACTTAGCTCTAATTACTCGACGATTCAAGAAGAGTTTTGGGAAGAAGAAATTCTACTCAAAGCCAAAGTATGACGGGTACAAGAAAGAGAAGTCTGAGATGCGATACAAGTCAAGGCATGGAAGGAGAGAGGAAGGCCGAGAAGACAGAAAGGAAGATAGAAGAGAAGGAAAGAGAGAGGAAAAGCTTGAAGAAAGAAAGGATGAACCAGGAAGATGTTACAACTGTGGCAAATTTGGGCATTTCTCAAGAGACTGCAAGTTCAAGAAGGTAAAGAACTCAGAGTATTATGCAAGAAAGTCACTCATTGCCAAGAAAGCTGAAGAAGGAAAAGTGCTGATGGCTGAAGAAGAAAACTGGTTGTTCCAAAGTTCTAATGACGAGGAGCAGGCACACTTCACCCAAGTTTCCTATATGGCAAAACTGGATGGTGACGATGAAGATTCTGAGGCACAATCTGAAGATGCAAACTCTGAGGTAAGTGATAATTCTGAACTCATTGAATCTTTGATGGCCCAAATACATACTATGAAAGATGAATTTGCTTTATTGAAAGGTAAACTTAACTCTGCACATCAAGATGTTTTGATTTTCCGTGATGAAAATGCTTTGCTAAAAGTTGTTGTGGAAGAAAAACAAAAGGAAAAGGAGGGTTTAAAAGCTGAAAAAGATTCTTTAAAAAGAAAAATATCTGGTTTAGAAAAGGATCTTGTGAATCTTAATGCTGAAAAGGGTGAGTTTAAAATCAAATTTGAAGTTTGTTATCAAGAAAGAAATGAAGCTTTCACCAAAATCAAGCAATTGGAGGATATTAATATGAAACGAGGTCAGATTGAGCAGACATTAAATCTGTTGACCAATAAACTCCAAGACGAAAGGTTTTATAAACTTATACCAGGTTTGGGTGTTCCAACTAATGAAATTTTGAAAAAGGCACCGGAGCACTTATATAATTTTGATAAATTCGGCTTCACAATCAGACCCATTCCTAACATTCGTGCAACCTTTGTTGAAGCAAATACTTTGAAACCTTTTACAGAGACCAAAGGTCGAGAAGAAAAAGGGAAGGACATGTCCTGTGAAACTGATTCTCAAAATTCTTTTAAAACAATTGGTTTTAAATAGAGTGATTTGAACAAAAGCTATGAAACTCGAAAGATCGAATTAACTGAGTTTGAATCACTGTTTACCACACCTTCCAAAGAATCAGTCAGCACAAACACAGTTCCACCTGAGACTGAATGCAAATATGATGAGTATGAATCGGATGTTGATTCTTCTACTATACCATCAGTCTCAAATCCCATTATTTCTAAACCTTTACTTGTTGAAGAGGTTGAAAAATAAACTGTCATCACAAATGAATCTTGTGTTAAAAATGATAAAACGGAGTTTATTGAGTCCATGACTGAAGAGATATTTTTTGAAATGATGAATGCTTCAGACTCTGATCCTGTTTCTGTTTTAAAGGAGTCAAATTCTGTGAATGATCATACACTTGAATTGATGAAGCAAATTGATATGTTGCAACAGTCTCTTGATGAGGTTGAAGATGAAAACTTTGATCTCAAATTTAAACTTGAAAAATCTTTAAAAGAAAATCAAGAGCTTTGCACAGAGATCAATGATTTGAAAATTACTTTGTTTAAAAATGCTTCAAATGATAAACAGGTGTTCAATGATCCAAGCTGGAAGGTAAGAACTAATCCAGAATTTGATGCTCCTGCAAAACCTTCAGTTGTGTACTCTGATTGTCCTGAATATCCACCGAGTATTTTTGAGAAGGGTGAGACTTCAAGTAGCTCTAGAAAAGAACCACCCTCTAAGATAGAGACTAACAAGGTTCCTGATTCTGTTTTAGATATAAAAGGAAATGGAGTTGGGAGGAGTAAGAAGAATAAAGATAATAGTTTGAATAAGAATGATAAGTTATCTAGTGAAACTTTTACTTCAAATAGTTGTACTTCAGACAGTGTTCTTTTGAAAAGTAATTCTTTTGATGAACATGAATGTAAGATTTGTTTCGATAAATCTAAGTTTATGAATTTTGCTCGAAAGAATCTATATTGCAAACACTGCTGGGATAACTCATTTAAATACTACTCCACTCCTAAGTCCAAAAAGAGTAAAAGAAAAGCTAAACTGAACCTTAATTCCAATTCTTCCACACAACCCAAAGTGTTTCGAGCTAAGGTTGCCAATCCTAAATCTAAGAAGCATTTTCAGGAATTAAATGTTAAGATGGTTTGGAAATGGGTTCCAAAACCCCGTTATGAATGGAGAGTTAAAGTTAAACCTGTTGATATTCCTGAATTGCGTGTAGCTAACCGCAAAGGACCCATCTTGATATGGGTACCTAAGCAAAACTAATTGTCTCTTTTGCAGGCCTGTCGACTGTGGGTGATAGATTCCGGATGTTCATGCTACATGACAGGATTCAAGCACCTCTTGCATAACTATGTGGAGGAGCCTGCAGGAGCAGTTAGATTTGCAAATTCTGAAGTAGATGGACACGTCAGAGGATATGGAATGCTCGATAATGGTGTTGTGAAGATTCAAAGAGTGTTATATGTTGAAGGACTTGATCACAATCTGTTTAGCACCAGTCACTTCTGTGACATGAAATATCAAGTTCGCTTCACAACCACTCATTGCTATCTATAGGATCCCGATGGTTACGAAGTTTTCAAAGCTGAACGCCATAGAAATCTATACTATGTAGATTTTCCTACACTGTATGCCACACGTCCAGTATGTCTACTAGCCAAAGCTTCTAAAGCACAATCGTGGACGTGGCATCGACGCTTGTCTCATCAAAATTTCAGATCTATAGCTAAGCTACAGAGACAAGGTCTGGTCAAAGGTCTATCAGAAATGAGGTTCGAAAAAGACTCACTGTGTTCTGCATGTGAGATGGGCAAAATGAAGCGAAGCTTATTCAAGTCCAAAGCTGAATCATCGATCTCATCTGCACTGGAACTTCTTCATATAGACCTTTGTGGTCCAATGCGAACAACATTTATCAACGGCAAGAAGTATGTTTTAGTAATGATAGATGACTATTCAAGGTATACATGGCTCGAGTTTTTTCGCAACAAGTCAGATGCGCCAGAGTTGATTATCGCTTTTATCAAGCGCATCCAAGTACGTCTTCAATTGCCAGTTCGAACGATTCACAGTGATAACGTCACGGAGTTCAAGAATGACACCTTACAGAGCTATCTTATCTCTATAGGAATTTCACATAACTTCTCCACAGCCTATACTCCGCAGCAGAACGATATTGTTGAACGGAAGAACCGTACTCTTGTTGAAGCAGCTCGTACTATGCTTGCATATTCAGAACTACCTATGTACCTTTGGGTTGAGGCAGTCGCGACATCATGCTTTACACAGAATCGTACCATTGTGGTCAAACGCTTTAATAAAACAACATATGAGTTAATCAACAATCGTAAGCCTAACATCAAATTCCTTCGTGTTTTTGGTTGCAGGTGTTATATTCTTCGAGAGCGTAAAGGATTATGAAAATTTGATAAGAAAGCGGATGAAGGATATCTCGTTGGATACTCTCTGACATCCAAAGCTTATCGAATTTACATTATTCGAACTAAGACGGTTGTTGAGAGCATGAATGTCTCATTTGATGAGAATTCTACTAGGACTTCTAGACACAACAGTTCAGAACTCGGAATTAAGGACAAAGCTTCTATTCAATCCAGAATAGAACCAGCTTCTAAAGGATCCACTTCTTCTAACTCTAACTCTACTTCATCTGAGTTAGATTTATTGTTTATTGATGCCTTCGATGATATTTGTGCAGATTTTGATAAAGGCATATCTACATCAATAACAAGCTCAGAGGTCCCTACTATTTCTGAAGACATGTCTGGACCGTCCAAAGAAGTCACTGAAACTTCATCTCCATCAGGTACAACTAAACTGTTAGTTTCTGAATCTATTAATGTTGAATCTGTCTCTGCAGATAGTTCTTCTGGAAACGAAGTCACGAGCACTTCAACTGCTAGTCCAGAAGCTTCAGTATCAGGAACTCCTGTACTAGATGTCCCGAGTACATCTATGGAGCTACCTGCCGTGCATGATGAAAATGATGCATCAAATACGCAACAAACAATTGAATTCTTACCAAGCATACATCGTTTGACTAAGGATCATCCCTTGCATAACGTGATAGGTGACGTACAATCTGGTATCACAACAAGATCTGCATCAGCAAACTTCTGCATGTTTTCAAGCTTCCTTAGTTCCTTAGAGCCAAAGAAAACGTCTGAAGCTCTACGTGATCCCTTCTGGATTTCTGCTATGCAAGACGAGCTTCTACAATTTGAAAGGAACAAGGTATGGCGCTTGATCCCACTACCTAAAGGTAAATCTGTTATTGGAACTAACTGGGTTTTTAGAAACAAGAAAGACGAAGCTGGAGTAGTTGTGAGAAACAAAGCTCGATTGGTTGCAAAAGGCTACTGCCAACAGGAGGGTATTGGCTATGACGAAACATTCGCCCCTGTTGCAAGGATCGAAGCCATCAGAATCTTCCTAGCCTATGCAGCGCACAAAAACTTTACAGTCTATCAAATGGATGTAAAGTCAGCTTTCTTGAACGACGTTCTGCATGAGGAGGTCTATGTGGCACAACCTGAAGGTTTCGTTGATCCTCATCACCCTGATCATGTCTATGTTTTAGACAAAGCGCTTTATGGTCTTAAACAAGCACCACGAGCCTGGTATGAAACTCTCACTAAATTTCTCTTAGCTTCTTGTTTCAAGAAAGGTACAGTTGATACTACCTTATTTCTTAAAAGGCAAGGTGAGGACTTGATTCTCATTCAGATTTATGTTGACGACATCATATTTGGGTCGAAAAATCAGAAATTTTGCAAGAACTTTTCAAAGATAATGGAAACAAAGTTTGAAATGTTGATGATGGGTGAATTGAATTTCTTTCTTGGTTTACAAGTAAAGCAATTATCCGACGCCATATTTATTAATCAAGCTAAATACATAAAAGATGTTTTGAAAAAGTTCAATATGTCAGATAGTTCTGTCATGAAAACACCAATGGCTACTGGTACACTCTTAGACGCAGACCCCTCTGGGAAACTTGTTGATCAAAAGGTGTATCGTAGCATGATTGGTTCTTTACTTTATCTGACTGCCAGTCGCCCAGATATAATGTTTGCCACATGTTTTTGTGCGAGATATCAGTCTAATCCTAAAGAGTCGCACTATAATGCTGTTAAGCGAATCCTTAGATATCTCAAAGGTACTCCTAATTTAGGCCTTTGGTATCCAAAGGATTCTCGTTTTGATCTAACCGCCTTTACAGATGCTGATCATGCAGGATGTAAGCTAGACCAAAAGAGCACCTCTGGATCATGTCAATTTATAGGTGACAAACTTGTGAGTTGGACCTCAAAGAAACAAAACTGTGTTTCAACATCCACTGCCGAGGTTAAATATCTAGCTGCTGCTAGCTGTTGTTCTCAAGTCCTCTGGATGAAGACACAGTTAAGGGACTTTGGATACAACTACAAGCGTGTTCCTATTTATTGTGATTCCAAGAGCGCAATCGCCATAACTGCTAACCCGGTATAGCATTCGAAGACCAAGCATATAGATGTACGCTATCACTTCATCAAGGATCATGTACAAAAAGGTGACATTGAAATGCACTTTATTCAAACCGACTTTCAGTTAGTTGATCTTTTCAGCAAGCCGTTGGATGAAAAGAGGTTCCAATTTCTCATCAACAAACTTGGTATGTTGAACATGTCTTAGACCTTACTCATGATTCTAGGGGGAGTATTCTAAGTTTCAAACTTGTGTTTTCTACATTTTCCAACTGCTGCTAACAATCGAGGAATCATTTTCACAAATGATTACCATGATTTCTTCTATGTACAGGTTTGTTCAAGTAACAATGGCTTCTAATCACATCGGATTAGAACCCGCACTTCAGTGCTTTATTTTTATGCTTTCTGTTTACTTTATGTTAAAAAAAATTCTCAAGTTGAGGGGGAGCTTCATAGAAAAAGAGCTTAATCGTCTATAAGCTTAATTGAAAAACTCCTTAAGAGGTTAAATTGTCAAACTCTTTTTAGTTTGAGGGGGAGAATTGTGTCGTCAAACACAATTGTTTTGACTTCTCCGAAATTTTTTATTCTTCATGTAACTCTTGTGCTTATTTGTGCTTTCATGTACAATAGCCTGTTGAACAACAAGTTTTTTTTTTAGGAAATTACATGGGATTCAGTGTGTGAGCTTAACAGACCTTCCATGGATTCACGATAACCAGTGTTTCCTACCCAGGAAGTATTCCCTGAGTGATTGAGGGGAGAGGGGTCAAAAGAATTGAGTGATGGTGTGTGAAGAGGTAAAATGGAAAAGAAAGATTGGTTAGAAGTGAGCATTAAAAGAAAGAGGGTGAGAGAACAGAGTAAAAGAATATCAAACTCTGCACCAAGCTTCTTTCTGAGTCGGGCAGCCACATAATCTGATTGGTTCACATTCTTTGGTGACCATCATTGAAATAGGCAACTAACCCATGCCATCTCTTGCATACAACCCCACCAGCTACTCATTCTTTTCTCAAAAAGAGAATGTTTCACATTTTCTGGGGAAGCAACACATACGCTATTGGTTCTTCATTTGGAAGATACTAATATTGAAAAAGAAGGAAAGTTGCCCCACCTTCGAACTCTTTGTCATGCACATTGAGTTTGTGTATAATTTGTTGCTGTCTCAACAAGTTTACATACTTTGAGCCTATATTGAAAAGCAATCATCTATGCTTAATTCTTTCATACACATGCACGAGCACACAAAAACTTGTTTTCTGTTAGAACGCTCATAGATAACCATGTGTTATTCGATGATTGAATGGAAGTCCTGGGGAGCCAACATCAAAACCAACTCCTTATATAGTAACTTTGTGTTACTCAGTAACTTTGTGTTACTCAGTAACTTTGTGTTACTGACAGACATTTTAACTGAGTCATTTGTTGATTCATGGTTACCACATGTAACTATTTTAATCTGAAAAGATTGAAATAATTACTCTTTCCATTTGGGGAGACTGCTCTTATTTCCAAACATGGATCTATACATGAAGACAATGCTTATTTACTGATTTTCCATAAAGGGGGAGATTGTTTTACTATGTTTTGATGATGCTGATTCTCACCACTCATCAAAAAGGGGGAGAATATACAAAGGGGGAGAATAATCAATAAGGGAGAATACAAGAAGAATTTTTGACTGAAGATTTCAAAGATGTCAAAGTGTCTGAGCTTATTTGATCTATCAAAAGTCTGACTGAAGATGATCGTCAGAAGGACATTTCCTTTGAAGATATCAACGTCTATCTGAAGTTTTTCAAGAAAAGTGAAGACAAGTGAAGACCTGAAGCAAATTGCTAATTTTTTTTATCTTGAATCTTAAGGGGGAGATTGTTGGATCATAAATTGTATTCAAGATTAAAGTTAAAGTTAAGGGTTTAAATTGCAATTATGTTAAAGTTAATTAGAGGGTCTAACTAGTATTTAGTTAATAGTTATTTTGTAATTGGGCCCAAGCCCATTAGGCATTAGGCCTGAGTATAAATAGTTATTGTTAATTAGATTTTAGGGTTAACTCTCATGATCACAATTATCATATAGAGAGAGGTCGTACGTTTACTCTGTAACCCTACATTCAAGGTATCAAGAACACACAATGTTTTCATTGATTATTCAAGGGATTGGTATGTTATTCTAATCTTTATATCTCTTGATCTATATTGTGTTTGCGTGTTAATCTATCAACTAGAATAATGGGCTAACAGAAGGGGTGGTTCCGGTGACGGTTTTGATGTAGTTAGCGGTGGAGGTTGATTCGTAATGTGTGGGAGTAAGGAGGATGGTGATGGTGAGTGAAGGGTGGTGGGTGAGGATGAGTTATCCGAGCTTCACCATTGAAATGAGGTGGCTGATTCCGAGAGAGGGTATGTCGGTCCAACAATAATACTAATATCAAGTTCTTAGAAACAACACAATATGATTACCAACCTGTATTGATTATAACAAATGAGTTACAAGGTTGATCGATTAAGCTTGGATTTGTGTTCTCTGTTTTCTCTCTTTTTCACCTTTAAGTGTGTGTTTATGTGTGTTCTCTCAATCTGATCTATGATCTGATTTTTGGTGTTAAAGAGATTTACTAAAGATACACTAATATCTAACCAAGTGTGTTGAACACACAACCTTAGATAATATCTAGATATTAGATCTAGATATTATTTTCTAATAAAGTAAACTAGAAACTAACTAAACTAACTAAACTAACTAAGGTAACTATTACAATACTTATAACTTAGATATTAAATCTAAGTAAACTAAAATAATAAACAAACAATTACATTGAATTACTTTGACATTTATTACAAATAGACATAGACTTTAATATCGAGAGTCGACGTTCCGGCTTTAGCTTCAGATTGCGATCTTCAGTTTGGATGATCTTGAATCCAATGAGACTGTGTCTAACAATCTCCCCCTTTGGATCAAGATCATTACGAAAATGATTTAGCAATACAATTTTCTCTTTCAGCACAGAAGAAGATGCAATCTCTTTCTCTAGCTCTGAAATCAGCATGTCTTCAATCTAATTTTGAAGAGTGGACATGATTCTTGAAACATGTGATCTTTGCCATTTCTTGTGTAGTCATTCTCCCCCTTTTTGATGTTAAGTGCAATGACTTCATCAAAATTATTTGTAAGAAATGTCTATCTTGCGGTTAGAGCCACTGATTCGTCAATTCATATGATATTCATCCAGATCTTTGCAAATCCAGACAAATTAGTCGTGAAACACCTGAATCAACTAATGAATCAGTTAACATGCCTGTCAGTAACACTAAGTCACTGTGTGTAACAAATACACATTGGAAAGGAGCTGTTTTGATGTTGACTCCCCCAGGGTTCCATTTAATCATCGAAACACCACAAAGGTAATTTCTATAAACGTTATGACAAAGAAACTAATTCCTTGTGTGTTCGTGCTTGTGTTTGAAAGAATTAAGCACGGATGATTGCTTATTGGCTCAAAACTGTGTAAACCACTGAGACAATAGTAAGTTAAACAAAGACTCAATGTGCATGATTGAAGTGCGAAGGTGGGGCAGACTTCCTTCTTTTCAATATCCAGATTTTTCAAATGAAAATCAGATAGCAAATGTGTTGCAATCCCTTTGAAAATGTGAAACACTTTCTTGTTGAGAAGAAAATGAGTAGATGGTGAGGTTTGATCAAGAGTTGGCATGGGTTAGTTGCCTGTTTTAATAATGATCACCAAAGAATTGTGAATCACTAGAATGGTGGCTACCCGACTCAGAAAAAGTTGGTGCAGAGTTGTGATATTCTTTTAACTTTGTTCTCACACGCTATTTCTTTTAAACTTTTTGCTTTCTCTAATCACACTCATTTCTTATCTATTTGCACACTCAATCACTAAGGATTAACTTCTTGGGTAGAAATCACTGGTTAAGGTGATTCCATAGAAGTTGTGTTAATTCCTAGCACAAAGATTCTTTATTTTCCTATGATGCACGTGATGCTCAGATTGGTTTAACTATTTCAGTTAAAGCACAATTTAGATCATGAAAACATTTAAAATACACTCCCAAAATATAAAATGTGTTGAAAAAATCAGGAAGTGGTTTGAACATTAAAAACAATGTTTTCTTATGATTGAAAGTTGTCCTTCTTTCAACCATATATGAGATGAAGATATAGAATTATACCTTAACGTGCGATCTTACATCTCATGAAGCTAAGCTTTAAGTCATAAACATATGAACTTGTAAGCTTCTCTCAAAAATTCTGCAAAAGTCTTATGTCAAGTCAAAGTAAAATTTATTCACTTAAATTGAAAAGACAAAAAACAGTAAAACTTTTTAAATTACGAGTTCTGATCAGAAATAATCAGAAGTCATATCCGAACTCCCCTTTTGACTTGAAGATCTCCCCCTAAAATCTTGCATTACAAAAAAAAATTGGCATTAAAAGGTACATGCAATATTTTATGAGCTCCCCTTCGAAGTAATATTGACCAGATGTCAATTTCTTCTCATGCTCCCCCTTGGATCATGAACATATGATAGAATGGCAGATATCAATCAGAGTTAAGAATGAAGAAATGATGAATAAGTATACAATTAGAAAACTTTTATAGGTAATTACTGGTTATACTTTGAGATTTAGCATACCAAGCTTCGAGACTAGAAAGGTAAACCTCTTTTCGTCTAAAGGTTTGGTGAACAAATCAGCAAGTTGATACTCAGTCTTTACAAAGAAAAGTTCAATTGTTCCTTTCTCTACATTATCCTTGATAAAATGATACATGACGTCTATATGCTTTGTCTTCGTGTGTTGAACAGGATTCGCCGTTATTGCGATGGTGCTCTTGGAGTCACAGTAGATCGGGATCTTGTTGAAGTGGAAACCGTAGTCGCGCAATTGAGTTCGCATCCATAAGACCTGAGAACAGCAGCTAGCAGCAGCTACATATTCTGCTTCGGCCGTAGAAGTTGAAACACAAAGTTGCTTCTTTGATCCCCAACTTACCAGTTTGTCACCGAGGAACTGTACGTGTCCTGACGTGCTCTTCCTGTCTAACATACAACCTGCATGATCTGCATCTGTGTAGGCTGTTAGTTCAAAACTAGTATCTTTAGGATACCACAGACCAAGATCTGCAGTGCCCTTTAGATACCTAAAGATGCGCTTCACAGCAGACAAATGGATTTCTTTAGGATTGGCCTGATATCTTGCACATAAGCATGTTGAAAACATTATATCCGGCCTACTCGACGTAAGATACATTAAAGAACCTATCATCCCTGGATAAGTCCTAATATCAACAGCCTTTCCCGAAGGATCGCTGCCAATCTTAGTACCTGGTGCCATTGGGGTACCAATCGGTTTTGAATTTTCCATTTGGAACTTCCGAAGAATATCCCTAATGTACTTTGATTGATTGATAAAAATACCCGATGAAAATTGTTTTACTTGTAAACCGAGAAAGAAATTCATCTCTCCCATCAAGTTCATCTGAAATCTAGACACCATAAGGTTTGCAAAATTCTTACAGTACTTAGTATTTGTAGAACCAAAGATAATATCATCTACATAGATTTGAATTAAAATGATATCGTCTTTTTCCTTTTTGATAAACAAAGTGGTATCAACCCTACCTTTTGAAAACCCAGACTTGACTAGAAAATTAGAAAGGACATCATACCAGGCTCGAGGTGCTTGTTTCAGACCGTAGAGTGCTTTGTTGAGAATGTAAACGTGATTTGGCTTCTCTTGATTGACAAATCCCTCTGGCTGAGAGACGTAGACTTCCTCTTTCAGAATTCAATTGAGGAATGCTGTCTTCACGTCCATTTGAAAGACCGTGAAGTTCTTGTGGGCTGCGTAGGCTAAAAACATTCTGATTGCCTCTAATCGCGCCGCAGGAGCATATGTTTCGTCATAGTATATTCCTTCCTCTTGTCTGTATCCTTTGGCTACTAGTCGTGCCTTGTTTCGGATAACGGTACCATCTTCGTCTTTCTTTATCTTGAAAACCCATTTTGTACCTATAATGGTTTTACCTTGAGGTTCGGTACGAGTCTCCAGACTTTAAGTGCATCGAACTGATTTAGCTCTTCTTGCATTGAGATCACCCATTCTGGATCAGCAAGATCTTCTGATACTCTTGTTGGCTCAATCTTGCTCAGAAAGGAGTCATGCATGCACATGTTCATTGATGCTGACCTAGTTTGCACCGGTTTTGATGGATCGCCAATAATCTGGCTTAACGGGTGCTCTTTGGTCCATTTATGTTCATGAGGCAGTGGATTAGATGATTGTATGTCGGTTGTGTCATCTACAAATCCACTTGTACCTTCTTCTGTTTGTTCATGAGGAGTGATTTCAGTTGAAGTGGTAGGTTCAAAAGGCTCAACAGGTACAGCTTGTTCTGGCTGTAGATTGATCTGTACAGAACATCCTACTGTTTCAGCTACTTCTGACTCTTTTTGATTTGATACTTCTTCAACTGTTGGAGTCGGCGTTTGAATTGTTATCTCTTGTTGAATCGGGGCGTTTGATTCAATTGTAACATCTGAACTGGTTGGATGAGTAGTCGTTAAGTCTTCCATCCTGTCAACCACAACAGATTTCTTTATATTAGATCCGAGATATTCATCATAAAACAATTCAAATAATAAATCTAAATCAGATAAATGGTTAGTAGAAGTTGATGCTTCATCTGATTTATTCTGTTGAGACATAGGTTATGGACTGAGTTGCCCAGAAGCTAGTATTCTTGTTATTGCGGGTTCTGAACTGTGTTGTTCGGAAGCCATTTCTTCATCAAAGGTGACGTTGACGCTTTCAATCACCGTCTTTGTCTTCTTTAGATAGACACGATATGCAGTTGAAGTCGAGGAATATCCAATGAAGATTCCTTCATCTGCCATAGCGCTGAATTTGTTGAGATTCTCCCTATCGTTTAATACGAAACACTTACATCCAAATATATGGAAATATTTGATTGTCGGTGTTCTGTTATTGATTAACGCGTAAGGAGTCTTCTTGAATCTCCGATGTATCATGGATCTATTTTGTGTGTAGCACGCGGTCGAAACAGCTTTTGCCCACAAAAATAGAGGTAAGTTGGAATGACTTAGCATAGTACGAGCAGCCTAGACTATCGTTCGATTTCTTCTTTCAACCACTCCATTTTGTTGAGGCGTACGAGCAGCAGAGTATTGATGTGAAATCCCGACAGATTCGAGATATTCTTCAACTTTGTTGTTCTTGAACTCTGTGCCGTTATCTGTTCGTAGAAACTTGACTGGTTTATGCAGATTCACCTGGGTCGTCTTCAGGAATGTAATGATAACATCTGGTGTTTCATCCTTTGTACGTAGAAACTTGACCCATGTGTACCGCGAATAATTGTCCACGATCACGAGTATGTACTTCTTGCCGCCTAAGCTTTGAGTGCGCATTGGACCGCATAGATCCATATGCAATAACTCTAAAGAAGCTGTTGTACTTGGTTCAAGCTTCGGTTTATGAGGTGCCCTCTTCATCTTCCCCTTTTCACAAGCTGCGCATAAATGTTCTCTTTCATATTTCAGCTCTGGAAGTCCTTTGACGAGCTTTCCATTGACCAGATCATTGATGTACCGAAAGTTGAGGTGCGAAAGACGTCGATGCCATAACCAACTTTGTTTCATCGAAGCTTTTGATAGTAGACAAACTTGCTTGTCAGTCTGGACATCTGATAAATTGATTGTGTAGAGGTCTGATTCTCGTTTACCGACCAAAAGTTCTTCGCCTTCTTCATTGCGAACGGAACATCTTTTGGCTTTGAAGTTGACCTCTAAGTCTTTGTCACAGAACTGGCCTATACTGAACAAGTTATGTCGTAAGCCTTCAACATAGCTCACCTTCTTGATAGTGACATTGTCATGTTGTATATCACCATATCCCATGATTGGAGAAAACTGGTCATTGCCTGTAACACCTTAGGCATATCCCATATCGGCCGTGGACAGGAGTGATGCTGGGTGTTATAAGTAATATCTTGGCCTTCCTAACAACAACGCGTTTTGGGGCCACAAGCACGTCAGGTTCTGGGAACTCTGAGGTTAAGCGTGCTTGGGTGGGAGTAGTCCCAGGATGGGTGACCCCCTGGGAAGTTTCTCACCAGGTCGCCAGAAACAAATCCGTGCGCTACACGTTGGTTAAATCCAGGGGCAAAGCGGACAATATTGTTGTCGAGGCAGGCGGGATGTTATATTGCCAAATCTTACTGTTCCACAAAATTTGTCTTTGAAATTGGAGAGTATCTCTTTTTGCCCTGTCATGTGCTTGGAACATCCGTTGTCCAAGAATCATGTATGACAAGTCTGCATAAGAGAAAATAACATAATTTAGATTTTCGTATGACAACATTGGAATTTACACTTTGATTCTCGAAGTGCGGGTCTTGAACTGATTTGTTCAAAAGCCTATTTCGACTTTGATGTTCGGGTTTTGAACTGCATTATCCAAAAACCTATTTTGACATTGAAGAACGAGTCCTGATCTGTACATAATCAGAAGTCGCTTTCTCTTTAATCTTTGTGTGCCTGCAACACAGATTTAGCCTTAGGTACCCACTGGAATTTGGGTCCTGCTGTGTTAGCACAAGATTTTGGTATCCATTTAAAATTGGATCCTTTGTTCTTTTGAAAAGATGAGAGTTGGTACGAGATGAATGCACATGGTAATTTCTAAACCAATCTCCAGAATCTTGACAAGTAATAGAAACATGTTTATTATAGATAGAGGACTTTCCAGCAGATAAAGATAACTGAAATAATTGCTTCATTGTATATTGTTTACGAGAAACAACAAGTTTTGGATTCAAAACAACAATTTCAGCAATCACAACATCTTTAGTAAGCGAAGTCTTATTACAATTAACACTACTAGACGATAAAACGGCCTTGTCAAGCTTCCGTTTTGGTTGCCATTGAGAATGGGCTTCAGGTCTTGACTTGCTCATATCTGAAACATGTAAAACTGGTGAGTTAGACCTTTGAGCAACAACTGAATGCTTCTTCTTAGAATTACCAGTAGTGGTTGGTTTCTGTGAATGCTGAGATATTTTCTTACCTTTAGCACTCTTAGCGTTCACAGAGACTGATTTATCAACGAAAGCTTTCGTTGATTTTGCACTTAACACAGGCAAATTGTTTTTTCTTGAAGTTTTCTTAACAAAAGATGCATGGTTAGGAAGTTTCGCATTAAAATCAATTTGTTCAAAACAACCATCTAAACCACCGTAAGAATTAAGAAAATTAAACTCTTCGTTTGATGAACCAAACATGTCATCAGAAGTAGAAGCCTTTGTAAAAACAACATTTTTCATAACAGTTGAAAAAACCTTTTGTTGAATCTCAATTGTAACGTCCCGCCTGCCTCGACAACAATATTGTTCGCTTTGCCCCTGGATTTAACCAACGCGTAGCGCCCGGATTTGTTTCTGGCGACCTGGTGAGAAACTTCCCAGGGGGTCACCCATCCTGGGACTACTCCCACCCAAACACGCTTAACCTCAGAGTTCTCAGAACCTGACGTGCTTGTGGCCCCAAAATGCATTGTTGTTAGGAAGGCCAAAATATTACTTATAACACCCAACATCACTCCTGTCCACGACCGATATGGGATATGCCTAAGGTGTTACAAACACCCCCCCCCTTGGGACTCATCGTCCTCGATGAGGTTTGCCCCATATCCCGAACGGCACAGGAGTGGCTCTGATACCATCTGTAACGTGCCGCCTACCTCGACAACAATATTGTCCGCTTTGCCCCTGGATTTAACCAACATGTAGTGCACGGATTTGTTTCTGGAGACCTGGTGAGAAACTTCCCAGGGGGTTACCCATCCTGGGACTACTCCCACCCAAGCACGCTTAACCTCAGAGTTCCCAGAACCTGACGTGCTTGTGGCCCCAAAACGCGTTGTTGTTAGGAAGACCAAGATATTACTTATAACACCCAACATCACTCCTGTCCACGGCCGATATGGGATATGCCTAAGGTGTTACATGAAAGGTTCCAACTTCATCAACGGTGAGGATATAGTCTGTGTGAGTTTCATTTGGCGTATATATACTTTAAAATGATTGATGATTACCGTTGCCAAACCCACAGAGAGATCAGCGATGAAGGTGTCTTCTGTTTCCCCACTGCGATATAATAATTAATAAAACTGTGAATTACTATTCAATTGGAAACCAAGCGACTAGTTACTGTCAATGGACTTATCATACCTGCGATGACTGGCCATCACACCCCAACCAGCCTGCTTGGACATTTTAACAGCCTTAATGCTCTCAGTAACAGATCCGATTTGGTTAACCTAAGATAACAACACGAAATGAGTTAGATTTTGTGTCAATCATCAAGCAGATGATTGATGGCATACCTTGAGGAGAAGGGCATTGCATGTCTTCTCAGCGATTGCCTTCTTAACTCTCTGTAAACACATACAAGAACAATCAATTATGTCAGACTAGATATTGAAAAACTTTAAGTCCAGATTTTTGGATTCTTATAGGTTTGATCTTTTGGAGTTTAGTGGCAAATCTAACCGTGGGGTTAGTGACCAAAAGATCATCTCCAACAATCTGTACTTTGTCACCACATTCTGCGGTCATCTTTACATAGTGCTCCCAGTCATCTTGGTCAAATGGATCTTCGATGGACACAATAGGGTACTCGCTCACAAAGGACTTGTAAAGATCTTTTAGTTGCACTCCTGAAATCTTTTGAGACCAATTGTTGTTTTGCGTCAAGGAATCAACAAATCAAACATAAGTTAGAAAACAATTATAGATCTCTGTTTATTACAAGGCTTTATGTCCAAAAACAGGAATAAAATAGTAATGACAATGAATGAGAAACCCACCTCTTCCTTGAAGTTCAGATCATACATCTTGTCCTTTCCGTAAAATTCAGACGCAACAACATCCATTCCGATCACAACCTATGGAAAAGTAACATTAAGAATGTGTATACTGGCGTAATTTGATTAACAGTATTCAAGAAAGGTATCAAGACAGGATGATATCCATCAAAGAAGATTTATGCAAGAGAGTGGCTTTCAAGTAATCACCTTTCCTGTGTATTTATATGCCAATCATCTTCCAAAGAGCATATGTTAGACTTCACAAACAACTGTGAGTTCAATCGACGACAATTTAAAGAGCATATGCCAATCATCTTCCAAAGAACTCTCATACTGGGGTTCCTTGTTAGACTGCATTAAATTATCTGGGGCAACAAAATCTCATGGCTATTAATACTTGTCTGGAGCAAAGGCCTCTATGCAACAGAATATTGGGCCATTGTTTCATCCAATTTCTTGCATGCCTTGGTAAAGTATCCTTTTACATTTTCCCAGAGGTCTATTGCACCGATATCTTCCTCCATCAATCACAATCATAATCATCAATATTAACATATACACAACTATTTTTATCATCATTTTTCCGCCCTCTTTTATTTTCCGCACCAATGCTTAATCAAAACTTTAACAGGTTTTTGAGGTTGTGCCTTTTTTGTTTACCAAAAATACCACAACGGATATATAAATCTTTAGCTCTTATCTTTTACTTATTTCTTACAAGCTTTATATTTTTATTACATATATGAAATAGAAAGTATTTCAAAAAACGCAAGAGATACTCGCAGTTAAGTATACTGAGATTGTTGTAGGTACTACAACTACAAATAAGAAATATTCTGATCTTCAGTCTCAACAAATTTACTCATTATTGATGTCTCAAAAGAGTCTGACAACAAAAGGATCATCATGGAGAACAACAATTGTGTAAGTGGTAGAGTTGTTTCATTGATTAAATCTTCATACATATTTTATCCCCTCTCTCCCCAGTTCTCTGGTTCCATCCCTGCCCTGGAGTGGGGTATGAGCTACTACTGGTGGCGGCCATGTAGAAGGGAAAACGTGTGATCTAAGATGTTCCATGAACATTAATCTAATTATGATTATCCACTAACTTGAATTTACTAACTGATGACGATATTAAGTATAATGTTAATTGACTTTTAGAACTGAACCTTCATGTTAATCACACACAAGTATAATGTTGTCTGCAAAACTAGTTTCCCAAAATAAATTGTCTTCTCTCTTAAGCATTTCATCAAATAGGTAGTAGACGGAATCATTCTTAACCAATCAAAGTAGACACAAATATGTAAAGTCATCTTTAAAAAAACCATTCTTAACCAATCAAAGTAGCACACAAATAAAAGAGCAAAAAAAGAAGAAACTTACAATCAACGACATCGAGACATATTGCTCACCTTATGAATTGCATTCAACTTAACAATAAACACATGAAATAACTAACCACAGAAGCAAGTTACACCAAAACTACAGAACCAGATTAGGGCATAATACATACCCGATTTTTGTATATAAACTAAACCAAATTGAGAGAATTTGTGATGGACACACGATGACGGAACAACGACTGAGAAATCAATGAAGTCGACGGCGAAATAGGTGGAGAAATTGTTGAAGGCGACGGCAAAATCGGTAGATAAATCGACCAAGGCGAGAGGGAGAGAGAGGGTCGTGGAAAGATGGGGTTTTTTCAACTCCTATTTTTCTAATAAAGTTGAAAAAAAGGCTTTCGGGAAGGTTTTTAGAATAGTCCCTACATTTTTATTTGTTTCATAGTTTAGCCCCTTTGTTTTTTCTTTATTATATATTTTAGCCCCCTAATAGTAATGTATCTTCAAACACAACCTTAGTGACCACTATTTTTTATCACTAAACCCTAATACTTATAGTTTAGTGATCACCATTTTTAAGTCACTAACCCATCTAACTCACTATAATACTAAAACTAATGAATATCACTTAGAGGCCACTCTATTGTTTGGTCTCTAACACTACAAATATAGTGACAACCATTTTTTGTCACAAACCTTTTCAATACTACAACTAATGGAAACCACTTAGTGACCACTATTTTTTTGTCACTAAAAATTATAATTTAGTGACTACCATTATTTGGTCACTAACGTATGCAATTTAGTAACCACAATTTTTTGGTCACTAACCCTACAAATATAGTGACAACCATTTTTGGTCACAAACCTTTCTAACACTACAACTAATGGAAACCACTTAGTGACCACTATTTTTTGTCACTAAAACTTATAATTTAGTGACTACCATTATTTGGTCACTAACATATACAATTTAGTAACCACAATTTTTTGGTCACTAACCCTACAAATATAGTGACAACCATTTTTGGTCACAAACTTTTCCAACACTACAACTAATGGAAACCACTTAGTGACCACTATTTTTTGTCACTAAACTTATAATTTAGTGACTACCATTATTTGGTCACTAACATATAAAATTTAGTAACCACAATTTTTTGGTCACTAACCCTTCAAATATAGTGACAACCATTTTTGGTCACAAACCTTTCCAACACTACAACTAATGGAAACCACTTAGTGACCACTATTTTTATGTCACTAAAACTTATAATTTAGTGACTAGCATATTTAATTTAGTTACCATCGTTTTTTGTCACTAATCCTTTCAATCTAATTGACCACTACTTTTAGTGACGAAACACAAACTCGTAAAAGACATTCCTTGAGAATTAGTGACCACTTAGTGACCAAATTTATTTTTTGTCACTAATATCCATATTAGTGACCAAAAATTAATGACGACTTTTGTCATAGTCACTAACGTCACTGTTAGTGACCAAAATATAAGTAGTCACTAAAATTCTTGTCACTAATTGTACTTTTTCTTGTAGTGTATTATTGTATGATTTGATTGTTCAAATTTAAAAAAAAATTAATTATATTAAATACGATTTAATTTTATTATTTTATTGTATTTGTGGAAAAAGATATAGTTTTATTGTTTTATTATAATTAAAATTTTAGTTTAAACATATGAGATCATAAAACTATATCTTATTTTATTTCGAGCGAATAAAATAAAATATGGTTTTATGATTTCATTTATTGAATTAAATTTTTAATTAAGTTAAAGATGATTTAATTATATTGTTCTTTTACTATTATTGTAACAAACAAACTTATTATTGATATTTTAACAACAAAAATCATTGAAAACTGTTGAGAAATGAACTCTAATTTTATCATTCTAAAATTAGAGGTTAAAATTTTCATATTGTTTTTTAGTCAAAAACTCAAAATCAACTATTTAGATTTTAACTAAATGAAAGATCCATATATAATATTATCTTCGTAACTTTAAATTGAATAAAATCATTTTTATAAACTTCAACCATGTTTTCATACCTAAATAAGCAAAAGTACTAAAATTATAAAATTAAATCATATTTAATGTGATTGATTTTTTAATGTAAACAAATCAAATCATAAAATAATATCTTGTTTTATTTATTTTGATGTTATGTATATATATATATATACACGTATATTTGTGTGGATAAAAATATTGTTTTTATTTTTTATAAGAAAAAGACAAGAATATGCAAAAATGCTAAAATAACCCTTGATCTAACAAAGTTAACGGAAACGTTTGTCAGATGAACCATGACCAAAACAAAAATAAAAAAACAAATTGAATACCACAAGGACCAAATCCACAATAAACATACTCTAGGGACCATAGTCACAAATAATATCAAAACACAGGGACCAAATCCACAATTCACTCCTTTATATATATATATATATATATATATATATATAGAGAGAGAGAGAGAGAGAGAGAGAGAGAGAGTTGGGTTAACAAGAATGATACTTATTTAAAAAAATAAGAGAATAATTCTGGACCAATCATTTTATTAAATAATACTTTAAATAAAACTTTATTAAAAATCGTCAGAAAGGACATATATGTCATTTGTTGTATATATATTATATATGTAAACTCATTTATTTTTATATAGATTATGTAACAAATTTAATTACTGTATTTATTCATGATTTTTTTATATTTTTTTACTACATTAAAATAAATGTGATTTAGTTTTTCAATTTAAATATTTATTTTTATTGAATTAGTTTATTTATGACTTTTTACAATTTTTCTCAAAAATCACATGTGATATCCACAATTAATCTACATTTTTTCCTAAAACAGGCTCACTTATTTTCTTTTATGTATCATTATGTGATCTTATACATATTAAATGTGTTTTGCTACAGATCACATATGATTCTGCTTTCATTATTTTTTTCAACGTTTAATTTGAATAATTGTTTTTCAAATTTTAAATCATATATGATTAGGAAAAAACATTTTGAAAAAAATTAATTTATTGTGAATCAAATGTGATTTTGATGAAAATTATGTATTACGTTTTGAAGTACATGTGATCTTATATATTATTTTTAATTGTGTTTTGCTACAGATCACATATGATTTTGTTTTCATCATTTTTTTCAATGGTTAATTTGAATAATTGTTTTTCAAATTTTAATTCATATATGATTAAGAAAACATTTTGAAAAAAAATTAATTCATTGTGAATCACATGTGATTTTAATTAATAACTAGAAGCGTATTCACGCAATGCAGCGAGATACATCACGATTTTAATGTTTATTTTTATTTTTTGTTTTTTATTGATTTACAGTACGATTTTGGATGGTTTCTATTGAGTGATAATGGTTTTTTATATATAAATTTGTTTAATTTAGGCTTAACAAAATAATGTTTTTTATATAAAAAAAATTAAATAGTTTGTTAAAATTCATTAATTATCTTATATATTTTAAATTTTTTATATTTAAATTGAGATGTTTATCCTGTTTTGATTATGTTTATCAGAATTCAAATTTCATAATTTTAGGATTTGAGGATTAGAGATAAGGATTTTGGGGGATAAAGATGAAATTTATTAATTAGGGTTAAAAACATTTAAAAGTAGTACATATTACTTCATTAATTGTTTTTTAAGAGATTTTAATTAGATTAACATTAAATAATAGTACATAATGCTTAATACATCACAATTTTAATGTTTATTTTTATTTTTTGTTTTTTATTGATTTACAGTACGATTTTAGATGATTTTTATTGAGTGATAACGGTTTTTTATATATAAATTTGTTTCATTTAGGCTTAACAATATAATGTTTTTATATAAAAAAAATTAAGTAGTTTGTTAAAATTAATTAATTATCTTATATATTTTAAATTTTTTATATTTAAATTGAGATGTTTATCCTGTTTTGATTATGTTTATCAGAATTCAAATTTCATAATTTTAGGGTTTGAGGATTAGAGATAAAGATTTTGGGGGATAAGGATGAAATATATTAATTAGGGTTAAAAGATTTACAGGTAGTACATTAAGCTTTAGTAGTTGTTTTTAAGAGATTTTAAGTAGATAGCTTTAAATTATAGTACATAAAGCTTAATGAGTTGTAATTAAGAGTTTTTTATGCCATCTTTATAATACAGTATAGATTATGAATTATGTTTTGAAGTACATGTGATTTTATACATTAATTTTAATTGTGTTTTGCTACACATCACATATTATTCTGTTTTCATTATTTTTTCTTCTTTTCAATGTTTAATTTGAATGATTGTTTTTCAAATTTTAAATCACATATAATTAGGAAAAAATTTTGAAAAAAAAATTAATTCATTATGAATCACATGTGATATTTATGAAAATTTTAACTGTTTAAATATTACTTTAAATAAAAAAGAATTCTTTAGATAAAAATTATATATGCTTATTTTAAATAAATTAAATAAAAAAGTTATTTAATAAAAAAATAAATCATATTAAATTTACAAATATGGTAAAAGTAGAATTTTAAATAAATACCTAAAATAACTTGTATATAACTAAATTACTTTTATACTCTTATTTATTTATTTATTTTTAAAATTAATTACTTAAGGTATTATTTAATAAAATAATTGGTCTAAAATTCTCGTTTTATCCTCCCTCCCTCTCTCTCTCTCTCTCTCTCTCTATATATATATATATATATATATATATATATATATATATATATATATATAAAGGCTCTTTCAAATAGAAACTTTTTATTAGTACAAACTATGTAACCCAAATATATTTTTGTCTATTTATAAATTTCATATTTTTAGGAAAAAACCAATTTACTTAATTATCTCTCTCTCTCTCTCTCTCTCTCTCACACACACACACACACACATGATCCATCGTCACCATCCACTTCCGACGACGTCCTCCCACTGGCGGCGACCTCCTCCCACTTTGGTGACCCCCATTTTCGTGAGTTTCATATGAGAAAGAACATAAGAAATTTTAAAATTTTCACGCTTCATATGAGAAAGAACATATAAAACTTCGAAAATATATGATTATTTCGAAAAAAAATTGAATATTCATATAGGAGAAATATATGAAACTTAAAAATCCGATTATTTATATGAGAGAAAAATATATGATACTGTTTATGAAAAAAATTGAAACCGTTTATGAAAATATATGAAATTATATAAAAATATATGATTGTTTCGAAATTTTCATGTTTCATATGAGAAAAAACATATGAACCCATTTATGAAAATGCAGAAATCCCACCGGAGTTTAGAAGGATTCACCGGAGTTTGACATCTCTTTCGGTTTCACTTTCTTGTTCATCATGGTGGCCGAATTTTTTTTTCATGATGCCATGGTGGTCGGATTCTTGTTCATCATGGCGACCGGAGTTTTGAGAAAAAGAGAGAGATGGTGGCCTTTTGAGAGGGAAAGAGAGAGATGGTGGCTAGATTTTTTAGAGAGAGAGAGAGAGAGAGAGAGAGAGAAATTAGGTAAATATGGAGAAAATTAAGGAGATAATGTAACCAAAATTAGATTAATTCAAATTAATTAATAGATTTAAAACTTAAAATAGCTAAAACTATTCCCAAACTACCATTTTCCTATTTTTTTTAATAAATCAAAATACTAAAAATCCTCAACCGTTGATAAAAAATTTGGATGATCTAGATGGGTTTGTAAGTTTGCATGATTTAAAAAGTTTGCAAATGATTCTCTCTCTCTCTCTCTCTCTCTCTCTCTCTCTATATATATATATATATAATCGCACGGACCAAACATAACCACTCTTCGCCGGCCAAAACTTTCTTCTCCGACCACATATTCGTCGCCGATCTCATCCAAAATATTCCAAAAGCATGGATAAAGTTTAGTATGCAAAACCCAAATACATGGATAACAATCCATACCCAAAACATCATCGAAAACATGAATTATAAAACTCCATAACCAAAACAACACCTTTTGGTGACGGGGGAGACCCGATTACATAGTATGTGACGGAACACAAAAGTAGGTCACATAACCATGCAAGAAACCTAAACATATGGGTTATACCTATAAAACATACCGAGCTCAACTCTTCTAAGTCTGTTGCTCGAAAATATCAAGTCCACCCCTCTAGGTCTATTCTTGAGAGTTCCAAAACAGGGGAACCCAGTTCCAAAATGGAAACTTATGCATAAAGGGAATTACACCATACTGACCATGGGACGCTGCCCGACCGTATAGGTCTACACCTTACTTACCATGGTGACCCGATGCCTATTCTGTGCCAAAGTGGTGAACTTGTCTAAAGGGGGACATCAGAACACCGTGCCTATGGATCCATTGCACTAACTAAAACATTACATGACTAAAAAAGAATGAACTAACGCATTCAAAACATGTAACTCTCAAATAAGATGTAGTAAATGCAAATCATAACCAAGCACTCTACATTGAGCTATTAAAATCGGACAAGTGTCCTCAAAACCCAACAAAATCCAAATTGGGCCATAAGTTTAACAAATACAAAGACTCAACGTTAACAATCATAAAATGATACCAAACGTAAACAATCCTCCTTTATGTAAACTCATGCTCCAAAATTTAGAGATAACTCCCACATAGTTTAAATTGGGACAAAACATTTTCCCAAGTGAGTTTATAACATTTATCCTTTCAAAATGTCCCATAACACAACATCAAGCATTTCTTTAAAACACATGATAAAATACTTTTATACTAAAAAATATACTTCCATGAAATAAACCATTAAGATACCAAAATATATGATTTATTTATCAAAATGTCCAAAATCCCAAATGTGGGTATTTTACAAGTTTACAAAGTTAAGACACTTAAAATAATCAAAATTATCAAATAACTCAATTGTTAATAATTTCATGTAAATCATATTAACACTTTAAAATAGACATTTTGGCATGTACACCGTTTTCACAAATCAACTTGAACTCAACTTGTTAGATTTAGGCTAAATCTAGATTTTACCCGCTTAGAGCTTCCTTGAAGGAACTTGATTCCACAAGCAAAACCTATATTCACAAGTTTCCAACCATGAATATACTCATTCAACCACTTAGAATCAATCCCCAACCATTTAACATCAAAATCCCCAACTTGACAAAAACCCTAATTTTTGATCTAATTTCTCCAAACCATTAAACCCGAAATTTGAGAAATCAAACACTAGGAAATCATTAAGAGAGTATCTATATCTTATTTTAAGGTTTAGAAATGGAGAGGATAAACTTACCACTTAGGTTTTGGTGAAAACCCTAAGATGAAGCTTGAGGTTGAAGATGACAATGGTTAAGTCTTTGCCAAAGCTCCTAATCTACCACTTGAGATGGAACACCTTAAGAACTCGAGAAATGGACCCAAAATGAGTTAGGGTTTGAGTCTTGGGGTTTGAGGGTTGATTTGGGACAGAAAATGGGGAGAAGTTTTGAGTTTTGGGTGAAAATGGGGTTTAGGGGCCGGATTTTACCGTTTCAATGCACACAACGACTTCGTGCGGATGGTGGCACAGATCCATCCGCGCGGAGCACTGCCGCCCGATTTTCTTGCTCGATCACTGTTTTGGTCATAACTTCTTCGTTTTAGCTCCGATTTTGCTCCGGAAAGAACCGTTGGACTCGTAATTGAATTATTCATCCAATAAGACTATAAAATCTAAGATTTTAGCCCAAAATATTAATTCTTATGTTTATCTTAAAATACTGATTTCTATACTAACTTGAAATTATACCTTTCTAAAATCGGGGTGTTACAGATCTAATCAAGATTAACAACAACAAATTCAACTCAAATCGTCATATGTCATTGATTTCAATTTCATAGTTTACAATTTGTATATAGAATGCTTTCTCTCTACTTTCTCTCTCTAAGATTCTCTCAAAGTGCCATACGTCTAAGTTCCACCTCTTAGAACCATACGCTTAACAAAAGAACAAAACTATTTATACTTCTACAAAAACAAAGACAAAACTAGAAAACACAGTGACTTTGACTTGAATTATTACAAAGACTTTTGTCTTGAAGGTTTGACTTTATCTTTGACTTTATTTCCCATGATCTTGAATCCAACACATTTGTGCACTAACAGCCTTCACTTGTAAGCATGTCATGCATCGCTCCACGTAACATGCCACATCTAATTTCATAACCGGCCACCAATAATGTAGTTTCAAATCCTTGTACATCTTTATACTCCCTGAATGGATGGAATACTTGGACTTATGAGCATCTTCAAGAAGAAGTTCACGATTGCCCCCAACCTTGGGTACCCAAACTTGTCCATTGAACAACTTCACTCCACGACTATCCTCCATCAAGAGAAATCATTGCTTCATCATCGCTTCATCCTTGATATTTTCCTCCAACAAAGCCTCATATTAAGACGTCTTGATTCGCTCAATGAGTCTTGACACCAACTCGATTCTAGAAAGGGTGGCGCGGATGCCTCCACTATAGTCCTTCCGACTCAAGGCATCAACTACCACGTTTGCTTTACCGGGGTGGTAAAGCAACTCGCAATCGTAATCCTTAAAAACAAGCAATCCAACATGAACATTATTTCGTAAAACAACTTCAACCCCAAATTCACCCAAAACATGAATAGTAATTAAACTCCCCATTTTATAAAATTGCGGATGAGACTTTATTTCTCGAAATACCCAAACACGGGAGGGCATAATACTCGGCCCATAAATCACGAATAAAAACCGAATATACAAAACTTCACCAAAAACATGGATAATAAAATAATACCCTTTAGTACCCAAATAACACCTTCCGGTGTCGGGGGAGATCCGATTCCGTGGTATGTGGGGAACACAAAATTAAGCCACCTAGCCACGTTGTCGAACTACACCTCAGGTCGTAACTGTATTGCTTGCTCTGCCGAGCTACACCTCCGGTCGGACTTTATTTCAAGTCCCAAAACACCGTATCCCCCATTGCCTGCTCCGCCGAGTGACACCTCAAGGATACATGATCTTATTGCCTGTTCGGTCTCTAGTGGAGTTTCATCCTCAGGGTACTCATTCGACCCCTAGTGCCTACTCCTAGCATTCAAGATAGGAGCCTCAACTCCTCACTTGATATCTCATGACGTCTAACCCTCGTGCATAAGAATTAGACATCCAGTCCCAAGACCCATGGTTCTGAAGTACAATCCATAAAGGTTCCTCTTCGCCAAACAACTGGGACAACAACGATGCCAACACGACATAATTCCCAAGGTGAGAATATCAAGACTCCTCATCCTTAAGTATGACTGACTCACATGCCTATGGATCCAAATGCATTACAGTCTAAAATACACGACTCCCAATGAATTACACATGCGCTCAAAACATGTATTCTCCATAAAGTGCAATAAATGCAACTCACACCTAAAGCTCCACTTTAAGTTATTAAAACCGGACAAAAGTCCCCAAGACCCGACAAAGCCGAAAACCGAGCCTTAAGCTTAACCAGTCAAACGACCATATGCTAAAATCCACAATATGCATTACAATGCAACCGACCACGTTTATGCAAACACATGCTCCAAAAATGCATGAATACACTCAAACACCATTTAGATTTTAACAAAGTCATCCTCTAAACAAGTTTATAACCCCATTGGCTCTCTCAAACGTCCCAAAGCACAAGGTCGACATTTTTCATAACACACATTAAAAGTACAATCACTCCAAAGGATTAACAAGCGTATGATAGATCGTTAAGACATCCTTATTAAAGATTTACTCAACAATTTACATGAAATACATCTTTCCCAAAAACCACTGAGATTTACAATAACCGAAAGGTAAACAGGGTTGGGAATGACCAAACTCCAATAACTCGTACATTGGTATTTTCAAAACATTTCACAACACAAAATACACTTATTTCCAATATCCACAAAAACACATTTGTACCAAATACCCTCCATTTATGAAAATGGTTATCAAAACGTCTCCATTATGATACATTCATCAAAAATTCCAAAAATCCCCAAAAGTGGGTAGTTTATAAGTTTATATAGTTAAACACTTCCAAATAACCACAACTTATCAGATGATCAACAGTTAACAATTTCAGGTAAAACACAAAACACTTTAAAATGAACATTTTGGCATGTACATCGTTTTCACAAATCAACTTGAACTCACCTTGCTAGATTTAGGCTAAATCTAGATTTTATCCCAACTCGAGCTTCCTTGAAGAGACTTGAATCCACAAGCAAATCCTTTCAAAACATAGATCCACGAGTTTCCTATCATAAATATACATGTTCAACCACTTAGAATCGATACACAAACATTTTACATCAAAATCCCTAATTTAGCCAAAACCGTAATTTTTGACCTAATTTCTCCAAATTCATCAAACCCAAAATTTGAGAAACCAACCACTAGGGAATCACCAATGGAACATGTATATCTCATAATAAGGTTTAGAAAAGGAGATGATGAACTTACCACTTAGGTTTTGGTGAAAACCTAGAAAACCCCAAAATCTCTAGTGTTGGAAGCGGGAACATAATCTTGCATCAAGAGACAAAGCCATTTACATAATATGGATAGGGAACACTTTGATCTTCATGGAAAAGCCTCAAAAATCGGTTAGGGTTCATGTGGAAGTGGGAGGAAACGTTTTGGGAGAGGAAGGGAAGAGATTGGAAGTGGAAGAGGGAACACTTTGATCTCCATGGTTGTAGTCCTCGGATGTATCGGGCCTTTCGGATGTCACTCTTAGTAGTTGGCATCAAGGTATATCGACTCTTTGGGTGGAACTTGATTGGTGCTATGGGTCTCCCCTATTGACTCCACATTTAACGAAATTTGGTTAACTGCTGATAAGAATTGTAAATGCTCCTATATGCTATGTTTTGTGCAATCTCACTAGAATTTTTGGCCTAACACTTGTTTGGTGTCGATGTGTATCTCAGGTTCTAGCGGCCCCGTTTCTAAGCATGCCTAGTTGCTTTGGGTGAGAGCTTGGGGAATTTTCACTTGGACTTATATTTTTGGAGAAGACGTATGGGTTTATAGATGACACCCTTTTTGTAATCTCTTTTCTGGATATAGAATTTAGATTAGTTGGTTGTTATTTATTTGTCCGTTAAATTACAACTGTAATTAAACAGATTTGAATATTTCCCCATTTTTGGGAGGCTCTTGCTATGACAATTTTTATATACCACATGTACGTTTTTCAGATTTTTGTTATCCCTATTTTTAGGGTGTTACAAGTTGGTATCAGAGCTTTAGTTTAAGTGAACTAGGTATTGTTTTAGCATATCTAGACTTTGGCTTTAGACATTATTGTTTCACTGTCCATTTGGGGTAGAAGTCCTAGGTGGGGAGAGCGTTAGGATTTACGGAATTACACTAATTGAGAGTGGTGATGATGGTGACAAGAATTCTTGTGTATAATCCGTTCATAATTTCACTTAGCTACTGCTATTATGAATGAGTTGTTATGTGAGTATGCTTGATTTACTATTCTTGACAATTGATGAAGGTATTAGTACGTACAATGAGTTCCACTCGCCTAGTCTTTTCTCAATCCCTTTTCTCGTACGCATATGGCAGATATCAATGGTAAACACTCGGAGCAGGTTACCGAATACGCCAGAGGGCCACGTGAAAATAGAATCTACTGCTGACCGACCTCCTTTGGTCGAAACCTCCAGGGGACCTCCCATACCCACTATCTTAGGAGGAGGACCCGAGCATATTCCACGTATGAACATTGCGGCTAACAATGCTATCATGAAAGAGGTGACTATAGAGACCAGAATCAGAGACAATATGATGTTGGCCATGATCTTGGACATGGCCCAATAGCAAGAGTTCTTTATGAAGCTTCTGGAAGATCGAGATGCTAGTCACCGACAACCTGAGACGATGGCGGAAAACATCGTAATGGGGTCGGGTGGTGGACCGACCATTGTGTTGACTGAAGACCAGGTGGAGAATAGGGACAACAGAAAGGACAAGGGATGCACCTACAAAGCTTTTCTGGGGTGCAACCCGAAGGAGTTTGCAGGTTCCGACAACCCGGTTTCTTGCATGTACTGGCTTAAAGAGGTGGAGATGGCCTTTGAGTGTAGTGATTTTGACATCTCGTAATGGGTCAAGTTCTCTTCTCAACTACTTAAG
Organism: Arctium lappa; assembly: GCA_023525745.1. NCBI lineage: Eukaryota > Viridiplantae > Streptophyta > Magnoliopsida > Asterales > Asteraceae > Arctium > Arctium lappa. Next base: position 18,868,451 of record CM042048.1, on the reverse strand, counting down.
ATAGAGGCTTTGATCTGATGGAACCTCACTCGATCCACCCTCACTCCTGAAGTTTTGGCCAAGCTAACTTGGCCGTTTTTCAAGGAAAAGATTATGGACAAGTATTGTAGTGAAAGGTCGTTGGACAAGCTTGAGAGAGAGTTCAGAGATTTGAAGAAGGGGACTTTGTCCGTTGCCGACTACTCCAAGCAGTTCTTGGAAAAGTTAAATTTGGCGGGACATCTGGTCCCCGATGAGAAGTTGAAGATAAAAGCTTACCAACAAGGGTTACCGGCCGAGATGAGGACGACAGTGAGAAATGCTAGAGGGTCAACATTGCAAGAGGTCATCGAAGAGTCCTTGATTATAGAGGACGACATGATTGCGGAGAAAGAAGAGATAAGGCGGGTTGGGGAGAAGCGGAAATGGGAAGGGCCATCTGGGCCCGTTCGGCAGTCTAAGCCGTTTGTGAGTGGAAGACATGATGGCAATCGGAGGGAAGATCGGTGGTGTCACAAGTGCAAGACCAAGCACTCAAGCCCATGCAAACCAAGAATTTACTTGGGTCCGATCGGTTGTGCCAAGTACGGCAAGAGGGAGCACGCGGCTCGAGAATGTCCTATCCGGGGACCAGTGTGTTTCGAGTGTCGGGAACCAGGCCATATGAAGAAGGATTGCCCGAAGCTAGTGGGTGTCAACCATGGAAATTCCTTTGGATCAACGGCACGAGTCGATCAACCGCCGAGGGCGCCAAGCCGAGCTTTCTAGATGACTACTGAGGAGGCAAAGGAGACCGCTGATGTTGTTTCGGGTACGTTCTTAGTAAACTCCTTGCCTACTCGTGTGTTATTTGATTCGGGTGCTACATGTTCCTTTGTATCGGATATTTTCTATAAACAGTTCGTCACTCCTAGTAGTGTCCTTCCTGATGCTTTAGTAGTAGAAGTAGCAAATGGAGATCAAGTGATCATCCAAGATTGTTTTCATGATTGTTCTATAGAGATCAATGGGAATCCATTTGGAGTAGACTTGCTACCTATGACTATAGGGGGGTTCGACGTGGTCATAGGCATGGATTGGTTGTCAAGGCATAAGTCGACATCTTTTGCTCTAAGAAGATGATCCAAGTACCGTTGTCGGGAGGCGGAGTGGTTACCATCTACAGGGAGAAAGGGAAGAGTAACAACCCTATCATCTCCTCTCTTAAGGATCACAAGTTTCTAGCGAAGGGTTACCTTTCGTATCTGGCTTATGTGGTGGACGCAAAGAAAAAGAAGAAGTCAGTGGAGGACGTGAGGATCGTACAAGACTACCCGGATGTCTTTCCGGAAAACTTACCCGGGTTACCACCGGAAAGACAAGTGGAGTTCCAAATCGACCTCACTCCGGGAGCGGCTCCGATAGACCGTTCTCCCTACCGATTGGCTCCGACAGAAATGCAAGAGATGATGATGCAACTTCAAGAGCTATTGGAGAAGGGTTTTATCCGACTGAGTTCGTCACCTTGGGGAGCACCGATATTGTTCGTGAAAAAGAAGGACAGATCCATGCAGATGTGCATCAATTATTGAGAGTTGAACAAAGTCACGGTGAAGAACAAGTCTCATCTACCTTGAATCGACGATATTTTTGACCAACTCCAAGGCGTGGGATGCTTATCGAAGATTGATCTTAGGTCCGGTTACCATCAAGTGAGAGTGAAGAAGGAGGACATTTCGAAGATGGCTTTCCGAATGCAATACGATCACTACGAGTTTTTGGTGATGGCTTTCGGTTTCACCAAAGCTCCGACCGTATTCATGAACTTGGTGAACTGCGTGTGTCGTCCATTCTTGGACAAATCTGTGATAGTCTTCATCGATGATATTTTAATCTACTCAAAGGACGAGTCCGAGCATGGGAAACATTTGCGGGAAATGTTAGAAGTACTAAGGAGGGAAAAGTTGTTTGCAAAGTTCTCGAAGTGCGAATTTTGGCTCCAAGAAGTGAAATTTTTGGGGCATGTGGTGTCTAAAGACGGAGTGAAAGTAGACCCGGCAAAGATTGAGGCAATGATGAGTTGGGAGCCGCCAACGAGTCCGACGGAGATTCGAAGTTTCTTGCGTTTGGCGGGCTATTATAGACGCTTCATTCAAGACTTCTCCAAGATAGCTACGCCGCTCACCTCTCTCACAAGAAAGAACGTCAAGTTTCTTTGGACCGATGTGCAAGATCGAGCTTTCCAAACGCTCAAGAAAAGATTCTGCAAAGCTCCGATCTTATCCCTACCCGAGGGATCGGAAGACTTTGTAGTGTATAGTGATGCTTCCAAGATGGGGCTTGGGTGCGTACTAATGCAACGGGGGAAAGTAATAGCGTATGCGTCGCGACAACTAAAGGATCATGAGAAGAACTATCTGACTCATGACTTGGAATTGGCGGCGGTGGTTTTTTCCTTGAAGACGAAATGTACTCTTTTCACGGACCACAAGAGTCTTAAGTACATCTTCGATCAAAAAGAACTCAACATGCGGCAAAGAAGGTGGCTTGAGATTCTAAGGGACTATGATTTTGAATTTCTCTACCATCCCGGTAAGGCCAACGTGGTGGCGGATGCGTTGAACCAAAGGAGCTATGATGGTGGTGTCAAATTATCCCTCACAAGGATTGACGTGGTGTCAAGTTTGTTGGAAAACATCAAGTCGTGTCAAGTGGAGGCACTTAAGGATGAAAACCTCAAATCCGAAGTCATGGTGAAGCAAAGGGAACTCTTAATGGAAGACAGTCGTGGACTTAAACTCTTTCAAGGGCGAATTTGGGTGCCGAAGGTTGGGGGAAACCGTGTCCTACTTCTTGAAGAAACGCACAAATCAAAGTATTCTATACATCCCGGTAGCACCAAGATGTATAGGGACTTAAAGTTGATCTATTGGTGGCCGGTGATGAAGCTAGACGTGGCCAATTATGTGGAGAGATGTGTCACGTGTCTCCATGTCAAAGCCGAGCATAAAAGACCATATGGGAGTTTACATCCGTTGTCCATTCCAGAGTAGAAATGGGACAACATCACCATGGATTTCGTGACGAAATTACCGAAGACATTGCGGGGCCATGACACCATTTGGGTAATTGTATACTGCCTAACCAAGAGTGCACACTTCCTTGCGATGCGAGAGAATTTGCCAATGGAGAAATTGGCCAAGATTTATATCGATGAGGTGGTGTCAAGGCATGGGGTCCCACAATCTATCGTGCCGGATCGGGACAGTCGATTCACATCGGACTTTTGGGCTAGCTTACAGAAAGAATTGGGCACCAGATTAAATCTGAGCATGACATACCACCCTCAAACGGATGGTCAAAGCGAGAGGACGGTCCAGACGCTAGAGGACATGTTGAGGTCGTGTGTCATTGATTTCGGAGGAAGTTGGGACTCACACTTACCTTTGGTGGAGTTCACTTACAACAACAGTTACCATTCTAGTATTGGAATGGCACCGTTCGAGGCGTTGTATGGGCGAAAGTGTAGGACCGGTCTGTTGGTTAAAAGCGGGCGAGAAGAAATTCGCTGGACCGAAAATAGTCCAAGAGACGGCAGACAAGGTAAAGGAAAATACGAGAGAGATTAAAGGCGGCTCAAGATTGACAGAAGAGTTATGCGGACAAGAAGAGAAGACCGATCGAGTTTTAAGTGGGCGATCGTGTCATGTTAAAGGTATCTCCATGGAAGGGGATTATTCGTTTTGGGAAGCGCGAGAAGCTTAGCCCTCGTTTCCTTGGGCCTTTCGTCATTTTAGAAAGAATTGGATTACAAGCATACCGGTTAGATTTGCCACCGGAAATGGATGGGATACATCCTACATTCCACGTGTGTTACCTTCGGAGGTGTCTAGCCGAGGAGGAAAGTGTGATTCCCTTGTCGGAGATTCGAGTAGATAATGTGAATCGTTGCGTGGAAGAACCCGAGACGATACTAGAGTCAAAAGTGAAAAAGTTGCGGCACAAAGAAGTAGTGATGGTTAAAGTTCAATGGAAACACCATCGTGGTGCTAACATTACTTGGGAGTCTGAAGATGATATGAAGAAGCGTTATCCTCATCTGTTTAATCTAGGGTAAGATTTCGCGGACGAAATCCCAATTAGGTGGGGAGGATTGTAACACCCGGAAATTTGCAAGGTAAGTATTTGTTCCTCTCATTTCATTAATTGTGATTATGTGAGTAAATGAAGTCCTTTATATGCACATGATCATTTTTATAATGTTATAATGCTATATGAGTTATATAATCATCGAATGTCCAAACCTCGCGTGCGTTATTGAATTTGACTGAGTTTTCGGGACTTCGGGGGAGTGGCGCGATTGTGACAAGCGATAGTGCCAAAGGCACTATCGCAGGTCATTCTCGCGGGGTTTGTACCACGGGTGGTGTGTGTGTGTGACTCGAGTGTGACTTGCGATAGTGACATGGTCACTTTCGCCAAGTCACTATTGTGGGGTCTGTACCGAGAGCCCCTTGTGGCTCGCGGTTGTGACACGCGATAGTACCCATGGCACTATCGCCGGGCACTATCGTCGTCGGGGCTGTTTGTTTAAAATCCATTCCTTGCCCGATTTTAACCTCATTACTTCACTCCTCTCTTTTCTTTGGCGATTTTTGGAGCTCCCAAAACCGATTTTCTCCTTTCTTAAACCCTAACCCCCATAAATACAAATCTTGTGGTGGTTGGACCTTTTGATCTTGCATTAAATTCTCCAAGGAAGCATTGCTAGGGTTTCTCAAGTCTATAAAGCATCTCATTTAAGTTCAACCACTTCAATCTAAGGGTTTCTATTTTCTAGGTTTTAATCCAAAAACCTAGATTGTGAGTTTACTAAACTTTTGTCAAAACTAGATACACACCATAATCTCCTACTTGCTATTATTGTATCTTTACTTGAAATGCTCATCTCTACATGTTTAAGTATTTGGGGTTTTTCCTTATATTTACATGTCTATAAATGTTTTGCCATGACTAAATGAAATGCATAAATTGTTATGGGGATGATTTTCTATTTGAGACACTATTTGTTGGTGTCATGATCATATGATGAGATTTCGGTCATGCTAGTCTTGTAGTGGACTTTATAATGATTGGGATGGTGATATTGTACCCATGGTTGGTATTGAAATATCTTTGGTATATTGTACCTTGAAACCTCCTATAATGCATGTTGGACGAACCAAGTTAGTAGACACTAGAAGGATGTAGTCTTGGGTGCCACCATGATAGTATGTGCCTAGACCTCCGCCATTCGAGGTAATGCAATGGTTGTAGTCCTCGGATGTGTCGGGCCTTTCGGATGTCACTCTTAGTAGTTGGCATGAAGGTATATCGACTCTTTGGGTGGAACTTGATTGGTGCTATGGGTCTCCCCTATTGACTCCACATTTAACGAAATTTTGTTAACTGCTGATAAGAATTGTAAATGCTCCTATATGCTATATTTTGTGCAATCTCACTAGGCTTTTTGGCCTAACACTTGTTTGGTGTCGATGTGTATCTCAGGTTCTAGCGGCGCCGTTTCTAAGCATGCCTAGTTGCTTTGGGTGAGAGCTTGGGGAATTTGCACTTGGACTTATATTTTTGGAGAAGACGTATGGGTTTATAGATGACACCCTTTTTGTAATATCTTTTCTAGATATAGAATTTAGATTTGTTGGTTGTTATTTATTTGTCCGTTAAATTACAACTGTAATTAAACAGATTTGAATATTTCCCCATTTTTGGGAGGCTCTTGCTATGGCAATTTTTATATACCACATGTCCGTTTTTCAGATTTTTGTTATCACTATTTTTAGGGTGTTACAAGGTCACAATCGTGAGGCACTCTCGCGTGGGTTGTACCGAGAGTTCTCGGTGTATCCGCGATAGTGCCAAGCGAAAGTGACTCCTGTCACAATCATGAGGCATTCTCACGAGAAACGTACCGAGAGTGAGGGCCTCTGCGCGACATTGCCCACCGCGACTGTGACATGGGCACAATCGCATGTCACAGTCACCGACCATGTACCAAAGTCGAAATTCCGTATTTTCGCATGCCATTTCTCAACCGATCTAGAATTAAATGAAGGCACAAGATTAACAGAATTAAAGACTTGCAAGAAACTAAAGTTTGAGGTTCGTGATAAGAGTCTAACTAGAAAAATTTTGGGCGTTACAATCCTCCCTATCTTGAAAGGATTTCGTCCTCGAAATCGATGATCACACAAACAGGTGAGGGTATCTCCTCTTCATGTCTTCCTCCGCCTCCCAAGTCACATTGGCCCCTCGGTGATGCTTCCACTAGACCTTGACCATTGTGACTTCCTTGTGACGGAGTTTCTTGGGCTTCTTTTCCAAAATCGCGTCGGGTTCCTCGATGCAACGATTACCCTCGTCTACTCTTATCTACGAAAGGGGAATGACACTTTCTTCTTCCGCCAAACATTTCCGTAGGTAACACACGTGAAATGTGTTGTGAATCCCATTCATATCGGGTGGGAGTTCCATTTGGTAATCTTGAAGCCCAACCCGCTTGGTTATGGTGAACGGTCCAAGGAATCGAGGGCTCAACTTTCCCCGTTTCTCGAACCGGATGATTCCCTTCAAAGGCGATACTTTGAACATAACTCGATCGCCCTCTTGGAATTCCACCTGTCGTATTTTCTTATCCGCATAACACTTTTTCCGGTCTTGGGCCGCCTTCAAGCGTTCCCGGATACCCTTGACCTTATCCGCGGTCTCTTGGACAATCTTGGGTACAACAAACTGCTTCTCACCCGCCTCTAGCCAACAAACCGGAGTTCGACATTTCCGGCCATATAAGGCCTCAAAAAAGGCAATGCCAATACTAGAATGGTAACTGTTATTGTAGGCGAATTCTACTAGAGGTAAGTGTGAGTCCCAATTCCCGCCAAATTCAATGACACATGAACTCAGCATATCCTTAAGATTTTGAATGGTCCGCTCACTCTGACCGTCGGTTTAGTGATGGTAGGCCGTGCTCAACTTCACTCGAGTTCCCAACTCTTTCTGGAGACCGTCCCAAAAATTTGAGGTGAAATGGCTATCCCGATCTGACACAATGGACAATGGCACGCCATGCCTTGAGACGACTTCGTCGATGTAAAGTTTGGCTAACTTATCCATCGGAAGGGTCTCTCTCATCGCAAGGAAGTGTGCACTCTTGGTGAGACGGTCCACCACTACCCAAATTGTATCGTTCCCTCTCAGGGTCTTTGGTAGCTTAGTTACGAAGTCCATGGTGATGTGTTCCCACTTCCATTCCGTAATTTCCAAGGATTGGAGACTCCCGTAAGGACGTTGGTGTTCAACTTTAACTTGAAGACACGTCACACATCGCTCCACGTACTTTGCTACATCTAGCTTCATGACGGGCCACCAATATTTAAGTTTCAAATCCCGGTACATCTTCGTACTCCCCGGGTGGATTGAATATTTGGACTTATGAGCGTCTTCGAGAAGCAAACCACGATTTCCCCCTAACTTGGGCACCCATACTCGTCCTTCGGAGAGATTCACTCCTCGAGTATCTTTGGTCAAGCGCATATGTTGTTTTACCATCACTTCGCTCTTGAGATTCTCCTCCCGAAGAGCTTCCGCTTGAGACACCTTGATTTTCTCGACCAGACTTGACACTGGCTCGATTCGAGAGAGAGAGAAGCGCGTAGGATACCACTATACTCTTTTCTACTCAGAGCATCCTCCACCACGTTTGCTTTTCCTGGGTGATAGAGTAGCTCACAGTCATAGTCTTTTAGAAGTTCTAGCCATCTCCTCTGCCTCATATTCAACTCTTTCTGGTCGAAGATATGTTGTAGGCTTTTGTGGTCTGTATAGAGGGTGCACTTAGTACCATAGAGATAGTGTCGCCAAAGCTTTAGCGCAAAAACAACCACCACCAGCTCTAAGTCGTGGGTAGGGTAATTCTTCTCATGAATCTTAAGTTGTCTCGATGCATAAGCTATAACCTTTCCCCGCTGCATCAAGACGCAACCCAAACCCATTTTCGAGGCATCGCTAAAAACCACAAAATCCTCGGTTCCTTCGGGTAAGGATAGGATCGGTGCTTCACATAACTTCTTTTGGAAAGTGTGAAAGGCTTTCCCTTGGTTATCCGTCCACACAAACTTCACATTCTTCTTGGTAAGAGCGGTTAAAGACGAGGCGATCTTTGAGAAATCTTGGATGAATCGTCGGTAATAACCCGCTAGACCCAAGAATCTTCGAATCTCGGATGGGCTTCTTGGAGGTTCCCAGTTCACCATGGCTTCAATCTTCGATGGATCAACCTTCACTCATTCTTGGGTGACAACGTGCCCCAAGAACTGGACGTCCTTCAGCCAGAAATCGCACTTCGAGAACTTGGCATAGAGTTGTTCTCTTCTCAACACTTCTAGCACTTCGCGAAGATGTTGCTTATACTCGAACTCGGCCTTAGAATAGACGAGGATGTCATCGATTAACACAATCACCGACTTGTCGAGAAATGGTCGACACACTCGGTTTATCAGATCCATGAACAACGCCGGCGCGTTGGTCAGTCCGAAAGGCATGACCAAGAATTCGTAGTGATCGTACCGGGTCCTGAACGTCGTCTTCGGGACGTCTGCGTCCTTCACTCTCACCTGATGGTACCCGGAGCGAAGATCGATTTTTGAGAAGCAACCTGCTCCCTGCAATTGATGAAATAGATCGTCGATCCTCAGAAGAGGGTACTTGTTCTTTACGGTCACCTTGTTCAGCTCCCGATAGTCAATGCACATTCTCATCGTGCCATCCTTCTTTTTGACGAAAAGGACCGGGGCTCCCCACGGCGAGGAACTCGGTCTTACAAAACCTTTCTCGAGAAGATCCTGGAGTTGTGACAACATCTTTTGCATCTCGGAAGGAGCCAATCGATAGGGAGCTCTAGCAATTGGAGCCGCCCCCGGAACAAGGTCGTTACTGAATTCGACTTGCCTCTCTGGTGGCAAACCGGGGCAAATTGTTTAGGAAAACATAAGGGAACTCCTGAACTACTTTCACGTCATCGAGTGTCTTCTTCTCGAGTTTGGCGTCCAACACGTAGGTTAGGAAGGAGAACATCCCTTCACTAAGCACCTGCGTGCCTTAACCATGGTGATAATGGGTACGTCACCCTTCCTTCGCTCCCCATAAACAACCACAGTGCTTCCTTCTGCAGTCGGAATTCGAATCAACTTCTTGGCACACAGAATTTTCGCTTGGTTCTCTGCCAACCAATCCATCCCAATCATCACGTCGAATCCTCCGATGGCCATGGGCATGAGGTCGATAGCAAAATTCTCCCCCTAACTCTAAGGTACAACCCCGCAACATCTCACAGACCACTACTTGACAACCGTTAGCTATTTCAACGACTAACACATCATCTAACACATTAGTGACCATGGAGAGATGTTGGCAAAAAGAGTTCGACACAAAAGAAAAGCTAGCACCGGAGTCAAACAATATGCGAGCGGGTATAGAGTTGACAAGGAACGTACCATAGACAACGTCCGGTGAAGCCTTCGCCTCATCGGCGGTCATCTGGAATGCTCTTCCTGACGCCTTCGGATGGTTCTCCCTCTTTCCTTGTGGACCTCCCACTTTCGACTTCGGGCACTCGTTTCGAACGTGGCTCGGTTCCTTGCACTCGTAACAGAAAATCCCCCGAATGGGGCAATTTTCACGGATGTGCCCCGACTTGCCGCATTTGAAACAATTCATCCCGGAAGTGTTTCACGGGCTGAAATGTTTGCTTTTGCACTAGGGGCACCACCTAGCCTCCCGCCTGGGCTCTGTCCCCCTGTTGAAGTTGTTGTTGAAGGTTCACGGCTTCTTGGAGGGCATAGAATTACATTCCCATTTTCTCTTTTCGGTCGCCCCAACCCTCTCCTCACGACTCTGAGCATAAACGTCCTCCATAACTTTGGCCTCTTCAATGGCCTCACGGAGGGTAGTGGGTTTGGCGTTACGAACCATGGACATCATGTCCGCTGGTAGCCCCTTCAAATATGCTTTTACCTTGTCGCTTTCAGTTGGTGCCACATGCCCCACTAGATCAGGCTTCTCCACGAATTTCCTTGAATAATCCATCACCGACATGTTACCTTTCTTGAGGGATCGGAACTCATCAATGATCCGATCCATCGCCCTCTCATTGCAATACTCCTCCATCAACTTCTTCTTGAATGCTCCCCATGACAACTGAGCAAGAACAACTGCGTCAAGAGTGGAAATAGTGATGTTCCACCATCGGTGTGCAGGGCTCCTCAACAGATGGGAGGCGAATTTCACTTTTTGGTCTTCCCCGCACTCGCTGGAACCAAAAGCCTGCTCAATCTTCTGAATCCAGTTCACACACTCAACTGGGTCATCGGATCCCGAAAACTCGGATGGTTTAATACAGAGAAAGGTTATGTAGGAGCAACTTTTCCCGCCCCTAAGAGCACCGACAACCGCATGCTCTTCCGTCCTAATCCTGTTTCCAGTACCACCCGAACCGACCACTACATTTTTGGCAACCACTTCCGGCCTCCTTAGACTAGCATCTCTATCATCCAACATCTTCAGGAAAGGCTCCTCCTGCTTCTCTATAGTTGACGTCACCAATTGCCTGACGCTGGCCATCATGTCAGCTTGAGGGTTTACCTCTTGAACGACCGGGTTCGTGGATGCCAATTCCACTCTAAACACCTGCTCCACCTCTCCAGTAAATATTGGCGACATACTAGGAGGAACGACGGTTGCTGCTCTAACAACTGGGTTTCTATCGCGTGAGCTGTCATCACGTAGGTCTCCATCGCCTAACGACCGACAACGAGTGTTCACCATAAAAGAGTAATGGCTGCCACACAAGCATGAGAAAGAGTAAGAGGAAAGTTCACAAAATAAAGCACGATAGAAACGTACTATTACATTTACCAATAATCATAACAACCGTAAAACAAGTACACTCACGTAAAACATCCTCATAATAACGTTAGCTAAGTGAAATTATGAACATATAGTACGTAAGAGTTCCCGTTACCGTCACTACAACTCTCGATTACATAATTTCCGTAGACTCTGAAACCAACCCCTCTTAAAGTTCTAACCAATTCTCACAAATCATTGCTTAATAATCTCAGTCTAAGTGTAGAATCTTATAATCATGCCTAGTTCACTTAAACTAGCGCTCTGATACCAACTTATAACATCCTAAATTTTGGAACTTTTAAAAACATAAATTTTCGCAATAACACGCTTATAATATGAAGAGAAACAACCTGGCACATTTGTATAAAAATTTAGTTTCGCAATTGACGTCATCCCAAAACAATTTGGGGAAAGTATAAGCGTTTACAATTACCAAAGAATGAAAAGAGGATCGACAACCTACTTAATCTAAACAGTCTAATTTAGATTATAATTTGGTGTCATAATCTATTTCCCAAAATATCGACAAAAGATTACGCACGCTTTATAACTCGTCATATGCTATATCCCAAAAAGTCGGCTTGACGCTCCACTCATGACTTCGCCACTCCACCACTAACGGAACCTGATATGAACAGCAAAGTAAACAAGTGTTAGGCTTGGAACCTAGTGAGTACATCCAAGATATATGTGCGATAAGGTGTAATATTTCGGTGAACAAACTATAATAATTAGAGTGACAAAAGTAGGCCGCAATCCATGTGGAGCATTTAGTTGGAATGTTTATTTACCGACATCAACTCTATACATGAATCTTTAGCCGTTAGAACATCAACTCTATTCATGAATCTTTAGTTCTATGTAAATATGGGTTCAACTCTATTCATGAATCTTTACCCCAAAGAGTCACCAAGTTCAACCCTATTCATGGATCTTTACCTTGGGACCTCACCATTCCCACATAATTAAAAGGTAGGACATTTTGTTATCATGCCTTTGTCAAACAAACCCATCATGACATGTCTAGTAGCATTATATCATTACAAGGCAATTTCTATTAACCCAATACCATCATCTTCACATAAGTTATGTCCCACTCAAGATGTAGGACACATTTTCCTAAGATTTCATGAGTACAATTACCAGCAATAAGTAATAAGCATAAACACTTAATCCTCTTTTTAAATCATAAATTAAAATAACTTACATCCTCTATTCGAATATCCATAACCCAAAATAAATGTAAGACGTAAACATTTAGATGTCTACACATATTATAACCACATAGTTTATCAAGTGACAAAAATGTCAAAACTCTAGATTTTAACCTTGATGGTTCAAGAACACAAAAGTAGAAAAGTTATGAATATTTGAAATAAGGCAAGAAAAGGTTTTCATGTAGACATTTAAGCATTTAATGTGAAAGATGGACTCACAAAATAGGGTTTTGATGAAAACCCTAGAACCCTATAATCCTTCTTTAGAGGTGGCTGAAGATGGAGAAGGAGAAGGTAACCTAGCTTCCAAACCTTGAGTGTGGACACCAACAACTTGAATTTAAGGAGAGTAATTGCTTTTAGAAACCCTAGGATAGACTTCTTAAATGAGGAGGGTGATAGGAAGAGTTTTGAGAGAGAAATTAGATTGTTGGATGAGAAGTAAATGAGCAAAGAGACCAAAATTCGCATTTTAAGTCGACAGACCCCCGCGGCGATAGTGCCAAGTGAGAGTGACAAGGTCACAATCGTGAGGCACTCTTGCGTGGGTTGTACCGAGAGTTCTCGGTGTAGCCGCGATAGTGCCAAGCAAAAGTGACTCCAGTCACAATCGCGAGGCATTCTCGCGAGAAACGTACTGAGAGTGAGGGCCTCTGCGCGACATTGCCCACCGCGACTATGACATGGGCACAATCGCATGTCACAGTCGCCGACCATGTACCAAAGTCGAAATTCTGTATTTTCGCACGCCATTTCTCAACCAATCTAGAATTAAATGAAGGCACAAGATTAACAAAATTAAAGACTTGCAACAAACTAAAGTATGAGGATCGTGACAAAAGTCTTACTAGAAAATTTTCGGGCGTTACACTATCTTGGAGAAGTCTTGAATAAATCTCCGGTAATAGCCCACTAAACCCAAGAAGCTTCGTATCTCGTATGGACTCTTGGGAGGTTCCTAATTCATCATTGTTTCAATTTTAGAGGGGTTCACTTTCACTCCGTCTCGAGTAACAACGTGGCCCAATACTATCTCTCCTTCCTCAATACTTCTACAACTTCCCGGAGATGTTGTTTGTGTTCCATCTCGTTCTTGGAATACACGAGTATGTCATCGATGAACACAATGACTGACTTATCGGGGGAATGGTCGGCAGACTCTGTTCATCAAATCCATACACACCGTCGGTGCGTTCATCAGGACAAATGGCATTACTAGGAACTCGTAGTGACCATAACGTGTCCTAAAAGTCGTATTTGGGATGTCGTACTCCTTCACCCTCACTTGGTGATATTCCGAACGTAAATAAATCTTTGAGAAACAACCTGTTCCTTGAAGTTGGTCGAACAAGTCATCGATTCTCGGAAGTGGATACTTGTTCTTCACCGTCGCCTTGTTCAATTCTCTATATTCGATGCACATCCACATCGTGTCCTCCTTCTTCTTGACAAACAAGATCGGGCCTCCCCAAGGTGATGAGCTCGACCTCATGAAACCCTTCTCAAGAAGGTCTTGAAGTTGATCCATCTTCTCGAGCAATCAGAACCGCCCCCGGAACAAGGTCTATCCGAAAACTCCACTTGACAATAAGGCGACAAACCGAGCAAGTCGTCTGGGAAGACATCGGGAAACTAGCGTACCACCTTCATGTCCTTAAGTTTCTTCTTCTCAAGCTTGGCATATATCACATATGCCAGAAAGGATGAACATCCCTTCACCAAGCATTTCCGTGCCATAGCCATGGTGATAATCACTATATCACCCTTCTTTCTTTCACCATACACTACCACCATCTCACTATCCGAAATGGGGAGACAGATCAGTTTCTTGGAGCACACAATATTGGCTTGGTTCTCCACTAGACAATCCATTCCAACTACTATGTCGAACCTACCGATCAACATAGGCATTAAGTTAATTGAAAACTCCTTTCCTTCTATTTCAAGAATGCACCTATTCAAGACATCACAAACCAGTACTTGAACATTGTTCACTATTTCTACCACTAAAGCATCTTCTAAGCTACTAGTGGGCATGGAAAGCTTTTGACAAAACGTATTGGATATGAAAGAGAAACTGGCACCCGAGTCAAATAACATACGTGCAGGTACGAAGTTTAGGAGAAACGTACCCGATACCACGTCGGCGGATGCCTTGGCCTCTTCGGTTGTCATTTGGAAGGCTCAACTCGGAACCCTTGGAGGGTTCTCCTTCTTTTCCAAAGCACTACTCATCTTCCACTTCGGGCAATCTTTTTGAAAGGGTCTTAGTGTCTTGCTTTCGAAGCAAACAAGACCCTTCACTGGGAAATCTCTCTTTGAATGGTCGGTCTTCATGCACTTGGGACATGAGGTGTGGGGTTGAAGTTACAAGTTTTGTGGTGTTTAATTTGGTATTCCAGATACCACCTCGCCTCACGACAGTTATCAAAGATTCTTCCCCCGTTGAAACGGTCTAGAACTCTTGAGAGGCCCGGGGTTGCTCTCCCACCTTATCTTCGCACCCACAACCGCTCTTCTTCCTTACCTAGAGCATAGACATACTTCATGATCTGAGCCTCTTCAACAGTTTCATGGAGGTACAGGCTCTAGAATTGCGAACCATAAATATCATGTCCGCCGGTAGGCCTTTGAGGTAAGCTTTGATCTTCTCTTTCTCAGTCGGGGCCACGTGCCCTACCAGATCTAACTTCTTTATGAATTGTCGTCTGTACTCCCTCACCGACAAACTTACCTTATTAAAAGCTTGGAACTCTTCTTCGTTGCGGTCCATTTCTCTCTTGTTGCAATACTCCTCAATGATTTTCTTCTTGAATTCGGTCCAAAGCTGAGCCAAGACCATAGTGGAGAGAGTAGACTTAGTGACGTTCCACCATATGAGTGTCGGGCCCCTAAGCATTTGGGAGCCAAATCTTACCTTCTGACCCTCTTCACATTCACAAGTGTCGAAGGCTTGCTCGATCTCTCGTATCCAGTTCATACAGGAGACTGGATTGTCAGACCCGGAGAATTCTGGTTGTTTACTACACAAGAAATATTTGTAGGAGCAAGCACTCCAACCTTGCCTCACATTAATGGCGACCGGTTCCTCGGTTGGGATCACATGCCTTGTACCTCCGGATCCCCCGACTAGCACATTCTAAGCAACCGTCTCATTCATATGGTTGCTGACATCTTGGTCCTCAATCACCTTCAAGAGGAATTGTTGTTGCTTGGCCATGGCCTCGTTCATCATAAGCTTCATGTCGGCCAAAATCTCTGATTAAGGGGTTAGCTCATGAATAATCGGGTTGGATGAAGCCAAGTCAACCCTAGGTATAATTTCAGGCCCTCCGCCCAACAATGGCGGTATAGGTGGGCGTACAACAGCGTCAACCCTCTCCGGTTGATCTTTCGTTGAAGTGGTTGCCTCACCCCCATCAACTCGTGTACGCGGTCTGCCTTGCGTACTTACCATCTTTAGTCTTCCACAAAAAATTGAGAATGGAGGTAAGAATATGTTAAAAGAATTAAACACAAAGAAACGTACTACTACATTCATCAATCGTCATAATAATAATACATCAAGCATGATCACGTAATAATATATTCATAATAACATTAGCTAAGTGAGATTATGAACATATTATACATAAGAATTTTCGTTACCATTACCACAACTCTCAACTTGTGTAATTCCGTCGACTCTAAGACCATCCTATCTTAGAAGTTCTACCCAAATCTCACAAATCATAACTTATTATCTCAACTTAAGTCTAGGCATTTTACATTCATACCTAGTTCACTTAAACTAGAGCTCTGATACCAACTTGTAACACCCTAAAAATAGGGGTAAATTTAAACCTGAATAAGGGCTACAAATGACATCTTAAATAGGAATTAATCACCCAAAAAAGGGAAACTATAACAACGTATACAAATTATATGAATGGATATTAAATTTGACAACTTACTAATCAAAACAATTTACATGTAGATTATGGCGGTTGTCAACCCAATCTCCCAAAATGTCTATTTTCCTGTACGCCAAACAAACCAAAAAGATGTATCCAAAAGATGCCTCTATCGGCCAACACTCGTCCCTAAAATCTTGGGAACCCCACCGCTAACGAAACTAGTTATACATGACATTTAAGAAAACAAATGTTAGGCTTTTACGCCTAGTGAGATCAAACATTTTATATAAATGAAACAAACATGAAATCAGTAATAAGTGACTTTTAAATGGGTGAAGGAGTTTGCACTTGTAAATATACCACGTACAAACCATGAGGTTCAAAAGCATCTTACGATGACGGGGGAGACCCGATTTCCAAGGATTGTAGTGGAACACAAAAGTAGACTACTTTTCAGGTTATGAGCTCAATACTAGGATCAAGGCCACAAGTTCACTGACTCGTACTCAGATGTGGGGGAGGGCACCCAATGATCATAATCATACTCATTCACTAGGATTACATTTATGACCCATGTCTAGTATCTGGTCCCACATAACCGTACCAAGTTGCCTTCCAAGGGCCCAATGTTTCAACTAGTTACAAACGGGAATTATCCCAAAATTATGTTGACTCTATACCTATGGATCCAATAGTAATAGTCTAAGACTCGTCACAATTACATTTGTGACACCACTATAATCACACATATAGTATCCCATGATCACATTTCCAAATAAAAGTTTCCTTGCATAAATAGCGTTTCATGAACTACAACCACGTTTTACCAAATCAAATGACCATTTTGAACTATCATCATAGAATGATTTCAAAACATATTTCTAAAGTTTACATGGCTTGAGAGAGCCTTGGTTGAGTATAACATCTCAATCATTTTATCCCAAAATCTCATATATGTCAATAAATCCTTCCAACAATAAAGTTCCATAAATATACTCTAAGTAAGTGTTCACAATGATTTCAACCACAAATATGTATACAAAAACCACATTTTATAAACCACCCAATAAAAGTCTTCATTTTGTGAGAAACCAAATAAAAACCCTAAAATCTCCAAAATAATCAAGTTAGGTCAAATTCTCTCAAACAAGAAAATATAGTTAGGAGAATATTAAGAGTTTAAAACATAGAAGTTTTACATGTATAAAGTTTTTAAAAGGTTGAATGAACTCACCTTGTAGAGTTTTATATAAACTCCAAACCCTAGACATCAGGTGAGTACAAAGTTTCATCAAATTGTTCGTGAAGATGCTCTAATTCACACAAACTATCTGAACTTAGATTCTCTTTTCGTCTCCTGGAAACAATGATAGCAAACGATCATTTATTTCTTGAACGACTTCATGCTTGGGTTCAAGTATTGCTCTTTCCTGAAAATAGGATGAATTCTTGACATTTTCAAGAATAGAAGGATAGACAAATTCAATTAATGCAGATATAGGATTCATTGAATCAGTAATAAGAAGATTCTCAGGTATATCGATAATTGCCTCACCATTATTCACACTACCAACCTTGCCTTTTCCTAAATCCAAAAGCCAGTTTGTAAAAATCCTTGTTTGTTTGATATCTTAAGCTTGACTGTCAACAGTTAACCTCATGTTTTTAGTTAACCTTAGGACTTTGCATTTTTCCCAAATGTAAGATGAACTTATCGACACATTAAAAATGTCTTGTCTACTTGCGTTGGAAATAACCGACAAAATTTGTCTGAAATCTCCTCCAAAAACGACTACTTTGCCACCAAAAAGCATTTCCGAGTCAGTAATGCCTTGACCATCAAAAATATCGTTCATACTTCTATCCAATGCTTCAAATGCATGTCGATGAATGATTGGTGCTTCATCCCATATAATCAACTTTGTCTTGTTTATTAACTTGGCAACATCACTGTCTGGCTTTATGTAACAAAGAGAATCTTCGTTAAGAATTAGAGGAATTTGAAAGCGAGAGTGTCTTGTCCTACCTCCTGTAAGAAGTAAAGAAGCAATACCACTCGAAGAAACGTTTAAAACAGTTTCTTTTCTAGATCTTATTAATGCAGATAATGTCTTCCATAGAAATGTTTTACCTGTTCCGCCATAACCATATACAAAAAACACACCTCCATGGTTATTTTGAACCGTTGTGATGATATCGTCATAAACACCTCGTTGCTCGTTTGTTAAAGCACCTAGAAGTTAACGAAACTCATTCTGTAGATTATCTATATCGTAATCTAGCTCCTCCGTAATCAAACGATTGCTTAAGAATCAACAGAATCATCATCAGGGTAAGGCATAGTGGTGAATTTTATTAGGCTGGAATTGTTACGAAGTAAAATCTTTTTGATCTCAAACAATGTCAAGTTTTTGACTTGATCATCATTAAGGGATAAACCTGTAACATATATAATATAAATGTTAAACAACCATAACATAGAAATAATAATTGAAAAAATATTTAAGAAAGAAAATAATATTTAAAAAATAATAAAACAATAAATTGGTTTGTATTTAAATAATAACTGTATAAATACCTAAATAGATAATTAACATACTTGAAGACTTTAGTCAATTTGTTGATTGTAAAGAATCCCATCTGCCAAGTATTGCCATGATTTTTGCCAAACAAATTCAGATCTAGACAGACTATTTGAAATCAGCATGGTTGCAAATAAAGACCGTAGATAAAAACCAGAACCGGTTAAACTTGCTTCTTCAATGGCATCAACATATTCCTTGTCGTCATCTAAAAGCCCAATAGCATAACATGCATCTCTAAAAGTAGGAAATATATCTCTATTTACTGTACAAATGTCTTCAAATGATTTAGGACCTTTGACTTTATTCAAAAGAATTCTTAAATAAAACGTTTCACCAAGAGCAGGAGAAACTGAATGAATTTTTCCAATTGAAAAGTCTTTTTTCCTTTGATCCCAACGTCGCTCTTCCAGTTTTCACACAAAGTCTGTAGGGAATTCAACATAAGTAAGTTTGTGTGCTTCTTCGTAAAGTTCATTACACTTCATCCAAGCTAACCGTGGTAAGATTCTTGGTGCTTTTATATTCATCCAGTAAGATGATGTGACTTGGTAAGCGTGACGTCCTAAATATCTATATCAATCGTATAGTTATATTTTATAATAATATCAATCAAATTTTTTTATATAATTATAACCAAATCAACTATTATGAAAGATTAATTTAAAATGAATTGACGGGAAGCATAACAATTTGACTTTGAAAAAATCATTACCTAATCATCTGTTGATAACTGATTCAATTAATATTAGAGGAAATAATATAATCATGATTAAGAAAGTATAAGTAATTAAATATATTATACTAAAATATTTGCATTTTTATATGTTTGAAAAAGGTTCGAACTCATAATCTAAAAGTCAGTTGATAAGTGATATCTCTTTTTTTCCAAGTAATTAAATCTTTTATGACAATTCTAAGGGTGTTTCGTTGACAAAATGGAATTTGATAGATTTGTAATTCGTCGAAGGAATTCGACTTTGAAGTAAAAATTGATATGAAATTGCAAAAAGAAAATCACGACAATTTAGTGATTATTTCTATCAAATCTCATACTAATTTCAACAAATCCCATATACTAGCTAATCACGACACATTAATTCGTATATATTTATGATATTTAATAATATAATTAAATCCAAAAATATTCGATATTTGGTTCATTTCGAAGGTATTGACGAATCGATTACAATGGTATAATTTGTAAAAAATAGAAATGTTTTTCTGATGCATTTTAGTTCATATACATTATTTATGTTTATTTGATAAGAGTCTAGAATGAAAAATAAAAAAGTAAGGGATTAAAAATAAACTAAATACCTAATTATAAGGGTAGTAAATTTAAGGTATAAATTAAAAAAATTGAATTAAGAAGAGATTTAAGGAGGAGTGAATGTGGGTGTGCTAATTGAACTTATAATGTAAACTGCGTGCAAATACATGTTTAGGGGGGAAAATACTGAAGTCGACTCACCAGAAGACGACACGTACCATGCTAATTACTTATTTATTATATGTATAGATCCGGATTGAGATATTTATTGTGTATTAGTCTAACTAAAGGGAACGTTTACACCCAACACTTACCTAGTAAACGCTTACCGATAATCAACACTTTTTCTTAACTTATCGCGTAAGATTTTTTAGTCCTTTAAAACGGCATTGTATGCACATTTTTACCTGATAAGCGTTTACTGGGTGAGATTCGTCACTCTCATTTACAGACTCTCAGTCTTGTCATATTGCTCTTACCGGATAAGATTCTCAATCATTATCATATTTATCTGATAAGGTAAAGTGAGTCTGTAATTTATAAATACTTATCATATTAACATTTAATAAACGGCCCCTAAATAAATATTTAAAAATATACATGTTATATTAGGGTGCGTTTGGTATGCAGACTTGGTGGGACGGGACGGGACAAAAAAAATAGTCCCATGTTTGGTATGCCATTGAACAAAAATCACATGTGACAATATGGGACAAAAAGTTGATTTCATGGGACAAAACTTGAGTTTTTTTTTTGTTCCACCAAAATAGGTGGAACAACATAGTACTAAATTGAAAATTTACTATAATACCCTTCTTTTTAAACCATCTATCTAATATTAAACCTAATTTTATCAATTCATCGCCTCCATTACCAGAGTTTACGATTGCATCCAAATCGATCTTTGTAACAACCCATAAGTCAACACAACAACTTAAAATAGAAGTAAACTCCCAAAAATGGGTCCCAATACAAAATTCCAGAAAGAAAGAAATAACATAGTCAAAACAGGAGCATTTCCATCACAACCGAGATACTATAAAATTGTATCTACACCGCTGCTAAGGCCCCGCTCTCCAATTCCTTTGCACCTAACATTTCTCCTTCCCTTTTCGAGATCCAGAAGTAACCCTGTCACCTGAAAATGGTTTTTAAGAAAAGTG
Organism: Arctium lappa; assembly: GCA_023525745.1. Classification (NCBI taxonomy): domain Eukaryota; kingdom Viridiplantae; phylum Streptophyta; class Magnoliopsida; order Asterales; family Asteraceae; genus Arctium; species Arctium lappa. The sequence goes on along the minus strand of CM042048.1, from coordinate 18,847,400 downwards.
GAAACGAGGGTTAGACTGGTGATAGACGGTTTATGCAACCCTCCAAATCTACCGCAAGTGTACGATGTCAATCAAGTAATACGTACTAAGTACGAGTATCGATCCAAGGAACTACGAGTTTAAGTACCACAAAGGCTATCACAACTACTAACTGAATTGCTGATAAAATTGGTTTGAGTATGATTAATTAACTACTATCAAGAGAAACTTGAAGCAAGCATGGATATACTATTCAAACAATATTTCAAACACCACAAGAGAATACTTATATGATTAGGGAAGGCTAGGGGTCGGATTTCATTTGGATTCCACCAACAAATAAATAACATACATTCAACAAATCAATACACAAGGTTAAAATTAGCAATTCCAAATATACTCACTACTCTCTCTCGAGCAATAGCAAGAATGTATCATGCAATATATATTGAAGTCTCTCAACCAATACACATAAACATTCAACTTATTAAGCATAAGAATCACAAACACAAACTAGGGTTTACTTGGTGTATCTCTATCCAATATCTCACCCTAGGTTTATCCAACTTTTATCAAGTTATAAAACCAATTTCTCAAGAGGAAATATAACCAATAAGATGAACAAGATGGCCAATCTCATAAACAATAAGAACAAGAAAGACAAACTTCAACCAACAAGTGTATTAACTCAATAAATGCAATAATCATATATTCAATGGTATAAAACCAAAATCCATCCTTCCTCCAACCTCAAAAGGTTTAGTTCATGTTACTAGTAGCAAATAAAACCATAGAGAAGAAGATGACAACACCCAAATACATTGTTTCTCAACAAAATATAAGTGTAATGATAGAACTCCCTCAATGATTAATACACACTACCAATTTTACGCTCCAAATGTGTTTCCACCTTCCCAATCAATGAAAAGTCTTCTTCCAGCTCCAAAAACGGTTTAGAATATCTCCCTTAGGTCCTAGCCTCCAACAATCCCGAGATAACCCTAAACATTAACTTCCTGCAGCTTTTTATACCCTCAGACCACGACCGCGACAGTGCCTCGCGACAGTTATAGTGTCACAATCGTGTAGCACTGTCGTGCGAGATTCCACACATATGGTACAAGCGGCGCTATTGTGCCCGCGATTGTGACATATGTCACTGTCGTGTGGCACAATAGCATGGCTCCAATTTTTGACTTTTTCGTCTGTTCACTTGGTTCGACGCTTTCTTCGTCCAGGATATCAAAATGGAGTAATAGTAGGCAATTTTTCTTCCACTTGACATTTTGTATGTCTACACAACACTTGCACACAATATTAGTCTGAAATGCCAATTCTTACTTCAAGATGAACCGTAAACTTATGATTCGGAGGGTAAAAACCCGTCAGATAACAAAGTTATCAACCAGAAGGTCTAGTGAATTCCCAACCTCGTCCATTTTTATAGTACAAGAAAAGCATATACGATTTAACAAAATTAATCTCACAACTTTAAGTCACAAGGAATGACTAAATCCATGCCAAAATCCATCCACAAAAATCAGGACTTCTTGTCCTCGGGGCCCCCAGTAGATCCCCATACGGCCCCCTAGTCGATGTCGTTCCCACGTGTAGCGAAACATATTCCAAACACGTGATTCAACCATCCTCGATGGTTATATGTAGCAATAGCCAACCACCCTTTCAAGGTGTCACGTCACTATAAAACTCGAACACACAAGTGAAATAAAATAACAATTTACATAACAAATCTCTTACAACAATTATTCAAGAATATGATTTTTTTCATAGATTAACGATAAGCATAACGGACAATGTAAAATAAATCCATTTCCAGTTTGAAGATATATACACATATTTTGAAGATAAGGGAACTCACCTGTTGGAAGATATTTGAGTCGAACCCCTACATTCCAATTTAATAATAAATTATAGTTCCTGATAAGGTTTAAGAATCCACTATGACCACAAAACAGATTGGAACGAAATATCTCAAGTGAAGGTTTAAGGCAAGGCACCGGATGGCCCGGTCTCAAGAACACCGGACGACCCCGGTCGAAGTCTCCCCGGGAGACCCCGGTCAAAGAACCTCAGGCGGTCTCGGTCACCAACCCACCGGGCGACCCCGGTCAACAAACCCCCGGGCGACCCCGGTGACAAACCCCGTTCGACCCCGGGCGACCTGGTCGAAGGGACACCGGGCGACCCTGGTCAGTTTAACTTAGGGCGTTCACAACCCAACGCTAAACACACTACGACCAAGATCAGCGACTGATCAAAACCAACAGTCTCACCCTTATATCGACTAACCAAAAACGTAAGGTTCAAAATAAACGGATCAAGTCTCTAATCCATTTCACTTAAACTCCCCAAACATCTCTTCTCAGTACCGATTCCAGGTCTCAATCTTCACATTTTCTAAAACTATTCCATAATAAAATCTCTACAAGAAAAGGAATAAAGATTTATTGGCGGGGACCCAAGGCCCCATGGCCCACTTTTGTGGACCCTACAGGCCCTACCTCTATAAGCCTGCACCGGAAAAGACATCCTGTCTCCCCCCGGATTCGAACCCTAGTTCGAGAACCCCAGGTAGAAGCGTTTACGGAAGAGAGCTGACCACTAGGCCAAAGACCTAGTTCTAGTTTCAGGGATTAGATGCTTACCTCTTTGAAGATCAAACTCCCTAGATGCATTGATTCTTCCCAATTTCAGACTCTCAAGAAGTTGCAAATTCGGTTCTCCCTTCCTTCCACAGCGCCGCACACAAACACCCAGGTATACCAAATGAGGAACGAGTTAGGGTTTTAAGCCCTAATAAGTCTGAAATTTCACTTAGGCCCCCCCAACATTCTTATTTTTCTTTATTTACACTATTTTTTTATAAATAACAAATAACCCAAAGAATTGACAATTGTTACAACACTCCCCCCTTTAGAAGAATTTCGTCCTCGGAATTTCCTCGTCAAAAAAGTTGCGGATATTTGGACATCATATCCGATTCTAATTCCCACATCGCTTCGACCTTTATGAAACTTCCATTGAACTTTCACTAGATTAATATCCTTTGTCCTTAGTCGCTTAACCTTACGATCCACAATAGTCTTCGGTTCTTTGGCGAAGTTCAACTTCTCATCCATTGGTATGTCTTGTAATGGCACTGCCATGTCAACATCTGCTAGATACTTTCTCAGGTTGTAGACATGAAAAGTGTTGTGAATACCCTTCAGCTCTTTGGGTAATTCCAATTTATATGCCACTACTCCGACACGTTCAATAATTCTGAACGGTCCAATAAATCGTGGGCTTAACTTCCTTTTCTTCCCAAAGCGGATTACACATTTCCAAGGTGATACCTTCTACATTACCCTATCGCCAATTTGGAATTCTATGTCTTTTCGGCGTTTGTCCGTGTAACTCTTTTGACGGTTACGTGTCACCTTCAATCTCTCCCGTACTGGAACAATTTTATTCGCAATCAGTTGTAATAATTCTGGTCCGACCAGCTGCCTTTCTCCAACCTCATTCCAACACAAGGGAGTTCGGCATTTCCTACCATAAAGCATCTCAAAGGGGGCAACTTTGATGCTCGCATGGTAACTATTATTGTAAGCAAACTCGATTAATGGTAAGTGGTTTTCCCATGAACCTTGGAAGTCCAAGACGCACGCCCTCAGCATATCTTCCAGGGTATGAATAGTTCGATCGCTCTGACCATCAGTTTGCGAGTGATATGCTGTGCTCATCTTAATTTTTTGTAACACCCGGAAATTTATAAGGTAAGTAATGGTTCCTTTATTTCATAAATTATGGTTATTTGAGAATATGAGCCTTTTATATGCGCATGGTCATCGTTATTATGTTGGAATGTTATATGAACTGCTGAATCATCTTAATTGCTTAAACCTAGCATTCGTAATCGTTTTAGTTTGCATTTTTGGGATGTGGGAAGAGTGGCGCGAGAGTGCCACGCGATAGTGACATTGTCACTATCGTCGGTCACTCTTGCGGGAGATGTACCGAGATTTTGAAGGCTGGCGCGATTGTAACCACGCGATAGTGACATTGTCACTATCGCAGGTCACTCTCGCGGAGAGTGTACCGCGAGTCGGGGGGATCCACGCGATAGTGACACGTGATAGTGCCAATGGCACTGTCACCGGGCACTATCGCCGTCATGCTTTTTGACTTAAATGAAACCCTTGGCCGAATTAAACTCACTTTTCACACATCTCTCTTCTTAGTGGCGATTTTTGGATCTCTCAAATCAGTTTCCTTTCTCACCAAACCCTAACCCTCATAAATTCTACATCCATTGGTGGTTGGACCCTTGATTGCTTGCAATAACTCTCTTCAAGGAAGATTTTCTAGGGTTTATAAAGCCCAACTTCTCATCTCCAAGTCTCATCTCTTCAAGCTAGGGTTCCATATTTTCTAGGTTTTGGTTCAAAAACCTCATTAGTGAGTTTACTAAACCTTTGTTAAAACTAGATACACATCATAATCCTATACTTGTTATGCTTGTCTATTTACTCCAAACGTTCATCTTTAAATATTCAAGTATTAGGGGTTTTCTTGTAGATATATGTTATGTGTATCTTGCCATGATTAAATGCATGTATACTATGATATCATGATGATTTCTATTCGTAATACTTGTTGGTGATTTTATATCTACATGATGAATATGATTATCATTTGGGCCTTATGTTGGACTTTACATGGCTTAGGATGGTAATATTGTACCCATGGTTGGTATCGAAATATGTTTGGTTGAAATATACCTCAAGACCTCCTATATGCATTATGTTGGACGAACCAAGTCAGTAGACACTAGGAGGATGTAGTCTTGGGCGGCACCGTGATGGTTTGTGCCTAGACCTCCGCCATTCGGGGAATTTCCTTAGTTGTAGTCCTCGGATGTTCCGGGCCTTTCGGGTGCCTCTTTTTAGTTGGCATCAAGGTATATCGACTCTTTGGGTGGAACTTGATTGGTGTTATGGGTCTCCCCTATTGACTCCACATTTGTTGAACTTTGGTTAAATGCTGATAAGAATTGTACTGATCATGTATGATTTTTATTGTTCAACTCACTAGGCTTTTTGGCCTAACACTTGTTTGGTGTCGATGTGTATCTCATGTTCTAGTGGGGCCGGTCATAAGCTGGCATAGTTGCTTGGGTGAGAGCTTGGGGAGACTTTGCAATTGGACATACATTTTGTAGAAGAACTTTTGGGTTTATAGATGACACCCATTTTGTAATCTCTTTTCTAGTTATAGAAATTAGATTAGTTGGTTGTTATTTATTGTCCGTTAAATTACAAACTGTAATTAAACATGTTTATATATTTCCCCATTTTTGGGAGGCTCTTGCTATAGCAATTCTATATACCTCATGTCCGTTTTTCGGATTTTTGTTATCCTTATTTTTAGGGTGTTACATTTTTGACCTCATTTCCCGCTGGAAACTCCTCCAAAAAGCTGACGAGAACCGACTATCCCGTATGAAACAATCGACAAAGGTACACCATGCCAGACGATAATCTTTTCGATATACAGCTTCGTGATTCTTTCCATAGTGTAGGTCTCCTTAATAGGCAAGAAGTGCGCCGATTTGGTAAGTCGGTCCACGATGACCCAAACCGTGTCGTAACCCTTCGGGGTTTTGGTTAACTTAGGGGGCGTTTGGTTTGCAGATTCTGATGGAATCTAATGGAATTAGAATGTTGAATTCCATTCACCAGATTCCATTACATCGTTTGGTTCATTCTTTTTAAGGAATTGGAATGTTGAATTCCAATGAATTCCACAAATGAAGGAATTCAACATTCCTTGGGGGGGAGGTGGTATTTCATTGGAATAGAATGTCATATTTTTTTGGAAAAAATTGCCCCTCATCCTAATATGGACCACGACCTCCGGCCACCACCATCGGCCACCATTGACCACCACCAGCTACCACCACCTCCGGCTACCAACACCGGACACCACCACATTCGGCTACCACCACCACCTCCGGCCACCGCCACCGGCCACTACCGCCACCGGCCACCACTACCGTTCAATATTAGCAGCAGACACCAACTCTTTCTCTCTCTCCTCTCTATCTCTCTCTCTATCTCTCCCTCCCTCTCTCTCCTCTCTCTCTCTCTTTCTCTTTCTCTCTCCCCTCTCTCCTCTCTCTCAATCTATCCTCTTTCTATCCTCTCTCCCCCTCTCTCTCTCCTCTCTCTCTCCTCTATCCTCTCTCTCCTCTCCTCTCCTCTCTATCCTCTCCCTCTCCCTCTCTCTCCTCTCCTCCCTCTCTCCTCTATCTATCCTCCCATCTCTCTCTCATCTCTCTCTTTCTTTCCTCTCTCTCTCCTCTATCTTACCCTCTCTCCCCCTCTCTCTCTCATCATCATCATTCGTGTGCTAAAATAATCAAAGAAATTTTAGTTAAAAATTAAACTATTTAATGACTATTTCATTAAAGTAATTTTTGTTGAAAAAAAATAAAATAAACAAAAAGGGTATTTTGGTCATTTACCAAAATTCCATTCAAATTCTAAAGCTACAATCTCTGAACCAAACAGAAAAATTCCAATTCATGTAACATATTCCATTCCAATTCTGTCAACCAAACAGGTGGTCAAACCTGACAACATTCCATTCCAATTCCTTCAAAGTCAAATTCCTTTGACAGATTCCATTCTATCCAAAAACATTATGCGAACCAAACGCCCCCTTGGTCACAAAGTCCATTGTGATCTGTTCCCACTTCCATATAGGGATATCTAACGGTTGGAGTTTCCCGTACGGTCATTGATGCTCCATCTTTACTTGCAGGCACGTCACGCATCTTTCCACGTAATGAGCTATGTCCTATTTTCAGTCCCGACCACCAATAGTCTAGCCTCAGATCTCCGTACATCTTGTTTGTTCCTAGGTGAATGGAATACTTCAAATCCCCGAGTCTCGGAACCCAAATCCTTCCGTTGAAGCATTTCAGTCCTCGACTGTCCTCCACTAGCGAAATTGTAAGGCCTACTATCCTCTCAGCTTTAAGATTCTCAGGCCTCATGGCTTCCACTTGGAATTTCTTAATCTCCTCCAGTAGAGTTGGTGTTACCTCGGCTCTCGTAGTTATCATCATTAGGTTTTCACTCATTTCCTTCCGACTCAGAGCATCTGCTACTACGTTAGCCTTTCCGGGATGATTTTCGATCTTACAGTCATAATCGGTTAGCAATTCCATCCATCTTCGCTGGCGCATATTCAACTCCTTCTGGTCAAACAAATGGCAAAGGATTTTGTGATCCGTGAAGATCTGACATTGCGTTCCATAAAGGTAGTGCCTCCAAATTTTTAGCACGAAGACCACGGTGGCCAACTCTAAATTGTGGGTAGGGTATCGCGATTCGTGATCCTTCAACTGGCGTGATGCATAAACAATTACTTTCCCCCACTGTATAAGAACACATCCTAAGCCCAGTCTAGACGCATCTCTATACACTACGAAGTCTTCCATGCCGTTCGACAGGGCCAAGATTGGAGCGCTACTCAACATATCCTTAAGTTTCTGAAACGTCTCCCTCTGAGCTTCTGTCCATGCGAACTTTACATTCTTCTTCGTCAAAGAAGTCAGTAAAGTGGCTATTCGAGAGAAATCTTTGATAATTTTTCGGTAATACCCTGCCAATCTTAAGAAACTTCGGACTTCTGACAGAGTCTTCGGCGCCTCCTAGTCGTGAATTGCCTCCACTTTTGTCGGATCCTCCTTGATTCCATCTTGGGATACGACGTGCCCAAGGAATTGTACTTCTCGCAACCAAAATTCGCACTTCGAGAACTTCGCGTAAAGCCTCTCTCTTCTTAACAACTCCAAAACTGTTCGCAAATGTTCTTCGTGCTCCTTCTCAGTCTTTGAGTACACTAAGATGTCGTCGATGAACACGATTACGAACTTGTCTAAGTAGGGTTGACACACCCTGTTCATCATATCCATGAAAGTTGCAGGGGCGTTGGTCAAACCAAATGGCATTACAAGAAATTCAAAGTGCATGTATCTTGTACGAAAGGTCGTTTTCGGTATGTCCTCTTCTTTCACCTTGAGTTGATGATATCCCGACCTTAAGTCAATCTTGGAGAACAAATTGGCTCCCTAAAGCTAATCGAATAAGTCGTCTATCCTTGGAATCGGATACTTATTCTTGATCGTCAACTTGTTGAGCTCCCTGTAATCTATGAACATTCGCATAGATCCGTCATTCTTTTTCACAAAGAGGACCGGCGCTCCCCATGGAGAAGTGCTAGGCCTTATAAATCCCTTGTATAATAATTCTTGCAATTGCGATATCATTTCTTTCATCTCTGAGGGTGCCAATTTGTACGGTGCACGCGAGATGGGAGCGGCACCAGTCACCAGATCGATCCGAAATTCGACTTGACGATTAGGGGGTTGATCTGTCAAATCCTCCGGGAATACTTCCGGGTACTCGCTCACTACCCGCACTTCCTCTACTCCACATTTCTCTTTCTTAGCATCTACCACGTACGCCAAGAATCCCCAACATCCTTTCCTCAAACTCTTATTTGCTTTGATCATGGGAATTAAACAAGAACCCCAATCTCGTCTATTTCCATAAATCACTACCATCCTTTTCCCCAGCAACACCATACGAATCATTTTCTTATTACAAACAATACTAACATCATTTCTAGCCAACCAATCCATCCCAAGAACCACGTCAAACTCTCTCATCGCCATAGGGTATAGCACCACTAGCACTAAGCTCCCTTCGATATCTATCACACACCCCTCGAACACCTCTCTAATCGATACTTGATTAGCATTGGCGGTTTCTACATCAAACACTCGCCCTAAACGTTTAGGATTTAATCCCAAGCACCGAGCAAACGTGGGGGATATGAAAGAGCAAGTCGCCCCTGAGTCAAACAATACTCTAGCAAAAGTAGAGTTCACCAAAAACGCACCTGCGACTACATCCGGGACCTCCTCCGCCTCCATTGCTGTCATGTTAAAGGCCCTCCCTTTTGAACGAGTCGGTTCCCATTTCTTCTCCTCTTTTCTTCCTCCCCCACGATCCCCGGTTTGAACGGGTCCACCCTATTTGACCTGCGGACAATTAGACCGAAGGTGATCTGGTGATCCACACTGATAACAAGTCCTCTTGTTCGGGCAATCCCTAGACATGTGCCCCGGCATCCCACACTAGAAACAAGACCTTTCTCTCGAACCACATTCTTCCCGGTGTACCCGGTGACATTTTCCGCAAGGCTTATCCCCGAACCCACAACCTCCTCTCGGCTCTGCCCTGAAATTTCTTCCCTTCCTCGAATCTGATATTGGTCCATCCCATTTTCTCTTGTCCCCAACCCTCTCCGTCACTTGCCGGTTCTTTTCCCTTTCTGTCATCTCAGCCACATTAATGGCCACCTGAAAAGTAATTGGCTCTCTGGCTGAAACCTACCCTCGTAAACTGTTCTTCAAACCGAAGATGTAGCGTTCTACTCGACTTTCCTCATCTGGTAGGTAAGCCCCAGCAAATCGGGATTTCTCAAGAAACTTAGAAGTATACTCTCTCACAGACAAGTCCTTCTGCTTCAGACTCATAAATTCTTCCTGCAACCTTTTCACTACCGCTAGAGGACAGAATTGTGCCTTAAACTTTCCCACGAAGGTTTCCCATGTCATACCCTCTGCTGCTGACGCCCCTAGTCCGCCATTTTCTGAATCCCACCATAAAGTGGCTTCAGACCTCAGCATGGATAGAGCGTAAGCCACCTTATCTTCCTCAGCACATTTACTGGTAGCAAACACCAGTTCCATCTCTTTGATCCATTTCATCACCAGCACTGGGTCACACTCTCCCTTGTAAGTAGGAGGTTTGCATACAGCGAACTCCTTGTAACTATACCCCTTTGCAAACGTTGTGTTTGCCACCAAGGTCACCGATGGGTTATGACCCCCCCCCCACTTCAGTCACTGGTGGGCTCGATAGTTTAGTAACTTCCCTGCTCTTGCTCTTGTCTCTACTTCTCGAGGTTGTCTTTTTCTGATGAGCCAATAAGGCTTGCAGGGTCTCCTGAAGCTTCCCTATTTCTGTGGCAAAAGTCTCGTGCGTCACAAAGGCCTGATTTCGGCCCCGACCTCGAGCCCTTGTAGCTCCTTGTCTTCTCACGGTTGCCGAGCTTTCTTGATGCGAAGTTTCCCTGTCCACAAGAATTTCAACACTTCTCGCCCTGCGAGTAGTCCGAGTATTCGCCCTTCCCCGATTCCCAGCATTGATCCCCTCGATCTGAGTTGTAGCTTTTCGAGTGGTCCTCACAGGTCCACGCCCACGACCACGGACCCTTCCTCGGGTTGTCGGCTGCCCAGTGAGACCCCTTGGCATTTCGACATGAACCCCATTCATCGGAACATTCTCCCCTACCGGCACGACTCTACTTCGCAAAACTCGCTCAGACATGTCGGCAGCTGTTACAACACATGGGTAGACTTTTAACTTAACAAACTAAAATGCAATAAGGGTTGTTGACACACACATATACCTATAAATTTGCAATTACATTGGACAGATGTGATTCCAAGTTTACCTTACATGTTAGTTCCTACTTCTCATTACATGTATCCCTATAGCGGCAATCCTACGGCATCCTATTTCTCGGATGTGTCCCACCTACAGTTTAAGTTTAGGTCCTATAGGGCACCTAAATCGCTTAAACTATGGCTCTGATACCAATTGTAACAACCCATAAGTCAACACAACAACTTAAAATAGAAGTAAACTCCCAAAAATGGGTCCCAATACAAAATTCCAGAATTAAAGAAAGAAATAACATAGTCAAAACAGGAGCAATTCTATCACAACCGAGATACTATAAATTTGTGTCTACGCCGTTGCTAAGGCCCCGCTCTCCAATTCCCTAGCACCTAACACTTCTCCTTCCCTTTTCGAGATCCGGAAGTAACCCTGGCACCTGAAAATGGTTTTTAAGAAAAGTGGAAACGAGGGTTAGACCGGACGGTCTAGTGAATTCCCAACCTCGTCCATTTTTATAGTACAAGAAAATCATATACGATTTAACAGAATTAATCTCACAACTTTAAGTCACAAGTAATGACTAAATCCACGCCAAAATCCATCCATAAAAATCAGGACTTCCTGTCCTCGGGGCCCCCAGTAGATCCCCATACGACCCCTAGTCAATGTCGTTCCCGCATGTAGGGAAAGATATTCCAAACATGCGGTTTAACCATCCTCGATGTTTATATGTAGCCATGGCCAACCACCCATTTAAGGTGTCACGTCACTATAAAACCCGAACACACAAGTGAAATAAAATAACACTTTACATAACAAATATCTTACAACAATTATTCAGGAATATGATTCTTATCAAAGATTAACGATAAGCATAGCGGACAATGTAAAATAGATTGAAGATATATACACATATTTTGAAGATAAGGGAACTCACCTATTGGAAGATATTTGACACAAGGCAGACAACGAGCCTCAAATGAGTCGAACCCCTACATTCCAATTTAATAATAAATTATAGTTCCTGATAAGGTTTAAGAATCCACTATGACCACGACACTGATTGGAACAAAATCTCTCAAGTGAAGGTTTATGGAACGACACCGGATGGCCCGGTCTCAAGAATACTGGACGACCCCGGTCGAAGGCTCCCCGGGAGACCCCGGTCGAAGAACCTCGGGCGGTCCCGGTCGCCAACCCAATGGGCGACCCCGGTCAACAAACCCCTGGGCGACCCCAGTGACAAATCTTGTGCGACCCTGGTTGACAAACCCCGGGAGCCCTGGTTGAAGGGACATCGGGCGACCCTGGTCAGTTTAACCTAGGGAGTTCACAGCCCAACGCTAAACACACTACGACCAAGATCAGCGACTGTTCAAAACCAACAGTCTCACCCTTATATCGACTAACCAAAAACGTAAGGTTCAAAATAAACAAATCAAGTCTCTAATCCATTTCACTTAAACTCCCCAAACATCTCTTCTCAGTCCCGATTCCAGGTCTCAATCTTCACATTTTCTAAAACTATTCCATAACAAAATCTCTACAAGAAAAGGAATAGAGTTCTAGTTTTAGGGATTAGATGCTTACCTCTTTGAAGATCAAACTCCCTAGATGCACCGATTCTTCCCAATTTCAGACTCTCAAGAAGTTGCAAATTTGGTTCTCCCTTCGTATACCAAATGAGGAACGAGTTAGGGTTTTAGGCCCTAGTAAGCCTGAAATTTCACTTAGGCCCCCCAACATTCTTATTTTTCCTTATTTACACTATTTTTATATAAATAACAAATAACCCAAAGAATTGACAATTGTTACAATCTTCATCGTCTCCACCATTCTTCATCGTCTCTACAGGCATGTCTTTGTTCTTCATCCTCTCCACCATTCTTCACCTAAACCTAAATCGATTTTTGTTGTTGTTCATAACTTCAATTTTTTTGAGTTCAGTAGTTTCGATTTCTGTTGAATCGATTTTTGTGGTTTCGATTTCTCTTCAATCGATTTCTGTAGTTTCGATTGACTTATGTGGTTTATTTGCAGAAATCGATTTATGTGGTTTATTTGCATAAATCAACTTATCTAGTTTATTTGCAAAAATCGACTATATGCTACCATTATATGCTACTGCAGAAATCAACTATACTGAAGAAAGGAAGACAAATGTTCTGTAAAAAAAATAAGACCTAATTTTGAAGGAAACCGCCGACATAGTTTGACATGCTGGTGGAGATTAGGTGGGGTTAATTTGTTTTACTATTTAGTTTTTCTTTATTGGTTTGTAAATTGTTTAAATAAGTTTATGTTAATAAAATTATAAATGTTAAAATCATTTAAATATTTAGTTAATCTCATTTATAATTATTATATAGTAAAAAATATTAAGACTCATGTTAGGGGTAATTTGGTCATTTTAATAGTTTTGTCCTGTCCTGTCCAGCTTATCAAACGCAAAATATTAAGTTAGTCTCGTCCTGTTCTAGTCGTACCAAACATAGAACAAACAATTAGTCCAGTCCTTTCCCATCTCGTCCCGTCTTATCTAGTATGCGTACCAGACGCTACCTTAAGTTACAAGGGACCTATTTGAGTTTCGTAAATGTCTAAAACAACTTCAAATAAATTATTGGCTTTGAATTTAACTTGAACTAAATTAATTATTAACGACTAGATGGATGCCGAAAGTGGGAGAACTAGCCATCAACTCAAAATGTGTTATGACATGTGATTGATGAATGATGTTATATGCGTTAAAATATAGAGTAATTAAACTAAGAGTAAATTTCACTTTTGGTCTCTAACATTTGTCAATCTTAACGGATATCGTCTCTAAACTATCTCAGATCGTCTCTAAACTATCTCAGATTTGGTTCTTTACGTTTGTCATTTTATTTTGGTTTTGGTCCCTCCCACCATTAACTTTTCAGTTAACTCCAATTAAATGAGAAGTATTTTAGTTATTTTACAAATTTTCTTAGTTTTCTACTAACTTTTTTGTTTTTACCTTATTAAAAAAATATCATATTTGTTTTTGCTTTATTATTATTTATTTATAATATATATGTGTGTAGGGATGGTTTATTTTGCAACCCGGTAAAATGTTACAACCCTGTGCAATCCTCATCTAAACTATTCATTTATCCCGTTCATTACGTAGACAATGAATGATTATTGGTTTCATGCAATAATCTTACATGCAATGCATAGTATTTCATTAAACGCATACAATAATATGGAATGCATACCCTTTCATGAAAGCACCAACTTCATCCGATGCATCGCATTAACCGTTATGTGCATTGAAATCTGTTGTAGAAATTTGACGAAATCGGGTAAATTCGTTTAGAAAATTATTGAGAATCCAAATGCAATGGGCTAAATGAATTGTTCAGATAAGGGCTGCACTAGGTTGTAACCTTTTACAATATTGCAAAATAATTGTGGCCTATATGTGTTTTTGTGTGCGCACACAGACACACACACACATATAAATATATGTATATATATATATAGAGAGAGAGAGAGAGAGACAGAGAGAGAGAGAGAGAGATCTCCCCCCATGTTTCCCTTTAATAACACCAAATTTTGGTGTTATTTTCATATCACTTTTCAAGTAATTTCATTTATTTCCAAGCAAATAAAGCCGGATTTTTATAGTTTAAAATAAGTTTCAGGATTTACGTAATGTGATGAAAAAGCCAAGAATGTGAACGAGAAGTAAGGGTTTCCTAGCGAAAAGTCGATCACGAAAGTTCTCAAGATTCAAGTTGGTTAAATTTTAAAGATAAATTATTTTTCCTGAAAACAGTGGTTGAAGAGACTTTGATGCTAGTTGTTGAAGCTGATCTCACTTGGCAACTCACTTGAATGTTGAATTTAAGGCTAGTTGTAAGTTAGTTGGCTTAACTGCAACTAACTTCAAACTACTTAGACGGTGCTAGACGTTTTTAAAGTCTTTTTCACCTAGGGTATGAGACATATCTCATTCTATCGGCTAGTGGACAGTAAGGGGACTACTTGGGGAGATTTTGGCATGGGAGAAAGACCTATTTGAAGCAAGGAAACGATTTGGGAAACAATTTCTACTCCGATTTCTTGTGAATCTTCGTTGGTATTGCACAATCAAAGGGGGTTTTGCAATCTTTGATTTCGAGAGGACTTTTCTTAGATCTATGAACTCTTCTTTTGTTTTGATTGTTAATACCCCCAACGTGAACTAATCTTTAGATGTTGGGGGTTGATTTGACTTTGGCTTAAGCTTATGAACATGTGACTTTGGATTTTTATTAGTTTTTCCTAATTAATGAAGCATATGATTTGAGTTTTAATGCTTTTGTGAGTCTGATCAACTTTCATCTGATTTGTTCATTATAAATTAAATTCGAGAGAATTAATTGTTAACAAGAACTAGAATTATATGCCTACGGTGAGAAATTGGATAGAGATATTCCAAGTAAACCATAGTATTGCTATAATATGGAACTTAATGTGTTTTGAGTTCATGTGTTGAGATCGAGAGATGAAACTTGTGTTTTCAAAATAAAATCCATTGTTGGTTGATAAAAAACAACGGGGATTTTAGAGATTAGATATTCGTTAAAGGGATTAATTGGTAGTTGTTTTAAGAACGTTGTTCATTAGTGAACACCATAGGATTTCCATCCCTCAACTATTTTCTCCATAAAAGTTTTTCTAAGTCGTTTATTGTTCCATTCTTAGTTTGTTTAATTAGTAGTTGATAGTTTAATTCCAATCATTCACCTTTTGGACCTTCCATTTAATAGTGAATATAGTAATTTTGATACTCAGATCCTAGTTCCCTTGGTTCGATACTCGTACTTTCAAGTACATATTACTTGATTCGACACGTACACTTGCGGTTAGATTAGGGGGGGTGTAAACCTGCTTATCACCCTTTCCTTCAATAAATCCCACCGCCGAACCCTATCCTCAGCCGCCCCACCACCACCTGCCACTTCCCTCCGACCACAATGTAAGATCCTACATTTGTTGGGGAGGGGAACAAAAGTTGCCTTATAAGAGACTGGATACCTCCTCTACCCGACACGTTTTAAAACCGTGACTCCGGGTGTGTGGACAAAGCAGACAATATCTGGTACGGTTGGCCTGGGATGTTATAGATGGTATCAGAGCCGGGAGCCAGACTATTGTGCCAACGAGGACGTTGGTCTCCCAAGGGGGTGGATTGTAAGATCCCACATTGGTTGGGGAGGGGTAGAAAAGTTGCCTTATAAGGGACTAGATACCTCCTCTACCAGACGCGTTTTAAAACCGTGAGTCCAGGTGTATGGACAAAGAGGACAATATCTGGTATAGTTAGCCTGGGATGTTACACACAAACACATCGTCTTCCTCCCAGCTGACCACCATCTCTATCTCCGACCTCATCTTCATCTTCAACCTCCATTTTCATCCCCATTCCCTTTCAAACCTATTGAAATCTTGAATCAAACCCCAAAATTACTCCTTCCCTGTGTGTCTTTTTCCACAAAGCACCACCACAAACATAGAGACAACATTGGCAGAGCACCACCGCCCTCCCCCTTTTCTGTTGAATCCCCCTGTCTCTCCCCATTCACCACCGGTCCGGGTTAAGACAATTTGTAACGCCCGAAAACTTGTAATGCTTTCTTATGATTTATTAGTACCTCTTTTCGGGTTATGATAGTTTTAATAAGGGTCTAATGCTTTGGTCCTTTTATATTTTGGTTCCGGACTCGAGGGGTTTCGTTTTGGAAGAAGTTGGGGCTCGGTATAGAACCGACGACTATGCCCGCGACTGTGACACCAGGTGACTATCGCATGGCAACGTCGCACAGAATGTACCGTGAGCCATGGGTAGTTGGTGACTATGCCCGCGACTGTCACATCTGGTCACTATCGCAGGGAAATGTCGAGGGGTTGGTACCAAGAGGTGGTGACCACAGGCGAGTATGCCCTGGGCACTGTCGCGGTCGAGCTCCAGGGGACTATTTATCGATGCAACTCGATTTTTGTTGAACATCATACTGATATTGGAAGTTGTTAGGTCCGTTTTCTCTCCAAGAAACTTGGTAAGTTCCATCTCCAACCCTCACTCACTATAATTCCCTCCATCTAACTTAAACCCTTTGATCATTTATGATGTTTTAGGTTCCATGAGCATTTATTGTGTAAGTTTAGGCCTTCTCATGATCCCACCCCATCTCACTAGTTCTTGGATATTAGGGTTTTAAGCTACAACCCTACAAGGTGAGTTTCATTCTCTTTATACAAACTTTATACATGTCAAACATAGATTTTTAACCTTCTAAATATGTCCACTTTGATTTCTTTGATTTGGGTGAGATTTCCCAAAACCTAATTTTGGAGATTTTAGGGTTATTTGGATGAGTATGATTTTAAGATTTAGAAACTTATATTTGGACTAATTGTGGTTTTCATACATTATAAACATGTTTTCCTTTAACCTCACATTTAATTACTTTGAATCAAAACTAGGGTTTTTGGGATATTGATATACTTATTTGAAGAGAACTTGGGAGACATTGATTTCGTGTGTGGGAATACTATTCAAAGGATTATAATGGAACCTCTTTGGTACTACATGAGAAATTATATGAACTCTTGGTTTTGCACCTTTGATGGCAACTTAATTGTTTAGATGATATTGGTTGGTTTTGCTTATTTGGGATTGACTATTTGATTTCATTTGGGCGTCATGACCCCATAATTACTTGTACCATTACGTCCGATGATGGAACACTAGTTTTCCACATTAAGGCACGATTAGGTATCGGATAGGGTATAAGTCCTATGTGCTAGTACATATCATTGGATGAGGATAACTCAACGTAAGGACCCTGTGTGGTTGAAGTTGACATTCTGTGGGTGTATGTTTAAAGCTATCGAGCTTGACATCCAATGCGTGTATTTTCATTATGTGTTTGGTTTTACTAACATGTCAAGTGGCTTACTTTTGTGTTCCGTCACTTATGTTAGTAAGCGGGTCTTCCCCCTCAACCCAAGAGGTATTTGTATGAAAGAAATGTTTTATCCATATTTATTCTACTTGCTTTTCTTTACTTAACTCATTTAAAACTTACTTCTTCTCAACATAACTGTTTGATCTCACTAGGCTTTAGCCTAACACTTTTTCTTAAAATGACATGTATAACAGATCATTCTAGCGGTGGGACTCCTCGGGTTTGAGTGGAGAGCCATTGACGGGAAGTAGCATTTTTGGAGGTTATAAAGGCATACATTTGGCATATTGATAGTATATTTTTGAAAGTGTTATGGCAACACCCGTTCATAATCTAGATATAGTTGGTCTAGATTAGTAGGTTGTTGGGTTCCTTTTTACTTGCTTCTTGTAATGTAAACGCCATACATTTACTTCCCCTTTTGGATGATTTGATTATGTTAGCCTTGTTTATTTCCGTAATTATTCAGGTTTAAATTAACCCCTATTTTTAGGGTGTTACACAATTGAGTAGAGCCAAAAAGAGTGATGATGAAAATGGGGTTTTAGAACCAGAAACCCTCCCCTCCCCATCGATCTTACCTGTTGATTTTGGTTTAGAATGAGAGAGGTGAGGTGTTTCTATGGTTACAGTAAGGGAGAAAAGTGTAGAAACGTTAGAATAAGGGAAGGTACTGCAGGTGCTTCGATGATTACAGTAAGGGAAGGAGTTGCAGGTGTAAACCGGAGTAGAGGAAGGGTTTGGTCGGAGTTGGGGAAGGAGTTGTAGGTAGTTGGCTAAGGTGAAGGGGGAGTCGACGACAGGTTCTTGGCCAGAGAGGAAAAGAGAGAAAAAGGGGGACATGTGGCATGATCCAATAAGTGGGATATGTTTTTATTTTGTTTTCTTTTCTAAATCTTAAGAAATCAGAAAAATACAAAAAATAACCAAAATACCCCTCAATAAATTGGACTTAACAGTCGTTAGTCGGAAGGACCAAAACCAAAGTGAAATGACAAACATGAGGGACCAAATCCGAGTTTCGATAGTTTATGGATGGAATCTGTTAAAATTGACAAACGTTAGGGACCAAAAGTGAAGTTTACTCTTAAACTAAATTTTCCGTTCTTGTGATTTGTTGGAAATTGCTATTTACGTCCTTGTGATTTTGAAATTAGGGATTTTTCTTTGTGGTTTACAATTAATTTATTATTGTTTTCTTTTCTCATACTTAACGGTAAACCACTAACAGCGTTAGCCTCAAAAACGAAAACATCAATGCATTACAAACCACATGAACGAAAACCATAATTTCGAAAACACATGGACGAAAGTCACAATTTTTAACATACCACATGGACGAAAATCTACTATAAAATATATTTGGCCAGTTATCATGAATACCTAAGAAGTTTGGTAGACATTACGAGAATACAAAGCAAAAGAGTAATACATGTTGAGGTGAGTTTCATATGATATTTTTATTGATCATGCATGCCACATTGTAATATGTGGTGAGTCGTTGACTCACCCAATGGGAGTGTGTTATAATCATGGAACCGTGATGGTCTACATCAATACTAGATCGTGCCAGGTGATTACACTGTAAAACCAGACAAGTAGGGGTATGTCGGATTGTTAGATTCACCGTAAGGACAAGACTAGGAATTACAAAGTGTTAAAGTGGGTCGTGTCAGGTAATTCACAATCACTATGCATAGTCAATAATCAAGTTGATTTTTGAAATGTGTATGCATCATTTATTGTGAAAGGTACTATTGTGGATATAATATTTTCAATTTAAAAGTGATTTATGTCAATATTGCATAAACCATATACTCATTAGACTCTAGACTGAAACTCAAAATGGATAAAGTTGTAGTTCAGATCAAGGTACATATTTGTAGTTTGATATTATTATGTTCTATCGGAATATAAGACCGGATTATTGTTATGTTATTAACTTTGAGAACGTATTTTCGTTGCTATGTAAAATACGATATTGGGATATATTTTAAAGGATTGTGTCTTATTCACTACTACAAATTATGCTTTTATAAACGATTGTTTTTGGGCTTTATACGCGGTTTTGGAACCGTGCGCGTATATCGCGGGTGTTTGTAAAAGTATCGGGCTTTTATATGCGGTTCCAAAACCGCGTATAAAACTCAACTTTTATACACGGTTTCAAAACCGTTTAGAAAAAAATATTAACCGTGTATAAAAGTCACAATCTTACACGGTTTTTACATGAAACCGTTTAAAAAAGCCCTGCTAACCGTTTATAAAAGTATCTATTTTACACATTTTTAGATGAAATCGTTTAAAAAAAGTCTACATCTTACACGGTTTTTTGCTAAAATCGTTTACAATTGTATTAATTTTTCACGGTTTTCATAACAAAACCGCATATAAATGTAACCACTAATAAAAAAAATTGCAGACATTTGTACATGGTCTTTTTACTAGAACCGTGTATAATGAGTTATATTTATATTTTTAATATTTTCGTCGATTTTTTTTCCTTCCATTATTCCAAATGTTGGTGAAGTTGCATTATATCGATAAGCTAAATTTCCAAATACTATTCCTATTGGAATAATGGAACATTTTAAACACAATTCCAAATACAAAAATCATCTAGACACACATCTCAAAGTAACCATTAACCATTAAACTTTAAAGATCATCAACGTAAATGTAATATCTCAAAGTAACCAAACATTCTAATACTTTTCATCGTATAACAAGTCTAATAATTCTTAAAACAATCCTCCTATTCATTACCACATTTTACCCTCTTTCATACGTTTCACAGTGAACGATCTCGTGATAATGCAAGCAATCTCCTCTACTTGTGTAATTGTGTGTCAGGATCGAATTCTTAACAAGAATTAATACTCAGAAACTAATATCAAAGAAGTTGCGGAAAAACACTTTGATATTTGATAAAACAGTAATCAAAACACAGTATATAATATCAAACAGTAAACTTGTATTGAATGCTTAAAGCTACAAGATTTCACACTCAACCTCAATATTGATGAACAGGCTCACCAATACGAATTCTACTTCTCTAGAATTAGGATCTATGCCTTGAGGTTAATTTCTCTTTAGAAAAACAATTTTCAAAAATTTTTTTTTTCTTTTTATCTATTCTATACATTCTATACATATACTGATAAAAGGATAATTACAAAGAATAAATAAATCTTCAGAATATATTCCATGTATATCTTCTAAGTATATCTTCAGTATATCCAGCTGTAGTACATTCCATCCGTATCTCTTTAGCAGCATTAACTATGCTTAGCAGCAGTATCCTCTTCCAGCAGCATTAACTGCAAGCAGTACTAACTACTAGCAGTACTAACTAGCTAAGCAGTACTAACTTTGTTCAAGCAGTACTAACTTTAACTAGCAGTAGTAATTCTACTAGCAGTAGTAACACTTAGCAGTATTAATCTTCAACTTGTTCTGGCAGTAGTAACCACTTTTGTACTAGCAGTAGTAACTACACTTGGTAGAATCTTCAGTTCCCAACAATCTCCCCCTAACTTGACTTTTAGAAGAGAAGTCAAGTTCTTCAGATATTCTTCCAGAAGCTCTCCAAGATGCTTTCAACACCTTCTGATCAGTTTCCCAAATTTGGGTCTAGGCCCAAGCTTTGATTCACAGTTCTTCTCACCACAATCTTGGCCATCTCTGAATCCTTTGTACAGACCAGTGTAGCTTTGAGCATCCCTTCCAACTTCTCCTTGCTGTGCTCATATATTTTGTCCACCAGGTAGTATTCATGATAACAGTTATCAACAGTAATCATGTATACTCCACAGTTTTCAAATAATATCCATTTGTCAATCTTCTTGAATATGAACTCATGCTTATGATCTTTAATCCTATGATGTACTCTTTCTGGATCAAACATCATGCACAAGTATTCTAATGTAACTTTGAGAAGATTTTCTTCAGTACCTTTCAACACAGGTTCATAAAGTTTCATCCCCACTTTATGTAGTTCTTCTATGTCAGCTCTTGAACAACTTCTGATAACCTTCCCCCATGTTGAATAAGCTTCAAATGAACCATCAGCTCTCTTGATTCTGAAGAAATTCTTTCCATTGTCTCTTAGAATATCCCAGAAGATGATCTCTGGAGCTTGCATAGAGATTGGATCAGCCTTCAAAGGTTCCACTATGGTCATGTATGTATCCATATTCTCATCTGTTGGCTCATTGAACTGTGCTGGAGGTTGAACTGATTCTGGCTCATTGGACTGTGCTGGAGGTTGAACTGATTCTGCTATTGGTACCTCTGAATGTTCTGATGTAGTACCAGCTGTTTCTTCTATTCTGGGCCTTTTAGACTGCCTTTTTGAGGCAATTGTCTTCACCCTTTTTCCAGCTTTGGCTTCAACACCAACACTTTCAGATTCTTCCTGTTTATCTTTTGCTTCTTCTTTAGAAGGTGTAGTTTCCTCAGGGAATGGTTGTTGGATGTTGAGATCATGTCTCTCTTTCATCCTTCTCTCAGCCTCTTCCCTTTGTGCTGAGTCCCCTTGGAGTTTGGCCATTTCTTTGTTGTATAGTTCTTCAACCTGAGAATAAGCCATATTGGTAAACATCTCCCCCTTAACCCCAATTGCACCTTTCAGGAATTTAATCATTTTTCTTCTTTCCTGATTGGCCAAAAAGGTCTTGGAGGGTTGTCTTTTCTGCTTTTTGAATGGCATCCTTTTTACTTGTACTTGCTTGGCCTGAGCTGCTGTTTTCATGCTCTTCTGGTACTCTTCATTTAGTTTTCTGGCCATATTCAGTGCAAGCTCTCTATCGTTCTCAGATTGAAGATTTTCCTCCCTTTCCATTTCTGCCTGAAGCTTCTTTGCCACTTCCTCATCCATTTCTATTTGATTTTTCTTCTTAACAGGTTGTTCAGATTCAATCATCTTAGATTTACCCTTTGTATCCTTCAACCCTGCCTCACTTCTTTCCTGTGTCTTCTTTTCTAGGCCTCCTTCATTGATGACCACTCCCTTAGCCTTTTGAGTAGCCTTAGGAGTGTCATTCTTTGCCTTTACTAATGTTTCAGCTATTTCCAATTCTTCAACAGATAGTCCTGTTTCTGCTTGAGCATTATCTGTTTCTTCTTCTTGTGCTTCTGTTTCTGCAGCTTTCTCCCCCTTACCATCAGATCCCATCTCAGAAATACTTTCTTTTTCTGCTTCAGCCTCTGAATTCTCCCCCTTGTTGAAATCATCTTGAACTCTTGTCCTCCTTTTTAACACAAACTGCTTCCTTCTCTGTTTCTGTAACAGTCTTGTCACCATTTTCTTGAGTTTGGTGATTTGAACTTGTTGAGATAGAATCACCAACTTCATCTCTTCTATGTCTTTTCCCTGCTTGAGGACATCCTGGTTGATGTTTCCCATTGTTTCCATCAATTCTTGATAGTTATATCTGTCCTCACCTTCTCCAGGAGTGTTACCCCCTATTGAAGGATCATTGGATCTTTTTGAAGTGGAAGT
The DNA here is from genome assembly GCA_023525745.1 of Arctium lappa. Lineage (NCBI taxonomy): Eukaryota > Viridiplantae > Streptophyta > Magnoliopsida > Asterales > Asteraceae > Arctium > Arctium lappa. The sequence continues at coordinate 18,824,388 of CM042048.1, read as the reverse complement.
CTTCTGCCTAGCAGAAGCACTATCCACCCCCTTGGTTTCTTGGCACCAGGGTCCTTCAAATGATTGCTCATTTGAAGTTGCCATGGGGGAGGTCTTATTTATGTTACCACTGTCCTCCCCTGTGCTAGCAGGAGTAGTGGCAGCCTCATCTCCCATATGCTCTACCTCCTCCTCAGAGAGCACCTCCTTGGGGTTGGGAGACACCCCTGTGGGTTCCCTTTGGATATTCTCTAAAGGAGTATTTTCCCTTAGAGGGCTTATAGGCTTAGGGTATTCTAGTACAAGAAGGGAAGGAGCCTTCTTTACCTGTTTTCTCTTATAAGTATGGGAAATTGGAGAGGTTGGTTTTGTAAGAATGGACTGGGGAATAGTTTTTGAGTGAGAAGGTTGGGCTTGGCTAGCAGTGGGATGGTCGAATGAGGGCCTTGACCCTGCTGCCATACCTTCAGTGGTTTGGGACACCACCATCATTGTAGAGAACAATGGGGTGTCAACTCCTTCCGAGTCCCCAGCAGATCTTCTCATATTTGAGAAAACCTTGCCTTTTGGGGGTTTAGGTACATATACCCCAACAGGTTGAGGTATGTCCGTCAATTCCTGGTTAATTACTTCTTGAACAAACCTGGGATACATAAAGAAACTCTTTTTGTTTCCCATATTTGATACAAGATCACTGAAAATCATCTTTGAAAAATTGTACCTTCTGGATGTAGCCAAGCATACCAAAGCATATGCAATTGGACTGCTGAACTCACTCCATCCAGTGGTCTTTTTGGAGATGCAATGCATCAGGGTATGAACAAGAAAACGCCATTGGGGTGAAAACTTTGCTTTTGAGAATTTGAAAACTCCCAATGGGCCTCCATACCCCATTCTAGTAAGATTAGAAAACAGTTCATCATTAGAGATAGACGTTGTACCAGAGGCATCGTCTAGACGTAGACTGATGCGAATTACCTCTTCAGTAACTGTTAATGGCTTGCCACACACAGTTGTCTTTATCATTTGCACACCATTTTCAGCAACAATGGTGGCATTTGCCCAGAACAACCTCTGATGTTCGATGTAGATGGTAGGGGCAACAGTGAGAGCATGTGCAATGTGACTTGTCTTGAGGAAATCCACAATCTGGTGGAATCCTTCTGCTTGTTTGGGCTTCTGCAGCATTGCAATCTCATTGTGCTCATCGATAAAAGCCATGGATGCCATTGAACAGAGATTTTCTTGCCTGTAATACTAGGTTCTTGAGAGAAAAAGGATTAGAAGAGCAAGTGAACAGTATGCAAAGAGTCGTTATGAACGTTTAGGCGGGTAAAGGGTATTTATAGTATTTGGATTAAAAGCAGTATTCACCTAGAGCAGTATTAACTAACTAGAAGTATTAACCGCGAGCAGTATTAACTAACTAGCAGTATTAACTACGAGCAGTATTAACTGACTAGCAGTATTAACCTAGAGCAGTATTAACTGAGAGCAGTATTAACCGCGAGCAGTATTAACTAACTAGCAGTATTAACTGTAAGCAGTATTAACTAACTAGCAGTATTAACTAACTAGCAGTATTAACTGAGAGCAGTATTAACTACGAGCAGTATTAACTAACTAGCAGTATTAACTAACTAGCAGTATTAACCAACTAGCAGTATTAACCAACTAGCAGTATTAACCAACTAGCAGTATTAACCAACTAGCAGTATTAACCAACTAGCAGTATTAACCAACTAGCAGTATTAACTAACTAGCAGTATTAACCAACTTACTCCTTGAAGCTTAGGTTGAATTGAGTACTGCTTTGTATGCCCTGAAAAGGTAGATTAGTAGCACCAAGAAACTATAATATGCAGTTATATATCCACTTTTTGAGATAAAGCTTATTCAGTGTTGATCATTCCCATACTTGTTACCAAGAATGTGAATCTACCCACATCAAAAGCTTTGGTGAATAGATCAGCAAACTGGTTGTCAGTATGAACTTTCACAACTTGAATAAGTTTCTTTTCATTACAGTCTCTTATGAAGTGATACCTGATCTCAATGTGCTTAGTCTTAGAGTGCTTGACAGGATTATTTACAATGCTGATAGCACTGCTATTATCAATAAAGATGGGAGTGTGTAGAAAGGTTACCCCATAGTCCAACATTTGATTCTGAATCCATAAGACCTGAGCACAGCAACTTGCAGCTGCTATGTACTCTGCTTCTGTTGTAGATGTGGACACTGTGGTTTGTTTCTTGCACTGCCATGAAACTAGTCTAGCACCCAAGAACTGACATCCTCCAGAAGTAGACTTTCTGTCCAAGTTTGCCCCACCTAGATCACTGTCTGAGTATGCAATTAGGTCAAAGGGTGAGTCATGAGGATACCAAAGTCCCAATCTGGGTTGACCTTTGAGATATCTGAATATCCTCTTAACAGCTTGAAAGTGAGATTGCTTTGGCCTAACTTGGAATCTTGCACACACACAGACTGGAAACATTATATCAGGCCTTGATGCTGTGAGATACATGAGAGAGCCAATCATAGATCTGTAATGATGCACATCCATATCCTCCCCCTCAAGATCTGCAGTTATCTGCTTGTGTGTTTCCATAGGTGTACTGGCAGGTTTTGAATCTGAGAAACCAAACTTGATTAAAATGTCCTGCACATACTTGGACTGACATATGAAGATGCCATCTGACTTCTGTTGAACTTGGAGTCCAAGGAAGAAAGTAAGTTCCCCCATGGAACTCATTTTAAACCTTTGATGCATTAGGTCCTCAAACTCCTTGCACAAGATATCTTTTGTAGATCCAAAGATAATGTCATCAACATAAATTTGGACCAACAAGATATCCTTCTTCTTTCTCTTGATAAATAGAGTCTTATCAATGACTCCTCTTTCAAAGCCATTGTCCAAGAGGTAGGATGACTGAGTGTCATACCATGCTCTTGGAGCTTGATGCAGTCCATAAAGAGCTTTCTTCAATTTGTATACTCTGTCTGGATAGCTTGGGTTTTCAAACCCTGGTGGTTGACAGACATATACCTCTTCTTCAATTGAACCATAGAGGAAAGCACTCTTTACATCCATTTGATAGACTTTGAAGTTCATGTAAGAAGCATAGGCTAGGAATAATCTGATAGCTTCTATCCTAGCCACAGGTGCAAAGACTTCTTCATAATCTATCCCCTCTTCTTGAGTATACCCTTGAGCCACTAGTCTTGCTTTGTTCCTTATGACAATTCCTCTTTCATCTCTCTTGTTCCTGAAGATCCACTTTGTGCCAATAGCTCTGTGACCTTTAGGAAGGTCTACCAAATCCCATACATCTTGTAGTTTGAACTGTAGCAACTCTTCTTGCATTGCTTCTATCCAGCTGGATTCTTTCATTGCATCATGTGCCTTTTTAGGCTCAAGCTGGGATAGAAAGCAGGACAGCACGGTATGCTGTTGATCTTGCATTTCTTGAAGTCTGCTCTGGTGTCTAGTCATCATAGGAGATGATATATCTCCTATTACCAGCTGTGGAGGATGATTCTTTTGAACTCTGGTGTTATGACTAGGTTCTTCATTAACATTAGCTTCTAGATTGGAGTCATTCAACTCAACTGAAGTGTTTTCAGCTGCTTCTTCTGATTCTTTATCTCCTTCATTCTCTTCATCTCTACTCTGACTTGGTTCAGTAGCTTGTTCTATTTCACAGTCTTCAAAAGAATTCACTGTGGGAGTGGGAAAGATCACTGATTTAGATACACTTTCTTGAACTTGTGTAGTCCCTGATCCTTCACCTCCTGAACCTGCATGATCATCACTACTGAAACCAAAGGAGTTAGTTAGTGAATCAATGTCAAATAGCCATTGAGGACCAGTTCCAATAGGATTTGGTGTGTTCTCATTGCATTTGACATTGTCACTCTCTTCAATTATTCTAGTAGATGAATTGAAAACTCTGTAGGCCTTACTTTGAGATGAATAACCAACCAGAAATCCATCATCTGCTTTGCTATCAAACTTACCTAAATGAGTTTTGGTATTGAGAATGGTACAAGGACACCCAAAAGGTTTGAAAAATCCAATAAAGGGTTTTCTTTTATTTAAAAGCTCATATGGTGTCTTGTTCTTTGGCTTAACTACTAGAACTCTGTTTTGGACATAACAGGCAGTATTAACTGCTTCAGCCCAGAAGGTAATTGGCAGTTTTGAATCAGCCAACAGAGATCTAGCAGCCTCTATTAGTGTCCTATTTCTCCTTTCAGCAACACCATTCTGTTGAGGAGTTCTAGGAGCACTATACTGTCTCTCAATTCCTTTTTCCTCACAAAAGGTGTTTAGATCAAAATTTTTGAATTCAGTCCCATTATCTGATCTAATGACTTTTACTTTTTGATTAGATTGGTTTTCAATTCTCAGGATAAAGGACTTGATCAGTCCACTTGTCTCATCCTTAGTCCTTAGAAAATATACCCAAGTGAATCTAGAGTAATCATCAACAATAACCAAGCAGTAAGATTTCTTGCCTATACTCATCACATTTGTAGGGCCAAACAGATCCATGTGCAATAACTGGAGACAAGAGGAAATAGAATTTATCTCTTTGGTCTTATGAGAAGTTTTATGCTGCTTGCCTTTAAGACAAGCAACACAATGATCATCACATGAAAAGACTTTAGAAGGTAAACCTCTTACAAGGTTGTTTTTAACAAGTTTGTTCATAGTCTTAAAATTCATGTGACACATCCTTCTGTGCCATAGAGAGGATTCATCTATAGAAGCTTTTGAAACAAGACAATTTAGAGATGAATCACTTTTAACATTTTCCATATCAAGACAGTATACATTGTCCTTTCTTGGAGTTCTTAGTAGTATCATGCTTTCATCAACTACTTTGAACCCTGGAGCAAGGATCATACATTCAGTATTTGTAAATAATATACTATGTTGTTTGTCACAAACCTGTGATACACTTAACAGGTTGTATTTTAATTGATCAACATAGTAGACATCCTCAAATGTCATCTTACCTTTGGTGACATTACCTTTTCCACTTATCTTACCACCAGTAAGATTGTCTCCAAAAGCAACATGTCCTCCATTAATTTGCTTGAAATCCTGAAGGCATGACATGTTGCCTGTCATGTGCCTTGAGCAACCACTATCAACATGCCATATGCTCTTTCCCTTGAGCTGTTGGTTGCCCTGCACATCAGATAAGTCAGTTAGTATGAATTAGGAACCCAAGCCAAAGTGGTCTTGGGTACCCCTTTCTCATCAAAATACTTGCATTCCTTTTTGACAAGATTCTTGAATTTTAACTCCTCATTCTTGGAGTATTTTGTCACTATTATAGGCTTAGAAACAGTTGTGCTGGTAACAGTACTGGTTTTAGAAGTATTGACTGCCTTGGCAGCACTTGCATGCTTAGCAGTAGTAACCTTGTTAGCAGTAGTAACAGTGCAAGCAGCAGTAACTGTGTTGGCAGTATTAACCTTTGAAGAGATACTAACTGTATTAGCAGCATTAATGTTTTTAGCAGTACTAACACAGGTAGCAGCAGTAAAACCTTCAGCAGCACTAACCCTGTCAGCAGTACTAACAGTTTTAGTGCTTTTGGGCACCCACATTTTAATGCTTTCTTTAAAAATTCTTTTCTTTATGGGGTCTCTTTTTTCAACATGTTTCTTTCCAGCCTTTCTATAATCAACAGACTTTTGCTTACATCTTTGAAAGGTCATCTGTTGATTGATAGGATTGAAAAAACAAGATTTGGCCAGATGATTTAGCTTGCCACATATGAAGCAAGGTTTTGGTCTATTGATTTTATTCATATCAACTCCTTGCTTCTGAGCCCATTGATTATTCCAGTTTCTTTGATTTCCTCTTTTTAAACCAGAATGTAGGCTCTTTGCTTTATTGCAATCACACTGTTTACCAGATGCAGGATTCACAACTGTGGTCTGTTTGTAATGGACCTTATTGTCTTTTCCTTTGGTCTTTTCTATTTCCTTGGATTTTATCCAATCTTTCCCACATCCCTCATTGGTGATTATCTTGTTTTCTTCATGGATTTCTTTACCTATCTTATTATCTCTCTTCATACTGGCTTCTTTCTCAGTAATTACTTCATCCAGAGGGTCTATCTTAAAGGCCTTATCAGATAAGTCCTTATTCTCCTTGGTTTCTAACAGATCTGAAGTAGGAGAGATATAATTGTTGTTATAAGGAGGAGGTGTACTGTTGTATCCAAGACCAGGCTTCATCTTATCATGAATCTGAGCCTTTAGAAGAGAATCCATTGCCTTTGAAGCATATGAAAACTTCTCTACGTCAAGTTTGACTTTGGACAATTCCTCCTTTAGTTTATCACTCTCTTCTAAGGATTTGGACAGTTTAGTCTCTAATTCATTCTTCTCCCACTTCCAGTAGTTAGTATCATAAGAGTGTTGAAGTTCATTGGCTTGAAAGCCTTTGATTTGTTCTTCAAATCTCTCAACTATTAGAACATAGTCTCTTCTATCCTTTTCTAACCTTTTGAGGTCATCACACATACTTTGATTGTGATCCCTGTATCTTTTGACAGTGTCAATGCAAGTTTTAGAGCAAAGGTTAGAAATTACCTCAGATGGGAGATCAGACACTTCTGCCATAAGAGCTTGATTCTGAATGGCTTCCTCAGCTTGATCACTCCAGTCAAATCCCATTCCTTGTTGAGAAACAAGGGCTTGAGCAGGATTCTTGTTCTGAGTGTAGCCTCCATTCTGGGCTTGTTGGTGGTTGTTGTTGGACACAGCATTCCTGCATTCTCTAGCAAAGTGTCCTTTCATGTGACACTTGTAGCATTCCACCTTGGTTTTGTCAAAACCAGCTCCATCTTCTCTTCTTTGGGAGAAGTTATTCCTACCTGTTCTTTTAATGAACTTCTTCACCCTCATAGATAGCATGGCCATCTGCCATTTTATATCCATCTCTTCCAGATCATCAGGGTGAAGTTGATCCAGATCATCATTGATTAATGAAGTGTTACTATGACTGGACAGGAAGGCTTCAAAGATTGTTTCAGATCCCTTTTCTGAACTTGCTCCACCAGAAGTACTAACTGCTTCAGGAATGGCAGTAGTATCAGTTGCTGCTGAAAGAAGTGCAGAATTGTGGACATATCCAGTAGGTTTCTTCTTGATCTCTACCTCAGTTTCAAAAACTCTTAGATCATTGTATAGATCATCAAGTTCTTTCTCCTCCAGATTGTCACTCTGCCTGTAAGAGACAGTGTACATAGTCCATTCATCCCCAAGAGATCTGAGGAATTTTCTATTGATGTCATCTTGATCCATCTTTACTCCAACAGTGGCCAGTTCTCCAATGAGTTTGTTGAACCTATCAAAAGTTTGAGTCATGGACTCATTCTTTGATGAAGTAAAATTTTCATATTGCTGTTTAAGAACATCTCTTTGATTTCTCTTGATACTCTTAGTTCCAGCAAATCTTTTCTCTAGAGAATTCCAGAGAATTTGAGCATCAGTGCAGTTGCAGAATTGATGCTGATATTCATTAGGGATTGCCAAGAGCAGAGTACTCAAGGCCTTCATCTCTGTCTGCCTGATCTTTCTTTCTCCATCTGTCTTTGGTGGAGGTCTTTTTCCATCTGGTCCTATTCTTCCAGCTTCAGAAGGACCATTCTCAATGATATCCCACATTGAGTAGTCAGTGAGAAGAATATATTGCCTGATCCTTATTTTCCACATGTCAAACTCACTGGGTTTGAGCATTGGAACCTTGGAGACCAAACTGCTGCTTGATTCTGTATGATTTTCCATGATAGATGTTTCTGATTCAATAGGCTCTGATACCACTTGTCAGGATCGAATTCTTAACAAGAATTAATACTCAGAAACTAATATCAAAGAAGTTGCGGAAAAACACTTTGATATTTGATAAAACAGTAATCAAAACACAGTATATAATATCAAACAGTAAACTTGTATTGAATGCTTAAAGCTACAAGATTTCACACTCAACCTCAATATTGATGAACAGGCTCACCAATACGAATTCTACTTCTCTAGAATTAGGATCTATGCCTTGAGGTTAATTTCTCTTTAGAAAAACAATTTTCAAAAAAAAAAATTTTTTTTTTATCTATTCTATACATTCTATACATATACTGATAAAAGGATAATTACAAAGAATAAATAAATCTTCAGAATATATTCCATGTATATCTTCTAAGTATATCTTCAGTATATCCAGCTGTAGTACATTCCATCCGTATCTCTTTAGCAGCATTAACTATGCTTAGCAGCAGTATCCTCTTCCAGCAGCATTAACTGCAAGCAGTACTAACTACTAGCAGTACTAACTAGCTAAGCAGTACTAACTTTGTTCAAGCAGTACTAACTTTAACTAGCAGTAGTAATTCTACTAGCAGTAGTAACACTTAGCAGTATTAATCTTCAACTTGTTCTGGCAGTAGTCACCACTTTTGTACTAGCAGTAGTAACTACACTTGGTAGAATCTTCAGTTCCCAACATTGTGAAAGGAGTCGTGGTTGTACATGTGTCCTATATATAAATTTGAAAGTGGGTGTTATTATAAATAAAATAAAGTGTTTTTTACAATATATAAATAAAATGAAATAAATTTAAAAAACACATACCTTGAGAGATGAAGCATATTGTCACTACAAAAAGAACAAAGCAATCGAATGATTAACATTGTGATAATATAAAATCATGATAGATACACACATTATAAACCTTCATAACTTAAAATTAAATTTCTCGTAGTGTATTGCCACTCTCACTTACCGGGTAAGACTATTGGTCCTTATCATATGATTTTTGGCAAGCGAAGCTTTCATGAGCTTCTTGCCATGTGCCACAAGTACCACCATATCAGTTAAAGTAATAAGAAGAAGAGGGGGATAAACTAAAGCCATAGCAAAACTAAAAAACTATCATGTTTTTCAAAGAAATAAACCTCACAAGTATAATGTGACTTACCTTCTCCATACTCCACCTATATATCTTTAAGATCACGGAATTCAGCGGCCAAGAAGTGATGGATCATGGCAAGGTTTGTGTAACTGGTACATCTGGTTTCCTGGCTTCTTGGCTCATCAAGCGGCTCCTGTTGGCTGGTTATCATGTCATTGGCACAGTTAGAGACCCTGGTGCGTGTTATCTCGTGTTCAATCTGTTGTGCATGTGTAACATGCTACTGGTGCTAATTTGTGGTTAAATTTTCAATAAATGATTTGAAACTAGCTCACCTTTGGAACCTGCAAGGAGTGAGGGAACGACTCCACCTAGTGAAGGATGAACTCACGGAAGGGGGAAGCTTCGACAATGCAATCATGGGGTGTGAGGGTGTCTTTCACACAGCTTCCCCTGTTATTAGAGGACCACCTTTTGATCCTAGGGTATGTTTTGTAGTTCCAAGTCTAACCATAACCAAAACCAAGCCATACAAACCCAGTATAACTCACCCGTAGGTAGGGTCCCCGGGGGGGGGAGATGTATGCATACCTTATCTTTACCTCTAGCCTCTCGGGTATGTTTTGTAGTTTCAAGTCTAATCAAGAAAACTCGGTGTGCCTCACACAAAGGTAGGGTATGGGAGGGGGTAAGATGTAAGCAGAACTTGCCTCTAGTGTCTAAGGTATCTTTTGTAGTTTCAAGTCTAATTATAAACAAAACCTAACCAAACCAAACAAACCCGGATATCTCACTCGAAGATAGGTTATGTGAGGGGCAAGATGTATGCAAACCTTACCTCTAGCGTCTGGGGTGTGTTTTGTAGTTTCATGTCTAATAAACCAAACCAAACTAAACCAAACAAATGCATTATATGCCATCCAAAGATAAGGTCTGGGAGGGTAAGATGTACACAGTCCTTACCTTTATGGTATGTTTTGTAATTTCAAGTCTAATCATGATGCCATCTTTTTCTTGAATGTTGCACATTTTCTAGGGGGAGATCTTAAAGCCAGCTATTGATGGAACACTGAACATGCTACGTTCATGTAAAAAGAACCCATCATTAAGACGAGTGGCTTTCACCTCATCATCTTCCACACTCAGGGTGAGAGATGATTTTGACCCCAACAAAGTAACTATAGATGAGTCGTCGTGGAGTTCAGTTGAATTCTGTGAACGACTCAATATTTGGTACGTACTGTCCAAAACCATGGCAGAAAAGGCAGCATGGGAGTTCTGCAATCAGAATGGGATCAATCTGGTGACTATTCTCCCTTCATTTGTTGTTGGACCCAGCCTACTTCCTACTTTATGTTCTACAGCATCGGATATCCTGGGCTTGCTACAAGGCATGTTCTCCAAAACCTACATAGTAGATCAAAGTTGGGATCGTTTGAGAACAATTTTTTTTTGTGAGAGCGGTGAGAACACTTCTAAGCCTTTGGATGAGTTTTTTTTATCTGATTGCTCACAAAAAATGCGTACCTTCATATACCTTCACCATAATCACCTTCACATACTCTTATGCATGAATTTGTTAAAAGTTTCAGTAAAAGTGATACAAGTAGGTATGAAGAGAATGCAAGTGGATGAAGGTGATGAAGGTTCGTGTTCTCACCGTTCTTACCAAAAAAAATGGTCTCACCGAACCACTCCTATATCATGTATCATGGAAACCATTTATAGCTAAATACATGTGTCAAAAACTTTGGAAGAACCAGGGGAAACAGAGAGATTCAAGTGGCATGGGAGAATGGGATATGTTCACATAGATGATGTTGTGCTTTGCCACATCCTAGTTTATGAAAATGAACAAGCTGAAGGACGATATTTATGCAGCTCAACCGTCATCGATAATGATGAACTTGTATCAATTCTATCAGAACGCTATCCTACACTACCCATTCCAAAGAGGTACTAAAACTAGGATGAAATGAAACTCTAGTTGCAACGAGTTTCAAGTAAAAGGTAAGATTACCATAATAATGCATGACTGAATGAACATGATTTTGCAGGTTTGAGCAGCATGACCGACCATATTATAAGTTTGACACAACAAAGCTGAAAAGCTTAGGGTTCAAGTTCAAGCCAATTTTTTGGTTTGAAGCAAAACTAAAGCCAGGTGCCACAAGTACCACCAAAGTTTAAATTCTCTTAAACATGACAACGAAAGCATAAATAAGAAGGTTGCAACTTAAAAAATAATAGAAATATATTTGAGACCCTCTAATTCTAGGTCATAAATGATACAGATTTGGAACTTCGACTTGGGTGTTCTTAGGTTCATTTTGAGGCTCTTGCTTAGCATATCTAGGTCAATTAATTAGGCTACTTTCCACAATTTTAAACCTTCAAATTTTAGTATGAAGTGGAGATGCTAAAGAACTATATATGATGGGAGTCTTATGATCCCTATATATATATATATATATATATATATTATATTTATGTGGCTTGTAGCTTAATTGTTTAGTTTCTATAATATCAAGTAAACCAAAAGTGATATTTTTATGGTCTATACATCAATTACATATAAAGATAACAGGACAATGGATACGTGTAAAATTCAAACTTACAAAGTCAAACCAAATTACCAATACAACAAAAACAATAAATCAGATCATGTAGTTTATTCATGATTCAGACGTTGGCTACTATTCTATTTAAGAAATTTATGTTAATTAAAAATGCAATAAATAGAAAGTTACCTGCAACACAAAAAGCCCATCATCTGCCAGTACTGATTCACAACACCTAAAGAACTCTTCCATGTCTTCATGTCTAACAGCTTCTAACATTTCACTTCAAATATAATAGTCCCTGGTTAGGCCATATCTACAATATCATTGATGTCATAAAAGATATGCCAAAACTCACCAGGATATTACTCTATCCTATTTATTAGTGTCAGGTAATTGCCTATAGTCACATAGAAGAAATCTGATTTGGTCCTGCAGTAATTTTAAAAGTGAATATAAATTAACTTGAAAGCTTATTGCTGGAGAGCCTCAACTAAAAACACTTAAATTTACCTGTAGGCCAGCTTCCTTCACCTTGGTTTCTGCATATCTAAGCTGCTCTTCAGAGTGTACTTGCGTCCAGTTCGTTTTACTATTTCAATAGCTAAAGTTCCCCAACCACATCCTGTCTCAAGAACCTCGTGGTTTTTATCAACTCTTGACTAGATGGGATACAAAAACACTCATTTCAGTCAGTCGTTTGCTTTAAAAAATGGTAGTAGTGTATGCAAACACTCACCTTCTCGATCAACGAAGTGATTTTTCTCATTTGTGTTGATTATATACAGCAGATACAAAATCGATTGAAAACCTTCTGAGATCGAACTACCAAATCAATTTCAAATCGAGAAACAAAACAACAGATGCAAACAAGAAACAAGTCTGAAATCCTGAACCATTCAAGACTGAAATCAAGTCTAAAACAAGTTTGAAATCGAGAACGAATAAATAGAGATAGAGAAATCGAGCCCATTGAGTAGAAATCGAACGAGAAATGGGACATAAATCAAACCTAAGATAGAGAAAAATCGAGCCTATTGAGAAGAAATCGAACATAGATAGAGAGATCGAGTCCATTGAGCAGAAATCGATGGCCAAATCCAAGTAATTGGAGAAGTTGAACCTGAGTTGGTCGAGGAGAGAACAGAAATCTTGAAGTTGGAGAAGTCGGCTTGGGTTTATTTTGGTTAAGAGTACTAATTTATTAGGTGAAATACAAAGAGAGGGAAAGGAAAAGTGAAGGGGGAAGGGTTAAAATTTTGGAATTTCAGGAAGGAGTTTAAAAAATTTTAATAATAATTTTTTTTATTGTCTTTAAGAAATTTGAAAATTTTTATTAGTCTTTTTTTAAACTTGAGAATTTCTTTTGTCTAACATAATTATTGGACATAATTAATTAAATCTAAAACAGTTATCTCATATTTTTTTTAAATCTTTTTAAAATTCAAGTTTACAACTCACTACAAGAAATAGCGGTTTTAGAGACGACTTTTGTCGTCACTACATGTCAAATTGTCGTCGCTGAAAATATATAGCGACGACGGTCGTTGCTAAAAGTCTGGTAGCTAGAAGTTGGTTGCTAAAAAAAACAATAGCGACCACAAGGGTTGGCTATAGCGACGACGATTTATTGCGACGACTTGGAGTTTTATTGCGACGTAACTTAGTCGCTACAAGTGATTTTAATTCAATTGCGTAATTAAGTTAATAGAGACCTTATGTCGTCGCTATAAGTAAAATAACTAATTATTTAAAAATTACTATTAGCAACCATATATTGTCGCTAAAAGTAAATTAATTATTTTTTAAAAATGACTTTTAGCAACCACATATCGTCCTTATAAGTAATTATTAATTTTTAAAAAAATTACTATTATCAACGACATGTCGTCGCTATAAGTTAATTAATTAATTTTTTCAATAGTACTATTAGCAACTAAATGTCGTCGCTAAATAGGACGATATATTGTCGCTATAAAGGCCATTTTTAGTATTTTCTGGGTATTTTTTGCACATTTATAAAAAAAAACGGTCGTAATAGTAAGAAAAATCAACAATGAAACATCCAAACCCCAATACTAAACACAAGTTTTAAGTAAACAAAACACAATTTTAAGTACTAAAAATCAACATTGAAGCATAAAAGTTCCAATAATAAACACGAAAAAGTTCTAATTGTTTAAAAATAAGACCTACAAATATAAACATGATAATAAATATCTAATCATTCCCCAAATCCTCATCGGTGTCCTCATCGGTGTTTTGTTGAGATGATGATGGTGGTGGCGGCACTACAGGCATGGTAAAAGAGAAAGTAGGAATTTCTGGAACAACGGCATCCGGCATAATGTTTCTAATTGCTTGAACCAGAGTTGTGTGAGTCTCATTACTATGCCTAACGAATGCACTGAAGTTCGAGACCATATCTCGTACCTGGTCATCGGTAAACGATCCCTGAGGTGGCGTGGTGTCAAATATAGAGGATGAAGAATCACCCTTCAACTTGCGTCCTCGCCCCGTTTTGTGTCCACGATGTTCTCCTAGTACCTTGGATAATATCTGTGACTCGTTTATTGGTGTTGAGGAGTCAGACCCGTGCTGTTGTGTTAGCGATTCTTTTTCTGCAATCATCCTCTCCTGTGTAATTTTGTAAAAATAATAATGAATAATATTATTGCAAATGCAACAATTTATTAATTAAAGTTAAATAATTACTTACATGATATGACTGAGCAGTGTCATTGACCCATTCCCCTGATCGAGTATGCATTCTACGCCAATTATCAATCCAACTTGGCAATTCCTGTGTCACCAGATTTTTCTATGAAAAAATAAAAACATATATGATTACTTAAGTAAAATTATGGAACCATCAATAATATACCAAAATATTCCAAAACTAAATCTATTTACCTGCTTATATCGTGTAGAAACATACGATGATGAGCCGTGAAGACTTGGGAATCGTGCTTTAGCCCTATTTTTTGCATTTGTTTGGGCACGGTTTTTATTCTTGGGATCGAGAAAGTAATCTACTGTCTCATCCCAGACATCTTTCTTAACAGAAGGTGGAGGATATTTTATTGCTTTCTCGACATCATCATAACCACTATTATCCACAAAATGTTTCTTCTGTTTTGCTTTTCGATCCTTGTATCGATCTCTACACAGTCGCTCAATGCCTTTGGAAGTTTGATCCCAATGAGGTCCATCACGATGAGGAGTGAGGTCAAAATATTGCTTCAAAATAAAAAATAAATAAATGATTAGTATATATTTTTAGAATTTATAAAATATTAAATGACAATATATATTTACCTGAATCCAAGGTAACATCCCTATCTTGTTCTTCGGAACGGAATCCCAACTTACATAGTACATCGGGATATTGTTACCTATCCAGTTCCCTATGAACCTTGTGAATAGGGAATCATTGTCGTCGATAGGCTGATAGGTTTCCTCTGACACGTCAAACTCGATGGGCAATGGTCTTTTTCCATTGTTATCATATGCTTGAATCAGTTTGAGGTCCCTGGACCTACCTCGACCTCTTTTCCGTGAACCTATTGATTTAAGAAAAACAACAATTTAGTATATTACATGTCATGTTCAGTTACAAGACTATTAATCAAAAACTAAATTACTCTGCTCGCATGCTGTAGGTATCCTCCTTGGGCCGGGAGGAGGATCACCCCCAGCATCTCCACCATGGCCTCTTGCAACTGCCACCATATGATCTGCTTAAGAGAATGCATGATAGAAATGCCAACCGAAAATAAATAAATTATCCACATAGTATAATGCCAAGTAACAACCAAATAACAACCACCTTTGATTACCAAAAAAATGTCTTGTTCATAGAAATCATTAAAAGAAAACACTAGATCATATACACAAGACTAGTTTATTATATTAATACAAATCTAGTGAAATGCATCCAAAAGCGATTGAATATTCATACAAATAAGTAACCTTTACGCATACAAAAAATCAATCAGACTCATCATTAGAAAAGTAGCCATCTACATCATCATTATCTGAATCTATATTATTATCAAAATGCCCTATATCAACTTCCTCATCTTCATCGTTAATTAAATTTGTATTGTCCGCAACGCGAATAGTACATATATCATCAACTAAGCTTGATTGCCCAACTCTTTCCAAGCCAATATCTGCTATATCATCCAAATTAGCCGACAACACAAAGTTAGACAAGCTATTATCGTGTATGACGTCAATGTCGTTAACTTCATCGATACTTGGATGATCCCAGATTTTTCGGTGATTAACATCTTCCACAACCCTCCAATTATGATTTTTAGACGGGTCTTCAATGTAGAACACTTGTTTTGCTTGTGTCGCAAGAATGTACGGATCAGATTTGAACCATTCAGAATTGACATTGATACTAGTTATGTTATTTTTTGTGATACATCGTTTCTTCCTCGGATCGGTGTTGAACCACTTACATCGAAAAATCACAACCGAGCAACCGCTTAGATAACGTATCTCCACAATATCTTCTAATTGACCATAAAACATAAACCCGTCTGTCCCTGGTACTGCCACCCCACTGTTCTGAGTGGTACGTCGAGTATCACGACTATGTACCACAAATCTCACACCATTGACTATGCATGAAATGTAAGAGTATGCATTGAAGTCTGGACCATGTGCCAAAGCAAATAATTCTTCAGTACACTCAGGAGACTCTGCTAGTCGCAAATTACAAATCTATAAAAAAATCTATAAGTTCAAATATGATCTATTTAATGGGGAAACATATACTATGTGTTTACCTTATGGTTAAACCAAGTAGTAAACTCATTTTGTATATTACTTTCGTGCATTTCAGACTCGAATTCCCTGTAAATGCTTTAGATTAGTATCATCTTTTAAATTACTATAAAATTTAACTAAAAATAGTTCATGGTAAAGATACTTACTCTTTGTAGACATCAAGTTCATGGCAGTTGTTGAGTACGAACCATTCTATTGCTTTACAAACTTCTTCTCCCAGAAATATGATCGTTTTTTTTGCTAGTTGGTCGACATTGTGATTCAAACACAGAGAATTGCCTTTTTGGAATGACAACATCTTCATTTCTGTCAGGGCGATTAAATCTAGTCTGTACACCCTCAAAATACATAGAACAAAATGTTAAAGCTTCGTCAGCAATATAACCCTCCGCTATGGATCCTTCAGGCTTAGCTTTATTTCTAACATAATTTTTCAACTTTTTCATATATCTTTCAAATGGATACATCCACCTCATGTAGACAGGTCCCCCAAGTATAGCCTCTTCCGGTAAATGTAGAACCAAATGAATCATTATGTCAAAAAAAGCGAGAGGAAATATTAATTCCATGTTGCACAAGATCTTAATCAACTGATTTTCAGCTTTCCTCATATCGTCCACCACCAAAGTTCGGGCACAAACTTGCTTAAAGAATGAGCACAGTTCGATGATTGGGGTTGAAATATTTGCATCCAGGTACCCTCGAACTCCTACCGGTAGCAAACGTTGCATCATTATGTGACAATCATGAGATTTCAACCCTGTAATGTTGCTATCATTATCAGTTACTTTCTGCTTAAAGTTCGATCCAAACCTGTCAGGTAGTTTAACTCCTTTTATGAATTGGCAGAAGCGGCGTCTGTCATCGGATGTGAATGAGTACTTTGGATGATGTTTTAAGATCTTATTGTCTCTCTCCTGAAGCCACAACTCTTTTCGAATACCCCAATCTTTCAAGTCAACTCTTGCATTTGTGGTGTCTTTAGATTTATCATTCATCAATAAAGTACCCAACAAACTATCGCAAACATTTTTTTCCACATGCATGACATCCAAATTGTGTTTCAACTCAAGAGAAGACCAGTACTCAAGCTCGAAAAAAATACTCTGTTTCGTCCAGTTCAACTCCTTTGCATCGTACTTTCTCTTCATACCTCCAAAGCTCAGATGTTTTCCTGCAATACGAGTCGGCAGTTAAGCTAGTTGTTGTAATATAGTTGCATTATCGAATCGTCTTGGAGGATTTCTTTTCTCATGCTTACCATCAAACAACTTACTCTTCCTCCAGCGATGATTAGTAGGTAGGAATCGTCTGTGACCAACATAAGATGTCTTCCCAATTACACGACATGACAGAGTGTCTTCATTACAAGTAGGACATGCTTTATATCCTTGACCACTCCAACCAGACAAACTACTACGAGCAGGAAAATCATTGATGGTCCATAATAGCATTGCACGCATTGTAAAGACTGTGTTTGTCGAGGCGTCTCTCGTTTGAACACCTTCAGCCCATAACATTTTTAATTCATCAATTAATCCAAAAACATAAAAAAAAAAAACATAACAATAAGTTTTACAATAATCCAAAAACAGTAAATAAACACACATAAGCATAAGTTTTACATCAATCCAAAAACATTAAATAAACACGTATAAGCATAAGTTTTTCATCAATCCAAATACATCAAAACGAAACATAATGATCAAACCAAATCATGGATCTTGAGACATTGGAGTGTAATCATCTTAGTGTATATATTATGTATCGAGGCACCATCCACTACCATCCACTACCACCAGTCCACCATTGTGTTTATACAGAAAAGCTGCAACTATTGATGACTCATTACACATGCCCTAATATGTTTTCTTTTATATTTCCAATATTGTTCCTCTCTCATTCTCCAAACTTATCTCAATTTTTTTCCAGTCCTTTGATGAGAAGAGGAAGGTCATATATAGAAAGTATTAAAGTGCTACACGAGGTGCGGTGGCGCTATACCCGCCGGCCAAATCTCTATTGGTTGTTGCACCACCATCTTCCTAAACTGTTTTTTTTAAACTAAGATTGTTGAACAAGCATTAATTTTTTCCATTAATGAAATGATGATACTATTATTAGGTAACAATTTGAGCAACTGTATGGTTACAACATGAGATGATAACTCAGAATTTTAAAAAACAATCACACCTTTTTTGCATCTTTAACATGGATATATCATTTGAATTGCATAGAATCACGAATGCATTCTCAATATCGTATAACCTTAACAAAAAAGAAAAAAAGGAAAACAAAAGAACAGACAAACCTCTATTAGAGCAATGACGATGTAACAACCGGAGATCAAAGGACCGATGAACTGTGTACGTGAAGTAGCCGAGAGAATGGAATTTGGGTTTAGAGGGGGTTTCTGAGATGAACTGCTATTGATTTGGCAGAGAATATTTAGCTAATTTTGGGATTAAGTTATCGCCATATGCATAAGTTTCTAAGGGGTTTGACTGCTTCCTCAATTATCCATACCCACTTCAAATACCCTTTCTTAGTATAATATTTTAATATTTTCTTTTATATCACAAATCCAATTCACGGTTTAAGTATAAAAAAAATAACAATCATCCCAAAAAATAAAATCATCAGGTTTCTTTGAATTTTTTAATGTATTTTAATTAATTTTCTAAGAATTTATTATTATTATTATTATTATCAAATTCAACTAAATATACTAAAGTTTAATGTCGCGTGATACATCTTGATTTTAATATTTCGTTGTATTTTTTTGTCTTTATCAATTTTATAATATGATTTTAATGCTTTAGCTTTAATAATGTTGTAATTTATTTTAGGTTAATCAAGTAATTTTTTTTATAAAATAACTAGAAACATACTCGCTTAATACAACGAAATGCATCACAATTTTAATGTTTCATTTTAATATTTGTTTTTTGTCGATTTACAATACGATTTTGGATGACTTTTTGAGAAAGCGATAATGTTCTTTCTATAAAAAAATTATTTAATTTTTTATTATAATTTAATTTAAGTTTAATAATAATGTAATTTATTTTAGGTTTAATAATATAATACTTTTTTATAAAATATTATTAAATATTCTGTTAGATTTTAATAATTATCATAATTATATTTTAGATTTTTTATATTTAAGATTTGACTTTTATCTTGTATTTAATTATGGAGTAAGTGATTTTAGGGGAGTTGAAGTGGTTATAGATAAGGATTGGAAATTAATAAATAACTTTAAAAATAGTACATAAAGTTTTAATAGTTGTTTTTAAGAGATTTTAAGTAATTAGCATTAAATAACGGTACATTAAGCTTTAACGATTGTTTTTAAGAGTTTTTCTAAATGCTTTATAATATAGTATATATATAGATAACTATGTATTTTGTTAGAATTCAATGATTATTCTAATTTTATTTTGGATTCATTATATTTAAAATGTGATATTTATCCTGTATTTGATTATGTTTATCAATTAGTTACGAATTCAAACATTAAACTTTAAAAAGTTTTACTCCTGCATTATTTTCTTGTAATCTTGAATTTTAAATAATATGCATCAATAAATAGTACTTTATGCTTAAAAAAGTGTTTTTAAGAGTTTTTTTTTCAAATACTTATAATATAGTATAGATATAGATACATTCTTAGCAATTTGCAACTCATTTGTCACATCCCTATAAAAATAGATTTCGTGTATAGTACCATATTAGAATACGTGAAACCCCATACTATTCTTCAAAAGAGCTTTTGAGAAAAAGAACGAAGATTTCAACATATATAGAACATAACTGATCCATGTCTAACTGATGTAAGACTGCAACTAACAAAACCAAACTAAACTTTAATAATATAATAACAGAAGTAAAATCAGACATATATGAAACGTTTGGTCCCGATTTGGAACAAGTATCATCTAATTATATTCATTACATCCCTTGAACTGAACCAACTAGGCTAGCTCAGTTGGCCACCAAGGTTTCCTTGGGGAGGAGATGTTTGGCTAGGGGAGGTCTCAAGTTCGAGTCCCACCCGAGACGTTTACCCCTTTAGGCGGTAAAGGAGGAGTAGGCGGGTCTCAGGGTCAGCATACTACCCAATTGGATGTCACTGCTGGACCTGAATCACTAACAACTAACAAGCCGTTCTAAAAAGAATAAAAAAAACATCCCTTGAACCCTTTGAACTATTTTAGAACAACTAATTATCAGTAGTTTAATATATGTATATAGGCGAATGATCGAGTGAGAATAATGAGAAGTCGATCTGAACCATTGATCACTTTTAATCAAATGTCCTCCCATGAATTACGACTTAAAAGAGAATTGATCTGGTGCATCTCATCCTGTTAAGACACAGTCTCATTGGATTCAAGATCATACAATACGAAGATCGCAATCTGAAGCTAAAGCAGACAAGTCGACTCTTAAATATTAGTCTAAGTCGTTTGTAATAAAATAGTCAAAGTTAGTTTGAATTTTATTTTATAGTATTGTAATAGTTTAGTTTCTAGTATTTAGTTAGTTATATTATTTAGTTAGAAATAATATCTAGATATTAAATCTAGATATTATCTTAGGAAGTGTGTTCAACACACTAGATAGATTTGTGATATCTCTCAACTCTCTCTAACAATCAGATTAAAATTAACACATACAAACACACACTTAAAGGTGTAAAAGAGAGAATACACAGAGAACACATTTCATGCTTGAATCATATCAACCTTGTAACCGTTGTTATATATCAATACAGGTTGGTAATCATATTGTGTCGTTAATCTATAAACTTGATAGTATTGTTGGACCGACAATTGGTATCAGAGCCTGATTAAGATCAAAACAAGTTTTTCAGAAAAACGTCTCTGTGTTCTTCAAGAAAAATTGATTTCGAGTGTAAGAGTGTTTTAAGTGTTAGAATCGATCAGGTTGTGATCGATTTACATGCTAGATAGAGTTGTATGTATTTAATTTCACTTTAAAGCTTAAATCGAGTTCCAATTTGTGAATTTTGTGTGAAAAAGTCGAAGTGGGTAAGTTCATTGTGCCATCGATTTTATTTCGAAAAAGTGTGTTTTAGAGAGATCAAGTGCTTACATTCTGTTCTAGAAGTGATTCTAGACATATTGGTAGAGTTTGGTATTGCTAAATCGTTTCAGGAACAGATTTCAGACGATTTTTAGAAGTTCAGGACGAACACCCGCAAAGCAGAGGAAGAATAGCCCGCAAAGTCCCACTTTGCGCGTCTCAAAGGAGACGCGTACCTCACTTTGCGGTTCCAACATCAAACGCATACCTTACTTCTCAGTTCCCAAGTGACCCGCAAAGCTCAACTTCTCGGTTCCCAAGTGACCCGCAAAGCTCAACTTCTCGGTTCCCAAGTGACCCGCAAAGCATACTTCTCGGGTCCCATTAGAAACGCAAACCTCACTTAGAATATTTTTTCCTGAGAATTTTTCGAAACTGTAATAGGGTCTTTAATTGTCATAAATTTTTTTCTCTAGGGGCGCTGCCCCCATACCCCCGCAAGGGCGTTGCCCCTTGATCCCAAATTTTCTCTAGCGGGACCCCCGTGCTAAGTCTGCCTAGGGGGACAAAATTTCTTGAGTGATCAAATTTTATCTGGACTAACGGTCAAATCCAAGTTCTTATTTTGATATAATACAGGATGACTTCAAAAGACGCTCTTTCCATTGGTACGGATGTCAAACCCCCAGTTCTGTTCAAAGGGGATTACGAACAATGGAAAGACAGATTTCTTGACTTTGTGGATCGACACTCAAATGGAGATAACATTCTTTTATCTATAAAAGAAGGTCCCATGGCACCACTTTCTGTCCAAGTACCTGATAATGATGATGATGATGATGTTGAAGATGATTCTTCTGACAGTGGAGATGGGAACGTGGAAAGAGAACAGAAGATGAAAACTGTTACACTAGCATATGCCCAATTTTCTGAAGAACAAAAGAACCGTTTCAAAGCTGATAAGAAAGCAAGATCTTTAATTCTTCATAGTATCCCGAATGATATCTACATCAAAATAGACAGTTACAAAGCTACTGCTAAGAAGATGTGGGATCAACTTCAAAAGATGATGATGGGATCTAAGGTTGGAAACCAGATGAAAGTCGCAAACTGTATAAACAGTTACGAAGAATTCAAAGCCTTTGAAGATGAAAGCCTAGCTGACACTTATAAACGATATGTTCTGCTTCTGAACGAGCTGTCAAAGAATAAAGTTAAAAAGAAACAGATTGAGAACAACGTCAAGTTTCTCAGTGTCCTTCAACCAGAATGGAAGAAGCATACACGAAGAATGAAACAGATGAAAGATCTGTCTGACATTCCACTCCACGAGGTGTATGAGACACTAAGGCAGAACGAAGAGGAAGTAGAAGAGAAAAAGAATGGAAAGAAGAAGAAGGAAGTTGAGAAAGTTCTAGATTCCATTGCACTTGTTGTGAAGAAGAAGAAGAAGAAGAAGAAGAAGAAGAAGAAGAAGAAGAAGAAGAAGAAGAAGAAGAAGAAGAAGAAGAAGAAGAAGAAGAAGAAGAAGAAGAAGAAGAAGAAGAAGAAGAAGAAGAAGAAGAAGAAGAAGAAGAAGAAGAAGAAAGTGATTACAAGTTCTGAATCAGAAACTGAATCTGATAGAGATGATGGAGAGATGCTCAAGCAAGCAATGCATTTACTGACCCGTGCATTCCAAAAGAAATTCTACAAGAAACCGGGATCAAATTCACAGAGATATTCTTCATCAAGCTCCAAGAACCGTGAGCATAGAGAAAGAGTAGAAGAAAGTAGATCTCAAGAGAAGAAACCAAGAGAAAGGAAGCAATCTGGGAATGACTACACCAGTACAGACAAGAAAACTGATGTCCCAATCACATGCTACAACTGTGGCAGGACTGGACATTTCGCCTCAAACTGTCGAAAGCCAAAGGTTCGCAATTCTGCGTATTACCAGAACAAACTAATGTTAGCCAAGCAACAAGAAGCCGACAAAGCATTAATGGCTGAAGACGAATTCTGGTTACATCATTCTGAAGAGGAAGATGAAGAAGAAGAGAATGAAGAAGCTGCTAACATGTGCTTGATGGCCAATCATGCAAAGTATGATGATTCAGATACTGAAGCAACTGAAGAGGTAATGAACTTAACCGAAAATACTTTTATGATTAAATTGGATGCGATGATGGTCGAACTTCAAGACCTTCAGTCGAAACTGAAAAAGGAAAAAGGCAGAGTTGCTAAGCGGAATCAAAAGATCTTTGAGCTAAATACGTCAGTTATTGGGAACAAAAATCTCATGGATTCCCTACGCAAATCTGCTTCTGATTTTAATCTTAAAAACGATTGTTTAGAAAAGAAGATTTCTGATTTTGTTTCTCAAAATATTAAGTCTGATTTAGAAAAGAAACAAACTGCCGTAATTGTTATTAAGCTGCAGTCTGAGAACAAGAATCTAAATAAGAAAATAAATGGTCTGGAAACCAAACTCTACTCAATAGGCCAAACAGATCAAACTATTTTCATGAATACACCAAATGAAGAGGCTGATTTTAAAGCAAAATGGGGATTAGGTTGTAATAATCCTCATTACCTGAAACATGTTATCATAAAACAGCCAGGTTTATATAATGCAGATTACATGTATGCTGCTCGTAAACTTCCTCATTTGAAACCCACATTTGTTACCAAAGCATCAGAAGAAGTCGAGGCAAAAGAAGATACAAATAGAAAGAATTTGAAGAAAATGCAACTACCATTCTGTTATGCAAGACTGAATGATAGTTATCTTTCGGAAAAACCAAAATTTCTTTCAAAAGAATTTTTTGCTACATATTCTTCTACTGAGAAGGAGGCAAAACCTGTTCGAGCTAAAACTTATCTACCTCCACTCGTATTAGAAAGCAAAATAATTGAGTTAGAAAATGTTTTATCTGACGAAAGATTTTTGGTGAAAATAAAACAAGATGTGTTTTCTACTGTTTTGAAGAACACTGTTTTTCATTTTAAATCTAAAAGGTGTTCTACAGTTTCAAAAAACCCTCACACTTCTACTGATTTCTTTGATAACTTATTTGAGCCTACAAATGACTTTTTAAATACTGAAGAAGGGTGTATAGATGGAGTACAGATGGTTGATTTTAATGCTTCACTTCCAGATCATTCTATTTTTCTTGAAAAAGGAACGGCTTTACCAAGTGTTTCTAAACATCAGCGTTCAAAGAAACAGAACACCTCTGGTAAAAGCAAGAAAAACCAATCTCAGAAATCTAATTTTCCTGATAAATCTAAATCTTCAAATCAGATTCATACTACTAACCTTCCTGTTCACAGAAAGTTAGATGGTTCAGGTTCACTTCAGAGGAAAGGGAGCTACAAGGAAGAAAATCTTTTCTGGAAGAAGAAACCAGTTAAAGATGAAAACTCATGTGTACATACACATAATGAAACGAAGAACAATGCGCTGAAAAGTAAACCTGCTCATGTTTACACGAGAGATCAAATGATCAGGTTATCAGGTAAGGAAAATTCTTGTTCTTACTGTTGTACACATGATCCTGTTCACAAGACGAAATATCATTACTGGTATGGTTCTTATTCCATAACCCCCATACGAACTGCAACTAACACATATGGACCCAAATACCAGTGGGTACCAAAGAAAACTAATTCTGTGTTGCAGGCACCTACTGTCAAGGGGGAGTAGGAGAACTAAGGCTTCTGAATACTTTAGTTCAGAACCCGGACATCAATGTCAACTATGGCTCTTGAATACAACAGTTCAAGACCCGCACTTCAATGATCAAAAGACCTTACTCTAATGTTGATATGAGAGACTGTACTCCGATACTCCAACGAGAAATTCAACCTTCAAAGGGAGTACATATTTAATTCTGAAATTTTAAATGCATATATTTTTAATGATAATTTTTTCAAATGCATAATTTCAAGGGGAGTAAGAGAAGTTATTTGTTTTACTGCTTTTTGTCTTTTCAATATTAGTGAATAAAGTTTCTTTGACTTGACTTAAGACTTTTGCAGAATTTTTGAGAAGAGCTTACACGATCATATGTTTATGACTTTAAGCTAAGCTTCATGAGATGTAAGATCAAACTTAAAGGTATATTCCTTTATCTTAATCTCATATGTGATTGAAAGAAAGACAACTTTCATTCATTGAAAACATATTCTTAAACGTTCAAACCACTTCCCGATTTTTTCATAAGATTTTATATTTTGGTAGTGTACTTTAAATGGTCTACATGAGCTTACATGATTATAAATAATTTTGAGCAACATATTCTTTATAGGATATATGGGATCAGTGTGCTAGGACTTAACACAACTTCTATGGAATCACGTAAACCAGTGATTTCTACCCATGAAGTTAATCCATAGTGATTGGGTGTGAGGAGTCAAAAGAAATGAGTGTGGATTGGATAATGAGCTATCATGGAAAAGAGAGTTCGGTTAGCAGTGAGCTAAATGTTTAAAAGAAAGAGGGTGTAGAACAGAGTTAAAAGAATATCAAAACTCTGCACCAACTTTTTTATGAGCCGGGAAGCCACATTTCTAGTGTTTCACAACTCTTTTGTGATCATTATTGAAACAGGCAACTAGCCCATGCCAACTCTTGAAATTACCCCACCAGCTACTCATTTACTTCTTAACAAGAAAATGTTTCATTTTCAAAGGGGAAGCAGCACATATGCTATCTGATTTTCATTTGGAAAATTTAGATTTTGAAAAGAAGGAAGTCTGCCCCACCTTCGCACTTCCCTTATGCACATTGAGTCTGTGTTTAACTTATTGTTGTCTCAGTGGTTTACACAATTTCGAGCCTATAAGCAATCATCAAGTGCTTAATTCTTTCTATCACAAGCACGAACACACAAGGAATTTGTTTCTTTGTCATAACGTTTATAGAAATAACCTTTGTGGTGTTTCGATGATTAAATGGAAGCCCTGGGGGAGTCAACATCAAACAGCTCCTTTCCATTGTGTATTCGTTACACACAGTGACTTAGTGTTATTGACAGGCGTTTCTAACTGATTTGTTTATTGCTACAGGTGTTACATGACTATTTTGTCTAGATTTGCAAAGATCTGGATAAATATCTATTGCATTGACGAATCATAGGCTCCTTATGAACAACATTTCTTGTCATCAAGTTTTGATGAAATCGTTACACTTCTCATCAAAAAGGGGGAGAAGATCTACCCAAGAAATGGAGAAGAGATAACCAAGAAGTCACATGTATCAAGAATCACGTCCAAGATTGAATTTACTGTATCTTGAAGACTAATCACTAGTACAAAAATGATTTTTTGTGACGGTTTTGAAAAGTTGGTTTGTAACGGTTTGATAAAAAACCGTTACAAAAAGTCACATAAAAAGTTAGAGAATTGTTTTAGTAACAGTTTTTATAAAGAAACGTTACTATTACAAAAAAATGTAGAAATATAAAGCAACGTTTTAGATAAAAACGTTACTTAAGGTTCCCTAAGGTAACGGTTTAGGACGATTTTGAAAAATCGTTGCTTTTTGTTGTGACGGTTTTTAAAAACCGTTGCCATATAAGACCTTTTATTAACGGTCTTTGTCTAAATCGTTGCTTTATGTTGTAACGGTTTTAAAAAAAGGTTACTGAAAACTAAAATATGTATAGTAACGCTTATTTGAAAACCGTTTCTAAAAGTCACCAAGTTCTATGGCAACGGTTTTGCAAAATTTGTGTCACCAAAAGTTAGTGTATGGCAAGGTTTTTGAAAAAATTACCTCACTATATGTCATACTCTAGTAACGGCATTAAAATATGTACATCACAATACCTCAAGCTATATTGACGGTTTTGAATATTTATGTCACCATATGTCACGTTATGTTGACGGTTTTTTGGTATGTTACCATATGTCATTCTAAGGTAACAATTTTGAAAAATAAATGTCACGATAGGTTATGTTATGGTGACGGTTGTAAAAACTTATGTCACAGTGGTGACGATTTTGTATAATAAATGTCATTATATATCATGCTAAGATGACGGTTAAAATAATAAACGTCCACGTAAGTCATGCTACGATGACGATTTTGTATAATAAACGTGGCCATATGTAATGTTATGATGATAATTTTAAATAATAAACATCAACCTATGTCATGCTACAGTGACGGTTTTGAACAATAGATGTCATCGTACATCATGTTACAATGACGGTTATGAAAGATAAACGCCAAGGTACCTCATGCTATGGTGACCGTTTGAGAAATAAACGTCACCGCATGTCATGCTACAGTGACGGTTTCGAAAAATTTACATAACCTTATGTCATGTTATGGTGATGATTTAGAAAAGTAAATGTCTTTGTACGCCATGCTATGGTGACGGTTTTGAAACATAAATGTTATCGTACGTTATGCAAGGGTGACGATTTTGGCAAAAAAATGAGTCACCCTATGTCATGCTATTGTGACTTTACAAATAATAAACGTCGGTGTATGTTATGTAAAAATGATGATTTTAAATAATGAACGTCATCGTATGTCATTCTATGGTGATAGTTTTGGAAAATAAACGTCACCTTATGTCAATCTATAGTGACGATTTTGAAATCTAAAGGTTACCGTATGTAATGTTACGGTAACGGTGTTGAATGGAAATCATCATAGTATGTAATGTTAAGGTGATAGTTTTGAATGATGAATGTCACTGATATGTCATTTTATAGTGACATTTTTTATAAAGTTATGTCACCGTACATCATAATGCAATGACGGTTTTGATAAATTTATGTCACTGTATGTTACGGTGATGCTTCTGAATAATAAACGTCACTATATGTTATGCTAAGGTGACAATTTTGAATAATAAATATCACTATATGTCATATTACCTTGAATGTTCTAAAAAATAAACTTCACCATTTGTCATACTAGGGTGACAGTGTGGAAGGATAAAGTGACAGTTTTTATAGATAAACGTCACCATATGTAATGTTATGGTGACGGTTTTGATAAATTTACGTCACCATATGTCATGTAGCGATGATTTTGAGATGTTTACTCACGGTATGTAATGTTATGGTGACATTTTTGAATGATAAATGTCACTTATGTCATTTTATAGTGACGTTTTGATAAAGTTACGACATAGAATGTCATGATTCAGTGACGTTTGAGAAATTTACTTCATCTATCATCATGATACGGTGAAAGTTGAGAATTTTATGTCGTTGTATGTCATGATAAGGTAACGGTTTTTAGAAATTTACATCAATGTATGTCATATGTGTAATAGTGGGCACAAACGAAACTAGAAAACTCGTTTGGTCTAGGACTCGGCCTGAAATGTCATTTTGGATACGTTTTTTTCTAAGTAAACCAATACTTTAATTTATAGTTTTTGGCACATAATTATAATGTTTATAATATATTTTTGGTCGACAAAAAAAAACAAAAGAAAAAGAACTCAAACTAGACCCAGTCAGTCTGGTCTGGCCCAATTCGCCAAAAAGTCCAACCTAGTTGTCGCCCGGTCTAGATAATCTCACCTCAGACCGGTTCAACTCAAATATTCTGATATGAACATGGACAATTGGTTTTTACCCGGTCAATACTAAATCAAAAAAACTTGATGCCGGTCTACATATTCGTCCATTTCTTTTTGTCCACTATCAATAAAATTACAATATTTACTTTATGCAATTCAAGAAAAAAAAATAGTCCAACAATTGCTTACTAGCTAAGATTACTGATTACAAAGTTACCATTTTATATTTATGTTTTTAGATACCTAATATTTTTTCTAATCGCATAAACAATCCAAATTTATGTGGAAGATAAATAATAATGTATTCGTTTTTCTGATAAAATCATAAAGACGTGTATACTATAAGAATATGAAAAGAACGGTGGTCAAATTTATAGAATGCAACAGTAATAAGATATTGATGTACTCTTGACTTCCCAAGATTGTTCCGTTTGTGAACAAGCAACATGTCCAAGTTGTGTTTTACAGAAAGCAAATATGATATATATAACATATTTAGAGAGTTAGTTTGAATGCTACTAAGTTTCTTTTAGCATAACAACGGTATTTCACAACAAAAAGGACAAAAAATAAAAATCCGACGGAATATAATTTTTTAAAATATTATTAATTATTTATTTTTTTAAAAGTTTAAAAAAAAATCCGTCAGAAATCCGCCAAAAAAATTATAAAACTTAAATTCCAGCAGATTTTCGACGGATATTTTGTATTTTTAAAAAAAATTATAAAAAATAATCCGCCGAAAACCGAATTTAAATATAAAAAATATTAAATACTTATTTTTTTCTTAGAAAAATTTAAAAAATATATTAATTCCGCCTAAACACTAAAAATATTAAATACTTCTTTTTTTCTTAAAAAATTTCAAAAAAATTTAAAAAAAAATAATTTCGCCGAAAACCCACCGAAAACACTAAAAATATTAAATACTTATTTTTTTTCTTATAAAATTTAAAAAAATTAATTCCACCGAAAATCCGCCGAAAAGACTAAAAATATTAAATACTTATTTTTTCCTTAGAATTTTTTAAAAAAAATTAATTCTGCCGAAAATCCGTCGAAAACACTAAAAATATTAAATACTTATTGGGCTTTAACGTACCTCGTTGGGTTTTAATGGATCTGGTTGGGTTTTAATGGATCTAGTTGGGCTTTAACGTATCCAGTTGGCTTTAACGGATATAGATGGGCTTTACGTACCCAATTGGTTTTTAATGGATCCGGTTGGGCTTTAACGTACCTAGTGGGGCTTTAATGGATACAATTGAGCTTTAAGGGGACTAGTTAGGCTTTAACGTACCCAGTGGGGCTTTAATGGGTACAATTGAGCTTTAATTGATACGGTTGGGCTTTAACGTACATAGATGGGTTTAACGTACCTGGTTGGACGTTAATGGATCCAGTTGGGCTTTAACGGATCCAATCGGGCTTTAATGGATCCAGTTAGGCTTTAACGTACACAGTTGGACTTTAATTGATCCAGTTGTGATTTAACGTACATAGTTGGGCTTTAATGGACCCGGTTGGCTTTAATGGATGCAGTTGGGTTTTAACGGATCCAGTTGGGCTTTACCGTACCCCGTTGGTATTTAATGGATCCGGTTGGGCTTTAATGTATCCAGTTGGGTTTTTACGGATCCAGTTGTGCTTTAATGAATCTGATTGGCCTTTAATTGATCCAGTTGGGTTAAATGGATCCAATATGGCTTTAACAAATCCGGTATGGCTTTAACGTATCCAGTTGGCCTTTAACATACCCAGTTGGGCCTTAACCCACTTAGCTGGTCTTTAATGGATCCTATTGGGCTTTAACGGACCTAAATGGGCTATAACGTAACCAGTGGGGCTTTAATGGATACAATTGAGATTTAAGGGATTTAGTTGGGCTTTAACGTACAAAGTTGAGCTTTAATATATCCGGTTGGGCTTTAATGTATTCGGTTGGGCTTTAATGGGTTCGATTGGGCTTTAACGTACCCCGTTGGACTTTAACATACCCGGTTGGGCTTTAATGGATATAGTTGAGCTTTAAGAGATTTAGTTGGGCTTTATTGTACCTGGTTGGCTTTAATGGATCCAGTTGGGCTTTAACAGGTCTAGATGGGCTTTAACATACCCAGTTGGTCTTTAATGGATCAGGTTGAGATTTAACGAGCACAATGAAAATCAATATACTTTTTTATAAATTAAAATTTCAATTATTAGCTAATAATCTAAAACATATCACATGAGAAATATTTTTTTATTGGTTTTTATAGTTTTTAATTGGGTTTTAATTGTTATATTGGTAAAATATAATAATAATTAGAACATAGATAGATTTCCAATAAAATATAGTCTTATATCAGGTCTCACAAATTTTATTATGTTTTAACATATTTTTGTATTATTAAGTATAATATATTGTTAAAAATATTAAATATCTATCTATACTATATTATAAAGTACGGATAAAAAACTCTTAAATACAAATTATTAGGCACAGGGTACCATCATTGTATGCAAGATTTTAAAAATCTCTTAATTTACAAGTATCAAAGTATAAGATACATATTACTACTGCAGGCTTCTAACACCTACTAATTTGGTATGTGTAGGCCTTCCTTTTATACAGATCTTTCTATGTATCACTATTAATTAATATATTATATTACTATAAATTTGTTTTAATTATATTATTAAATATGTAATTGCTTATTTTTTCTAAATGTCATTAAAATATATAAAATAATCATTGAATTCTAACAAAATGCTTAATTTTTTTTATATAAAAAACATTATATTATTAAGACTAAATTAAACAAATTTATAAAAAAAACATTATCACTTTTCTCAAAACATTCAAAATCGTACTGTAAATCAACAACAACAAAAAAATGAAACATTAAAATTGTGATGTATCTCGCTGCATTGCGCGAGTACGCTTCTAGTAATTTATTTATATATGAATATATATAGTTAAATATACTTTCAAAAAAAGAGATATAGATAAGTAAATGATTTTGAATTTTCACCAAAATTTAAAATTTCCATAAATTAAACCATTTTTTACTTTCCCCCCTTTATTTTCCCTCCTCACCCTTTTTTTTATTATCTAAAATCACGCCTCCCCCTTCCCCCTTTTTTTTTTATCTAAGATCACACCTCCACCCATCTCCCTTTCTAAATCTCCTAAACTAAAACCCTAATTATCAGCCGCCTCCCCCTCCCTCTTTTCATCTCAAGATGTCGCCTCCCCCCTTTTTATCTCAAGATGTCCATCATCAAGATGTCAATGCTCAGTATCCCCTTTCGGTTCTCACCATCACCATGGTCTCACCATCATCAAGGTAATACATGTTTTGAGCTTCTTCATCAATAGGAACTCGAAAGAAAGGGATTTCTTCATCCTCTTTTTTGGCTTTTTATATCGATTTTAGGGTTTCGTTTTTTATATCGAAAAAATGAGTTTATTCATCAAAAAACGAGTTCGAGAGGTAACACATGTTTAAGTTTCTTCATCACTAGGTTATCGAGAAAAACGGGTTTCTTCATCCTCTTTTTTTCCGTTTGTTTGCATAGAAACATATTTGGTTTGTATAGAAACAGATTTGGTTTGCATTTTTTTATAAATTTTTGGTTTTCCAAAAATCCTTATGATGGAAAATGTTTTTTGGTTTGCATCAAAATGTGGAAACAGAGTTGATGTGAAATATTTGGTTTTTCAAATTTGGTTTTCATTCGGGTTGCATCAAAAATCCTGATGTGGAAATGTGGAAACAAATTTCGCATCATACGGTTTGCATCAAAATCCAGATTTGATGCGAAATCCTCAAAAATATTTTGTTTGCATTTTTTAAGAAATTTTCAAATCTGTTTCTATGAAAAACATATTTCAAATATACTTTTTATAAAAAAGTTTATTGATTTATTTTTTAAAAAATATTCTAAATCTGGTTTTGAATATTTAAGTAATATGTTTGTACAAAATAATTTGTAAAAATTGTTCTAAATCTGTTTACAAAAAGCCTCAATGGGTGTTTGTAAAAAAATATTCTAAATTTGTTTAGAAAAAAAATTAGATAGGTTTGTACAAAATAGTTTTGAGTAATATTTACATGCTTTTGAATATTTAATTTTCATCTTGTTATTTTTGTTGCAGTTTAGGTATCTATGTGAGAAAGCTGGATCTACAAAGGAGATGTATATTATTATTTGTAAAAATATGTAGATATGTAAATCTTGTTAATGTACATTATTATTGGTTTGAATGTAATTGTAAAAAATTATTTATTGTTATTCAATATGTATTATTAATAGAAAAATCTGTATTTGTATCGAAAAAATTGATTATGTATATTTTAAAAATAGATTATGTGAATTTTTGGACTATTTTTTTTATAAAACCAATTTTTAGTGATGATATATTGATGAAAAACCAATTATAAAAAGTTCTAGAAATAATAAAATCGGTGAATTTCAAACTTTATTTAATTTATTAATTTTATTTTTAGAAATTCTTTTTATGGAAATTTATCTAATTTTCCGGCTGAAATATAAGCCGGAGATCTGCCGGAAACATCACTTTATGGTGATGGTTTTAAAAAAGAATTTGAATATGATGACGGTTTTGAAAAAAAAAATATCACTTTAGGTCCAACTACGGTGACGATTTTGAATAATATATGTTATCATATGTCACTCTATGGTGATGGTTTTAAAAAATAAACGTCAAAATATGTCTTGGTACGGTGACACTTTTGAACGATAAATGTCACAATATGTCATGGTATGCTGACGGTTTGGTTTTCAAAACCGTCACCGTAAATATGTCTGAGGTGACATTTTTGAAAAATAAATGTCACTATACATCCTACTACGTTAACGGATTTGAAAAACAAATGTCACCGTACGTCGTACTACAATGACGGGTCTGAAAAATAAGCATCATTGTATGTCATGCTACGGTAACGATTCGAATAAATAAACGTCACCATATGTCTGTTACTGTGACGATTTTAAATAATAAACGTCATCATATATCGTGTTACAGTGACGATTTTGAAAAATAAACGTCACCTTATGTCATCCTATAGTCATGTTTATTAAATGTAAACGTCAACGTAGGTCATGCTATGGTGACTATTTTATAAAATAAACGTTACTGTACGTCATGTTAGAGTTACGGTTTTTAAATAGAAATATCAGCGTATGTCATGTTACGGTGACTATTTCGAGAATTTAACGTCACCGTACGTTATGTTATGGTGATGATTTTGAATAATGAAAGTCATTATATGTCATGCTATGGTAACGTTTATGACAAATAACTGTCACTGTATGTCATGGTACGGTCACGATGAAAAAATAAACGTCACCATATGTAATGCTACGATGACGATTTTTAATATAAACGTCAAAGCATGTCATGCTACGATGACAATTTTAATAAAATAGTGTCACCGTATGTTATGCTATGGTGACGGTTTTTAAAAATTAATGTCATTGTATGTTATGCTATGGTAACGGTTTTAGAAAAAAAAAAACTTTTTTTGTATATTTAAGATGACGGTTTTCAGCGTAAGGTAACGATTTTTTATATGATTTGGTAAAATTTTTTAAACGTAACCAAAAGTGTACCAAAAGTGACGGCAGATAAGGTGACGATTTTTATGTCCATGAAAACCATTACCAAATACCTATGGTAACGGTTTTTAACCGTCACTAAAGACCTTTTTTGTACTAGTGTAAGAAAGAGATTGCATCTTCTGAGCTGAAAGAGAAGATCGTATTGCTAAATCATTTTCGTAATGATCTTGATCCAAAGGGGGAGATTGTTAAGACACAGTCTCATTGGATTCAAGATCATACAATACGAAGATCGCAATCTGAAGCTAAAACAGACAAGTCGACTCTTAAATATTAGTCTAAGTCGTTTGTAATAAAATAGTCAAAGTTAGTTTGAATTTTATTTTATGGTATTGTAATAGTTTAGTTTTTAGTATTTAGTTAGTTATATTATTTAGTTAGAAATAATATCTAGATATTAAATCTAGATATTATCTTAGGAAGTGTGTTCAACACACTAGATAGATTTGTGATATCTCTCAACTCTCTCTAACAATCAGATTAAAATTAACACATACAAACACACACTTAAAGGTGTAAAAGAGAGAATACACAGAGAACACATTTCATGCTTGAATTAGATCAACCTTGTAACCGTTGTTATATATCAATACAGGTTGGTAATCATATTGTGTCGTTAATCTATAAACTTGATAGTATTGTTGGACCGACACATCCTAATGTGCATCCATTTCTCATCCAATGGTTGATAACTACTTTTCACGCTTCTCACATTAACCTAAATTTCTCACCTAAACCCAACCATATATATATATATATATATACACACACACACACACACAATTTATGGACGATATTCAAATAAGAACCAAAAATAGGTTGAGAACCGTGAAAACCGATATAAGCCATAATTTGGTTTTGATCATATGGTTTTAATTAAAAGTTATTTCACTGCCAACTTATTTCAAACTTGTATTGCCTTTAATGACCATGGATTAAAATTATTCAATAGTTTAAATTGATTCTCACGTTTCTCAATATTTTTTTGGTTCGAACATGATTTAACGTCATAATTTCATTCATTTAAGCAATTATTTTCTATATTGTAGGATTTAAATATTTGAAGCGCAAGTGACAATTTATTAATATTTTTTCTTATAAAAACACATTTTAAGGTTAATAAGTATTTATCACCACAATATGTGGTTATCGTATATTATAAGTTTATTGACCATATTTTAAGTATGAAAATATATAACATTTTGTAGATTGTACGTTTATTACTTATGTTTTTAATAAAAAAATATATCTTATATTTTATATAGATAAATTATTATATATCTATAGTGACGACATACGGTCTCTATAAACTATTAGTTTATTATTTATTTATTATTTCAAAGAACTTATGAATATTTTTATTTTCACCTTTTCATTTAAGTCTCTGTAGTAACGACAAGTCGTTGCAATAAGGTATCAATTTATTAATGTTTTTTTTAAAAGAACACATATTTTTTTTTACGTCTATCATTTTTCTTTAAATATTTATAGCAATGACATGTCATTCCTATAACCCTTAAAAATTTCCCTCCAAAATTTTCATTGAAATTTTGATTTACAGTGACGATGTGTCATCACTTTAAATTACCAGTTTATTAATTAATTTTTTTTATTAAAACATCACCTCTTTTTAGGTATTTTAAAAAATTACTAATTATTTACAGCAATAACATGTCGTCTCTATAAAGGACCAAAATATCAATTACTTTTTGAATAGATAATCAATAATAAATTGATTTTCAAAAAAAAGTATTACTTACCTATAGCGACGACATGTCATCGTTATAACGTTCCAAAATTTTCAACAAGACGCCATTTTTTTCCCAACAAAATTCAAATCCAAAATTTCATTTAAGGCAACGACATTGTCGTAAAAAATCCAACCCACTTTATTGCGACGACTTGTCGTCGTTGTAAAGATTTATAGCTACAAATCAAAAGTCGTCGCTATAGGTGTTGTCGCTATAACCTTCATTTCTTATAGCGACGACTTGTCGTTGCTGTAAACATTTATAGCTACAAATCGAAAGTCGTCGCTATAGGTGTCGTCGCTATAACCCTCATTTCTTGTAGTGACTTATTATATCTTGATGGTTGTATTAGACTCACTAGTTATTCATTAACTGTATTGGACATTCATGGGTTTTGGTGGTTCATAATGAACTTGGTTGGGGTTTGATAGGCTTTCGTGGCTCTTAAAACGCAATAAAACTCATTACATACATATAACACAGACCCACAAATACATATAAGACATACACATGTTTGTATACATGTATCGAGTCGAGCTGTCTAATTCAAGAGAACCACTAGATCACTAATTAGATACACTAGATCAATTTCCTTATACAACGACATATGGGGTTTGTGGTCTTCCTATATGCTTCCAATAGAACCTTTTAAAGTCTGATATATCCATTAAGGCCTAATAAAACTCTTTAAAGGCCAATAGAACCGATTAAAGTCCAATAGAATTAATTAAAGCCTAATAGATCCATTAAGACCCAATGAAACCCTTTAAAGTCCAATGAAACCCTTTAAAGTCTTAAAGATCCATTAAGACCCAATGAAACCCTTTAAAACCTAATAGAACCCTTTAAGGCCAATGAAACATTTTAAAGCCCAATAGGTCCATTAAGGCCCAATGAAAATCTTTAAAGCCCAATATAACCCTTAAAATCCCGATATATCAATTAAGGTCCAATGAAACTCTTTAAAGCAAAATACCACAACATTTTAGCGGGAGGACCATCCCTTTGTTTCACATCACTATTGTTTTCGTTCGGTACTTTCGCTTATACCTCGATGTACCACATATACGACACTCGTTTAGATCAGCATCTGCATTCCTATACAACATGCAATCATTCGGACATGCATGTATTCTCTCTATTTCCAATCCCATCGGACACATCAGTTTTTTCGCTTTATATATCGAAACAGGTAATTCGTTATCACCGGGAAGCATTTCATGCAAAATCTCTAGCAAACTAGTAAAACTTTTGTCACTCCAACCGTTGTTTGCTTTTAAATTAAACAGTTTCAACACAACTGATAGTTTGGTAAACTTTGAACAACCAATATACAACGGTTTTTCGGAGTTGATAAACAATTGTTCAAATTTGTCATAATCCTTATCCGCAATATTATTCTCCACGTCATGTAACATCTCATCTAAATTATCACGGTTATCATTATCTGATTCATAATTATCATCGGTGTCATTACAATCTAGATCGACCATGTAACTACAATTACCAAAATCCTCGCCATGTCGAATCCAACAGGTATATCATTCCATAAACCCACGTACAATAAGATGTTCTTTAATTAAACTATTATCACTATATTTACAAAAAATTCTACAATCCCGACAAGGACACCAAATTTCACTTTCTCTATTGTTCACCCGATTATTCTCAGCAACCTCCATAAACTGATCAAGACGGGACAAGTATTCCTTTGTAGCTCGTGGTATTTGGTACATCCAATCATAACGATCCATCTGCAATATCGAAATAAAACATTAATTGTAAATGCATGCATGACATGATCTCAAAAGGCTGTAGGTGGTCATCCTAACCTACTTTTTGAATATTTGGTCTCATATGTGAGTGCTTATAACAGATTGATTACTTAAGAAAATCCGGCAGCATTTTCCCACAACTCCCCAAATATGTGTATAATAAAAACACATATTCGTAGGAGTAAAGGGAAGCGTTTACCGAACTTTTCTTAAATAACCAATCAGTTATATGCATTCACATCATAGATGAGACAAATATTCAAAAAGCAGTTCCAAACAGGGGACTATCCGAAATTAATCTCTAGTAGATCAAAATTCGGACGGACGACCTAAAGGCATCAAAAGCATGAACTTGTATAATAGATGCATGCAAGTTAAAGTTTTTAGCAATCATGTGCAAAATTAATATAATTAATGTGTAGTATAGTATAATATCTTATAAGTGTCCTCGGTAATTGGTCAGTCCATTGTAATCGGTTCACGCGCCTATTCGAAAAGCAAAGCTGCTGAGATCACATATATATAATTAAGATTACTTAAAAACATGATGTTAATGCATATAAAAGTAGTAATTAATGAACTATATGTTTAAGATTATCATCATACCTTAGTTTTTGTGAAGAATAATGCCAAAAACCATTAAAAAAGGCCAAAATCGTCAAAAAAATGTTTTTTTTCGAGCATGAGCAGTATTGTATACAAAAACGGCGTCCCTCCTTATATTATTTATAGGTAAACCCTAGTAGGGCCTTTTACACGCGATTTTTAATAAACAACCGCGTATAAAAGGGTATGACATTTATATGCGGTTGTTTGTACTATTATAAGCGGTTTTTAATAAACAACCGCATATAAAAGGTTTACATTTTTACGCGGTAGTTTGTACTTTTAGACACGTACTTTTATACGTGGTTGTGTATTAAAAACCGTGTACAAAAGTGTTACTTTTATACGCGGTTTATTGCTAAAAACCGCATGTAAATGTAGCTTTTACGCACGGTTTTGTTAGCAATAACCGCGTACAAAATTGACCATTTCGTACATGGTTTTTAATAAATAACCGTGTATAAAAGGTAACCTTTATACGCGGTTTTATCGATGCAACCGTTTGTAATTATTGAGTACCCTTTTTATACGGTTTTTAATCTAGAACCGTGCATAAAACTATATGTTTAGCAACGGTTCAAATTGAACCGTGTAAAAAGGTTCCAGATTCGTCCTTTATACGCGGTTTTTGTAAAAACAACAAAAACCGTGTATTAGGTGCGTATAAAAGTCATATCTGTAGTAGTGATTAGAATTTTGGGATGTTATACTAAAAATTGTGCTCTTATATAATTGTATTAAGTTATGAATGAAGTTTGACAAATTAACAAATTTTATATTAATAAATCAATAAGTCGTTAGAACGAAACTAAATAGTACTCTAATATGATTCAAAAAATAAATTGTTTTATTAAATTTTTATTGAATATTTTTGAAAATAATCCAATAAAACGTTTATTGTAGCGTACTGTAACTTTTTACACAACATTAAAATATTTACCATTTTATTAACATGACAAATATTTGGTTGTGTTTTGGCCATACTATAACACACCTTGGTCGATACCAAGATTATTTAAAACCTTGTTGTCATAACTACCTAATTGTACCTGGAAGGGTCAATTGTACTTATGGTATTCCGACTGTTAGACGTCAATTGTACTTATGGTACCCCCACCCTTGGGTCCTAATACCGTTGAGGACGAAAGGATGAGGATTGCCAATAGTACCAACTCATTAACTTTTGATTCATTGACAAACAATGTGACTTCAAAATGTTTTACACTCTTTTAATAAATGATTTCTTAAACTTATTGTAGTATTCGTCTCCAAAATCTTTTATTTTGCTGCTTGTTGCCCATCATGCTTTTTTTTAATAAATAGTCACCCAAAAACTTACAAGTAATTCTTATTTGGTTTTGTCCATTTGGATCATTTTCTTGCCTCTGCTATAGTATTTGTTGCTTCAACAACCTCAATAGCTTCCATACCATATTGGATTGAGAATGGTACTAAAAGAAACAGGGGATTTTGTCGTTAAAAGTCAATTTATCATCAGAAACGGCTTATAGAAACGACATGCATGTCGTCGCTATAACTTTTTGCTTAAACATGTCCTCACAAAAAGCGTGTCGTCAAAACTTACTTTTTTAACCACATGTTTCACTGATACGATATGATTTGTTTCTTTCTGGTGGAATTTAAATGGTCCTTCGATGTCATGTGCATATGTACCGGTTTACATTTCAATAAGACATTGTACTTGAAAAGGACCGCTCGAAAGGTTACTATTTAATTTGCTATGAAAATGGTACACACAAGTATTTAAATACAACTTTTGTACTATAATGATTCATCAAAGTAAAAACAATATTGATAGAATCAACTGTCATGATTCATCCTTTCTCTTTTTGATTTAGATCCACACCATACCAATTCAAGTTGTTGGTGGATTTATTTGGTACAAACTTTTATCTCGCTAGGGCTTAGGTTTTAATTATTAAAAATTTAAAATAATTAATTAAACTCTTTTTGAATAAGTATATAAAATTTTAGATGAAAATTGAAAGTCTAACTTAGAGTTAAATTGTGACACAATAGCTAGTGGAAAGATGAAATATATCCATTTATATTTTTAATTGTTTTGGTTGAAGTAGAGTCAAAATATATGTTTTGTATAAAATGACATGATAGTAAAAAAACACACAATCGGATCGATCTCGTTCCCTATGCACGGTGCTCGCCTGGTAGGTCCTTAAAACTGATTACTTTAGTAGCTTGACTTTTGATATTTATATTACAATTAACATATGTTGCCATGATTTTTTACCTTTATAAAGGAGAGCAAGAAAAGGCATACCACCGACCTGTGTTGACCTGTTCAATCATACGTATATGAAGAAGTCGAATACAGAGTCATCTTCTTCGGATAGCGGGTCACTAGGGGATTACTTGACTTCGAGGTGTAGATGGGTTGTGGTAAGTATTGAATACCTATAACTTTGTAATTTGTTGGGCAAACATTATAATTGTTTTTGTTTAAATGTTGGTATATATATATATATATATATATATAACTTCATCTTAGTATGAGTTGTCATTTGTTGGGAAAACATTAAGATTGTTTCATTTAGAATGTTTGTATATATACTTCTATCTAGTTTGGGTTGCCATTTGTTGGACAAACGTTAGGATTCTTTTGTTTGGAAACATCCCATTTATAGCCGTTATGATGCCGAAATTGACTTCTTG
The DNA here is from genome assembly GCA_023525745.1 of Arctium lappa. NCBI lineage: Eukaryota > Viridiplantae > Streptophyta > Magnoliopsida > Asterales > Asteraceae > Arctium > Arctium lappa. The sequence goes on along the minus strand of CM042048.1, from coordinate 18,783,074 downwards.
TATTTTTTTAACAGGGTGAATATGCAACAAATCTCACTCAAAAGTACGACGATGATGTTGACTCCCATCGCCTAGTAGATACAGAGTTGGGATAGAAGGCGGTTAGGGGAAACAAGAAAAGTCGACTATTCAACTTTGGGAACAATGTTAAGGGCCGTTTACTAAATACTTACCCGAGCAAATGTTTACCGGTATTATCTACCTTACGGTCCTTACCTATTGAGTATGGAAACTATTTAGAATATTACCCGGTAAGAGTTATAACAAGAACCTAGAGTCTTACCCGATAAATGAGAGAAATAACTCTTACCTGGTAAGCACTTTACCAACAATCAATTTTGATGGTCAGGAATGTTTTAGGATAAGGTAAGTAAAAGTAACGTCCTTATCGGTAAACACTTACCTGATAATAAGACTAGATGTGTAGTAGCTAGCTAGCTATAAAACAATATGAAACCACTTGACTGAGATCACCAAGAAGAAATTAAGATCCATACACCATAACCATACTAGCAACCTACAATGGAAAATGTGATAGTGATGTTCCCCTCTCTTGGAATGGGCCATCTCATTTCAATGGTGGAGCTCGGAGAACTCATCATCACCCACGACCCTTCACTCTCCATCACCATCCTCCTTACTCCCACACATTACGAAACAACCTCCACCGCTAATTACATCAAAACCGTCACCGGAACCACCCCTTCCATCACCTTCCACCACCTCCCACCCCTCCACCACCCACCTCATTCTTCCATTCCTTTCTTCGATCTTGTATATCAACTCATCAACCAATACAAACCCATCGTCGGAGACACCCTACAAGTCATCTCCGAAAAATCAACCATCAAAGCAGTCATCCTTGATTTCTTGTCAAATAACGCTTTTGAAGTCTGCAGAAGCCTCAACATAACCACCTACTACTTGTTCACCGGCGGCGCATTTAGCGCCGGAATAATGTTGTACCTCCGGACAGTGCTCCCGAACTTACCGGGAAGCTTGAAAGATCTGAAATGTTACATTGAAGCTCCGGGAACACCGCCGATTTATTCCCGGGATATGCCGTTGACGATGCACGATAGAAACAGTGATTCTTACAAAAACCTAATCAGCACATCAGAAAATATGGCGAAATGTAGTGGTGTCATTGTCAACACGTTCGCGGGTCTTGAGCCAAGGGTCATGAAGGCTCTTGCAAATGGTGAGTACGTCAAGGACGGACCAACTCCTCCGACTTATTACGTTGGGCCACTGATTAAAGGAAACTCCGGTGACAATAATGGTGACGATAAGTGTTTAGAGTGGTTGAGTTTGCAACCGAGTAAAAGCGTGGTGGTTTTGATTTTTGGTAGTCTGGGGAAGTTGAAGAAGGATCAGTTGATGGAAATAGCAAACGGGTTAGAGAAAAGTGAGCAAAGGTTTCTATGGGTGGTCCGGAATCCACCGCCAGAAAATGAAAAAGGTCATGTCTTTGAACTCAAAGATCCGGATCTTGACGAGTTACTTCCGGCGGGGTTTTTAGACCGGACTAAAGAGAAGGGTTTGGTGGTGAAAAACTGGGCACCACAAGGTGAAATACTGAGACATGAGTCGGTGGGTGGGTTTGTCTGCCATTGTGGGTGGAACTCGGTTCTTGAAGCTATGCATGCCGGAGTACCGTTGGTGGCATGGCCGTTGTATGCGGAACAGAAGATGAATAGGGTGCATTTAGTGGAGGGGATCAAGGTGGCGTTGAAGTTGAAGATGTCGGAGGAAGGGTTTGTGACCGCAGAGGAGTTGGCGGAGAGATTGAGGGAGTTGATGGAGGAAGAAAGTGGAAGGAAGATAAGAGATCATGTTTTGGAGATGAGTGTATGTGCTAAAGCAGCGATGGTGGACGGTGGTTCTTCCCGAGTTGCCATAGCTGAGTTGGTCGAGTCATTGAAATCGGTGCGAGTTTAGCCACCACCGTAACTCGTGGTCGAGCCTATAATAAGTTTGATAGGATGTGGGGTGGGTTGGGGTGGGTTGGCTCTTTGTTTGCCATCGAGGGGACGTCCTCAAACCACAATTGTGCTCCATATAAATTGTAATTGTTGTTATTTTATTATCTATTGTAAGAACTAAATATAATAATATGATTCTGGACTATTTTAATTGTCAGTAATAGATTAAATTTATTTTTATCATTTAATTACCTCAACCACAATTGCTCGAAAGGTGATTGGTATATAGATGAGGAGATGGGTGCACTACTAAATAAAAGACTATTTTCGACGGATTTTTTCGCCGGAAATTTTCGGCGGATTTCCGACGGAAGTCAAACGGGTCAACCCACTTTGACTTTCGCCGGAAATCCGTCGAAAATCAGCTGGATTTTTTTTTAATTTAATTTAATTAAAAAAATCAATTATTTTCGGCGGATTTCCGACGGAATATACTTTTTTTTAATTTTTTTCTTATTAATTATAATTAATTAACTATTTTCGGCGGATTTTCGGCGGATTTTAATTAATTAATTTAATTAATTAAAATCTGCCGAAAATCCACCGAAAATAGTTAATTAATTATTATTTTTAAATGAATTAAAAAAAAATAAAAAATATAAATCCGTCGGAAATCCGCCGAAAATCTTATAAAATTTTCGGCGGATATTCTATATTATTTAAAAAAATAAAATCCTCCGAAAATCCGCCGAAAATAGTTAATTAATTATTATTTTTAAATGAATTAAAAAAATAAAAAATAAAAATCCGTCGGAAATCCGCCGAAAATTTTATAAATCTTATAAAATTTTCGGCGGATATTCTATATTATTTAAAAAACATAAAAAAATAAAATCCGCCGAAAATCCGCCGAAAATAGTTAATTAATTATTATTTTTAAATGAATTAAAAAAATAAAAATCCGTCGGAAATCCGTCGGAAAATTTATAACATTTTCGGCGGATATTCTATATTTTTTAAAAAAATAAAAAAATAAAATCCGCCGAAAATAGTTAATTAATTATTATTTTTAAATGAATTAAAAAAATAAAAATCCGTCGGAAATCCGTCGGAAAATTTATAACATTTTCGGCGGATATTCTATATTTTTAAAAAAAATAAAAAATTTAAATCCGCCGAAAATCCGCCAAAAATAGTTAATTAATTATTATATTTAAATGAATTAAAAAAAATAAAAATAAAAATCCGTCGAAAAATTTATAACATTTCCGGCGAATATTCTATATTATTTAAAAAAATAAAATCTGCCGAAAATAGTTAATTTTCGGATCGGGTTGGGCTTTAACGTTCCTAGTTGGGCTTCAACGGATCCAGTTGGGCTTTAATGTACCCGGTTGGGCTTTAATTGATCCAGTATGACTTTAATGGATTCGGTTGGGCTTTAATGGATCCGATTGGGTTTTTAATGGATCTTGTTGGGCTTTAACGTATCCAGTTGGCTTTAACATACCCATTTGGGCTTTAACCCACCTAGTTGGGCTTTAATGGATACAAATGAGCTTTAAGGGATTTAGTTGGGCTTTAACTACATAGTTGGGCTTTAATGGATCCGGTTAGGCTTTAACGTATCCAGTTGGGATTTAACAGGTCTAGATGGGCTTTAATGGATCCGGTTAGGCTTTAACGTATCCAGTTGGGATTTAACAGGTCTAGATGGGCTTTAATGGATCCGGTTGGGCTTCAACATATCCAGTTGGCTTTAACGGATCTAGATGAGCTTTAACGTACTTAGTTGGGCTTTACCGTACCCCGTTGGTCTTTAATGGATCCAACTTGGGCTTTTAACGTACCACTTGGGCTTTAAAGGCTTTTCATTGGGCCTTAATGGATTTATTGGGCTTTAAAGGGTTTCATTGGGCCTTAATGGATTTATTGGGCTTTAAAGGGTTTCATTGGGCCTTAATGAATCTATCGGCCTTTAAGGGGTTCTATTGGGCTTTAAAGAGTTTCATTAGGCCTTAATGGATCTATCAGGGTTTAAAAGGTTCTATCGGGCTTTAAAGGGTTCTATTGGGCTTTAAAGGGTTCTATCGGGCTTTAACGGATCCAGTATAGGCTTTAACGTTCCCAGTTGGGCTTCAATGGATTCAGTTTGGCTTTAATGGGTACAGTTGGGCTTTAACTGATCGAGTTGGGCTTTAACGTACCCAGTTGGGCTTTAACGGATCAAGTTAAACTTTAATGGATCCAGTTGGGATTTAACGTACCAAGTTTGGCTTTAACGTACCCAGTTGAGCTTTAACGTATCTAGTTGTGCTTTAATGGATCCGGTTGGGCTTTAACGAATCCAGTTGACTTTAATGTTCCCAATTGGGCTTAACGGATCGTTTAGTTGTGAATTAATCGATAGTTTAATAATAATGTAATTTATTTTAGGTTTAATAATAATGTAATTTATTTTAGGTTTAATCGACGAGAAATACAATCACTGGAAGTCCGTTGTCCCTATCCTTTACGATTGGCTTGCTAATCACAACCTCGTTTGGCCCTCTCTCTCTTGCCGGTATGTATCTATTGATCAATGTGAACTATGAATTTCTAAAATTATTGATTGTAGCAGTTTTTTAAGTGACGATCTGGTATAGAAACTATTGTCTGGCTATTGATCTTCCAGTTCTTTCAAAAATAAGTTGCTTTCACTTTAGTAGTCAAATGGATGATGTTGTGGATTCGTTGTTCATATGAACTTAAGTACCTTGTAAAGGCTAGAAACATGTATAGTTCAATATTTTCTGGTATCAATTTCTAAGCTTCTTATAATATGTGAATAGATGGGGTCCACTGTTGGAACAATCGAAGAACAAGAATAAGCAGCGTTTGTATCTTTCGGAACAGGCAAGAAGTTGTTTCCTTTTCCTGTTTGTAGGTTTATTCGGTTGCTTGTTGTGATTATTGTTAGCGATACTGTGGCGAACCTTTTAGTTTGTTAAAAAAAACTGAACATGTTATGAAATAAGCAGGATGCATACAATCTATATTGTGGTTTCCGGTTGAAATTTGTGCATCTGTTAATGTTTTAGTGGTGCTAATGGATCACTAGAGTGAGTTATCTTGAGTTTTCAGGAGCTACTGTGCCAGTGCAAAGTTTAGTTTCTTTAGAGATTAATTAGCAGCAGACAATTATACATCCCAAGTTAGTTGATTAACTGATGTGGTAATGTTACTACAGTTTTAGTAGACTTTGTTGGCACGTTTGTAGACTTCGATGTATGTTGTATAACCTGCATTTTTCCATTAATTTTTCCATTCTTTGCATTTTTCCATTAATTTTTCAAGTAATCTTAGTGATATATTCAAGTAATATTAGTGATATATTCAAGTAATCTTAACTGCAGTGTAAACCAATGTTTTAAAACCCGGGTCGATCCGGCCTTGAACCTCTGTGTGTGTGTGTGTATATATATATATATATATATATATATATATATATATATATATATATATATATGCAAGAAAATGAAAAATACATAAAATTTGTTGAAACCGGGTCAACCACCCGGTTGAACCGTGACCCGGTCACCACACAGCAGTGTATGATCGATTGCAATCGATTTCGCTGGTTAACTTTGTGCATGGTTGATTTCAAGTTGGATCACTTCTATGGACCACAGATACATATATGGATGTATGTATATTTCTGGTTGTGTGGTCTGTGGTTCATGCTAAGCTTTCAGTAGTCTAACTTAATGTTTTTCTACTTATGCTTTGAATGCTCATGTTTTTGCAATATGCTTTCTATAGATTGTAGTTGCTTGGGTAAAGCAACTTACTCGTCTGTGAGGGTACACATGCAAATGCAGTCATATTTACTTTTGGTTCATACGAGAGATGTAAGTTATTTCATTAGGAGATTGGAAGTATTCTTCATATGTGAATAGAGATGTAAACTCTTTCATCTATTTCTTTTATTTTTTTTATCAGGAGGACTTCTTCTTTGTTTTGCACGAAATCTTGGCAGGGATGGAGGAAGTCTCGGAACTTCAACCAGTTCCGGAAGCTCGTGTTACCGTGATGAAATTCAAGTTTGATGGGATATCGATTGATCTTCTTTATGGCAGCATTTCTCGTTTGGTTGTCCCAGATGTAACTTTTCTAAAAAAAATATTCTGTAAATCTGTCTCGAGATCCTATCGTGTCTGAACTTTACCTTTGTGACTAAATTTCTGTTAGGATCTAGACATTTCCGATGTTTCTGTCTTGTACGATGTCGATGAGCCTACGGTTCAGAGTCTTAATGGTTGCAGGGTTGCTGATCAGATTCTTAAACATGCTCCAAATGTTGAGCTAATCAGATTCTTAAACATCGATGTGAGTTTTTCTTTTAACCATTTTCGAACTGAAACGCATATATTGATGAATACATTGAGCTACCATTTGAACTAGGCTATATGCACTTGTGCATATAGGTGGGTTGGTTGGTGATATCACCCATTTTAGCGTCTCTTTCTTGACATTTTACTTCAAAGTTTGTGCAAGTGTTTGGTTTTGATCGTCGTCTCGGTTAAAGTTTAAATTCCTCGTTTTTCGTCATTGAGGTGAGTTTTTCTTTTAACCATTTTCGAACTGAAACGCATATATTGATGAATACATTGAGCTACCATTTGAACTAGGCTATATGCACTTGTGCATATAGGTGGGTTGGTTGGTGATATCGCCCATTTTAGCGTCTCTTTCTTGACATTTTACTTCAAAGTTTGTGCAAGTGTTCGGTTTCGATCGTCGTCTCGGTTAAAGTTTAAATTCCTTGTTTGTCGTCATCGAGGTGAGTTTTTCTTTTAACCATTTTCGAACTGAAATGCATATATTGAAACGCATATATTGATGAATACATTGAGCTACCATTTGAACTAGGCTATATGCACTTGTGCATATAGGCTATATGCACTTGTGCATATAGGTGGGATGGTTGGTGATATCGCCCATTTTAGCGTCTCTTTCTTGACATTTTACTTCAAAGTTTGTGCAAGTGTTTGGTTTCGATCGTCGTCTCGGTTAAAGTTTAAATTCCTCGTTTTTCGTCATTGAGGTGAGTTTTTCTTTTAACCATTTTCGAACTGAAACACATATATTGATGAATACATTGAGCTACCATTTGAACTAGGCTATATGCACTTGTGCATATAGGTGGGTTGGTTGGTGATATCACCCATTTTAGCGTCTCTTTCTTGACATTTTACTTCAAAGTTTGTGCAAGTGTTCGGTTTCGATCGTCGTCTCGGTTAAAGTTTAAATTCCTCGTTTGTCGTCATCGAGGTGAGTTTTTCTTTTAACCATTTTCGAACTGAAACACATATATTGATGAATGGTTATTATTTTGATGTTATACCAAATTGGTATGTTTGAATTATTACCGTTAACTGTGTACGGTTGTACTAGAATCTCGAGTTAATGATTGATTGTTAATTGGAATAATTCAAGATCTTATTTGATTAACATAGATATCCTATTTTTGTGGTTGCAGATCGATTGGGCGTGCAAAGCTAAGAATGGAGCTCATAACGAAAGGGAAGACCCGAAACACCACTTACCATTACCAATGTTTTAGTTTACAGACTACATTGAATTTAGTTTACAGATTTGAGATGATATTGTATTAAAGACAACAGTGTTTTGTAATGGTTTTTGCATATGAATTATCAATGTTTTTAATAGGTTTTTATACAGATTTTTTGTATTTTTAATTATTTTTTTTAACGTTCCGTCGGTAATCCGTCTATAAACGTTGCTATCACGTAGTCGTCGTTAATCCGTCGCTAAAATCCGTCGGTAATACTGATCGTCGATAAATAACGTATCGTTGGTATTCCGCTGAAAATAATAAATAAATAAATAAATAACTATTTTCGGCGGAATATTCCGCCGAAAATCCGCCGACATATTTCGCCGAAAGATTTTTTTAATAAAAATAAATAAATTAATTAAGTACAAATAAAAATAAATAAATAACTATTTTCGGCGGAATATTCCGCCGAAAATCCGCCGCAAATAGTTAAAATTAATTTTCTTAATTAATCAAATCATTTAAATTTTAAAAAAAATCGGATCCGTTTCCGACGGCCAAATCCGCCGAAAATCTCAATCCGCCGAAAATGCCGCCGAAAAAAATGATTTGCGGCGCCCCTGTTTCCGGCCGACCAAATCCGCCGAAAACGCCGATTTCCGGCGGATTTGGCCGTCGGAAAAGGTCGAAAATTTTGTAGTGGTGGTTAGTGGGGAAAAATCGTCTCTTGAAGACCAATTCACCTGATTAATTTGGACCTTAAAAAAATTAAAACCGACTTAACTGACACATAGTTGATATAAAATTAGACTAATGGTAACTATTGGTTTAAATTTGGATTAGGGTAATTTGAACTCAACTTAACCTAATGAATCCGATGCACATGAGTGTTATTCGGTCGATCGGTTAAATCTATTTCGGTTTTATTCGCTTCGGTTTAATCGGTTTTCAAGTTTTTTAAAATTAATCGTTAACCGAACCAAATAAAGTTCGGTTTAATCGATTTCAGTTTATTCGGTTTTCGGGTTTATATGATTCGGTAATTGGTTAAACCGAATAAGGATTTATATTTTTTTGTTGGACACTTGCTCAAATTATTTTCTCAAATTAATGTTCCGTTGCTTCTAATATATAATTGTATCATATAATAATACTCAACAATTGACTTATTACGTAAAAATCATCATCTATCAACCAATATCTACCAAATAATATTTTTTTTTTCAATACGACATTGTAAATCAAGCAAAAAATGTAATATAATAAAAAATATTATCTACTACCAATAAAAAAAATATTAAATAGCAATAAAATATGTAAAATAATAATAGTATAAAATGCATTTCGTTTTTTTTTTGAAAGGAAAATATATTTCAACCAAACTTGCAGGTACAACAGTATATCTAAGGCCAAAACCTTAGCCACCATTACAACTTTCCATCACTACTACACAACTACCTTAAAAAGACAGGCAAGAAAAATAAAAAACCGCCACAGTACATCGACCAGGAATCAGAGACGAGAAACAACTAGGCAATACTTAAAACTACGACTCAACGTAACAACTCATAGTTTGCGAGAGACAAACTCTTGATCCCTTTCGTCGACCTCTACCCGAAAACCTCAAATCTGTGTGTCACTTCTTTCAAGCACCTCGAATTAGGATAGAGAATTCGGATCCGTGAACCACCTCGAAACGTCGACCGATATCTTATTTTTTCGTCTTTTTATCCATTCCAAAATGATCAGTTGGAACTCGAGCAATTGCTCCGCTACTTTCCTTTTATCATCTCTAAATACTACCCTATTTTTGTGTTCCCAAATTAGATATAAGGCTGCCCAAATTACTCCAATCCAGAGCGAATCGACCGAATTATTATTAACCGAATTCACTCCATTTTGGAGGATTTCTCTTACCGATGCCACCACAGGTTTTTGTACCACCATTTTCCAATTAACACCCACAATTGTTTTACCTCACGACAAGATACTAATGCATGATCAACCGTTTCGACCGATTCACCACAATATCGAATGTAACTCTATCCCCATTCTATCTAAAACCGATCGACATGGGATTCTTCCCCTTTTAGCTCTCCATATAAATACACATACCTTTTTGGGGTTGATTTTCACCCAATTTGTCGGTTCCGCCGTAATATTGATACTCGAACTTCCCTCTTCCATAAGGTCTCTTAATTTCTTAACCTTGAAGATTTTCGAATCATCTAGCGACCACTCCATTTTGTCTTCTCGATCTTTTACAGGATGATTGTCTTCTAATCTTCGGATGAGATTTTCCAACTCGCCGATTTCCCTTCCTCTTGGTGATCTTCTCCATTTCCATTCCCACCTCCACGCCTCCTCCGACCACGTTCCTCTATCTGCGATCTTTGCGCTTTTATTCGTTTCCAATCGGTAGATCCTTCTGAATTCTTCTTTTAATGTCTTTGTTCCAACCCATATCTCTTCCCAAAAGCCTGTAGTTTTTCCGTTTCCAACTTTTTTCCGAAAGGAGCATGAGAATGGTACTCCCATGTTGTCCACTTCCGCACCGATACGAGCAATATTTCTCCAAACTATACCTGCACCAAACTCATTAATTTCGTTATCAAACAGCCCCCCCCCCCCCCATATATACTTTCGATGATTTTTACCCAAAAAGCCTTTTTTTTTCTACTCGAAAACGCCACCACCATTTCCCCAATAGGGCCCAATTGATCCATTTCAAACTACCTATATTTAAGCCCCCATTTTTGAAACTCCTCACAGAATCCTCCCACTTGACCCACACAAGACCTTTCTTTACGCTCTCTCCCCCCCCCACCCCCCAAAAGAATCTACATCTCACCCTTTCTAACTCATTTATCACTCCACACGGGGCTCGGTACAAAGAGAAAAAGTACAATGGAAGACTTCCCAATACCGACTTAACCAAAGTCAATCGACCACCAAACGAGATCACTTTAGATTTCCATTAAGCTAGCCTTTTTTTTACCTTTTCTATTGCCGAATCCCAATGTACCAACCGTCTCATTGATACACCAACCGAGAGACCCAAATATGTAAACGGAAACGAGCCCATTCCGCATCCCACACTTCTTGCCTAACTTTGAACTTCTTCTTCCTTTACTCCCAAACCCAAGATTTTGCTCTTGCAAAGATTTATTTTTAGCCCCGACATCAAATGAAAACATTTAAGGATTTTGAGTAGGTTTTTGAGGTTGGATAAACTCCACTTACCAAAAAATAGCATCATCCGCGTATTGTAGATGCGAAATTGAGACATTATTATCCCCCACCTTGATGCTTTCAAAAAGACCTTTGTTTACCGCTTCTTCCATTAACAAGTGTAAACTTTCAGCCACAATCAGAAAAAGGAACGGGGCCAATGGATCACCTTGTCGCAAGCCCTTGCTCATTTTGAATTCATTTGTTGGACTACCATTGACTAGTATTGACATCGAAGCGGAAGTGAGGCAAGACTTTATCCACGAGACCCATTTCTCTCCAAATCCCATTTTTTGCAAACTATCGATCAAGAACTCCCATTCCACGCTATCGTACGCTTTTTCGAAATCAACCTTGAAAACCATCCCTTTTTCCTTCTTCTTTCGCATGAAGTCAATTACCTCGTTTGAAATGAGGACTCCGTCTAGAATGGATCGACCTTTCACAAAAGCGCTTTAGGTATCACTAATTACCTTTGGCATTACGGTTTTAATCCTATTGGCTAAGATTTTTGCAATAATCTTATAGAAAATGCCAATTAGACTAATTGGTCTAAACTCCCCTAGATACGTCGGATTTGCAACTTTAGGAATCAAAGTAAGGAAAGATGAATTACAACCCCGACTAATCTCCCCTTTAACACCGAACCATCTTATCGCCCTCATGAGATCCTCCTTTACCGTTTCCCAAAACCTTTTTATAAAACCAAAAGTGAACCCATCCGGTCCCGGCGCTTTATTGTTACCGCAACTTTTAATAGCTTCTAAGACTTCCCCTTCATCAAACGAGCGTTCCAACTAATCTGCATCCTCTTTTGACAATTTTTAAAATTTTTCGACGTGAAGAGATGGCCCCGTCGATCTTGTAGACGTGAATTTATCTTTGAAGAAGTCGTGTTCATATTCTTTGATTTTGGTTGGCTCATCCGTCCACCCCGAATTAGAGTACAATCCTCTAATCGAATTCTTCCTTTCTCTATATTTAATCGCCGCGTGAAAAAGTTTTGAATTTATGTCCCCTTCCGCTATCCACTTAACCTTTGCTTTTTGTCTCGCCATATAACATTTCTTTTTTTCGAAGTCTAGCCATTTTTGTTTAGCGTGCAACCAGCTTTCCCTCTTTACTTCATCCCATCCAACCTGTTCCGCCTCTATTTCTCTCTTCAGCGCCTCTTCTTTCCAAACCCCCAACTCTTTTTCTAATCCCCCTAACTTCGCCTTTCCCCATTCTTTGATTGCTTCTTTAACATTTTTTTAACTTGTCCCTAAAAACACAGTTTGGGCGATTCGACATGATATTTTTTTCCCATGAAGCTTTCACCAACTCCTCTAACCCTTCCTCCTTCAACCACGAATCAAAAAAGTTGAACGGTTTCGGTCCGAAATTATTTTTGTCTTCATAAAGCATGAACGGGGCATGATCCGACCATCTTCTCTCCAATAATTTTACCCCCAAATTGTTCCATGTGCACCCAAAGTTACTCGTAACAAGGAACCGATCTAGTTTGATGAATTTCAGACCGTCGTCGCTAATCCTCGTGAATTTTCTCCCTAACATCGGAATTTCAATAAAGTTGCTTCTATTGATGAAGTCGTTGAATTCCTTTACCCCCCCCCCCTGAGATCCGTGTTAGAATTTAGCCTCTCATGTGATCCCCGAATCTCGTTAAAGTCTCCGAACATACACCACTTCACCTCGTCCCGTTCTACACTTTTTTCTAATCTACCCCATAATTCCATTCTCCCTTTGATATCATTTGGTCCATATACATTTATGAACCCCACCTTACCTTCTACCCCCACCCAAGAGCCTACCACCGTAAAAAAAGACGGGTCTTCAATTACGTATTCACATTCAAACATCTTTCTATCCCACATCGTGACAAGTCCACCCAAATTACCAATGGCGTCTACCTTTGCAAAGTCTACATCATCTCCACCCCAAATACCACTAATCTGAACTTGATCCCAATTTTTAATTTTCGTTTCTTGGATACCCAGTAAGCTTGGTTTTACCGTTCTACTTGTTGGTCCCAAATAGCAGTAAGTAAATAAGAAAAGTATTGTAGAAGGGGGGGGGGGTTGAATACAATACACACAGTTTTTCACTCAATTTAATTCTTATTGATTTGAAATCAAGAATTACACATAGAAAACTTTGATTGTTGCGGAAGAGAACATATGAGATATGTTCAAACAATCTTACACATAGAGAATGAAGAACAATTGTAAAACACTTAGAAAACAATAAGATCTTCGTAGAGAGAAAGTTGCCAGACACTTAGAGAACTTGAAGGTAGTAGAGCTGGTTGATCTTGCATGTTGAAACATCCATCATATTTATAGTGCCTCATGCATTTAATGCATGAGACACCTGTTGAGCAAGGGATGGACACAGGTCTTCTGCATGGTACATGATGTACCTTTTGTCTTGGAGTGACTTTGTCTTGAAGTGTTGACCTGCAGGGATGGTGTGGACCTTTCCTTAAAAGAGTGTAAGAGACAAACTTACTTTTTCTGATCTTGGGATGAGGTCCACGTCAATGCAAGATATCACAAAGTATAATGTGTTTGAAAGAAATCTTCAGGCATCTTCGGCTCCTGAAGATGTGAGAACATCTTCGGCTCCTGAAGATGTGAGAACATCTTCAGCTTCTAAGGAGAGATCATCGGCCTCTTGAAGATGTGAGAACACCTTCATACTCCTGAAGATATGAGATTGACACCATCTTGGCCGATGGTGTTGATCACTTGGGCATGCTTTGCTTTAGGCTGAGGAGACTATCTTCAATCCGCTTTGAGAGATGTACTCCTTCTTTGTTTTCTTCGGCTGATCTTCGACTTCACCGAACATTTGTATAGAAACCAAGCTGCTAAAAGAACCTCAAACATATTCTAAGTAGGATGATATAAGATGGAAGATCAGGAGGTCATCTTCAAAGCTTCAGATGACCCAACAAACTCCCTCTATTTGAGGATGACATCCATACTAAAGAATAGAACAAAGAGTGTACTGAATAAATTCAATTTGACCCATCTTTACTCTTTTTGGGTTCTTTTCACATAGACCATTTTTTTTGGTAATATATGACTTTTACATAGTGAAAGAAAAAGTATAGCTATACAAACGAATAAATGAATACAATGAATAAATAATGAGAAAGATAAAATACAAAGATATAAAAGACATTAGTCGGGATTGTTTGAACTTGAGTGGTTGGTTGCTCCCCCTCAATTCATACTCCCCCTCAACTAATGTCAGGTGGCTTTGATCACATAGTCCATTGCAAAATTAGTTTCAGCAGAGTTTAAGCTTGAGTGGTAAGATGCTCCCCCTCAACTCATACTCCCCTTTAACTAAGAAGTCAGAAGATTTTCGGGATCCTCCGAACCTGCTCCTGGAAGGGAAGATTCATCTTTGGATCGTGCAGAAGCATCAGCACTGAGAATCCTGGGTGATAGGCTGTGAGGTGGAGAAGAGGCACCTTGGATAGGGAAGGAGTCCAAGTCATCCTTATCAACCAAGGAAAAGATTGATGAGGGAATAATAGGGGTCCCCGATTTTACAATTGTATCCTTTTGTGAGGATACAAAGAAGGTGGCTTTGGGTGGTTTAGCAGAGTCCCCAGGCCTAGATGGGAAAATTTCAACACCTGCCGATTGTGGAGAATCGGTGGGTGGAGTTTGTGGCTTGGCCCTTGAAACCTTCCTTAGCCTCTTGAGAGGAGAGGGCGGGGAAGAGGTAGAGTGCCGCCGCTTTGAGGTATGGGGTGTGACATGGGTAACCGCCGAAGGTTCTTTCGGTGGTATGGCCATTTGGGCAAGTGCGGCGGTGCCAGTAGCGGTTGCGGATTTAGTTTTTAGTCGACGTCACTAAGGAGGGGGGAGAAGGGTCCACTACAGTTGAGGGACCTTTGGACATCGGAGTGTCCTTAGTATCACCCCATTGTAGATCGGGAGAGTTTATGAAGGAGAACATACCTGGCAGTAGAGGGCGATCGGTGTAGAGAGAGACATTGTTCAAAGGGTCTTCATGACTTTCTAAGTGTTGGTCGAAGAGTCATCACCAAATCAATTAGAGACCAAACAATTTTTCTCCCCCTATTTGATGATGACACCAACACATAGAGAAAAAAATGGTACTGACACTCAGAAAAATTACAAGACACGAAGAAACTCATACATTCAGTGGCCCATATGTTTTTTTTTTGTATTTTGTTTTTTTTGTTTTTTTTTTGGTTTTTTTGGGCTCTTTTCCTCTTTTTTTTTTGTTTTTTGTTTTAAACAAAAATTTAACAGTAAAGAAAGAGATAGAGGGGATAAAACGGTGAGGGCTTGTAGGGAGATGGAAGAAAATATAGAATGTGATAGGAGAGTTGGGAAATTATGGGGAAGAAGGAAGATAAGGAAGAGATGGAAGGAATTAGAAGGAAGGTGAGAGGGGGTAGGAGTTGTAAGAAAAAGGAGAAGGGATGGGATGGGTAGTAGGGGGGGAATCTTGGAAAGGAAAAAAAATGGGATGGGGTTCGATGGAAAAGAGAAGAAGGGGAAGGGGGAGGGGGATGGTAACCGAAGATTGAGGAGAGGGGGGGTTGTTGGCCGAAAAAAAAGGGTGGATGGTTTTAGGAGTTTCGGTGGTTGAGAAAAGAAAAAGAAGAGGAATGGGTGGAAGAGTGGTGGCTTCGGCCAAGGGAGAGAGGAAAGAGAGAGATCGGCCGGAGGGGGGGTGGTTCGGCTAGGGGCCGAAGAGAGTGGGGAGAAGGAGTGGATGAGGGGGTGTCGGCCAAAGAAGAAAAAGAAAAGAAAAGGGAAGGAGGGTTGGGATTTTTGATTGGAGTGATAAGGTGGTGTTTGTTGTGCCGAAAAGAAGGAAGGAAGGAGGGGTCAGGCGCCGATGGAGAAGAGAAAGGTCGGCCGTCGATGGGGTTATCGGCTACCGATGAAGGGGTGTGTGATGGGTTCGGCTTGGGGGGTGTGTGAGGGGAGTGGGGTGTTCGGCTAGAGGGGTTATAAGGGGGTGTTCTGGAATAGGGGGTCGGTTATCGATGGATATAAGAGGGGGTTTGCTTTGCCGAAGAAAGAGAGAGCTAGGGAGAGGTGATGTAATCGGCGGCTGATAGAGTGATCGGCGGCCGATGGAGTGATCGGCGGCCGATGGAGTGATCGGCTACCGAGAAAAAGAGAGAAGTGAGAGAGAGGTTGAGAGGAAGATGTGAATGATGTAGGAATGAGAAGTGATATGATGAGAAATGGGAATAATAGGATATGAGGGATCTTGATCTTCAGAGATGATTATCTGAAGATCATGGATTGGAGATGAGAAGATAGGTAGGTCACCATTTTGATGAGTTGTGTCCGAGGAGAAAAAGAAACATATGGTTTTGAGAATCTTCGCCAACACATGATGAAATCCACCAATCATCATCACATGAAGAGATGATGACTTAAGATCATCAAACTTCACAGATGTAGATTCATTCATGCATTTTCTCCGAAGATTGTAGACCCGGTAGGCTTTTGAAGAACGAGAGAGAGGCTGGAGAAAGTGAGAGAGGGTGAGGGTCGAAGGTGAGGTAAGGGAAAGTTTGTTCTTTGGTGGGTTTGAGAGGTTGAAAGAGAGAGATGAGAGAGAGAGAGAAAGAGAGAGAGATGAGAAGATAGAGAGAGAGAGAGAAAAAAAAAGGGATGTACCTGGGTAGATGAGGTAGAGCACTTAGCAGACACAAGGGCCATAGAGGAGGATTAAGCTTCATTGTCATCAGCATCATCTATTTTAGCCACGAAGCAAAGGTTGGCCATTTCTTTGTCACTTTCAGAAGTGGGTTCATCTGCCCAATCACGGGTTTCAGTCATTTGACGTTTTCCCTTTTTGAGCAAGATTTCATTTCTCTCCTTCTCTCTCTTATATTTTGCCTTGTATTTCTCAGCCCGGTCAGACTTTGAGGAGACAGACATATTTGTCTTTTGGAAAGGAGGTTGGTAAGAATTAGGCTTGGTTCTGACAGACCTAGAGGATGTACGGTTAGAGGAGGGCAGTCTAAATTTATCAGAGGACCTGCTTCTGCATTCAGAAGCAAAGTGTCCTTTCCTCCCACACCTGTAACATTCCTCATTTGATTTGCCAGATGGAGTGGTTTTAGAAAAAGTAGAAGAAGATTTTCTTGAAAACTTGGATTTTCTCGAAGAGAAGAGAGAGTTACTGGAAATTTCCTCACCTTCATCATCATCCTCACTAAGGTAGGCTTCTGAAGGATCATTAGGGTCCTCTTGACTATCACGGTCAGAATCGGAGGCATAGGTGATTCTAGGAACACACACAGTATTTTTGGAAGAATCACTGACAAGAGCTAGAGAAGAGCTTTTAATGTCGTTTGTGATAGACTTCCTAAGCAGTTTAGTCTGCTCATAGTTGAAGAGAGTGCCATAAAGAGCAGTGAGTGGCATAGAGTCAAGATCCTTGGTAGACTTGATGCAAGTACAAATGTTTTCCCAAAACTCAGGAAGACAGTCCATGAACTTGCACAAGACTTCCTCATTATCATAAATGCGACCCACAAGTTTTAGATCATTGAGAAGACCGTTAAAGCGGTTGTAGTAGTCTGAGAGAGATTCCCCCTCTTCATACGAAAAGAATTCATACTTTCTAACGAGAACAATCTTTCTGCTCTTTTTCACCTCAGACGTACCTTCATAGAGAACACACATAGTGGACCACATTTCTTTAGCAGTAGAAAAGTTGACAAGGGAGTAGTAGACCTCATCAGGCAGAGAGAGGGCAATGATGGATCTGACTTTAGTATCAAGAGCAATAAGACGTCTGTCTTCATCATTGTATTTACTGGGGTCCTTTACAATGTATCTCCCAGTAGCTGGAGTTCTTTCTTCCTCAGAAGAGTCCTCATCAGCTTTTGCCTTATCTGCATTTTTAGCATTGTAACGGTCCCAAACTCTAGGAATAAAAGGACCTTCATTTAAGATAGTAGGATATCTGCTGTCAACTCCTTCTAAGAAGAGTATCATACGACTTTTCCACAAGAAGAATTTATTGGGGTTAAACTTTGGTGGTTTGGCTATAGAGCCATTGTCGTATGATACAACAGTGGTGTTTTGAGAAGAATCATTTTTCAAAGAAGAAGAAGAAGAAGAAGAGGTTGCCATTGCGGATCTAGTTTATTGAGAAACTGAACCTCTCTGATACCACTTGTTGGTCCCAAATAGCAGTAAGTAAATAAGAAAAGTATTGTAGAAGGGGGGGTTGAATACAATACACACAGTTTTTCACTTAATTTAATTCTTATTGATTTGAAATCAAGAATTACACATAGAAAACTTTGATTGTTGCGGAAGAGAACATATGAGATATGTTCAAACAATATTACACATAGAGAATGAAGAACAATTGTAAAACACTTAGAAAACAATAAGATCTTCATAGAGAGAAAGTTGCCAGGCACTTAGAGAACTTGAAGGTAGTAGAGCTGGTTGATCTTGCATGTTGAAACATCCATCATATTTATAGTGCCTCATGCATTTAATGCATGAGACACCTGTTGAGCAAGGGATGGACACAGGTCTTCTGCATGGTACATGATGTACCTTTTGTCTTGGAATGACTTTGTCTTGAAGTGTTGACCTGCAGGGATGGTGTGGACCTTTCCTTAAAAGAGTGTAAGAGACAAACTTACTTTTTCTGATCTTGGGATGAGGTCCACGTCAATGCAAGATATCACAAATATACTTTTTCAGAAAAGTATACTGTGTTTGAAAGAAATCTTCAGGCATCTTCGGCTCCTGAAGATGTGAGAACATCTTCAGCTTCTACGGATAGATCATCGGCTGCCGAAGACTTGAGAGATCTTCGGCCTCCTGAAGATGTGAGAACACCTTCATACTCCTGAAGATATGAGATTGACACCATCCTGGCCGATGGTGTTGATCACTTGGGCATGCTTGGCTTTAGGCTGAGGAGACTATCTTCAATCCGCTTTGAGAGATGTACTCCTTCTTTGTTTTCTTCGGCTGATCTTCGGCTTCACCGAACATTTGTATAGAAACCAAGCTGCTAAAAGAACCTCAAACATATTCTAAGTAGGATGATATAAGATGGAAGATCAGGAGGTCATCTTCAAATCTTCAGATGACCCAACACTACTAATTTCTTTTATCCAAAAATTTTTCCCCATCGACCCTATTCCCCTCATATTCACTGATAAACAGTTCATTCTAAATTTATTGGGAATTTGAACTCACCTGATTTGATTGTATCGCCTGGATTATAGGCTTCCCCCATTTGAGTCGTGCTTTGTGGACTTTTCCAGACCACTCCAATCGCTTGACCAAACTGCTCCACCCCTTCTGATTCCTCTTTGCTATGTAATTCGTTCGATACCGATAAGCGCGCAGCCGCTGCCATAGACTCTGAACCTGCTTTCTTTTTCGAGAACCTTACTTCTGTACACGTTCTTGAAACTTTCCTATGACCCATCTTCTTATTATTCTGTCTGGCCAACTGTTTTAGCAAATGAAAACTTACCTTTCCTCGCTCGAAGTTGAACGATTCGCTTCTTTTTCCTTTCGATTTCTCCCCTGGTTCCTTCTGCTTAATTGCGATTTCTTCCTGTCTATGATCAGACCTGGAATCTTCAGCGTGAACATATGCGACCTCCTTAGCAAAGTTTGGGCTAACTTTACCTTTGGACTTTTCCTTATTTTTGGACTCAATTGACTCTGGAGACAACCCAAGTCTTTGTCCTTCTGGCCTACCATCACCATATCCCATTTGGGCCGAGATATCTGCCCCAACTAAGTTTACTCCAAGGCCTCCCAAAAGAGAATTCTTATAACCAGTCTTATTATTTTCTTTGGCATACCCATAATTGTAGATTTTATCATTATTTGTTCCTTCCTTCCCCAAAGAGTCAACCGCCTCCCCCTTTTTATTGGAACTCTCCTCACCTTTATTATGCATTGGAACACCCGCTCTTGATGTTTCAGCCGACCTTTCAGATTCCCCCTCCCTCCCATCCTTCTCCCCTTTGCCGACTAGATTTTGATCTGCATCGCCGGAGATGTCTTCTGAGCCATCCTTGTTCTTGCCGGCCACCGAACCCTCGCCTTCGCCAGAATCTCCTAACCAAGTTTCTTCCACCCCCCAATCATCTTCTAACATCCTACCTTCTTCCGACCATTGCGACGGACCAGTAGATCCATCTTCCTTATCTCCGCTGCTTGAACAAAACATCTCCTCCCTATCCCATTCTAAGTCCTTCATTAAGCTAGTTTCTTCTTCAATGATCATAATCCGATAGAAAAACTCCCCTACTTTTATGCACTTTAGACAATTTATCGTTGATAGGATATGAGTACTTACCAGCACCTTTCCCCAAGCTAGGCTATTATTCTCCTCCAATTCGCACCCCATTGTTTTCAATACTTCTCCCCAATTACCCGCAATAGCCGTGAAAATTTCTCTTTTCCACCCATGGAGTGGAACTCCTATGATTTTGATCCATACTAATCTTTCTGAGTTTCGATACCCTTCCGACCACAAACAAAGACCATTAATCCAGAAGTGTAAACCGTGCACCTTATTATGTAGGACTTTTTTTAACGCTTCCTCCCCTCCAAATCTTAGTAAAATCTGGCTTCCACCCAAATACTTTATGTCCTTTACCCCAATGGCTTCTTCTTCTCTGCACAAATGACGAATAGCCCCGATGTTATCAGTCGATTTTACACTTCCTACTAAACTCCATTTCAAGTAAGTCTTTATTTCCTTATCCTCCTGCCATATTCCAATTACTTATTCTTCCTCCTCAATTACGACCTTGTTTTTTAATCTTTTTTCTTCATTAGAGCCCTTCACCACCTCTGCGAATGATCTTCTCTCCATTCCCACTACTTGCCTGTTGTGTGACTTGACGTTTTTGTCTCCATGCTGCGTCTCCTTCTTGCTCTCGAGAATATTTCCGCTACCTTGCTTGTTTCCTTCCCTACCTCTTTCTGCCATGAAAACACGAAGCTTAAAAGAGCCTATCCAGATCATGTTTAATTTCTTTTCCAGCTCTTGAATATCTGCACTTTCTCTATATCGTACAAAACCGAACTTCTTTCCATTCCGCATCCTTTTCCTCGCCATATACACATCCGATAACGCACCATATTTCTTGAAAATTCTCCACAATTCCCCCACTTCCATCTTTTCCGGAAAGTTGAAGAATAGGAAAGAAAACTCTCTTGGAAGTTTGTTAACCTTTGTCTCGCCGATTCGAGCGTCCCCATTGTACCTATTCGACCAAGCCCGAGCCCCCTCTCCTCTCCCTACGCTCCCCCTCACTCGCCACTCTCTCTCTCTCTCTCTCTCATATTTTCATAGAAAGTGTTATTCGGTTAAACCAAATGACAGAAAACCGAACCGAATAAAATTTTTTAAACATGAAATATATAAAATATTATTAGAAAGTGTTATTCTGTTAAACCAAATTAGAAAAAAAAATAACAGAAAACCGAATCGAATTTTTTTTTTATTCGGTTAACGAATAACCCGAAACAGTTTAACGCAAATTTCGTTCGGTTCGGATGGGTTATTCGGTTTCAGTTTTTTTTTTGACACCCCTACCAATGTCTTTCTACACTATGAATTTAATGGCATTGTTAAATTATTGATTAATATATATGTATATATACACAGACATTAGACCAACACGTAGTTAGTTATATTCAAAATTACATTATAATTTCAACCGTAATTTTATTTTCCTATTCACATGAACCTTCAACTTTTTTTTGAGTTTACTAGCCTTTTTAGGATGTTCTCATTTTTATTTTTATTCGTTCAAACACAAATGCTTAGGTAGATTGTAAAATAACATACGAAAGTTTCAAACCGATCAACATAACATAACCTGGACGATTAGGGTTGAGATGTAGTTTTGATTGACTTGGGTTGCTCAAATGCCTTCAACCCAGCCAACCCAACTCATGCGCAACTCTACTATAAAGATACATATATCAGAATTTTAGTTAGGGAAAAGACCAAAAAAACCCAATGGACTTTAGTGTTTGGAGTGATTAAGGTTTTGGACAATTTTTTGCAACAAATAAGTCCTTAGACATTTCAAAACACACTAAATAAATCCTTGGACTTTTGGAAACCTGTTAAATACATTCTTATTACTTAAAATGTAACTTGTAACCTACATAATAGGCAAAACTACAAATTAAAAGAAAAAACAAAAAAAAGTCACCTACTTTATCATCCTACAAATAAGAAAAATAAGAAAATTAACTAAAATAGTCAATCTCATCAACAAAATTAATTTTTTAAGCACTTTTCAAAGTCTTTTCTTAAAATAGTTAAAGTATATTATTTTTTTTGCCTTAAAAACTGTTTTTGGCAACAAAAAAAAATATTTATATAGAAAACATCTTTATAATTTGTTATTTAATTTACTTTATATCTTCTACCTTTTTATTTTTATTTTAACTTTTTATTATATTAACACACATAATCGTATATCTATATTTATACTATATTATAAAAGAGACATAAAAAACTCTTAATTACAACATTTTAAGCATAAAATACAACTAATTAAAGCCAATTACTTAATTTACAATTTCATAATGCTTTGGTACAACTTATATTTTATTATAAAGATGTAATTTATTTTACTTTTAGTTATAATCTGTTTATAAAGATAATGATACATTATTTTGTTATGTTATTATATTTATCTATACTATATTATAAAAGAGTAATAAAAAACTCTTAACTACAACACTTTAAGCACAAAATATTATATTTTATTATAAAAATGTAATTTATTTTAGTTTTAGTTATGATCTGTTTATAAAGATAATGATAAATTATTTTGTTATGTTATTATATTTAAAATTATTGATAATATATTTTAATAAAAAAAATAAAATAGGTAGTTTATCTCATAGTGTTTATCCTGTATTTAATATGTTTATTTTCAATTAGTTATACAAATAAAAACATGAGACTTTAATAAGTTATAATTATGTTTCATTAACTTGTAATTTTGAATTTTAACTAATATATCTATACTATATTAAAAAGCATTTAAGTTAAACTCTTAAAAACTAATTTTTATGCTTTAGGTACCACTTATTAATGCATATTACTTAAAATCCAAAAGTACAAATTGATTAAACATAAGTATCTATACTATATTATAAAAGAGACATAAAAATCTCTTAAAAACAACCAATTAAGCATTATGTACTATTATTTAATGCTAATCTACTTAAAATCTCTTAAAAAAACCAATTAAGCATTATGTACTATTATTTAATGCTAATCTACTTAAAATATCTTAAAAACAACTAATGAAGCATTATGTACTACTTTTAAATGCTTTTAACCCTAATTAATCAATTTCATCCTTATCCCCCAAAATCCTTATCTCTAATCCCCAAAACCTAAAATTATGAAATTTGAATTGTGATAAACATAATCAAAACAGAATAAACATCTCAATTTAAAATATATAAGATAATTAATGAATTGCACGGGCATGATGCTAGTAGCTTATAAAAGCTCAGTGTTTGAATTCGTGTAACTAACTATAGATAAGCAATTATTTTTATTTTCTAAAATATCTACAATTTTTAACTATTGATATAACTAACCGATAAAATATAAGAAAATTCGAGATAAACACCTTATTTTTATGTTTTATTGAATTATGTTATCTTTTTAATTTTAAATATAAAATATCTTAAATATAGTTATCATTTAAATTAAACATTTTTTGACCCGTAACAAAATACTTTATTATTATTTTTTATAAAAAACATAATCAAACTAAACTAAAATATATTTTTGTTTTAAATCTAGGTTTCTCAAAATCGTAAAACAAAATAAAAAAAGACTAACAAAAAATATGAATAATGATCCAGGGTTCGAGTTCTAGATTTTAGAAACTCGCTGCATTGCGATGGTACATTTCTAGTTAACTAAAATATATAAAAAAATACGTTTTTTACAAATTACACCATTAAAATTGTCTTGTCAATACATTTAAAATGAGTCTAATATTGATTTTTTTGGATTTAATCTCATATTATTAAATATCATAAATACGTACTTAGTAAAAGGTAGTGGATTTTTACGCTTACGATCAATTATTATAAAGATTTTGCGTTTGAAAGTCTTATAAAATTTCAATTGGCATAGTTGTTGAGTCCTATAGTTGAAAAACCTTGAACTCATTAGATCTATAGATTTAAACCCTCTCTTATGAAAAGAATTGTGATTTGGGACTAAAGGAGTCCTTGGGAATTGAAGCGACAGATGATCTGACTCGTGGTCAGTGTTAAATTATGGATTTCAGTTGTGAATTGGTACATGCATGAATAATTGAGGTATTAGATTTATGTTTTCTCCCAGTTAGTTAAGAGGTGATCTTTCTGCTTCGATAAATCTTCGGGTTAAGGCTTTGTGTGGTTAATTGGTTATGGTTGGATATGGGTTGTTGGGTTGATCGTTCGACATCATGCATGTGTTGGGGGATGTGCCATCGGGGTGAGTCTTCAGGAATAAAGGGAATATTGTGGTTTATTTCTTAGAGATGTAAGATTAGGAATTTTAGTGCCATGTTAGGTGTTAACTGTAATTCGGCAATGCAAATCTGGAATGAAATATTTGACGGTGTACCTACGTTTTCAGTATGACCATCTTGATTTTAGGAGTCGACTTGTTCTTTTGAGGTTAATGAATGTTTGGAAGTTTCCCCGTTGGATCATGAGAAATGTTAGCCTCGCGGTGGTGGAACATAAAGGAAGTTAAATGTTGGTAATTAAGTATTGATGCGTATGATTTTCTTGATGTGGTAAGGATCTTATGGATGAAATGTTTGAGGTTTTAGAATAGATAGGAGTTGTGTAATAGCCTAATCTGAATTAACCAACCCCTCGTAAAGCGTAGTGGTACGCCCTTGGAATGAAGGCCTTACCAGTATCAAGGGTAAATTTTAAAGAATTTTGGGAATTATTTGGGTTGGTGTGGTTTATGGGAATGCGGATTCCGAATCGCACTGAGCTGGAGCAAATTATTCAATGCGAAGTCGAGGTCACAAGCTGCTTTGGGGGTAGTACATGTCACCTAAGGTTGGGAGACGACCGTAGTCTTGTGGTTAGAGGTTACTCTAGTAAGTTAAACGTTCATTCAGATATAAGTGCAATGTGCTCGATGGGACATGTGTCGGGAGTATCAGCATAAAGTTATCATGATTGTTCTGACAAGTGGATTAGAGGCAACTTCTCATAAACAGAGACAAGCTATTATGAGGGTAACGTTAAATGGGAAGCTAGATTTCGAGGACGAAATCTCTTTTAAGGTTGGGAGGATTGTAACACCCGTAATTTTTGGTGAGTAAAGGTCACTCGGACGTTTTTGTAACTTG
Organism: Arctium lappa; assembly: GCA_023525745.1. Classification (NCBI taxonomy): domain Eukaryota; kingdom Viridiplantae; phylum Streptophyta; class Magnoliopsida; order Asterales; family Asteraceae; genus Arctium; species Arctium lappa. The sequence continues at coordinate 18,757,927 of CM042048.1, read as the reverse complement.
TATATGGTGGTATTTATGTTGGGAAAACAATACTTTAAGTCCTTAAGAGTTTCGGGAGTGTTGGCATAGAAAAATTCGAGTTTCGGGGTTTGGTACGGGTCCGGCTACAATGCCCGGTGACTATGACATGGTCATAGTCGCACTGGAAAAGTAGCAGCAAAGGGAGATCCTTTTGGACCATTTGAGCGACTATGATATGCGACAATGACATGTCAACGTCGCATGTCATTGTAGCACATTGGTACCAGACTTGTTAAAATTCGGATTTTCATCCCTATTCTTCATTTCTTCATAACTCCCTCATTTCTACTCCGTTTTTGGCGATTCAAGTTTCTATGGTTTTGTTTTTTAGAGATGTTCAAGGTTATATTGTTAGTTTTGGGAATATCCAAGAATATTTGGTGGTGGATTGGAAGCAAAGGTCAAGAGCTTATCATCATCACCTCCATCTTCAAGAAATTTGGGGTTTTCTAAGTTTTCACCAAAACCTAAGTGGTGAGTTGATCCTCCTAGTTTGTAAACTTTATTATGAGTCATAAATTATATATTGATGACTTCCTAATGTTTATGTTTCTCAAATTTCGGTTTGGAAGATTTTGAGAAAATTTAGGTCAAATTATGGTTTTTGGCCAAAATGGAGATTTTGATATAAGATATTTGGGTAATGGTTTTAAGTGATTGGATATGTGTATTGATGGTTGGAAACTTATGGATCTAGGTTTATGGAGGATTTGGCTTGAGGATTCAAATTTCTTCAAATGAGCTCAAGTTGGGGAAAAACCTAGATTTAGCCTAAATATAGCAAGGTGAGTTCAAGTTTATTTGTGAAAACTATGTACATGCCAAAAATGTCCATTTTGAAGTATGTTTGGGTTTTACTTGATAATTATCAAATGTGGGTTTATGTGGCGAGTTCGGCTATTTTGGGTACGTGATTCTATAAGTCTTGTGAAGACCCCATATGTGAGATTTTAGGTTATGTTGATAATAAATCATGTTGAAATGTTTCCTTGGTGATTTTATATATAAATGGAAGTCATTTAACATAATGTCAGGATCTAATTCTTAACAAGAATAATGAACTCAAAAAATAATATTAAAGGAGTTGCGGAATAACACTTTAATATTCAACAATCAATGTAACGGTGAATCAGAAATCTCAATCTTGTAAACTTTATTGAATGATTAAAGCTACAAGAGTTTAAACAAAACCTCAATATTGATTAACAGGATCACCAATACGAATTCTACTTCTCTAGAACTAGGGTTCTAAACCTTGAGGTTAATTCTTTCTAAAACGTATTAAAACCAAAGTTAATTCTATCATAGACTTCTATACTATTTATACAAGACATATTACAAGATAATTATCAAAATACAATTGATCTTCAGTCCATAATTATCTTCTTTACTTTAGCAAGTCTTCTATACAGCTGTCTTCATTCCATACTGAGTCTTCATCTCATAAGCAACACTAACCTTCTTTAACCATCTTCAGCAGCATTAAGATCCTCAGCAGTAGTAATTGTGTTCAACAGTATTAACTTTGATCTGACAGTACTAACTTCAGCAGTACTAACTCTCCAAGCAGTATTAAATCTACTAGAAGTAGTAATCCGTTGTGCTAGCAACATTAACCATACTTAAGCAATTCTTTAATTCCCAACAATCTCCCCCCTAACTTGACTTCTAGGAAGAGTAGTCAAGTTCTTCAATTATGGTCTTCAAGATGCTTTCAACACTACAACTTAGTTGCCCAAATTTGGATTCAGACCCAGACTTTGATTAATTGTTCTTCTTACCACAATTCTGGCCATTTCTGATTCCTTTGCACACATTAGCTTAGCTTTCAGGATCCCTTCCAGCTTCTCCTTGCTATGATCATATACTTTGTCCACCAGGTAGTATTCATGATAACATTTATCTATTGTGATCATGTATACACCACAATTTTCAAATAGTATCCAGTGATCAATCTTCTTGAACCCATACTCATGATGTAGATCCTTGATCCTGTAAACCACCTTTTCTAGTTCAAACATCATACATAGGTATTCCATTGCAACCTTGAGTAGATTTTCTTCAGTTCCTTTCAAAACATGCTCATAAAGCTTCATTCCCACTTTATGCATTTCTTCTAGGTCATCTCTTGAACAACTTCTGATTACTTTCCCCCAAGTTGAATATACTTCAAATACATCACCAACTCGTTTAAGTCTGAAGTAATCCTTTCTGTTGTCTCTCAGAATGTCCCAAAAGATGATTTCTGGTGCCTTCATAGAAATGGGAACAACGTGTACTGGTTCTATTAAAGTCATATAATGCACTTATGTTCATCAGACTAACTTGTTTGTTGTGCACTTTGACTAAGTTGCTCTGTATGATCTGCCACAGATGGTTCTGGATTCTGCTCTGGTTCTGCTGAAGGTGGAACAGAGGATTCTGCCTCTCTTTCTGCTTCTTCAATCCTTGGCTTCTTGGACTGTTTCTTGGAAGCTATAGTCTTTACTCTCTTTGCAGATTTCATTTCCATTCCAACATTCTCTTGATCTTCCTTCTTTTCTTCAACCTTTTTCCTTTGAAGGTGTGGTTTCCTCAGGGAATGGTTGTTGGATGTTGAGATCATGCCTCTCTTTCATCCTTCTTTCTGCTTCTTCCCTTTGAGAGGAATCCCCTTGAAGCTTTGTCATTTACTTCTTATACAGCTCCTCAACTTTGCTGTATGCCATGTTAGTAAACATTTCTCCCTTTACACCAATTGATCCTTTCAGAAAGTTGATCATTTTTCTCCTTTCTTGATTGGCCAAAAAGGTCTTGGAAGGTTGTCTTTTCCGCTTCTTGACTGGCATTCTTTACTTGGATGCTTTCACTGGTATTTTCTTGGCCTCAACTGCAGTTTTCATGCTCTTTTGATACTCTTCATTGAGCTTTCTGGCCATCTCAAGTGCAAGCTCTCTGTCCTTTTCTGATTGGAGTTGTTCTTCCTTTTCCATCTCAGTTTGACGCTGTTTTGCCACTGGTTCTTCTTCTTTAAGGGTTGTTCAGATTCAACCATCTTAGCTTTTGCCTTTGCATCCTTCAAATCTGCCTCACTCATTTCTTTTCTTTTCTTTTTAAGGCCTCCTTCTTTAATGACCACTCCCTTGGCCTTTTGAGTAGCCTTAGGAGTGTCATTCTTGGCTTTTACCAACGTTTCTGCAATTTCCAACTCTTCAACAGATAGCCCTGTTACTACTGCTACCTGTTCTGTTACTGCTGCTTGTGATTCTGTTTCTACTGCTGCTTGAACCTCATCTGTTTTTGCTGCTTGTGGTTCTGTTTCTGCTTCTTTCTCCCCCTCAAAATCAAATCCCATCTCAGATGTACTTTCCTTTTCTGCTTCAGCCTCTTGATTCTCCCCCTTGTTGAAAGCATCATTAGCACTTGTTCTCTTCTTCAAAACAAACTGTCTTCTCCTCTTCTTGTGCACCAATATTGTCACCATTTTCTTCAATTTGGTAATCTGTACTTGTTGAGACAGAATTACCAATTTCATCTCTTCTAAGTCTTTGCCTTGTTTGATGACATCCAGATTAATGTTGCCCATAGTTTCCATCAATTCATTGTAGTCATATCTGTCCTCACCTCCTTTGGGTATGTTTACCACCTTTGGAGGATCATTGGATCTTTTAGTAGTAGAGGTCTTCTGCCTAGCAGAAGCACCTGCTACCCCCTTGGGTTCTTGGCACCTAGGACCTTTGTATGATTTCTCACCCAAAGTTTCCATGGGGAAGGTCTTATTGATGTTACCACTGGCCTCCTCTGTGCTAGCAGGAGTAGTGGCAGCCTTTGCACCCATATGCTCATGCATCTCCTCAGTGAGCACCTCCTTGGGGTTGGGAGACACCCCTGTGGTTTCCCTATAGATATTCTCTAATGGAGAATTCTCCATTAGAGGACTTAAAGGCTTTGAGGGTGAAGGTATAAGAAGGGAAGGAGCCTTCTTTACCTTTTTCCTTATGTAGGTATTGGTGATTGGTGAAGTTGGTTTTTGAAGAAGGTACTGAGGGATTGATATGGTGATTGAAGGTTGGGATTGGCTCTCAGTGGGATGGTCTAGTGAGGGCCTTGACCCTGATGACATACCCTCTTGATTGTGGGACACCACCATCATTGTAGAGAACAATGGGGTGTCAACTCCTTCCGAGTCCTTGGCAGATCTCTTTATGTTTGAAAAGACCTTGCCTTTAGGGATTTTAGGTACATATACCTCATCGAGGTATATCCGTCAATTCAGAGTTAATAACTACCTGACAAATCTTGGATACATGTAAAAACTCTTTTTATTGTCCAAGTTTGACACAAGGTCATTGAAAATCGTTTGTGAAAAATTATACTTTCTGGCAGTGGCCAAGCAGACCAAAGCATAAGCAATGGTGCTACTGAACTCACTCCATCCAGTAGTTTTTCTAGAAATACAGTGCATAAGGGTATGGACAAAGAAACGCCATTGGGGAGAAAATTTAGCTTTTGAGAACTTGAAAACACCCAATGGGCCTCCATACCCCATTCTAGTAAGAGTGGAAAACATTTCATCATTAGAGATAGATGAGATACCTGAGGCATCGTCTAGACGTAGACTGATGCGAATTACCTCTTCAGAAACTATCAAGGGTTTGTCACACACCCTTGTCTTGATAACTTGCACACCATTTTCAGTAATAGTGGTGGCATTCGCCCAAAATTGTTTCTGGTGCTTGATGTAGATGGATGGTGTCACTGTAAAAGCATAGGCGATATGGTTGGATTTGAGAAACTCCACTATTTGATGAAATCCAGCATCCTGCTTAGGCTTTTGAAGCATTGCGATCTCGTTGTGCTCATCAATAAACGCCATGGATGCCATCGAGCTTGAGTGTTCTTGCCTGAAACTTACTAGGTGCTTGAGAGAAAAAGGGTTAGAGAGAAGATGAACAGTATTCAAAGAGTCGTTATGATCTTTTAGGCGGGCAAAAAGGGTATTTATAGTATTCGGGACAGAAACAGTATTAACTCTAACCCACTAGCAGTATTAACTGAGAGCAGTATTAACTATGCACTGGCAATATTAAAACTGCACTGGCAGCATTAACTGCACTAACACTGTTAAAGCTTGTGTTAGACTGAGCAAGGTAATAACTTCCTGAGAAATATGATTAGTAGTACCAAAGAATAAACAAATAACAGGTATGTAAACACTTTTTAAACATGAGCTCATTCAGAGTTGATAATGTCCACACTTGTGACCAAGAAAGTGAACCTACCCACATCAAAAGCTTTAGTGAATAGATCAGCAAACTGGTTGTCAGTATGAACTTTAGCAACTTGAATAAGCTTCTTTTCATTACAATCTCTAATAAAGTGATACCTGATCTCAATGTGCTTTGTTTTAGAGTGCTTGACTGGATTGTTAACAATGCTTTAGCACTGCTATTGTCAATGAAGATTGGAGTGTGAAGAAAGGTTACCCCATAGTCCAGCATTTGATTCTGAATCCATAGAACCTGAGAGCAGCAACTTGCAGCAGCAATGTACTCATCTTCTGTTGTAGATAAGGACACTGTGGTTTGCTTCTTACACTGCCAAGATACTAGTCTTGCACCAAAAAGCTGACATCCACCTAAAGTAGACTTTCTATCAATATTAGCACCACCCAAGTCACTGTCTGAATATGCAATCAAGTCAAAAGTAGATTCATACGGATACCAAAGACCTAATCTAGGTTGCCCTCTTAAGTATCTGAAAATCCTCTTAACAACTTGAAGATGTGATTGCGTTGGCTTGACTTGGAATCTGGCACACACACATACTGGAAACAAGATGTCTGGTCTTGAGGCTGTGAGATACATGAGAGATCCAATCATTGATCTATATAGATGGACATCAACATCCTCCCCCTCAAGATCAACAGTGATCTGTTTATGAGTCTCCATTGGTGTGCTTGCTGGCTTTGAGCCTGTTAAACGATACTTATCCAAGATGTCTTTCACATACTTTGATTGACTTATGAAGATCCCATCTTTCTGCTGTTTCACTTGAAGCCCAAGGTGAGTTCACCCATTGAACTCATTTTAAAGCTCTTGTGCATCAACTTGTCAAAGTCTCTACACATCTGATCCTGTGTGGATCCAAAGATGATGTCATCCACATAGATCTGAACAAGTAGGATGTTCTTCTTACTTCTTTTAATGAAGAGGGTCTTGTCAATTATTCCCCTTTCAAACCCATTTTCTAAGAGATAGGTAGACAATGTATCATACCATGCTCTTGGGGCTTGATGTAGACCATAAAGTGCTTTCTTCAGTTTGTATACTCTATCAGGATATGATGGATTTTCAAATCCAGGGGGCTGACAGACATATACTTCTTCATCAATAGTACCATATAGAAAGGCACTATTCATATCCATTTGATATACCTTGAACTTCATGTATGAGGCATAGGCTAGAAATAGCCTAATTACCTCTACCCTTGCAACAGGAGCAAAAACTTCTTCATAATCTATGCCTTCTTCCTTAGTGTATCCTTGTGCCACTAGCCTTGCTTTGTTCCTGATTACAATTCCTCTCTCATCTTTTTTATTTCTGAAAATCCACTTTGTGTCAATAGCACTATGACCTTTTGGAAGGTCCACCAAGTCCCAAACTTCTTGCAACTTGAACTGTAGCAACTCTTCTTGCATGGCTTCTATCCAACTTGAATCTTTCATTGCATCATAAACCTTCTTAGGCTCAATATGATATAGAAAGCAAGAGAGTACTGTATGTTGCTGATCCTGCAACTCTTGAAGTCTGCTTTGATTTCTAGTTATCATAGGAGAAGAGATGTCTCCTATTACCAGCTCTGGAGGATGGTTCTTTTGTGTTCTAGTCTGATGACTAGGTTCTTCATTGATTCCCACTTCTAGATTGGAATCATTTAAGTCAGCTGAGGGGATCTCATCAGCTACTTCTGGTTCTTCATGCTCTGAATTCTCCTCATCTCTTTTTTCTTCTTCACTCTGAATTGGTTCAGTAACAGTCTCCTTTTCACAGATTTCAACAGGTTCTATTGTAGATATGGGAAAGATCACAGATTGAGGAGTAATGTCTTGTACTTGAAACCAAAGAGTTAGTTAGTGGATAAATGTCAAACAACCACTGAGGACCAGAACCAATAGGATTTGGTGAGTTCTCATTGCATTTGACATTGTCACTTTCCTCAATTATTCTAGAAGAAGAATTAAATACTCTGTAAGCCTTACTCTAAGATGAGTAACCAACAAGAAAACAATCATCTGCCTTGCTATCAAACTTTCCTAAGTGAGTTTTGGTATTGAGAATGGTACAAGGACACCCAAAAGGTTTGAAAAATCCAATAAATGGTTTCCTTTTATTTAAAAGCCATATGGTGTCTTGTTCTTAGGCTTGACTACTAGAACTCTGTTTTGGACATAGCAAACAGTATTAACTGCTTCAGCCCAGAAAGTAATTGGAAGTTTGAAATCAGCTAACAGAGATCTAGCAGCCTCAATCATTGTCCTATTCCTTCTCTCAGCAACACCATTTTGTTGTGGAGTCCTAGGAGCACTGTATTGCCTCTCAATTCCTTTTTCCTCACAAAAGGTGTTTAGTTCATGATTTTTAAATTCAGTACCATTGTCTGGCCTAATGACTTTTACTTTTTGATTTGTTTGGTTTTCAATTCTTAGAATAAAGGATTTGATCAGTCCACTTGTCTCATCCTTAGTCCTTAGAAAATATACCCAAGTAATCTAGAGTAATCATCAACAATAACTAAGCAGTATGATTTCTTACCTATACTCATAACATTTGTAGGACCAAACAGATCCATATGGAACAACTGAAGAGAATTAGAAATAGTGTTCAACTCTTTGGACTTATGAGAAGTTTTGTGTTGTTTGCCTTTGAGACAAGCAACACAATGATCATCACATGAAAAGACTTTTGAAGGCAAACCTCTTACAAGGTTGTTTTTAACAAGTTTATTCATTATTTTAAAATTCATGTGACACATCCTTCTATGCCAAAGTGATGATTCATCCAAAGATGCTTTTGAAACAAGAGAGTTAGGGATGAATCAGTTGAGACATTTTCTATATCCAAGCAATAGACATTATCCTTTCTGGGAGTTCTTAGTAGTATCATCTTTTCATCAACTACCTTGAATCAAGGAGCAAGAATAATGCATTCAGAATAAGTGAATAATATACTATGCTTTTTGTCACAAACCTGTGATACACTTAACAGGGTGGACCTTAACTGCTCAACAAAAAAAAACATCTTCAAAGGTCATTTTACCTTTTGTTACATCACCCTTACCACTGATCTTACCTCCATCTGGAGTATTACCAAAGGCAACATGTCCTCTATCAATTTTCTTGAAATTCTTGAGGCAAGCCATGTTCCCTGTCATGTGCCTAGAGAAACCACTATCAACATACCAGATGCTCTTTCCTTTGAGTTGCTGGTTGCCCTGCACATAGAATAAAACAATTAGTATTGATTGGGAACCCAAGCCAAAGTGGTCTTGGGTCTCCCTTTTTCATCAAAGTACTTGCACTCCTTTTTGATGAGATTTTTAAAATCAGAACACTCTTTATTGGAGTACTTCGTCAAGATGATTGGGCTAGCAATACAAACACTAGAATCAGTACTAACTTTAGAAGTACTAACAGAGTTAGCCGCACTAACAGGTTTAGCAATACTAACCTTGTTAGAAGCACTAACAGAGTTAGAAGTATTAACATTAGAAGAAGTACTAACAATGTTAGTTTTAGAAGTACTAATACTCTTAGCAACACTAACATTGGTAGCAGTAGTATTGCTTCTAGCAGCACTATCATTGTCAGCAGCACTATTTGTGGTAGCAGTACTAACAGTTTTAGTGCTTTTGGGAATCCACATCTTGACACTTTCTTTCACAGTCTTTTTATTCATGTGGCTTTTAGCTTTAACAGATTTCTTTGCCACATGGTTCCTTTCATCCTTCCTATAACCAAAGGGTTTTTGTATAGATCTTTGAGAATTCATCCTTTGGTTAATAGGATTAAAGTAACAGTGTTTGGCAAGATGATTCAATTTGCCACATATGAAACAAGGTTTTGGTCTGATGATTTTACTCAGATCAACTCCTTATTTCTGAGCCCATTGATTATTCCAATTTCTTTGATTTCCCCTCCTTTTATCATGTTTTAGGGGCTCAGACTTATTACATGCACACTTTTTGCAAGGAACAGGATTCACAACTGTGGTCTGCTTGTAATGGAACTTCTTAGACTTTCCCTCAGTCTTCTCTATGTTCTTAGATTTTACCCAAATCTTTCCACAACCCTCATTGGTAATAATGTGATTCTCTAGAGGAATCTCACCACTCACATTGTTCTCCTTACTCTTACCAGCTTCTTTCTCAGTCTTGTCCTCAACAACTCCTTCATCTAAGGGATCTATCTCAGTGGCTCCCTCAGGCAAGTCCTTCCTATCCTTGGTCTCTAGCAAGTATGATATAGGAGGGATGTAGTTGTTGTTTTATAGTGGTGGTGCGGTATCGTACCCAATTCCTCTTCTCAGTTTGTCATGAAACTGAGTTTGTAGTAAAGAGTCCATTGCTTTAGAAGCATTGGAAAACTTTTCTACATCCAGCTTAACCTTGGCTATCTCTCCTCTCAACTTTTCATTCTCCTCTTTAGATTTGGTCAGTTGGATTTCTAGGTCATTTTTCTCCCACATCCAGTAATTTGTATGATATGAGTGTTGAAGTTCATTGGCTTGGAAACTTTTAATTTGTTCCTCAAACCTCTCAACAATTCTCACATAGTCTTTTATATCTTTTTCTAATCTCTTAAGGTCATCACTCATATTCTGGTTGTGATCCCTGTACCTTTTAACAGTGTCAATGCAAGTTTGAGAACAGAGATTAGAAAGTACCTCAGTTGGGAGATCAGATACCTCTACCATGAGAGCTTGATTTTGAATAGCCTCTTCTGCTTGATCACTCCAGTCAAACCCCATTCCTTGTTGAGAAACAAGGGCTTGAGTAGAGTTTCTGTTTTGGATGAAGCTTCCAGTCTGAGCTTGTTGGTGGTTGTTGTGAGACACTCCACTTCTGAATTCCCTGGCAAAGTGTCCCTTTAGATGACACTTATAGCACTCCACCTTTGACTTATCAAAGCCTACTCCATCTTCCCTTCTTTGGGAGAAGTTGTTCCTCCTAGTCCTCTTGATGAACTTCTTCACCCTCATAGAAAGCATGGTCATCTGCCATTTAATATCCATCTCTTCAAGATCATCAGGATGAAGTTTTTCCAAGTCATCATTGATTAAAGAGGAGTTTCCATGGCTGGAAAGAAAGGCTTCAAAAACAGATTCAATGCCTTTTTATTGATTTACTCCATTAGCAGCATTAACTGATTCAGGGTTAGCAGTAGAATCAATTGATGCTGATAGGAGTGCAGCATTATGAACATATCCAGTAGGCTTCTTCTTTGCCTCCACCTCAGATTCAAACACTCTCAGATCATTGTACAGATCATCCAGTTCCTTTTCTTCCAATTGATCATTCTGTCTGAATGAAACAGTATACATGGTCTATTCATCTCCAAGGGACCTTAAGAACTTTCTGTTTACATCATCTTGATCAATCTGTACTTTCATAGTAGCTAGTTCACCAATCAGCTTGTTAAACCTGTCAAAAGTTTGAGTCATGGACTCATTCTTAGTTGACATAAAGTTTTCATACAGTTGCTTCAATATTGCCTTCTGATTTCTCTTGGTACTTTTGGTACCAGAGAATCTCTTCTCTAGAGCATTCCAAAGCATCTGTGCATCAGTGCAATTGCAGAATTGATGTTGATACTCATTCAGAATAGCCAAGAGCAGTGTGCTCAAGGCTTTCATCTCTGTCTGCCTTGTCTTCCTTTCTGCATCCGTCTTTGGTGGGATTCTTTTTCCATCTGCACCAATCTTTCCTTCATCAGATGGGCTATTCTCAATGATGTCCCACATAGAGTAATCTGTGAGGAGAATGTATTGCTTGATCCTAATCTTCCACATGTCAAACTCATTAGATCTGAGCATTGGAACCTTTGATACAAGAGTACTGTTTGATTCAACTGTGTTTTCCATGATGAATGAAGGTTTCTGAGAATACTAGCTCTGATACCACTTGTCAGGATCTAATTCTTAACAAGAATAATGAACTCAGAAAATAATATTAAAGGAGTTGCGGAATAACACTTTAATATTCAACAATCAATGTAATAGTGAATCAAAAATCACAATCTTGTAAACTTTATTGAATGATTAAAGCTACAAGAGTTTTAACAAAACGTCAATATTGATGAACAGGATCACCAATACGAATTTTACTTCTCTAGAACTAGGGTTCTAAACCTTGAGGTTAATTCTTTCTAAAACGTATTAAAACAAAAGTTAATTATATCATAGACTTCTATACTATTTATACAAGACATATTACAAGATAATTATCAAAATACAATTGATCTTCAGTCCATAATTATCTTCTTTACTTTAACAAGTCTTCTATACAGCTGTCTTCATTCCATACTGAGTCTTCATCTCATAAGCAGCACTAACCTTCTTTAACCATCTTCAGCAGCATTAAAATCCTCAGCAGTAGTAATTGTGTTCAACAGTATTAACTTTGATCTGACAGTACTAACTTCAGCAGTACTAACTACTAGCAGTACTAACTCTCCAAGCAGTATTAAATCTACTAGCAGTAGTAATCAGTTGTGGTAGCAGCCTTAACCATACTTAAGCAATTCTTTAATTCCCAACACATAAATATCCTTTTTGTGCTATAAACCGTTTAGAAAATGCATATTAATGTGTTATGAGACATTTTGGAAATATAAGGGTATGGGTTCATTTTGGAAAATGGTTTGTCTCAACCAATGATAACGTTTGAGTTAATCATACTTTTGGTCCTTGCGTTTGCATAACCGTTGGTTAAATGAGTTTTATTGTTTACACTAGCTTTTATTGTACGATAAAGTAAATTGGGGAGCTTTTGCTCGATTTTGACTAAAATGAGTCTTTGGGACATTCGTCCAGTTTTAATAGCCCGTCGTGGAGTTTTGAGTATGATGGCAGTTATTGCACATCATTTGAGAATTATTTGTTTTGAGTGTGTTGGTCATTCAATTGGAGTCATGTATTGTTATAGACTGTAATGTAATGGATCCATAGGCATATGATTCGGTCTTTAATATTTTAAAGAGGGCTATTATTTCATGTTGGGACCAAGATTAATTATAGGTTCATCGAGGGCCTCATGGTGCCATTGTCCCCATGATGTGATTTCTGAGTATGTTTTTATGTGATAGTCATTCCCATTTGTAGCTAGTTGAGACATTGGGTCATAGGGGGCAACTTGGTACGGTTATGTGGAGTCGGATACTAGTCATGGGCCGTAAATGTAATCCTAGTGAATGAGCATGATTAGGATCCTCGGGTGCCCTCATCCACATCTTAGTACGAGTCGGCGAGCTCGTGGCCATGGGTCCTAGTATGGTGAGCTCAATAACTTGGGAATTGGCCTACTTTTGTGTTCCACCACTAACCATGGAAAACGGGTCTCCCCCATCACCGAATGGTGTTGTTTTGGTATTTAGTTTTATCCTTGTTTTTCGGTGACGTTTTGAGTTTGGGGTGTTCTCCATATGTTACAATTTTGGAGGCTTGAGTTTACTCTTATTTCAGTTGTTTGGTTATTAAAGTTTTAATCAAATTTTAATATTTAAGCATTTACCATTATTCACGTTTTGACTGAGTTTTGGGTTGCACCACTTCATGAAAGAATATTTTGCATTGAGACATCCATCTTTAAAAATGCGCGTTATTGGAAAATGGGTCGTTTTCATATCTAAAGTAAATGACTTTGAAAGATCAGATTTAAGTTGCAATGTTTCCGTTTAACGATTTTTATAATCATGATGAAAACTCTTGAACTCACTAGGCGTTAGCCTAACCTTTCTATTTGTCGGCATGTGTATCAGGTTTCGGTTGGGAATAGTTCTAGTGACACCGTGAAAAGAGGAGTGCTAGTTGTGTACTCGAGGAATGTGTAGTTTGGTGAAGCATTCCGCATATATTATGGGATTTGCAGCTTGTCTTTGAGTTAAGTAACACCCGTCTCTAGTTTAGTCCTTGTATGAGACTGGAGTTTATAATTGTTGAAGTTAAATATAGAATTCTATCTGGAAGATTTATCTTTTATTTGATGACATTTTGAAATTTAAATTTAGCTGTTCTTTTCAAATTTGAGGGTGTTACACCTACTCTGCTCAGACTTTCTCCATATCCTTGCTCGATCTTTCTACCTCACGCCTGCCTGAAAAAGGTTTTAGTTTTGAAAGAGCGAGGGTTAGACCGAAGGTCTAGTGAGTCCCCTCTAACCACAGTTCAACTAGAGAAATATAGAAAAGATTTATAACAACATAAACCCATTCAGTTATAAACATTTCAACATTTGCAACCATACTTCTGGCACACTCTACCGTCACCCGAAGGTCACAACGTGTCTGACTCATACTTCCTTAACTGGGACACACCCCCCGACTTTGGCCGTACTTTCTCACAATAATGAATGCATACATTTGAACTCCAACTTCAATATAAACCACATTTAATGAATCTCGCGTAAATATAAAGCATAAATAACGAACAAAATGCTTTAAATAAACCTTCACATGTTTTTATCCACTTATACATTTTCAACCATTAGTTAGAAAGCTCACCTGATTGCAAGGACTCCCTCCCGCTCCCTTACGCATGTTCCAACTCCTAAAACGGTCACCTAAAGAGATAAGATAAATATGTCCCGGAAAGAAACACTCCGACCAACACCTTCCCTGGACATTACTCGAGTCTCTCCCTTTTTCCCTACTCACTGCCGGCGATCGGCCAACTACCGGGGTCGCCCCGGTTTACCCCGCCTCCCGGGTTCAAACTTCCTCCCCGGGCACCCCGACTCCCTGGGTCCCCACCCGGGTTACACCCCCGCTGCCCGGGTTCATCTACTCCCGGGCTCCCCCGACTCCCGGGGTCATGGCCCGGTTCCTCACCAAACCCCAACTCCCGGGATCGCACACCCCCAGGGCCTCGCCACGACCGGGACTCCCTCGGTTTCTCCCCGTCTCCCGGGCCATCGACCAACACCGGTCACTTGCTTCCCGAGTTCGTCCGGTGTTGCAGTTCACCCAGTTACAAGACGAGCGATTAAGGGTTTTTAGTGCGAGCCCAACAACCTCGAATCCAAGCAAATCCTTAATAAACATGATGTTGTTCTTAGTAAAACAAATGATTAAAACAACATTTCATCCATAACCAACTCCTTTCAACTAAATCCATTCATATGATTCCCAAATAATTAAAAGGGAATTTCCATCCATTTCCTTAACAAAAACTTAATTAATGAAAACCAAACAACCACCAAGGCATAAGATGATAAGAAAGAAGATTACCTTGATCGATTGATGAGGTTAAAATCCCAAGAACAAATGCCTCCTTTGCTTTCTTCTCCAAGATCACCCTCTCCCTTCCTCCCTAAAACCTTGAACCGCCAAACACTAATGAAAGGAGAAGGAAGGAGTTTGGGTAAAAACCCCTCTCCCCACAAATTCCAACTTGCCCCCTCCAACTTTCGGCTTGATGCTAAACTTCCACCCAATCTTCAATTTATTAACTTCTAACACGGTTACTACACAAACTCTAAAATTAAACACTTGAGTCCGGATATTAAATATGCCCTCCTCACAAGAATTCCGTCCCCGGAATTCATCGCTGAACAAACTAGGATACTAGGACCTCATGTCCGCCTCCACTTCCCACGTTGCCTTTTGCCCGTTTTATTATATCGCTATTGTACTTTCGCATGACAGATCACTTTTGATCCTTGCTTCTTATTTTCTTGCATATCTTTAGAAGGTATTGTTGCCCAACTTGCAATAAATTCTCTTAACTAGAGGCGTGACGCCCGAAACGGATTTTCCTCGAACACTTCCAGATTACACGCTATCTCTCCAACTCTTTTCATAAATTCAACGGATTTCAAAACGTGGCCCAACACGAGCTCCTCCTCGAATATGCCATTTCACTCTATGGGAACGACTTCCGTATCAAGATAAGCCCTCTCAACCTAAGATTTACAAATCTCGCGTCCTTTCACTAACGAACTTCACCAGAGATAGCACATCAATAGCATGCATCCCAGACTAAGATAATAACCTCTCAAATTGTCAACTTAACACGATGTCAACCTTAGACATCACTATGAACCCACCGTTATGGTTTTCTTCATCAAGTATCCCATCATAGCAAAACAGCTTCTCTCAACACTACATACGCCTAGTACGAAAGGCACTTTCTTTCCCGAACCATAATGGTCACAACTCACCGATGTTGCACAACTCATACGTATTAATCATACGTTACGCCAAACGCCATCACCCCAAATTCTAACTTGAAGAACATAAAACTTCCACCACTCGCCACTTTCATAGTCCACTAGTTCCAATTGACCAAATTAATATGATGCATACTTCAATTTCTCATTGTATCCACAATCGTCCAACCATATGTGCAATAAAACCAACCTTCACCCGCTTAGTACGGAGTGACCATGCTCACACAAACTATTCCAAATAGTTTAATACTGGACGACCGACTCACTTGGAATCCTTTCCACACAATACCATGTCTGACACTATGGTCCTTTACTCTGAGCACTACATCCAACCACTTCTTCCCTTCCTTCTCGAAGACTTCAAACCCACTTCTGAAAACCGGCTCACTAATTTGCGGTGCAAGCTTTAGACCAACCGCACGATTTATATTACTCAACACCCAAACCGCAACATACGTCATAATCTCTTTCTCACACCCACGCTAGGGGTTCATAAACTTACTAACGGCAAAATCTGAAAACATATTTCCACATTTTGAATCACTTATCAAAATTCTTACTTTCAGATTACCCACCTTTCCAACATAGAATCTTCACTCTCTTCTCGGTGCAAGAAACACTACTCACCCAACATTGCCTTCTCCATTCATGATCCCCAGTGTGTCGAAAACACATTTACATTACTATACTTAGTCAATCGATTACCCGCAATTCTTTCGCGAGGTAATCAACCGTGCTCTTCCAAAACATTACTCACTACTCGAAAGCACCACACTATTCTCGCTCTACAAACAAGCTTGCCCAATTTGATAGAATCCCTTCACACCCCATGGGATACTTCGACATGCTCACGGATTCCTATCTACTACACAACATCCTGAACTAAGCAGTTAGACATTTCCATCAACATTCTAGGGATAAAAGATAAACCTGCCCATAACTCACCGCAACCTAGAACACATGGTTCCTCGCTTAGATAGACGCCAACTATCATTCAAAAATTATCCTCAACTTAGTAATACCCTGATACCAACCAAACATCCACACGTCCTATCCACATACTCGCCACTTACAAATCATTCCCTAGAAATATCCGGACGAGGACGTTCATTCTATCTCAATAACACCAGCCTTCTACATATCATTAAGGAAACTCCTTACCACTTTAATGACTTGCACGGATACATATGGCATAAAAATCACCAACTCAAAGATACAACCATCACCCTACCACCTCATCACAGAACAAAAAAAATCTTCATGACTACTTTGCACACATACCTATACCATCCTCTTCTCACTAATCATAATACCAATATCTGAATTCAAGGCATTTCACGACCTTGTCTTTCTCAAATCTGAATAAATTGCAAAACCAAGATTCTCTAAACCACTCAACAAGATATCGCTCCTTGTCGGCTCATCATGACCTGTTGGAAACAAATTCCGACAGCCTGAAAGATTAAGCGTACTACCGCGTAGACTTAAATGCTCGAAGCGCACCCCCTCTAGTTGTGCTATATATAAACTTCACTCTCACATAAACCATCAAAATCTCATCGAAAAATCACCTGACCGAACTAGCGGTCTTCCATTTTCGTAGTACTAGCACAAGGTGATCCAACAACACACTGGGTATACACCTTTTCTGAATAACTCTTTGCCCCCTCATGAAAACTCAACGAAACTATCCATAGCTACTTCTTCATTTTTAGCGTCCCGTCATTAACCACGAAAATGGTCTCTGGCTTCAACATCAATAGTCGGCATTGTGATGCTTCCACCATGTTTCCCACCAACAAGGATTCCTAATGGAACCTACCTCTTCCAATGCAGCAACTTACTGCTATAAAAGTATCTTAACGACTTCAAATTCCACCCCAGACACAACCATTGCCGACTTCCACATTTCAAGTCACTGAACAAACGGGTAAGCCATTATAATACAAACTTCCTTACCGTCAAAGGTCAAGGCCTCCATTAACCACCTCCGCTATTTACCACCCTTCCTTAAAAGGAAAACCCAAGTCATGGGTCGACCACCTACTCTTTGAGTAGGGGTGTTCAAAAAAACCGCTGGACCGCTCAAACCGGTCGAACCAAGTTAAACCGGACCGTTTTTGGCGGTTTAGGCGGTCTGACGGTTTGGTCTGGTCTGAAAAATCGCCAAATCGGGCGGTCCGGTCTAGTCTGCGGTTTGGAGGTTTTTTTGGGCAACTTGGACCAAACCGACCGCCAAATATATATATATATATATATATATTATACATCTTTATATCATCTATTGTTTAGCCTAAATATCCAATTTATCTTTAGACTTAAATATATATAAAAATGTCCAAAGATAATTTTAAATCGTCGTGGATTTTATTTGCACTTTGCATATTACCTTTTTTTTGTGTTTTGTCTTGAGATATTTTGTTAACTTTTGTAGACTTTGTTAACATTGTTGTAGACTTTTATTTATTCAAATGAACTCAAGCTAATGAACCTTTAAAGTTTAAATTTTTATATGTTTTTTATGTTTAAACTTTAAAGCCCACTAAAAGGCCCAAACCGCCTAAACCGGTCGACCAAACCGCCTAAACCGCAATCCGACTTGACCGGTCTGGGCACTTGATGTCAAACCGCTCGGTTTGAAAAATCAACAAACCGCTACTAGCAGTTTGGTTTGTGGTTTGAGGGGTTAAACCGCCCAAACCAGACCGCGAACACCCCTATGTTCGAGCGCCCCATTTCCACTCTCAAAACCTTCCTCACGACCTAGAGAGTTCATAGCCTTCATGCATGACACTCCATAAATTTAAACTTTTGACACATTTGAAAATTTAGTATGTACCACATTATGAAACAAGTTTGTGTGTACACCACACTCCATCGACATCATTGTTTAACCAAGCACAACGATCTCGAGGATCGTTCATTCTCAGCTCCACGACAAATTACGCCTCACCCCACCCCACCCCAAAATCGATGTTGGCATAATTGAAATTATTTTTGCTGATCATTACCCACGCGATTTATTAAAAATACTATAAAATTTCTTACACTGAGCGAGTCAGACGACTCTCACCCTCATTGATATGACACCACGTGTTCGTATCAAATTCACTTATAAAATCATGTGATCAAACGCTATTATGATTTTCACAACAAAAGTTAACTCATTTATAAAGAGATAAAATAATTCTCCCACACCAAAACTCGAAATTTATCACTCAACGCAATAAACTTTTCTTTTCAATATAAACACACGTCTACACGCATAGTCATGTTTTTTTAAATGAATACCTCGCAAGGCACACACACGCCAAGACATCTGATATGAATAATATGAAGGACTCCAACAATTTGTTTGAAACACAATGCATGAGACTCACTTTACATTGAAGGCTATTTACTCTGACTAGGTCATCTGTTTGCACTCACTATAATTTATCCCAACCTCCTTACTTCTGATCAACCAGTCAAGGTCCTTACATTTGCCACAACCTCCGGCACCAACGCTTCCCAACATCCTTGAATGTCCAACTCCCAGTTACCATTGCGACTATTAATTCGCAAATCATGCACCATCATTTGGCCCCAAACAAACATACCAACAATAGCTCATTTCTATCTGGTCCTCACTACATTTTATTGGTCAGCACTGATATCGTCTCTCAACCACCCTTCGATTAACTACAACTTCAAAAGCCTCATTTCCATCCTTCGATTCTTAGGTTAACACTTACCTGATTCCCACTGATCAACATAACAAACTACCAAACCGAAGACTCCTTTAAAGCGAAAAGCTCACCTCCAATTGCTATTCTTTTCCTTATGGACCCAAGAGGTCTTTTCTCAAACGAAATATCTACATCCCACACGATACTCATCCCAAACGGTATTACTCTTAAAACCATAAGCGAGCTCACACAACACGCCAGACTAACTGTCAAGATCTTAATTCTAAACAAGAATAAACTCTCAGAAAACAATATCAAAGAAGTTTGCGGAATAACACTTTGATATTCAATAAAACAATAAACAAACAGTAAATCTGATGAACAACTTGCAAACTCTTATTGAATGATTGAAAGTCACAAGTTTTTACACACAACCTCAATATTGATGAACAGACTCACCAATACGAATTCTACTTCTCTAGAATTAGGGTTCTAACCTTGAGGTTAATTCTCTCTATCAAAACTAAAACTCAGAATGAATGTTACTTGTAAAGAAAAACAAACTATTCTATACATTTACTGAAGATAAAGATAATTACAAAATAATAAAAGATCTTCAGTATAATCTTCCATCATTATCTCTAAGCTTCCATAGATATCTTCGATCCAGCTGTCATCCTTGCCAAACGAATCTTCATCTCATATGCAACATTAATACTCTGAGCAGTACTAACCATGCTCAGCAGTATTAACTTTGTTCTAGCAGTACTAACTCCAGCAGTACTAACTACTAGCAGTAGTAAAATATACTAGCGGTAGTAATTCTTGATGAGCAGCATTAAGTTGTATCAACAACATTAACTTCAACTTGCAGTAGTAATTATGTTGAAGCAGCATTAACCATACTTGAGCATTTCTGAATTTCCCAACAATCTCCCCCTAACTTGACTTTTAGGAAGAGAAGTCAAGTTCTTCAGAAGGTCTTCAAGATGCTTTCAACACTTCAGTTCATACCCCTAGATTAGGATCCAATCCTAAGCTTTGATTAATGATTCTGCTAACCACAATCTTTGCCATTTCTGAATCTTTTGAACATGTAAGCTTGGCATTCAACATTGCTTGTAATTTAGCCTTACTGTGATCATAGGTTTTATCAACCAATTAGTACTCATGATAAGCTCTGTCTACAGTGATGACATAAACTCCACACCTTTCAAATATCATCCAGTTTTCTATTCTTTGGAATTTATTCTGTAGATGCAAGTCTCTGATCACATGTTGAACTTTGCTAGGATCAAACATCATGCATAAGTACTCCATGGCTAATCTGATTAAGCTCATTCCTTCTCCTTTCAGCTCCTTTTCATATAAATTCAATCCAACTTTAAATATCTCTTCTAAATCTGATCTTGAACAGTTTCTGATGAGTCTACCCCAAGTAGAGTATACTTCATATATATCTCCCACTCTCTTAAGCCTGAAGTATTTCTTTCTTTGATCTTCCAAAATATCCCAAAAGATGACTTCTGGTGCTTTCATAGAAATGGGATCAGCTTGAACTGGTTCATCAGCTGTTGTAGTCATATAAAGCTCAAGATTACATTGCTTATTGGACTATTCTGGGTTCTGCACAGATTCAGTTGAAGGAGTAACTGAAGGTTCTGCTGCAGTTTCTGCTCTTTCTTCAAATCTTGGCCTTTTGGACTGCTTCTTGGAAGCTATAGTCTTCACCCTCTTTGCAGATTTAGCCTCTATACCAACATTCTCTGAGTCTTCCTTATGCTCTTTTGTAGGTGTGACTTCCTCAGGGAATGGTTGCTGAATGTTTAGATCATGTCTCTCCTTCAATCTTCTTTCAGCCTCTTCCCTTTGTGAGGAGTCCCCTTGCAGCTTAGCCATCTCTTTCTTATACAACTCCTCTACTTGACTGTATGCCATATTATTAAACATTTCCCCTTTGACACCAATTGAACCTCTCAAGAAATTTATCATTTTTCTTTTTTCTTGATTGGCCAAAAAGGTCTTGGAGGGTTGTCTCTTCTGCTTTTTGAGTGGCATTCTTTTGACTGGAAGTTTCTTGGCCTCAACTGCTGCTTTTAAGTTCTTTTGATATTCTGCATTGAGTTTTCTGGCCATTATCCTTGCAAGCTCTCTATCTGTTTCAGTTTGGATTTGTTCCTCCTTTTCCATCTGTTCTTGAAGCTGCTTTGCTAACTCTTAGCTCAATCTGACTTTTCTTCTTTAAAGGTTGTTGTTCAGGTTCAACCATCTTTCCTTTTCCCTTAGCATCCTTCAGACTTTCCTTACTTGTTTCTTTTCTTTTCTTTAAGAGACCTCCTTCATTGATGACCACTCATTTGGCCTTTTTACTAGCCTCAGGAGTGTCATTCTTAGCTTTTACCAAAATCTCTGCAATCTCCATTTCTTCTACAGAGATCCCTATTACTACTACTTCAGCAAATTCTGTTTCCTTTTCTGCTGTTTCTGCCTCTTGTTCATCTTCTTTCTCCCCCCTCAACCTCCACTCTCTTTGTAGATGAACTTTCTTTTTCTGTTTCAGCCTCTTTCTCCCCCATGTTGGAAGCATCTGTATCTTTTGACCTCTTCTTTAAAACAAAATGTTTTCTCCTCTTCTTTTGCACCAACCTGGTCACCATTGTCTTCAACTTTGCAATCTGTACTTGTTGTGACAGAATCACCATTTTCATCTCATCTATCTCTTTTCTTTGTTGAATAACATCCAGGTTGATGTTGCCCATTGTTTCCATCAATTCATTATAGTCATATCTGTCCTCACCTTCTCCAGGAGTGTTACCCTCTTTTGAAGGTTCATTGGATCTTTTTTTAGTGGAAGTCTTCTGCCTAGCAGAAGCACTATCCACCCCCTTGGTTTCTTGGCACCTGGGACCTTTGAATGATTGCTCATTCAAAGTTGCCATGGGTGATGTCTTATTTATGTTACCACTGTCCTCCTCTGTGTTAGCAGGAGTAGTGGCAGCTTGCTCACCTATATACTCATACATCTCCTCATTAAGCACCTCCTTGGGGTTGGGAGACACCCCTTTGGTTTCCCTGTAGATATTCTCTAAAGGAGAATTCTCCCTTAGAGGGCTTAAAGGCTCTGTGGGTGAAGGTACAAGAAAGGAAGGAGCCTTCTTTACCTTTTTCCTTATATAAGTTTGGGTAATTGGAGAGGTTGGCTTTTGAAGTAGAGACTGGGGGATTGATATAGAGTGGGAAGGTTGGGATTGGCTAGCAGTGGGATGGTCTAATGAGGGCCTTGACCCTACTGCCATACCTTCTTCAGTGTGGGACACCACCATCATTGTAGAGAACAATGGGGTGTCAACTCCTTCCGAGTCCAAAGAGGATCTCTTCATGTTTGAAAAGACCTTACCTTTGGGGATTTTGGGTACATATACCTCATCAAAGTGAGGCATATCCGTCAATTCATGAGTTATAACTTCTTGTACAAACCTGGGGTACATATAAAAGCTCTTTTTGCTTCCCAGGTTTGATACAAGATCGCTGAATATCATTTTAGAGAAATTGTACTTTCTGGCAGTGGCCAAGCAGACCAAAGCATAGGCAATGGTACTGCTGAACTCACTCCATCCATTAGTCTTTTTGGAAATGCAGTGCATAAGGGCATGGACAAAGAAACGCCATTGGGGTGAAAATTTAGCTTTTGAGAACTTAAAGACACCCAATGGGCCTCCATACCCCATTCTTGTAAGATTTGAGAACAAGTCCTCATTATGAATAGAGGTTATACCTGCAGCATCGTCTAGACGTAGACAGATGCGTATCACCTCTTCAGTTACTGACAAGGGTTTGTCACACACCCTTGTTTTCAGAATCTGCAAACCATTCTCTGTAACTATGGTGGCATTCACCCAGAATTGCCTTTGATGCTCTATGTAGATGATTGGAGACACAGTTAGAGCATAGGCGATATGGCTATTCTTCAGAAAATCCACTATCTGATGAAATCCAGCGGTCTGTTTGGGCTTCTAGAGCATTGCAATCTCGTCATGCTCATCTATGAATGCCATTGAATCTTGAGTGTTCTTGCCTGAAACTTACTAGGGAGCTTGAGAGAAAAGAATTAGAAAGACGATGAACAGTATTCAAAGAATCGTTATGAACTTTTAGGCGGGCAAAGGGTATTTATAGTGTATGGGACATAAGCAGTATTAACCTAGAGCAGTATTAACTAATAGCAGTATTAACTACTAGTAGTAGTAACTGAGAGCAGTATTAACCAACTAGCAGTATTAACTGAAAGCAGTATTAACTAACTAGCAGTATTAACCAACTAGCAGTATTAACTGAAAGCAGTATTAACTAACTAGCTGTATTAACTGAGAGCAGTATTAACTGAGCACTGGCAGTATTAAAACTGCACTGGCAGTATTAACTGTACTTACTCTTTTTGAAGCTTATGAAGGTCTGATCAAAGCAATAACTTCCTGTGAAAGATGATAAGAAGCACACAAATAACCCAAATAGCAGGTATATAACCACTTTTTAAAAACATGAGCTCATTCAGAGTTGATCATCCCCACACTTGAGACCAAGAAAGTGAATCTACCCACATCAAAAGCTTTAGTGAATAGATCTGCAAACTGGTTGTCAGTATGAACTTTGGCAACTTGAATGAGCTTCTTTTCATTGCAATCTCTGATAAAGTGATACCTGATCTCAATGTGCTTTGTTTTGGAGTGCTTGACTGGATTGTTAACAATGCTTATAGCACTGCTATTGTCAATAAAGATTGGAGTGTGAAGAAATGTTACCCCATAGTTCAGCATCTGATTTTGAATCCATAGAACCTGAGAGCAGCAACTTGCAGCAGCAATATACTCAGCTTCTGTTGTTGATAAGTACACTGTGGTTTGTTTCTTGCACTACCAGGATACTAGTCTTGCACCCAAAAGTTGACATCCCCCGGAAGTAGACTTTCTGTCCATGTTAGCACCACCTAAGTCACTATCTGAATATACAATCAAATCAAATGAAGATTCATATGGATACCAAAGACCTAATCTAGGTTGCCCTTTTAAGTATCTGAATATCCTCTTCACAGCTTGAAGATGTGATTGTTTTGGCTTGACTAGGAATCTGGCACATACACATACTGGAAACATGATATCTGGTCTTGAGGTTGTGAGATACATTAGAGATCCAATCATTGATCGATATAGATGGACATCAACATCCTCCCCCTCAAGATCAACAGTGATCTGTTTATGAGTTTCCATTGGTGTGCTTGCTGGCTTTGAGTCTTTTAAACCATATTTATCCAGGATGTCTTGCAGATACTTTGATTGACTGATAAAGATCCCATCTGACTGCTGTTTCACCTGAAGCCTAAGGAAGAAGGTAAGTTCACCCATTGAACTCATTTTAAAGCTCTTGTGCATCAACTCTTCAAAGTCTCTACACATCTGATCTTTTGTGGATCCAAAGATGATATCATCCACATAGATCTGAACTAATAGGATGTCCTTCTTACTTCTTTTAATGAAAGGGTCTTGTCAATGATTCCCCTGTCAAACCCATTCTCCAAGAGATAGGTAGACAGAGTGTCATACCATGCTCTTGGGGCTTGATGTAGACCATAGAGTGCTTTCTTCAGCTTGTATACTCTGTCAGGATATGAAGGATTTTCAAAACCAGGTGGCTGACAGACATATACTTCTTCATCAATTGTACCATATAGAAAGGCATTCTTTACACCCAAAAGGTTTGAAAAATCCAATGAAGGGTTTTCTTTTATTATAAAGCTCATAAGGTGTCTTGTTCTTAGGCTTGACTACTAGTACTCTGTTTTGGATATAGCAAGCAGTATTAACTGCTTCTGCCCAGAAAGTTATTGGAAGTTTATAGTCAGCTAATAGAGATCTAGCAGCCTCAATCAGTGTCCTATTCCTTCTCTCAGCAACACCATTTTGTTGTGGAGTCCTAGGAGCACTGTATTGTCTCTCAATTCCTTTTTCCTCACAAAAAGTGTTTAGGTCAATATTTTTAAATTCAGTACCATTGTCTGACCTAATGACTTTTACTTTTTGATTAGTTTGATTTTCAATTCTTAGAATAAAGGATTTGATTAGTCCACTTGTCTCATCCTTAGTTCTTAGAAAATATACCCAAGTAAATCTAGAGTAATCATCAACAATAACTAGGCAGTTTGATTTCTTACCTATACTCATAACATTTGTAGGGCCAAACAGATCCATATGAAATAAATGAAGAGAATTAGAGATTGTGTTCACCTCTTTGGACTTATGACAAGTTTTGTGTTGTTTGCTTTTAAGACAAGCAACACAATGGTCATCACATGAATAGACTTTAGAAGGTAAACCTCTTACAAGGTTGTTTTTAACCAGCTTATTTATTGTTTTGAAGTTCATGTGACACATCCTTCTGTGCCAAAGTGATGATTCATCCAGAGAAGCTTTTGAAACAAGACAATTTAGGGATGAATTAGATGAAACATTTTCCATATCTAAACAATATACATTGTCCTTTCTGGGGGTTCGTAGTAGTATAATCTTTTCATCAACTACCTTGAATCCAGGAGCAAGGATAATACCTTCAGAATCTGTAAATAATATACTATGTTGTTTGTCACAAACCTGTGATACACTTAACAGGTTATACCTTAACTGTTCAACATAGAAAACATCTTCAAAGGTCATTTTACCTTTGGTCACATCACCTTTACCACTAATTTTACCTCCATCTGGAGTATTCCCAAAAGCAACATGCCCACCATCAATCTTCTTGAAGTTCTTGAGGCAAGACATGTTCCCTGTCATGTGCCTAGAGCAACCACTATCAACATCCAGATGCTCTTCCCTTTGAGCTGTTGGTTGCCCTGCACATAAGATTAGACAATTAGTATTGATTTGGAACCCAAGCCAAAGTGGTATTGGGTCTCCCTTTCTCATCAAAATACTTACATTCCTTTTTGATGAGGTTTTTAAAATCAGAACACTTATTATTTGAGTACTTTGTCAAGATTATTGGTCTACAAGCACTCATACTAGAAGCAACACTATCTTTAGAAGTACTAACAAGGTTAGCAGTACTAACAGGTTTGGCAGTATTAACCTTGTTGGCAGTACTAACAGAGTTAGCAGTATTAACCTTGGTAGCAGTATTATTGCTTCTAGCAGCACTATCACTGTCAGCAGCACTGTTTGTGGTAGAAGTACTAACAACTTTAGTGCTTTTAGGTATCCAGATCTTGACACTTGTTGGGAACTGAAGATTCTACTAAGTGTGGTTACTACTGCTAGTACAAGAGTGGTTACTACTGCCAGAGCACTTTGAAGGATAATACTGCTGAGTATTACTACTGCTAGTAGAATTACTACTGCTAGTCAAAGTTAGTGCTGCTTGAACAAAGTTAGTACTGCTAGTAGTTAGTACTGCTTAGTAGTTAATGCTGCTAGAAGAAGTTACTACTGCTGAGCATAATTAGTGCTGCTAAAGAGATCCGGATGGAAAGTATGACAGCTGGATATACTGAGGATATACTGAAGATATACATAGAAGATATACATGGAAGATATACTGCAGATTTGTTTATTTTTTGTAATTATCTTTTGATCAGTATATGTATAGAATGTATAGAATAGATAGAATTAATTTTGGATAATAATTGATAGAGAGAAAATCAACCTCAAGGCATAGATCCTAATTCTAGAGAAGTAGAATTCGTATTGGTGAGTCTGTTCATCAATATTGAGGTTGAGTGTGTAATCTTGTAGCTTCAAGCATTCAATACAAGTTTACAGTTTGTTAATCATATACTGTTTTGTTTACTGTTTTATTAAATATCAACGTGTTATTCCGCAACTTCTTTGATATTAGTTTCTGAGAACTAATTCTTGTTAAGAATTCGATCCTGACAAGTGGTATCAGAGCCAATTCTATCAGAAACATCTATCTATCATGGAAAATCTTACAGAATCAAGCAGTACTTTGGTCTCAAAGGTTCCAATGCTCAAACCCAGTGAGTTTGACATGTGGAAGATAAGGATCAGACAATATATTCTCCTCACTGACTACTCAATGTGGGATATCATTGAGAATGGTCCTTCTGAAGCTGGAAGGATAGGACCAGATGGAAAAAGACCTCCACCAAAGACAGATGGTGAAAGAAAGATCAGACAAACAGAGATGAAGGCCTTGAGCACTCTGCTCTTGGCAATCCCCAATGAATATCAGCATCAATTCTGCAATTGTACTGATGCTCAAATTCTCTGGAATTCTCTAGAGAAAAGATTTGCTGGAACTAAGAGTATCAAAAGAAATCAAAGAGATGTTCTTAAGCAGCAGTATGAGAATTTTATTTCCTCAAAGAATGAGTCTATGACTCAAACTTTTGATAGGTTCAATAAACTCATTGGTGAACTGGCCACTGTTGGAGTAAAGATGGATCAAGATGACATCAACAGGAAGTTCCTCAGATCTCTTGGGGATGAATGGACTATGTACACTGTCTCTTATAGGCAGAGTGACAATCTGGAGGAGAAAGAACTTGATGATCTATACAATGATCTAAGAGTTTTTGAAACTGAGGTAGAGATCAAGAAGAAGCCTACTGGTTATGTCCACAATTCTGCACTTCTTTCAGCAGCAACTGATACTACTGCCATCCCTGAAGCAGTTAGTACTGCTAGTGGAGCAAGTTCAGAAAAAGGATCTGAAACAATCTTTGAAGCCTTCTTGTCCAGTCATAGCAACAACTTATTAATCAATGATGATCTGGATCAACTTCACCCTGATGACCTGGAGGAGATGGATATCAAATGGCAGATGGCCATGCTATCCATGAGGGTGAAGAAGTTCATTAAAAGAACAGGAAGGAATAATTTCTCTCAAAGAAGAGAGGATGGAGCTGGTTTCGACAAGACCAAAGTGGAATGTTATAAGTGTCACATGAAAGGACACTTTGCTAGAGAATGCAGGAGTGCTGTTTCTAACAACATCCACCAACAAGCTCAGAATGGTAGCCACACTCAGAACAAGAATCCTGCTCAAGCCCTTGTTTCTCAACAAGGAATGGGATTTGATTGGAGTGATCAAGCTGAGGAAGCCATTCAGAATCAAGCTCTAATGGCAGAAGTGTTTGATCTTCCATCTGAGGTAATTTCTAACCTTTGCACTAAAACTTGCATTGACACTGTCAAAAGATACAGGGATCACAATCAAAGTATGTGTGATGACCTCAAAAGGTTAGAAAAGGATAGAAGAGATTATGTGCTAATAGTTGAGAGATTTGAAGAACAAATCAAAGGCTTTCAAGCTAATGAACTTCAACACTCTTATGATACTAACTACTGGAAGTGGGAAAAGAATGAGTTAGAGACTAAACTGTCCAAATCCTTAGAAGAGAGTGATAAGCTAAAAGAGGAATTGTCCAAAGTTAAACTGGACATAAAGAAGTTTTCATATGCTTCAAAAGCAATGGATTCTCTTCTAAAGGCTCAGATACATGATAAGATGAAGCCTGGTATTAGATACAACAGTACACCTCCTCCTTATAACAACAATTACATCTCTCCTACTTCAGACTTGTTAGAAACCAAGGAGAAAAAGGACTTATCTGAAAAGGCCTTTAAGATAGACCCTTTGGATGAAATAGTGATTAAGGATCTAACTGAGAAAGAAGCCAGTAAAAAGAGAGATAATGATATAGATAAAGAAATCCATGAAGAAAACAATATAATCACTAATGAGGGATGTGGAAAGGACTGGATAGAGTCCAAGGAGATAGAAAAGACCAAAGGAAAAGACAACAAGGTCCATTACAAACAGACCACAGTTGTACTGCTGACAGGGTTAGTGCTGCTGGAAGTTTTACTGCTGCTACCTGTGTTAGTACTGCTAAAAATATTAATGCTGCTAATACAGTTAGTACCTCTTCAAAGGCTAATACTGCTAACACAGTTACTGCGGCTAACCTAGTTACTACTGCTAACAAGGTTAGTACTGCTAAGCATGCAAGTGCTGCTAAGGCAGTTAATATCTCAAAAACCAGTACTGTTTCCAGCACACATGTTTCCAAGCCTATTATTGTGACAAAGTACTCTAAACATGAGAAGCTAAAATTCAAAAATCTTGTCAAGAAGGAATGCAAGTATTTTGATGAGAAAGGGATACCCAAGACCACTTTGGCTTGGGTTCCTACTTCATACTAACTGATCTATCTTATGTGCAGGGCAACCAACAGCTCAAAGGAAGGAGCATATGGCATGTTGATAGTGGTTGCTCAAGGCACATGACAGGCAACATGTCATGTCTTCAGGATTTCAAGCATATCAATGGAGGACATGTTGCTTTTGGAGACAATCTTACTGGTGGTAAGATAAGTGGAAAAGGTAATGTCACCAAAGGTAAGATGACATTTGAGGATGTCTACTATGTTGATCAATTAAAATACAACCTGTTAAGTGTATCACAGGTTTGTGACAAACAACATAGTATATTATTTACAAATACTGAATGTATGATCCTTGCTCCAGGGTTCAAAGTAGTTGATGAAAGCATGATACTACTATGAACTCCAAGAAAGGACAATGTTTACTGTCTAGATATGGAAAATGTTTCAAGTGATTCATCTCTAAATTGTCTTGTTTCAAAAGCTTCTGTAGATGAATCATCTCTATGGCATAGAAGGATGTGTCACATGAATTTTAAGACTATGAACAAACTTGTTAAAAACAACCTAGTAAGAGGTTTACCTTCTAAAGTCTTTTCATGTGATGATCATTGTGTTGCTTGCCTCAAAGGCAAACAACATAAAACTTCTCATAAGACCAAAGAGATAAATTCTATTTCTTCTTGTCTCCAGTTATTGCACATGGATCTGTTTGGTCCTACAAATGTTATGAGTATAGGCAAGAAATCTTACTGCTTAGTTATTGTTGATGATTACTCTAGATTCACCTGGGTATATTTTCTAAGGACTAAGGATGAGACAAGTGGACTGATCAAGTCCTTTATCCTGAGAATTGAAAACCAAACTAATCAAAAAGTAAAAGTCATTAGATCAGATAATGGGACTGAATTCAAAAATTTTGATCTAAACACCTTTTGTGAAGAGAAAGGGATTGAGAGACAGTATAGTGCTCCTAGAACTCCTCAACAGAATGGTGTTGCTGAAAGGAGAAATAGGACATTAATAGAGGCTGCTAGATCTCTGTTGGCTGATTCAAAACTGCCAATTACCTTATGGGCTGAAGCAGTTAATACTGCCTGTTATGTCCAAAACAGAGTTCTAGTAGTTAAGCCAAAGAACAAGACACCATATGAGCTTTTAAATAAAAGAAAACCCTTTATTGGTTTTTTCAAACCTTTTGGGTGTCCTTGCACAATTCTCAATACCAAAACTCACTTAGGTAAGTTTGATAGCAAAGCAGATGATGGATTTCTTGTTGGTTATTCATCTCAAAGTAAGGCCTACAGAGTGTTCAATTCATCTTCTAGAATAATTGAAGAAAGTGACAATGTCAAATGCAATGAGATCAGACCAAATCCTATTGGAACTGGTCCTCAATGGCTATTTGACATTGATTCACTAACTAACTCCTTTGGTTTCATTAGTAATGATCATGCAGGTTCAGGAGGTGAAGGATCAGGGACTACACAAGTTCAAGAAAGTGTATCTAAATCAGTGATCTTTCCCACACCCACAGTGAATTCTTTTGAAGACTATGAAAGGGAACAAACTATTGGACCAAGTCAGAGTAGAGATGAAGAGAATCAAGAAGATAAAGAATCAGAAGTAGCTGCTGAAAACACTTCAGTTGAGTTGAATGACTCCAATCTAAAAGCTGATGTTAATGAAGAACCTAGTCATAACACCAGAGTTCAAAAGAATCATCATCCACAGCTGGTAATAGGAGATATATCATCTCCTATGATGACTAGACATCAGAGCAGACTTCAAGAAATGCAAGATCAACAACATACAGTGCTGTCTTGCTTTCTATCCCAGCTTGAGCCTAAAAAGGCACATGATGCAATGAAAGAATCCAGCTGGATAGAAGCAATGCAAGAAGAATTGCTGCAGTTCAAACTACAAGATGTATGGGATCTGGTAGACCTTCCTAAAGGTCACAGAGCAATTGGCACAAAGTGGATCTTCAGGAACAAGAGAGATGAAAGAGGAATTGTCATAAGGAACAAAGCAAGGCTAGTGGCTCAAGGGTATACTCAAGAAGAGGGTATAGATTATGAAGAAGTCTTTGCACCTGTGGCTAGGATAGAAGCAATCAGATTATTCCTAGCCTATGCTTCTTACATGAACTTCAAAGTCTATCAAATGGATGTAAAGAGTGCTTTTCTATATGGATCAATTGAAGAAGAGGTATATGTTTGTCAACCACCACGGTTTGAAAACCCAAGCTATCCAGACAGGGTATACAAATTGAAGAAAGCTCTTTATGGACTGCATCAAGCTCCAAGAGCATGGTATGACACTCTGTCATCCTATCTCTTGGACAATGGCTTTGAAAGAGGAGTCATTGATAAGACTCTATTTATCAAGAGAAAGAAGAAGGATATCTTGTTGGTCCAAATTTATGTTGATGACATTATCTTTAGATCTACAAGAGATAACATGTGCAAGGAGTTTGAGGATCTAATGCATCAAAGGTTTAAAATGAGTTCCATGGGGGAACTTACTTTCTTCCTTGGACTCCAAGTTCAACAGAAGTCAGATGGCATCTTCATATGTCAATCAAAGTATGTGCAGGACATTCTAACCAAGTTTGGTTTCTCAGATTCAAAACCTGCTAGTACACCTATGGAAACACACAAACAGATAACAACAGATCTTGAGGGGGAGGATATGGATGTGCATCATTACAGATCCATGATTGGCTCTCTCATGTATCTCACAGCATCAAGGCCTGATATAATGTTTCCAGTCTGTGTTTGTGCAAGATTCCAAGTTAGGCCAAAGCATTCTCACTTTCAAGCTGTTAAGACGATATTCAGATATCTCAAAGGACAACCCAGATTGGGACTTTGGTATCCTCATGACTCACCCTTTGACCTAATTGCATACTCAGACAGTGATCTAGGTGGGGCAAACTTGGACAAAAAGTCTACTTCTGGAGGATGTCAGTTCTTGGGTGCTAGACTAGTTTCATGGCAGTGCAAGAAACAAACCACAGTGTCCACATCTACAACAGAGGCAGAGTACATAGCAGCTGCAAGTTGCTGTTCTCAAGTCTTATGGATTCAGAATCAAATGATGGACTATGGGGTAACCTTTCTACACACTCCCATCTTTGTTGATAATAGCAGTGCTATTAGCATTGTAAATAATCCAGTCAAGCACTCTAAGACAAAGCACATTGAGATCAGGTATCACTTTATAAGAGACTGTAATGAAAAGAAACTTGTTCAAGTTGTAAAAGTTCATACTGACAACCAGTTTGCTGATCTATTCACCAAAGCCTTTGATGTGGGTAGATTCACTTTCTTGGTAACAAGTGTGGGAATGATCAACTCTGAATAAGCCTTATCCCAAAAAGTGAATAAATATCTGAATATTATAGATTCTTGGTGCTTCTAATCAATCTTTGCAGGGCATGCATAGCAGTACTCAATTCAGCCTAAGCTTCAAGGAGTAAGTACAGTTAATACTGCTAGTTGGTTAATACTGCTAGTTGGTTAATACTGCTAGTTAGTTAATACTGCTCGCGGTTAATACTGCTCGCAGTTAATACTGCTAGTTAGTTAATACTGCTCGCGATTAATACTGCTCGCAGTTAATACTGCTAGTTAGTTAATACTGCTCGCGGTTAATACTGCTCGCAGTTAATACTGCTAGTTAGTTAATACTGCTCGCGGTTAATACTGCTCGCAGTTAATACTGCTAGTTAGTTAATACTGCTCGCAGTTAATACTGCTAGTTAGTTAATACTGCTCGCGGTTAATACTGCTAGTTAGTTAATACTGCTCGCGGTTAATACTGCTAGTTAGTTAATACTGCTCGCGGTTAATACTGCTAGTTAGTTAATACTGCTCTAGGTTAATACTGCTTATAATCCGAATACTATAAATACCCTTTGCCCGCCTAAACGTTCATAACGACTCTTTGCATACTGTTCACTTGCTCTTCTAATCTTTTTCTCTCAAGTACCTAGTCTTCCAGGCAAGAACATCCCAGTTCAATGGCATCCATGGCGTTTATCGACGAGCACAATGAGATCGCAATGCTACAGAAGCCCAAACAAGCCGAAGGGTTCCACCAGATTGTGGATTTCCTCAAGTCGTGCCATATTGCTCATGCTCTTACAGTTGCCCCTACAATCTACATTGAGCATCAAAGGCAGTTCTAGGCCAATGCCACCATTGTTACTGAGAATGGTGTGCAGATGATCAAGACCAGGGTGTGTGACCAACCCCTAACTGTATCTGAAGAAGTTATTCGCATCAGTCTACGTCTAGACGATGCTTCTGGTATAACTTCTATTTCAAATGATGAACTGTTTTCTTCCCTTACAAGAATGGGGTATGGAGGCCCATTGGGTGTTTTCAAATTCTCAAAAGCAAAATTTTCACCCCAATGGCGTTTTCTTGTTCATACCTTGATGCATTGCATCTCCAAAAAGACTACTGGATGGAGTGAGTTCAGCAGTCCAATTGCCTATGCTTTGGTCTGCTTGGCTACAGCCAGAAAGTATAATTTCTCAAAAATGATATTCAATGATCTTGTATCAAACATGGGAAACAAAAAGAGTTTCTTTATGTATCCCAGGTTTGTCCAAGAAGTTATTACTAAAGAATTGACGGGCATACCACAACCTGTTGGGGTATATGTACCTAAACCCCCCAAAGGCAAGGTTTTCTCAAATATGAGAAGGTCTGCTCGGGACTCGGAAGGAGTTGACACCCCATTGTTCTCTACAATGATGGTGGTGTCCCAAACCACTAAAGGTATGGCAGCAGGGTCAAGGCCCCCATTAGACCAACCCACTGCTAGCCAAACCCAACCTTCCCACTCAAAAACAATTCCCCAATCTCTTCTTGAAAAACCAACCTCTCCTATTACCCAAACCTACAAGAGGAAACAGGTAAAGAAGGCTCCTTCCCTTCTTGTACCTTCATCCCCCAAGCCTTTAAGCCCTCTAAAGGAGAATTCTCCTTTAGAGAATATCCACAGGGAAACCACAGGGGTGTCTCCCAACCCCAAGGAGGTGCTCTCTGAGGAGGAGGAAGAGCATATGGGTGATGAGGCTGCCACTACTCCTGCTAGCACAGAGGAGGAAAGTGGTAACATCAATAAGACCTTCCCCATGGCAACTTCAAATGAGCAATCATTTGAAGGTCCCTGGTGCCAAGAGACCACGGGGGTGGACAGTGCTTCTGCTAGGCAGAAGACTTCCACTTCAAAAAGATCCAATGATCCTTCAATAGGGGGTAACACTCCTGGAGAAGGTGAGGACAGATATAACTATGAGGAATTGATGGAAACCATGGGAAACATCAACCAGGATGTCATAAAGCAAGGTAAAGAAATAGAGGAGATGAAGCTGGTTATCCTATCTCAACAAGTTCAGATCACCAAACTAAAGAAAATGGTGACAAGATTGTTACAGAAAAAGAGAAGGAAGCAGTTTGTGTTAAAGAGGAGGACAAGTGTTCAAGATGATTTCAACAAGGGGGAGAATTCAGAGGCTGAAGCAGAAAAAGAAAGTATTTCTGAGATGGGATTTGATGGTAAGGGGGAGAAAGCTGCAGAAACAGAAACACAAGAAGTAGAAACAGATAATGTTCAAGCAGCAACAGGGCTATCTGTTGAAGAATTGGAAATAGCTGAAACCTTAGTAAAAGCAAAGAATGGCACTCCTAAGGCTACTCAAAAGGCTAAGGGAGTGGTCATCAATGAAGGAGGTATTGAAAAGAAGACACAAGAAAGAAGTGAGGCAGGGTTGAAGGATACAAAGGGTAAAGCTAAAATGATTGAACCTGAACAACCTGCAAAGAAGAAAAATCAGGTAGAACTGGATGAAGAAGTGGCAAAGCAGCTTCAGGCAGAATTGGAAAGGGAGGAACAACTTCAATCTCAGAAGAATAGAGAGCTTGCACTGGATATGGCCAGAAAACTAAATGAAGAGTATCAGAAGAGCATAAAAACAGCAACTCAGGCCAAGCAAGCACAAGTAAAAAGGATGCCATTCAAAAAGCAGAAAAGACAACCCTCCAAGACCTTTTTGGCCAATCAGGAAAGAAGAAAGATGATAAACTTCCTGAAAGGTGCAATTGGTGTTAAGGGGGAGATGTTTACTCATATGGCATACTCTCAGGTTGAAGAATTATATAATAAGGAAATGGCCAAACTCCAAGGGAACTCAGCACAAAGGGAGGAGGCTGAGAGAAGGATGAAAGAGAGACATGATCTCAACATCCAACAACCATTCCCTGAGGAAACTACACCTTCCAAAGAAGAAGCAGAAGAGAAAAAGGAAGAACCTGGGAGTGTTGGTGTTGAAGCCAAAGCTGGTAAAAGGGTGAAGACAATTGCTTCCAAAAGGCAGTCTAAAAGGCCCAGAGTAGAAGAAACAGCTGGTACTATAACAGAACATTCAGAGGTACCTATAGCAGAATCAGTTCAACTTCCAAAATAGTCTAGTGAGCCAACAGATGAGAATATGGATACATACATGACCATAGTGGAACCTTTGAAGGCTGATCCAATCTCTATGCAAGCTCCAAAGATCATCTTCTGGGATATTCTAAGAGACAATGGAAAGAACTTCTTCAGAATCAAGAGAGCTGATGGTTCATTTGAAGCTAATTCAACATGGGGGAGAGTTATTAGAAGTTGCTCCAGAGCTGATATGGAAGAATTATACAAAGTGGGGATGAAACTTTATGAACCTGTGTTGAAAGGTACTGAAGAGAATCTTCTCAAAGTTACATTAGAATACTTGTGCATGATGTTTGATCCAGAAAGAGTACATCATAGGATTAAAGATCATAAGCATGAGTTCATATTCAAGAAGATTGACAAATGGATACTATTTGAAAACTGTGGAGTATACATGATTACTATTGACAACTGTTATCATGAATACTACCTGGTGGACAAAATCTATGAGCATAGCAAGGAGAAGTTGGAAGGGATGCTTAAAGCTACACTGGTCTGTACAAAGGATTCAGAGATGGCCAAGATTGTGGTGAGAAGAACTGTGAATCAAAGCTTGGGCCTAGATCCAAATTTGGGAAATTGAACCAGAGGTGTTGAAAGCATCTTGGAGAGCTTCTGAAGTAGTGTCTGAAGAACTTGACTTCTCTTCTAAAAGTCAAGTTAGGGGGAGATTGTTGGGAACTGAAGATTCTACTAAGTTTGGTTACTACTGCTAGTACAAGAGTGGTTACTACTGCCAGAGCACTTTGAAGGATAATACTGCTGAGTATTACTACTGCTAGTCAAAGTTAGTGCTGCTTGAACAAAGTTAGTACTGCTTAGCTAGTTAGTACTGCTTAGTAGTTAATGCTGCTAGAAGAAGTTACTACTGCTGAGCATAATTAGTGCTGCTAAAGAGATCCGGATGGAAAGTATGACAGCTGGATATACTGAGGATATACTGAAGATATACTGAAGATATACATAGAAGATATACATGGAAGATATACTGCAGATTTGTTTATTTTTTGTAATTATCTTTTGATCAGTATATGTATAGAATGTATAGAATAGATAGAATTAATTTTGGATAATAATTGATAGAGAGAAAATCAACCTCAAGGCATAGATCCTAATTCTAGAGAAGTAGAATTCGTA
Source organism: Arctium lappa (assembly GCA_023525745.1). Taxonomy (NCBI): domain Eukaryota; kingdom Viridiplantae; phylum Streptophyta; class Magnoliopsida; order Asterales; family Asteraceae; genus Arctium; species Arctium lappa. Next base: position 18,720,994 of record CM042048.1, on the reverse strand, counting down.
TTGGTGAGTCTGTTCATCAATATTGAGGTTGAGTGTGTAATCTTGTAGCTTCAAGCATTCAATACAAGTTTACAGTTTGTTAATCATATACTGTTTTGTTTACTGTTTTATTAAATATCAAAGTGTTATTCCGCAACTTCTTTGATATTAGTTTCTGAGAACTAATTCTTGTTAAGAATTCGATCCTGACAACACTGTCTTCCACATTCTTTTTCTTCATGTGGCTTTTAGATTTAGCAACTTTCTTAGCCACATGGTTCTTTTCTTTCTTCCTATAACCAAAGGGTTTTTGAGTAGATCTCTGAAAATTCAGCCTTTGGTTCATAGGATTGAAATAGCAGTATTTGGCAATGTGATTAAGCTTTCCACAAATAAAACAGGGTTTTGGTCTATTGATTTTACTCAGATCAATCCCTTGTTTTTGTGCCCACCGATTATTCCAGTTTCTCTGATTTCCCCTTGGTTTATCATGTTTTTGGGGCTCAGATTTATTGCATGCACACTGTTTGCAAGGGATAGGGTTCAGAACAGTGGTCTGCTTATAGTGAACCTTCTTATTCTTTCCCTTAGTCTTCTCTATCTTATTGGACTTGACCCAAGTCTTTCCACACCCCTCATTGGTGATAATGTGATTTTCTATAGGAATCTCACCACTCACAGTGTTGTCCTTATTCTTGACAGTTTCTTTCTCAGTTTTATCCTCAACAACCACTTCATCTAAGGGATCTATCTCAGTGGCTCCCTCAGGCAGGTCTTTCCTATCCTTTGTCTCTAACAAGTATGAACTAGGAGGGATGTGGTTGTTGTTGTAGGGTGGTGGTGTGGTATTGTACCCTATTCCTTTTCTCAGTTTATCATGAATTTGAGTTTGTAGTAAAGAGTCCATTGCTTTAGAAGCATTGGAAAACTTTTCTACATCTAGCTTTACTTTAGCTAACTCTCCTCTTAACTTATCACTCTCCTCTTTAGATTTGGTCAGTTGGAGTTCTAGGTCATTCTTCTCCCACTTCCAGTAGTTTGTGTCATGTGAGTGTTGAAGCTCATTAGCTTAAAAACTCTTAATCTGATCTTCAAACCTCTCAACAATCCTCACATAATCTTTTATGTCCTTTGCTAATCTCTTAAGGTCATCACTCATGTTCTGATTGTGATCCATGTACCTTTTAACAGTGTTAATGCAATTTTGAGAACAAAGATTAGAAGTTACCTCTGTTGGGAGATCAGACACTTCTGCCATTAGAGCTTGGTTTTGGATAGCCTCTTCAGCTTGATCACTCCAATACAACCCCATACCTTGTTGAGAGACTAGAGCTTGTGCAGAGTTTCTGTTATTATTGAAGCTTCTAGACTGTGCTTGTTGGTGGTTGTTGTTGTGAGACACTCCACTTCTGCATTCCCTAGCAAAGTGTCCCTTCTGGTGACATTTATAGCATTCCACCTTTGACTTGTCAAAACCTGTTCCATCTTTTCTTCTTTGGGAGAAGTTGTTCCTCCCAGTTCTCTTGATGAACTTCTTAACTCTCATAGAGAGCATGGCCATCTGCCATTTAATGTCCATCTCTTCAAGGTCATCTGGATGGTGTTGTTCCAAGTCATCATTAATTAGAGAAGAGTTTCCATTAATGGACAGAAAGGATTCAAACACAGATTCGGTGCCTTTCTCTTGATTTGTTCCATTAGCAACACTAACTGATTCAAGGTTGGAAGTAGAATCAATTGATGCTGATAGGAGTGCAGCATTGTGAACATACCCAGAAGGCTTCTTCTTAGCCTCTACCTCAGATTCAAAAACTCTTAGATCATTGTATAGATCATCAAGTTCCTTTTCTTCCAGTTGATCATTATGTCTGAAAGAGACAATATACATGGTCCATTCATCACCTAGGGACCTTAGGAACTTCCTGTTTAAATCATCTTGATCAATTTGTACTCCCACAGTAGCTAGTTCACCAATTAGCTTGTTGAACCTGTCAAAAGTTTAAGCCATGGATTCATTCTTGGTTGACATAAAGTTCTCATACTGTTGCTTCAGTATGGCCTTCTGATTTCTCTTGGTACTTTTGGTACCAGAGAATCTCTTCTCTAGAGCATTCCAGAGCATCTTTGCATCAGTGCAATTGCAGAATTGGTGTTGATATTCATTGGGAATAGCCAAGAGCAAAGTGCTCAAGGCTTTCATCTCTGTCTGTCTAGTCTTTCTTTCTGCATCAGTTTTTGGTGGTGTCCTCTTTCCACCAGCACCAATCTTTCCTGCTTCAGATGGGCCATTCTCAATGATGTCCCACATAGAATAATCAGTGAGAAGTATGTATTGCTTAATTCTGATCTTCCACATGTCGAATTCATTGGGTCTGAGCATTGGAACCTTTGAGACCAAGGTACTGTTTGATTCAACTGCGTTTTCCATGATGAATAAGATTTCTGAGAATACAGGCTCTGATACCACTTGTCAGGATCTTAATTCTAAACAAGAATAAACTCTCAGAAAATAATATCAAAGAAGTTTGCGGAATAACACTTTGATCTTCAATAAAACGGTAAACAAACAGTAAATCTGATGAACAACTTGCAAACTTTTATTGAATGATTGAAAGTCACAAGTTTTTACACACAACCTCAATATTGATGAACAGACTTACCAATACGAATTCTACTTCTCTAGAATTAGGGTTCTAACCTTGAGGTTAATTCTCTCTATCAAAACTAAAACTCAGAATGAATGTTACTTGTAAAGAAAAACAAACTATTTTATACATATACTGAAGATAAAGATAATTACAAAATAATAAAAGATCTTCAGTATAATCTTCCATCATTATCTCTAAGCTTCCATAGATATCTTCAATCCAGTTGTCATCCTTGCCAAATGAATCTTCATCTCATAAGCAGCATTAATACTCTGAGCAGTACTAACCATGCTCAGCAGTATTAACTTTGTTCTAGCAGTACTAACTCCAGCAGTACTAACTACTAGCACTAGTAAAATCTACTAGTAGTAGTAATTCTTGATGAGCAACATTAAGTTGTATCAGCAGCATTAACTTCAACTTGCAGTAGTAATTATGTTGAAGCAGCATTAACCATACTTGAGCATTTCTGAATTTCCCAACACTAACGCTATCATTTCAATGATAGAACTCACCACCCAAAATTACGCCCATCGATCATCTCAACAATAGTAATTGAGTATACCCATGTACCTGTAAATTCATAATGGCATTGGCCAGATGCAATTCTGAATTTACCTTACATGAGAGTCCTCATTATTGTTGTCACGACTCTCGACGATCAAGGTCTTCCGTAAAGGCCTCCTAAATCTCAGTTGTGTCCCCCTACCCCACAGTTTAAATTTAGGCCCATCCGATCACCTAAATCCCTTAAACTATGGATGTAATACCAATTATAACAACCCAAAATCTCGACATAAAGCAAAAATAACTTTATTCAATAACAACGCCACACGACCTAAATCAACATCTAAAATTAAAGGTTTGCGGAAAGACAATCTAACACACAACTGAGATTACAAGGAAGGAAAACTAAAATGGAGGTCTTCTAACCCAACTCTGGCTCAGACCTTCTCCATATCCTTGCTCGATCCTCCTACCTCTCGCCTGCCTTAAAAGGTTTTTAGTTTTAAAAGAGTGAGGGTTAGACCGAAGGTCTAGTAAGTCCCCTCTAACGACAGTTCAACAAGAGAAATAAAGAAAAGAATTATAATAACATAAACCCATTCAGTTATAAACATTTCAACATTTGCAACCATACTTCTGGCACACACTACCGTCACCCAAAGGTGATAGCGTGTCTGACTCATACTGCCTTAACTGGGACACCCCCCCCCCATTGGCATGAATGGGACACACCCCCCAGTATGAGTTCAGGCGTGACACCCCCCGACTTTGGCTGTACTTTCTCACAATAATGCATGAATACATTTTAACACCAACTTCAATATAAACCACATTTGATGAATCTTGCGTAAATATAAAACATAAATAATGAACAAAATGCTTTAAATAAACCTTCACATGTTTTTATCCACTTACACATTTTCAACCGTTTAGTTAGAAAACTCACCTGATTGCAAGGAATCCCTCCCGCTCCCTTACGCACGTTCCAACTCCTAAAACGGTCACCTAAAGAGATAAGATAAATAAGTCCCAGAAAGAAACACTCTGACCGATACCTTCCCTGGACATCACTCGGGTCTCCCCCTTTTTCCCTTTACACTGTCGGGGATCGACCAACTACCGAGGTCGCCCCGACTCCCGGATCCCCCCGGTTTACCTCGCCTCCCGGGGTCAAACTCCCTCCCAAGGCACCCCGACTCCCGGGATCCCCTCTCGGGTTACACCCCCGCCGCCCGAGTTCATCTACTCCCGTGCTCCCCCGACTCCCAGGGTCATGGCCCGGTTCCTCACCAATCCCCAACTCCCGGGATCGAACACCCCCGGGGCCTCGCCACGACTGGGATTCCCCTGGTTTCTCCCTATCTCCTGGGGCATCGACCAACACCGGTCACTCGCTTCCCAAGTTCGCCTGGTGTTGAATTTCACCCAGTTACAGAACGAGGGCGATTAAGGGTTTTTAGTGCGAGACCAAAAACCTCGAATCCCAAGCAAATCCTTAATAAACATGATGTTGTGCTTAGTAAAACAAATGATTAAAACAACATTTCATTCATAACCAACTCCTTTTAACTAAATCCATTCATATGATTACCAAATAATAAAAAGGGAATTTCCATCCATTTCCTTAACAAAAACTAAATTAATGAAAACCAAACAACCACCAAGGCATAAGATGATAAGAAAGAAGATTACCTTGATCGATTGATGAGGTTAAAATCCCAAGAACAAATGCATCCTTTGCTTTCTTCTCCAAGATCACCCTCTCCCTTCCTCCCTAAAACCTTAAGCCTCCAAACACAAATGAAAGGAGAAAGAGAGAGTTTGGGTAAAAACCCCTCTCCTCACAAATTCCAACTTGCCCCCTCCAACTTTCGGCTTGATGCTAAACTTCAACCCAATCTTCAATTTATTAACTTCTAACACGGTTACTACACAAACTCTAAAATTAAACACTTGAGTCCGGATATTACAATTGGCATGTACAAATTTTTACAAAGCAATTTAAACTCATTTTGCTAGATTTATGCTTATTCTTCGTTTTTACTCCTAGTCTTAACAAACCTTCCAAATCTTAGATCCAAAGCTTCCACATGATTTCCTCTACCATAGATACTCCAAGGTTACACCAAAATGGAAAGAATCGGGAAAAAGGGTGCAGAACACTTAAAACCGTAGCTTTTGGGTGGATATGAGAAATCTTAACTTTAGCTTGATGGATCCAAATTCCTCAAGAAATGCTTCCAATGGTCTCCAAAAACGGTCCTAAAGCTCCCTACAAACTTAATCTAGAGAAAAAATTATAGAGAAGAAGAGGTGGAATGAATAAATTAGGAAAAACCCCCAAATATCGGACTTTCTATAGCTGACAGACGCTAATACGAGTTTCATGCTGGTAAAGTCACTTGAAAGTCGCTCGAATCCCAAAGACAGACCTTAATGTAGGTTTCATGCAGGTAAACCCGCATGAAAGTCGAATTGATCTTTGATCACATGATTTCTTCGTTTTTTATGCCTAAAACGATCTCCAATCATCAAAATACGATAATTATATAATATCCTCATAATTATCATCTTTAATTCCATTTGATAATATGATTAATCATAAATAAAATCCCAAAAATCGTGGGTGTTACAATACGGTTTGGGCTGGTTTGGTTGTACTTTGGTTTGGGTTGAGATTTTTCAAATTGCAAGCATTGGGTTAGGTTGCTTAAATGTCTTCAGCTTAACCAATCCAACACGTGAGCACCCCTACCATCAACTTTGTCCTTTTTTCAGGAGATTCCACCCACTTCATAAACTAAAAAGGAAATTTAATCCCTCTGCCACACTCTATGCCCATACCTTTTGGCGTTGTAGCTTTTGTCAACAAGGGAGGATAGTCCAAATTTCCTTTAGTTTCCAAAGAATTCTTGAGTAAACCTTTTTGAGAATGATTACCTTCTTTCGAAGGGCTACATTTTTCAAAGTAAAGGGTAATTTTTCCTTTTCCTTTTTCATGTGGAGACTTGTCCCGATTCTTATCATCGTTTTTATCCAGTGGTCGGAAAAGGCTTCTCTTGCCTTGACCATATGAGTAATTGTCCGAAGCCTTTTGATTGGAGAGCTTGTGGTCCTCCACATTCCATTCCTTCTTGCCTACGATCGGGGTGACCAAGGACCATAAAGTTGTACTAATATACCTTCCGGATCACGAATCACAACCATCTTATGTGAGCAGTGTTGTTTATCATGTCCCCAGATTCCACACTTGAAGCAAATGATAGGGAGTCTTTCAAACTTGAATTAGACCTAGTGATTATGGCCTTCAAAAGGGATATATAGTCCAACAAATGGGTGTTTTTGTTCACCAACAGGTTAACCCGAGTTCTCATGCTTGCTCTCATCATAACTAGGTTGGATCCTTTCAAGCGAAAATTGAAATTTGGATATGGCATGCAAAACCAATTCCTGATATTGTTCTCCGTAAAAAGTTTCAGAGGGATGTTCTTGATGGCTAAGTAAGATGGGTGGAGTTTAGGTCAGCTTCACTCCATTTGCCTGAGGTTGGCCAAGGAGCTCCAAGGAGGAAGCCTCCAGTGAAACACCACAGAGCTATCTGAAAGACCCATTCAAGGTCCGATGACTGATGAGGTTGAGAAGGAAATCCGAAAAAAGGTGTTGGAAGAATCTTTTTCTAAGAAGAGAACTTTCCAAGAATCCCTAGACTTCCACATGAGACTGAAGACTTTTGTATGAAGGAGGAGTTGCAACCCTTTCTTGAAAAGACTCTAACAACCATGGGAGACTCCGAGATGTCGTCGAGCCCGAGTACTAACGCACGTTGTACCAGGCTTTCTCCGGTAACCTCCACAACACTTTCGTCGGTTATTTTATCTGTAACGTGCAATTTGTTGGTAAGGGAGGCAAGAGCTTGAACAGATTCATTTGAGGAGGACACGGTGAACCAATAAAATAGGAAGGTGAGACAATGGAATAGGGAGGAGCCTGATGATGAAGAAGACAATGGGTTGGTGAACGTAATGAGTTTGCCAGAAAAAGTAGAGTTCTGTTACTACTTTCTCTAAAACCCCATAGGGATTTTTTAGGACAATGCTTGAAAAATAAAAAGGATGTCATTGAATATATAGGGTGAGAAAATCAATTTCATTTGGGCTTTGAGGCTCACACTCCTATTTTTGCAAAATCATTTACAAACTATACCTTATTATTGCAAAGAGTTTTAAAATCTCCCCATTTTTCCAAAAAAAAAAATCCAAGAGAAGCGGACTAAAAAAAAATTCAAGTGGTGACACCATTTACTATAAAAAAAAAAGAAAAAAGAAAAAAAAACTATGAATTTTTTTTACGAAATCATTATTGATCAGTTGGTTTAGTTTTTTACTTTTTGTATGTGAAGGCCTATGTTAGAGTCATTTAACCTAATTTTTTTTAAAAACATAACAAACCTGAAATTTAAGGTTAAACTAAAAACATTATAGATGTTATTTGAACCAACGCCTGAAAGAGTAAAAACTATAATGCAAACCAACTTTACCAAGAGAAACTTATGTTGTTATTGTAATTTCAAAGATTATATGGTTGAACCCAATAAAATAATACGGTAACATCTTTTTCGACCCTAAAATATTTTACACTAAGATAGAGGAACGAAACAAATACCCATACCATCATATACACCATGGTAAATCCATTCGTGGGTTTTCTTTTTAAAGCTCTTCCATGAATAAAACTCCTATATTTTTTCTTATAAATTTAATACAAAGTTATAAATATGGTTAGAAAAAGTTATTATTAAAATATTAATATAATTACTTTGAATAACTTTATTGCCACTCGATCTATTTCTTCCTAACTAATTATTAATTATACATTTACTTAAAATATCATCCAAAAATGGATATATTATTTAAGAAATTAAAAGTGTAAGAAATTGCCCAAACTTCTATGTTAAACAAGAGGAAGCCAAATTCCATTTGTGATCTCTAATTCCTCTTTTTGTATTTATGTAGAATACGATAAACCTCCACAAAATAACACAAACACAAGTACAATGACAATTGTTTATTGAACGTAAAAGGTAACAAATCTTTGATAAGTTCCGTGATCACATTAGAGTATTTTTAATTGGAGGTCTTAATTATAAACAAATGTAGGTTATTAAAGAATCACCATTGGAGGAAGTTCTTATAATGCACTCACATTTAGGGTGTAAATAAGTCGAGTTTTAACGAGCTACTCGAGCTCGATAGTTATCGAGATCGAGTCGATCTCGAACACAAAATAAATCTCGCTTAACTTAACGAGTTGAGCTTTATAACCCTAATGTTCGACTCGATTCATTCGAAAGCTTGATTAAACTAATTTACGAGTTGAGTCAAACCTAGTTATTCGAGCATACACTTTTTCGAGCCAAACATATTTATATGTTTAGAATTATATAATCAAAATATAAAAGTCATAGAGCTTGAGTAAATAAACGAGTTAATTAATATCAATTCGAGTTCATAAACAAGCATCAAACTCGAGCTCAAACGTATTCAAGTTCAAGTTCGAGCCGACTATGAAAAAAATTATTGAGCTTGAGTCGAGCTTGAGTCTGACATTATTTTTTCGAGCTGAGCTCGAATAACCTGTTACTCAGCTTGTTTACCTTAAATGTGAAATAATATTCTACTGCCTCCGTCCCAAATTAAGTGTCCACATTACTATTTTAGTTTGTTCCAAAATAAATGTCCACTTTCAAAAGTAAGTTTTCAATTTCCCATTTTACCCTCAATTATAAGGTGGAAAAAGTTTCTCTCTCTATTATCAAGGGTATATGTGTCTTTTGGTTATTTAAAAAGTGTAATAATTGCATATTCCTAAAACTGTGTGTCATTTTCATTGTGGACATTTATTTTGGGACGGAGGGAGTATTAGTTTTTTATATATTTTTTTGAACTTCTATGTTATAAAAATATAATAATTTATTAATATTGTAAAAATATATAGAGATCATTGTAGAATTTTATTTTAAGTACTTAATTTCCCGTCCAAAATTAATTATTAGGGGTCGTTTACCCAAACATTTACCCGACAAGTGTTTACCGGTTAAATTGACACTATCACTTACCTTATCGGGTAAGATTTTAGTCAATTAGAACGACATTATATGCAAAAAATTTACCCGGTACGCACTAACCTGGTAAGAGTCGTAACCCACACTTACTGTAACACCCCGATTTTTAGGAAGATATAATTTCAAGTTAATACAAATGGGTATTTTAAGGGAAAAAGAAGAAATAGGATCCTAGACTCGAATCATATATTTTATAGCCTTGTTAGATGAAGGGTTCAATTATGATTCCAACGGTTCTTTCCGGAGCAAAATCGGAGTTAAAACGAAGAAGTTATGACCAAAACAGTGATCGGGCAAGAAAAATGAAGAAAATCGGGCGGCAGTGCTTCGCGCGGACTCCGTGCGGATGGATCAGTGCGACCATCAGCGTGGGGCTCTATTCCCCCGCGTTCCTAGTGCTACGCGCGGATGGATTAGTGCCACCATCCTCGTAGAGCCACTGTGCGCATTTAAAAGAGAGGAACCGGTCCCAAACCCCATTTTTCACCCAAACCTCAAATCTTCTCCCCATTTCTCTTCCAAATCGACCCTCTAACCTCCAAATCAAACCCTAACTCATTTTTGAGAGTTTTCCTCCTAAAATTAAGTGTTTCTTCTCCATCTAGCAAGTTGGAAGATAAACCTACAACCCTTTCATCTTCATCTTATTCACCAAACCTTCTAGGGTTTCATCCAACCCTTTTCACCACTTTGAACATTTGGGAGTTTGTGGCTTTTTGCGGGAATCTAAAAGGGTGTGGTTGGTGGGTTCAAGTTGTGGCAAAGGTAATATTCTCTTTTCTTCGTCTATGGAAGTTAGGGTTTTGGGTTAAGATGAGATATTCATGTAAAATGTTTGGGAAACAATTCTTTATGGTTGGATGTAAATAATTATGGTTGGAAATGTATGGATCTAGGTTTTTGGAAGTTTTTTTGGCTTGAGGATCCAAGTGTTCTTCAACGGAGCTCAAGTTGGGTAAAATCTAGATTTAGCCTCAATCTAGCAAGGTGAGTTCAAGTTAATTTGTGAAAACGTTGTACATGCCAAAATGTATTTTTAAAGTGTTTATGTGTTTACATGAAATTATCATTTGTTGAGTTATTTGGTGGGTTAATTATTTAAGATGTTTGACTTTATAAACTTTGTAAAACCCCCACAATTGCGACTTTTGAGCATTTTGTTAAGGGCAAAATGAGCGAAATAGCAACCTACTTTCATAAATTTCTTTATTATAGCATTGTACTTTCACTTTTTGTTATTCTAGCAATATACTTTTAAGTGATTTTTTATTAGGGCATTGTACTTTAAAAAATGTACCCATTATAGCATTGGGTAACCTGCTACCTTTTAAACCGGTTTTTGTTGCTGATGTGTCACACTTAATATGACATGGACGACACATAGGATATGTCTACATGTCATTGAAGTGAAAAACTTATTTCAAAAATAAATTTTTAAAATCAAAATTCCTTCCCTATTGTTCCAATCTCCTGTCGATTCCAAAACCCCATCGATTCCAAAGTGTCTTCCATCATCTCCCTCATCTGATGCTAATTGACTCTAAAACCCTAGTTTCTTTCATCACCTCCCTCATCTGATAGCCAATTGACTCCAAAACCCTAGTCTCTTTCATCTCCCCCATCGATTCCTTAGATATGTGGTAAGCGACCAACTCATGGAACAAGTTGCCAAAAACAAGAGGTAATAATACTAACCAAATCAGTCCCTAAGTTCCAGATTTCTTTTTGGTTTCATCTATTAAGGTGTTGCAATTTTTGCCAATTTTGTGGTGGAATATTTTGAGTAGATTCATATTTATTAGCCCAATTTTGTGTTTCTTTTTTTTTTCTCTTCAGGATGTCATCTTTATCAACATCTAGAACAATATCTTTCGAGGTACATTACACGGGTGTTTTTGTATTTTGGCCATTTGAATATGCTAATGGGTTGAAAAAATGTTTTGAAACTTTTGAAATTGGCAACATGGAATACATTGATTTTGTTGCTTTTTTGAAGAATGAAACACACACATTGTGTGAAAATATATATTTTTGTGTTACGGGTAAGAGCATAGAAAATGGTTTGAGAATGCTTAAATGTAATGTTGATTTTAAGAGCTTTGTTGAATATGGACTCAAAAGTAAGGAGAAAATTGATGTGTATTTGGATGATTTTGCTGTAGACTTAACAGAGTATGTGAGACAAGATGGTAGTGATCATCACAGTGATAATTCATCTAGTGATGATGATGTATCTGATGTTCCTTCTTTAGATCACATATCCGAAGGTAAAGATGAAATTATTGAATTTAGACAAAAAAATTGGGTGTGATTTAGTGACACAAGAAAATATTAGAGAAGAAAATGATAATGTGAGAGAAGAAGATTTGATGGCTTTCAAGCATGAAAAGTTTTTGAATGATCTTAGTGGGGAACTAAAAAGGGCTAATTTTGTTGAGACCAATATAAATAATGATAATGAGAAGCATGATCTTACACAAGAAGGTGGAAAATCCAATGCATAATCTGTAACACCCTAAAAATGGGACTAACAAAAACTTTCGGAAAATGGAAATGTGATATGCATAAAGTGCCAAAGCACGAGCTCATACAAACAGGAACAACAAATGCCTGTTAATTACAAGTTTGCAATAAGACACAATAATAGATGACAACTCCCTAATCTAAGTCTCGCTAGACACAAGATTACAAAAAGGTTGTCAACTATGTCCGAATGATTGTCTTCAATATTGGCATCCCAAAATGCTCCCAAGCTCACCACTACAGTCGATTGAACTTTCTTGGCGCTCGCGCCACTAGAACCTGAGATACATACCAACAATCAAGTGTTAGACCAAACGGGTCTAGTGAGTTACATAAAAACATGGCATATTAACATAAAGCATATTATGAACAATTATGGCACTTCAATCACCAAAGTCCTTACGGGGTCAATCATGAAGGAGACCGATCACACCAATGAGTTTTACCTCGAGTCAATGTACCTTGATGTTCACTCGCTTGAGCAACATCCTGAAGGCCCGACACACTTGAAGACTACCTCCCAGGCATTACTCCAAATGGCGGAGGTCTAGGCGCATACCATTATAGTGGCACCTAAGACTACATCCTCCTAGCACTTACTCATGGTTCGTTATGTGTATTTACAATGTCCGTCTCTATACATAGTTTCATACCCATAAGATACATGTGTTAGAGCATAAATCTGTTGGATACAAGATCAAGCATACTGAAGGTCAAAGTTGAGAAAGTTAAAGCTGCAAAAGTCAAATCTCATTAAAAGTCAAAGTCTCTTAATAAAAGTCAATGTTTTGTATTTGTTGTTTTCTTGTAATTAGTTGTAGGTATAAATAGTTTTTCTATTTTGTATGTTGAAGAGAGTTGAGTTACAAGAGATCAGATTGTAGAGAGAGAGAGAGAGAGAGAGTTCTAGAGAGAGAAAGTGTAATTTGAGAAATCAAGTAATCAAACAGGTAATTTGATTGTTCAATTTTGTTTGTTTGATTGTGTTATAGATTAGAAACTAGAATCAGGGAACACACAATTGGTATCAGAGCAGATCCAAAAGGTGAAATCGATTCAAGAAAATAAAGAAACTAGTTCGTCACTGTTCATGTGCAGAAATTTCGAGATTCTGAGTTTAGATGTGTTTTTGGAGCTGATTTTGGTTAGGAATCGTTACAAAAGTGTAATAGATTGAGTCTTTGTAATCAATTTCAACTATTGCACTGTAATTTCATTCGAATTCGTGTTTTTAGTCGAGTTTTTGTATACAAGTTCTTTTACTGTTTCATCAATCGAATTGTATTGTAAATTGTTTAATTCTAAAAATCGTGTATTGGAACTTGTTCTTGTGGTGTTTACAGAGGATTCTGCAAAGTTACAGTTCAATTGGACAAGGATAGATTGAATTCAGATGAAAAACTCAGGTTTTTGGGTCGACAGTAGGAAGAACGCGCTAGATCGCTAGAACGCGCAAGTTCTTCATGAAACGCGCTAGTTCATCTTGAAACGCGCAAGGTTCATCAAGGTAGAACGCGCAAGTCGAAAGAAGGATTTTTGGTCTCAAACGCGCAAGGCTATTTGCGAGTTTCAAGAAACGCGCTAGTAGTGGCCAGCGAGTTCATCAAACTCGCTAATCAAAGCTAGCGAGTTTGAGAAGGAATAGTAGTTTGCGAGTTCTTTGGCCTGTGAGTTTGAGGAGAAACAGTGATCAGCGAGTTCCTCGGCCTGCGAGTTTGAAGATTCAAGAAATTATTCTAAGTGTTGAAACGCGCAAGAGTGGCTAGCGAGTTTAGTTTAAACGCGCAAGCTTCGACGTACGAGTTTGGGAAACGCGCACGCTTCAACCTGCGAGTTTCAGCATGAATAGTCTTTAGCGAGTTCAGGCGCTTGCGAGTTTCGTCGATCTGCGTGTTTCATCTACGAGTTTTATTTGCGTGTTTGCTTACGAGTTTCTCAAAACGCGCAAATTTCTGCGAGTTTGCTTGCGAGTTTACCTGCGCGTTTGGTTGAGAATTTATAGAACGCGCAAGTCTTAGTCTGCGATTTCTTCAGTCTGCGAGTTTTAGGGTTTGCGAGTTCAATAGTGACTTGCGAGTTCTGGCACTTAGTCAAATTTTTCGAATTTTCTGATTTTACCAGATTTCAAGATTTTTCTTGTGATTTCATATTTTGGACTAACGATCAATTCTAGTTTTCTTATTTGTTATATTTTTCAAACAGGTTAAACAAGATGACTTCCAAAGATGCACTCTCAATCGGAACAGATGTTAAGCCTCCAGTTTTGTTCAAAGGCGAATATGAGCAATGGAAAGACGGATTCTTGGATTTCGTGGATCGGCATTCAAATGGAGAGAATATTTTACTATCTATCACTGAAGGTCCAATGGATCCAATTACAGTTCAGATACCTAATGTTGATTCTTCTGACAGTGAAGATGGAACTGAAGAAAGATAGCAAAAGATGAAAACAGTGACAGTAGATATTTCTCAATATTCTGAAGAGCAGAAAAGCCGATACAAAGCAGATAAACAAGCGAGATCTTTACTTCTTCAAAGCATCCCAAACGAGATTTACATCAAGATTGACAGTTATAAAGCCAATGCAAAGAAGATGTGGGATCAATTACAAAAGATGATGATGGGATCAAAGGTCGGAAACCAGATGAAAGTGGCAAACTGCATAAATATCTATGAGGAGTTCAAAGCCAAGGAGAATGAGAGTCTGGAAGATACTTATGAGAGGTTTGTGTTTCTTCTGAACGAGTTAACAAAGAACAAAGTTAAGAAGAAGCAACTGGAAAACAATGTCAAATTCTTGAGTATCTTACGTCCAGAGTGGAAGAAGCATACAAGAAGAATGAAGCAGATGAAGGATTTAAATGAAATTCCACTACATGAGGTATTTGAAACCTTAAAGCAGAATGAAGAAGAGGTTGAAGAGAAAAGAGCTGAAAAGAAGAAAGCAGTACAAGCTTCTGATCCTATTGCCTTAGTAGCTGGAGAGAAGTTGAAAGAAAAGAAAGAGAAGAAAGAAAAGAAAAAGAAGATAGTTCTTACAACTTCTGAGTCAGATTCTGTTTCAGATAGTGATGATGGAGAGAGTCTGAAACAAGCCATGATTTTGCTGACCCGTGCCTTTCAGAAGAAATTTTATAAGAAACCGGGATCAAATTCTCAACGCTATTCGTCATCAAGTTCAAAGAACCACGAGCACCGAGAAAGGGTGGAAGGCAAAAGATTTGATGAGAATAGGTATGGTGAGAAGAAACCGGATGAGAAGAAGAAGTTTGTTAATGATTATACTGTTATTGAGAAGCCAACAACTGATTCAATTAAATGCTACAATTGCGGCAAGTTGGGTCATTATGCTAAAGATTGTCGAAAGCCGAAAGTACGCAACTCTCAGTATTATCAGAACAAGTTGCTTTTGGCAAGACAACAAGAAGCTGGTATTGCTCTAATGGCTGAAGATGAGTTTTGGTTGGATCATTCTGAGGATGAAAGTGATGAGAAAGAAGAAAATGCTCATATCTGTCTCATGGGCAAAGAGGATAAGAATGAAGAGTCAGATAATGAAGAAGTTAATGAGGTATTAAACTTAACTCCAAAAGATTTCATTACCAAGTTGGAAACCATGGTGGTTGAGCTACAAAATTTACAAAATAATCTGAAAAATGAAAAGGAAAAGGTTGCTAAAAAGAACAAGAAGATCTTTGAACTTAATACTTCTGTTATTTCAAACAAATTTCTAATTGATTCTTTACGCAAATCTGATTCTGATTCTAAATCTAAAGTAGATAATTTTGAAAAGAAGATTTCTGAGTTTGAAGGTAAAGTAAATAGATATGAGTTTGAGAAAAATGAATCTGCACTAACTGTTTATAAATTGCAGGTTGAAAACAAGAATTTGAACAAGAAGGTAAATGATCTGGAAGTTAAACTTTATAAAATAGGTCAAACAAATCAAACCATTTTTCTTAATGCTCCTAATGAAGAGGTTGATGTTAAGCAAAGATGGGGACTTGGTTTTAACAACCCCCATTATCTTAAGAAAGCCATCAGAAAACAGCCGGCACTTTATAACTATGATTTTTTTGCCTGTGCTGGTAAACATACTCATTTGAAACCCAAATTTGTTACCAAATTGTCAGATGAAGATGAGGCCAAAGAAACTGAAAACAGAAAGAATAAAAAGAAAATGCAACTACCATTTAACTATGTCAAGTTAAATGATAGTTATCTTTCAGAAACACTGAACGTTCTTTCAAAAGACTATTTTGTTAGTTATTCCGCATCTGAGATGAAGGCAAAACCTGCGATTGCAAAGGTTTATGTTCCTACATCTATTCTTGAAAGCAAAATAGTTGAACTTGAAAATGTTTTATCTGATGAAAAACTTTTGGTTGATATAGAACAAAATGTGTTTTCTACAGTTATAAAGAACACTGTTTTTCAAGAAAAATCAGCAAAGTGTTCTACAGTTTCAAAGGCACCTCAAATTTTCTCTGATAATTCTGATGACTTATTTGAGTCTGCAAATGATTCTTTTAATTTTGATGATGGGAGCATGGAAGAATCTGATATGTTTGACATTCATTCTAAACTTCCTGATCATTCTACTTGTCTTGAAAATGACAAAGTGTTACCAAGTGGTGTTAGTAATGACAAAGTTTCTGTAACTGCTGATTACTATGCTAATGGTAAGAAACATAAGAAGCAACGATTACAGAAACAGAAATACACTGGTACACAAAAGAAACCTCAGTCACAGAAATCTATTTTTCCTAATAAATCTACATCTTATGTTTCAGATTTAAGGAAGAAAAAGCAGAAAGCTCAATCCAAATGGAGACCAAAACAGAAGGATGCTGAGATAGCTGAATCAGTTACTGATAATTCTTGTACTAAATCTGTTAGTAGTGATTCTGATGTAGTTGATCAATGTGCTTCTCATAAACAAAACCTTGTAACTTCTTACAAGCGTTATTCAATAAAGCAGTTGATTCAATTATCTCCTATTACTACTAAATTTCATCATAATTATCGGAAAACTGACTTTGCTTATTCTCATGATTCTTCTGATTGGTATGGATCTTATCATGTATATTCTTCAAAGTCAAATGTTTTTAAAGGTTTTCAAAAGAGCAGAGGGTCCATTTTCAAGTGGATACCAAAATCTTGTGCTAATCTGTTAGGGCCCATTTTTAAATGGGTACCTAAATCTATTATTGCCTGCTTTCTCTTGCAGACCCGACATATGTGGTACTTGGATAGTGGATGTTCCAAGCATATGACTGGGCAAAAAGCTTTATTGTCTAACTATACAGAGAAATTCAGTGGAAATGTCAGATTTGGAAACGATCAGCTTTCACCTATTTTAGGATATGGTGATATCATACAAGACAACATAACGATCAGTAAAGTGAGTTATGTCGAAGGCTTGGGGCACAACTTATTCAGCATAGGTCAATTCTGCGATAAAGGGTTAGAGGTCAACTTCAAGTCTAAGAGTTGCTCAGTTCGTACTGAAGACGGAACAGAACTCTTGGGTGGACATAGAAAGACAAACCTATACACCATCAACTTGTCCAAAGTTCAGATTGACAACCAAGTATGCTTGATGACAAAAGCTTCATTGCAGCAAAGTTGGCTCTGGCATAGACGGTTATCTCACTTGAACTTTCATTACATCAACAAGCTGGTTCGTGGGAAATTAGTAAAGGGACTTCCTGAGCTGAAATACGAGAAAGAACATTTATGTGTAGCTTGTGAGAAGGGTGAGATGAAGAGAGCCGCTCATAAACCGAAGCCTGAACCAAGCACTAGTTCTCCGTTAGAATTGCTACACATGGATTTATGTGGTCCAATGAGAACTCAGAGTTTGGGTGGTAAGAAATACGTGTTGGTCATTGTGGACGATTATTCAAGATACACGTGGGTCAAATTTCTTCGATCTAAAGATGAGACACCGGAAGTTCTCATTACTTTCTTAAAGACGACCCAGGTGAACCTGCAGCGAAAAGTCAAGTTCTTTCGAACTGACAATGGCACAGAATTCAAGAATAAGATTGTTGATGAATATCTCGAATCAGTTGGGATTTCACATCAGTATTCTGCTGCTAGAACCCCTCAACAAAATGGAGTAGTAGAAAGACGTAATCGGACACTAGTCGAGGCCGCTCGGACTATGCTTAGTCAATCGGATCTACCTCTATTCTTGTGGGCGGAAGCTGTGTCGACTGCATGCCATACGCAAAATCGTTCCATGATACACCGCCGATTTCAAAAGACTCCATATGAGGTGATCAACAAAAGAACACCTACTATCAAATATTTTCACATATTTGGGTGTAAATGTTTTGTGCTTAACGACAGAGAGAGTCTGAATAAATTCAGTGCTAAAGCGGACGAAGGCATCTTTATCGGTTATTCTTCAACATCTGCTGCATATCGTGTTTATATAAAGAAGTCAAAGACAGTTGTGGAGAGCGTCAATGTCACATTTGACGAAGATATGGCTTCTGATCAAATCAATTCAGAACCCGTTATCATTGGTGTATTAGCTTCTGGGCAGATCAGTCCAGAACCTGTGTCTACAGCGACAAATTCGGATAACGTTTCTACATCTACTTCACATTTAACTGATTTAGATTTGTTATTTGAATTCTTTTATGATGAGTTTCTAGGATCTAATATATCTAAATCTGCTGTGACTGACAGGTCTGAAGATACAAGTTGTAATCATCCAGTCACTTCAGAGGTCATTATTGAACAAGTATCCCCCGTTCAGTCTGAAACTCATATTCCTATTGTTACTCCTACAGTTGAAGATGTTCAAACAAATGCTGAACCAGAAGTAACTGTTTCAGTTGGGTGTACTACATTGTCTAATCAACAGCTTGAATATGCTGTCCCAACTGATACTTCTGCAACTGATATTTCAACTGACAAACCCCCTCCTGTAATTCAAATTGAAGATGTTGAAAGTGGATTTCAAGATGATGATCATGTTCAGAATTTATCTATTCCACTTCCACATGAGCATCGCTGGACCAAGGACCATCCATTATATCAAGTAATTGGAGATTTTGACAAGCCTGTTCAAACAAGGTCAGCGACTCTTAATCAGTGTATGCATGACTCATTCCTCAGCAAGATTGAGCCAACTCGAGTATCTGAGGCTCTTGCTGATTCGGACTGGGTATCTGCAATGCAAGAAGAGATCAATCAGTTTGAAGCCCTAAATGTTTGGAGACTGGTTCCTAAACCGGAAGGTAAAACCGTGATTGGCACTAATTGGGTATTCAAGAACAAAAAGGATGAAGATGGTGTCGTCATCAGAAACAAAGCTAGACTTGTTGCCAAAGGTTATCGGCAAGAGGAAGGCATTGATTATGACGAGACATATGCTCCAGTAGCGCGCATAGAGGCAATCAGAATGTTTCTCGCCTACGCCGCTCATAAGAACTTCACAGTCTTTCAGATGGATGTGAAAACAGCCTTTCTGAACGACATTCTTAAAGAAGAAGTGTACGTGTCTCAACCAGAAGGGTTTGTTAATCCAGATAAGCCAGATCATGTATATATCTTGGACAAAGCCCTTTATGGATTAAAGCAAGCCCCTCGAGCCTGGTATGATGTATTATCAAAATTCTTGGTCAAGTCTGGTTTCTCAAAAGGTAAGATCGACACTACTTTATTCATCAAGAAGGAAAAAGATGATATTATACTTATTCAGATATATGTTGATGATATAATATTTGTTTCTACTAATCCAAAATATTGTAAAAACTTTTCTAACCTCATGGTGTCACGTTTTCAAATGAGTATGATGGGAGAGATGAATTTCTTTCTCGGATTACAAGTTAAACAACTTTCTACGGGGATTTTCTTAAATCAATCTAAGTACATTTTGGACATTCTTCGGAAGTACAAAATGGAAGATTGCAAATCTATTGGCACCCCGATGGCACCAGGAACTAAGATTCACGCTGATCCTTCGGGTACAAGTGTTGATCTTAGAACTTATAGAGGTATGATTGGTTCGTTGATGTATCTTACATCGAGTAGACCAGATATTATGTTCTCAACATGTCTATGTTCTAGATATCAAGCTGCTCCCAAAGAATCCCATTTGGCTGCTGTCAAATGGATTTTTAGATATCTGAAGGGGACTGCAGACCTTGGTTTGTGGTATCCTAAAGATACTGGGTTTCAACTGACTGCATATTCAGATGCAGATCATGCAGGTTGCATGTTGGACAGAAAGAGTACTTCTGGTCACGTACAATTCCTTGGAGACAAGATCGTTAGCTGGGCTTCAAAGAAACAATTATGCGTTTCCACATCGACTGCTGAAGCAGAGTATGTAGCTGCTGCTAGTTGTTGCTCTCAAGTCTTATGGATGCGAACACAGCTACGAGATTATGGCTTTAAGTATGATAAAATCCCAATATATTGTGACTCGAAGAGCGCGATTGCCATATCTGCTAATCCTGTCCAACACACCAAAACCAAACACATTGATGTAAGGTATCATTTTATAAAAGATAATGTTGAAAAAGGAACAATTGAACTTTATTTTGTAAAAATAGATTATCAACTTGCAGATTTATTTACCAAACCCTTAGATGAAAAGAGATTTAATTTTCTTATCTCTAAGCTTGGTATGTTAAATCTTAAAACGTAATCGGTTATTACCTACTAAAGTTACAAATTGTTATTTTTTCATTTTTTTCTTTATCTTAATGTCTGAAAGATACCTGCACTTTAATGGTTTGCTCATGATCTCAGGGGGAGTATGAGAAGATTGTTAGATGATCTATATTCATTTGAGGGGGAGCAAAACTAATTTCTGCATTTTGTTTAACTGACAAAATTTTTGCAATGCATGATTTTAGGGGGAGCTTATAAGTAACATGGAGTAAGACTATGATTTCTGATTATTTCTGATCAGAACTCGTTCTTTAATTGTTTTACTGTTTTATGTCATTTTAATTTTTGAATAAATTTTGTGAATAAATTTTTGACTAGACTTTGAGACTTACAAGATGAGAGAAGCTGACACGATCATATCTACATGACGACAGCTTGACTTTCTGAGAATTAAGATTGCGCGAAAAGGTAAACTTCTTATCTTAATCTCATTTATATCTGAAAGAAGGACAAATTTCAGGTATAGAAAACATGTTTTGAAATGTTCAAACCACTTCCCGATTGTTAAACAGATTTTATAATTTGGAAGTGTGATTTTAAATGTTTTTATTCTATTTTTGTGCTTCATTGATAAACAAATCGTGTGTTTCCAAAGATAAATACTTGCGTATTGTCTTTTCTATATACTTTCAAGTATTCACACACACTGGTTTGAATTTTTGTTCAACATGTTCTTACCATGTCTCTAAAATTGAAACAATTTTTCTTCGATGGTAAGACACTCCGTTTGTATTCAAAGAATTTTGAGCGATATTTCATTTCGAAACGGTCATTTCAAGAATGTCTATATCTTGTTTCGTATAGACAAATATCAATTTGTCTTGACCTTAAGCTTTAATTGATATATCATTCATTTCTGATCATTTTATACAATGTCAGATTTTCAAACAAGTTTCTTGCATTCATGTTCATTCATTCAATTTTCTTGTTTGAAAATACTTCAATGGTTTAAAATGCTCATATCTTCATGATTATATCACTGAGCATACTTATATCTGATATTTGTATATGAGCTTTAACTGATAAAGTTAAACCATTTGAAGCAACTCATGCTTTATAGGACTGGGTTCTTTGTGCTAGGACTTATCTGAAACTTCTATGGATTCACGTTAACCAGTGTTTCCTACCCAAGAAGTTAATCCTTTAGTGATTGAGTGTGAGGACTCTAAAAGAAATGAGTGTGGGTGTGCTGAGGTAAAATGGAAAAGAGAGTTTGGTTGGTAGTGAGCTTATTGATTAAAAAGAAAGAGGGTGAGAGATCAGAGTAAAAGAATATCAAACTCTGCACCAACTACTTTCTGAGCCGGGCAGCCACATTACTAGCGTTTCACAACTCTTTGGTGAACGTTATTGAAACAGGCAATTAGCCCATGCCAACTCTTACTTAAACCCCACCAACTACTCATTTTCTTCTCAAAAAGAAAATGTTTCATATTTTTTGGGGACGCGGCATATAATCTATCTGGTTTTCATTTGGAAAATCTGGATATTGAAAAAGAAGGAAGTCTGCCTCACCTTCGCACTTCAATCATGCACATTGAGTCTGTGTTTATCTACTGTTGTCTCAGTGGTTTACACAATGTTGAGCCTTATTATAAAAGCAATTTTCGTGCTTAATTTTTTCTACACTTGCACGAGCACACAAAGAATTTGTTTCTTTGTCATAACATTCATAGAAATTGCCTTTGTGGTATTTCAATGATTGGATGGAAGTCCTGGGGGAGTGAACATCAAAAAGCTTCTTTATATTGTGTATTCGTTACACACAGTGACTCTGTGTTACTGACAGGCATATTAACTGATTCATCTGTTGATTCAGGAGTTACATATTCGTATTTTTGTCTGGATTTGCAAAGATCTAGATGAAACCTTGGTTATGGATCACAGAATCAGAGGCTCTTGACAGATCAGAATGGTTAAAGACATTTCTTGGACGACAAAGTTTTGATGATATCAATGCTCAAATCATCAAAAAGGGGGAGATGATATGAAGAAATGTATTGTGGAGATGGTATGAAGAAATGTTAAAGTTTTTGAAGATAAAGGGAGATGATTTCAAAGTTCAAAGTAAAGATTTGAAGATTTGATAAAGTTCAAAGAATTTCTGAAGATTTTGAGGAAATTTTCTTTGAAGATTATCTGCTAAAGCATTCGAGTTGATTCTGAAGATAATTTCTTTCCGAAGTCTGAAAGTGTTGTGTGAAAGTTTTGAGAAAATTGTTATTCGTTTGAAGAAAGCTTTGGAAAGAAGATCATCAAAGTAAAAGGGGAGATTGTTCAGACATAGCTTAAAGTGAAGAACTGAGTTGCTAGATCTTTCAACAGTGATCTTGAATCCAAAGGGGGAGATTGTTAGAGCATAAATCTGTTGGATACAAGATCAAGCATACTGAAGGTCAAAGTTGAGAAAGTCAAAGCTGCAAAAGTCAAATCTCATTAAAAGTTAAAGTCTCTTAATAAAAGTCAATGTTTTGTATTTGTTGTTTTCTTGTAATTAGTTGTAGGTATAAATAGTTTTTCTATTTTGTATGTTGAAGAGAGTTGAGTTACAAGAGATCAGATTGTAGAGAGAGAGAGAGAGAGTTCTAGAGAGAGAAAGTGTAATTTGAGAAATCAAGTAATCAAGCAGGTAATTTGATTGTTCAATTTTGTTTGTTTGATTGTGTTATAGATTAGAAACTAGAATCAGGGAACACACAACATGTATAAGACTACAACAATCCCAAGCATAACTTAGGTACAAAACTCTAAGATATGAAAATACTCAATATTATCCATGACTCATCAAGGCAAATATGTAAACATTCTCAAACATCAAGAATAATAACCTCATCCATGTCCATAACCATATTCAAGGCTAAGATACCCATAATACCAAAATTAGCAGTTAGGTCAAAATTATCAGGTGATCAGATCTTCTCATAACAATAATACATTAGGTAGCATATAAGAGGGTGAGAACTTGAAGGTTTCACACAAAACCCTAGAAAACTTGGATGAGAAGATGAGAGGGTGAGAACTTGAAGGTGCTTTAAATGCTTCACTTGACGACTCTTGAAGCTTCCTTAACCACCAATAAATGTTCCCAACTAACACTAGGTTTTTAGTAAGTGTTGGAGGGTTTTGGAATGAAGAAAGTCGCCCTAGATGAGCTCTTCACCGGAAAAAAACGTGTGAGATGAGGAAATGAAGTCTAAATGGTCAAAACTGAGTTTTTATACTCTCAGATCCCAACGGCGACATTGCCCAGCGATTGTGCCATGGGCATAGTCGCGAGAGCATAGTCGCGCGTGACTCGATGCCCGCGGTACATGTTCGGCGATTGTGACAAGGCGACATTGCCCTTGTCACTCTCGCAGGTCATAGTCGTCGGGGGTGTACCAAGACCACCCCCCGGCCCGCGATAGTGCCTCGCGACTATGACCATTGTCATAGTCGCTGGTCATAGTCGTCCAACACTCCAAAATCCCATTTTTTGTCGCTTTCGATAACATTCAACATGTACGGAATGCAAGGAAAACTAACAGGTAAAATGACATAATAATATTCTTAAACCCAAGTAAGAATCCCAACAATTATGATTGATGCAAACACTAAGAAAATTATAAATACTTACCTTAATTTTCCGGGTGTTACAATCCTCCCCACCTAATGAGGTTTTCGTCCCCGAAATCTTAAACGTTAGAATAAATGAGGATATCTTTTCCTCATGTCCTCCTCCGATTCCCACGTAACATTAGCACCTCGATGGTGCATCCATTGAACCTTCAACATAGTCACTTCTTTATGCCTCAATTGCTTCGTCTTTGACTCTAGGATAGCTTCTGGTTCTTCTACACATCGATTCCCATTGTCCACTTGTATTTCCGTCAACGGAATAACACTTTCCTCTTCGGCCAAACACTTGTGAAGATAA
Organism: Arctium lappa; assembly: GCA_023525745.1. Classification (NCBI taxonomy): domain Eukaryota; kingdom Viridiplantae; phylum Streptophyta; class Magnoliopsida; order Asterales; family Asteraceae; genus Arctium; species Arctium lappa. Next base: position 18,696,603 of record CM042048.1, on the reverse strand, counting down.
CAAACATGAAAGGTAGGATGGATTCCGTCCATCTCCGGCGGTAGATCCAACTGATAAGCTTGAAGTCCGATCTTCTCTAAAATCGTGAAGGGCCCAAGGAAACGGGGACTAAGCTTCCCGCGCTTCCCGAAACGGATGATTCCCTTCCATGGAGACACTTTCAACATAACCCGGTCTCCCACTTGGAAGTCCACCGGTCTTCGCTTTTTGTCCGTGTTAGTCCCAAAGAAGTAAACAAGTATTGTAGAAGGGGGGGGGGTTGAATACAATAACACAAAATTACTTAGATTTTATTCTTTTATTGATAATGAATATCAAGAATTACGCAAAGAGAAAATAACGATTGTTGCGAAATAAGAATAGTTAGGAACTACTCTAAACAATCTAACACTTAGAAGATATTAAGAACACAAAGACTTAAACCTTAAAGAGATAAAAGACAACTATCAACCTGCTTGAAATCATGTGAATGCCAAAACTTGACCTGAAAGCGTAAGTAGCAAGGTGCTACTTACATCCTTTAAATACTATCCAATGTAATGAGTGCAAAGGACAAGTAGGAGTTAAGGCAAGGGTGGTTGAGATATTGTCAATAAATTATAATATATTTGATGTGACAAGTCATAACACAAAAGCTAACTTTTGTGCTATGAAAGTACAATATCTATTATAAAATATACAAGAGACAATCTTTTTGAAATCAAATAGAAAGTATACGTCTCAATTAAGTTAAGACTAAATGTATATCTTCTCAAGGAAGAAAGAAGCTTCCATTCCCATTGTCAGAAGATCATTGGAAATGAGGAAGTATGTCAAATCATGAGGATTTAACATAAATGCTCTTACAAGATAAAAAAGCAATCTGTAAGAGTAAGATTACCGAAAGAGGAATTCGGTAACTGAGGTATGTGCCAAAAGAGTAGTTCGGCACAAAGAGAATGAATGCCGAACAACAAATCGGCAAGGATAAGTATTACCGATTTTGAAATCGGCAAGGGTATGATCTGCCGAATTGAAATCGACAGACTAGGCTTAGTTCACTTTTGAAGTCCATCTCAATCCGCATTGTAGACTTCCTTCATGTTGAATTCGGTTTATCTTCGACTCACCGATCAGTTAAACTAACTAAGCTTTTACAAAGAGCCATAAATCAAAATACAAGGTTCAATCATCAATATAGACTAAGGAGAGGTTATCTTTAAATCTTAGATAACCCAACAATCTCCCCCTATTTGATGATAACATCTCATACAACTTAGAAGTTAATGAATAATGCATTTTGACCCTTTTTCATACTCTTTTGGGTTCTTTTTCACATAGACCATTCTTTTTGTTTATTTTTAGATTTTTTTTAGTATCCGACATTTACAAGTATAAAAGAATGAAATAAAGATTTGTACAAACTATTTACGATAAGTACTAAAAACTCAATGTATTAATCTTTTTTTAAGAAGATTACAATACAGAGGAAAACAAAATAAACATAAACATAAAACTACACCGAGTTTATTCAAAAGAAAAATGCGGTTCAGCATCTCTCTTCTTTAGTTCGTCGGTAGTAGCCACATAGAGATCCCTAGCCGATATTGGAATTATTTGAATAATCCCGTGGAGAAAGGTTGTGTCGGCAATAGGGATTTGGCTTGATCTGAAAAAGGAGATCTTCCCAAGCGCGTTGTTGAAGAAGATACCATGAGTCGGCTCAGAAATCACAGTGGTTGAAGGATGAGGAACCGGAATTGGTAATGATAGATCAAGATTTAAAGTATCCGGGACCTTTCCTTCTCTAGCCATTTGGGCAAACACGTCTTCCTTTTTGGATTTCGACTTCGATTTGGGAGGAGGACGACCAAACATTAGATTGTTGATGATCTCTTCTTCGGCAGGAGTATGGACAATGTTGTATCTTTTTCGATAGGTTCTGAACTTGGTTTGAAGATCTGCAATGTATTTATCAACCTCAGCTTTTGCAGCGCTTTGGCTTTTTAACAAGCAGATACCAATTTCTACCCATTCTGATACTCCGAATCGAACCAGAGAGTCCAGTCGGTCCATAGACAACGAAGCATCATCCCTGATAATCTTTATCCGAATAACATTGAAGCTTGCAGACGGTTTGATTATTTTGACATCAGTGATTTTGGCAGAGATTCGACGTCTATTGAGAGTTTTGCGATACCAATCGATACACATCAACTTTATTTCCTCAATTTTCTTCGCCGAATCCTCTAGAGCGCTCATTTGAGTTTTGATTGTGTCGGTAGCATCTTATTCGGTAGCAATCTCCAATGCTAGCTCGGCATCTCTATCACGAGCAATCTGGGCAAGCTTTGCAGCTTTCAGTTCCTCTTCAGATAAGCCTAGATCAGGAGAGGAAGCCTTTGGAGGAGGAAGATGAAGACCAGCACCATCCGTAGCTTTCTTTAATAAAGCATCTTTGTGACGCTTTTCTTCAGCAGCTACTTCATCTGGTGACATAATATCTTTGCCCTTATCCTTTTTGGGAATTTTCTCCCCCCAGGCTCTTCGACCACCTTGAGGTGATCGGTTCCCTTCTCTTTGGTAGCAGAAGGTTCGGTAGAAGTAGTTTCGGCAGCAACAGAGGGTTTTTCCTGACTCGTACTGATATGAACCTGAGAACGGAGTTGCTCCCCTTCAGCCTGTTTCTCCCCCTCAGTACGAGCCGGGGAAGAAACACCAGATGTAGCCGACACACGGCCTACTCGGCGATCAATACGCTCCAAAACCTTGTGATCGTTAGGAGTGAATGCAGACTAAGTGATATCAATGTCCAGAGACTGAGCACAATATTGAGCCATATCGGCAGGCAGAGAGTCAAGACGCCTATTTAAATTCTGCAAGGCACTGAGAATTTCAGAATTAATAGACTCCTGAGCCGAAGTCTGCTGCCGTAAACGGATAAGATCTTGATCCTGAGTATCCGAGGCGGCCTTGAGAGCAACCACCGATAATGTATAGGAGGTATTTTGATCATTAAGTTTGACCACCTCCTTGAGAATAGATTCCATAGCTGTTCATAGAGGAGTACGAAGACCGTCAATCTGCTTATGCATGACATCCAAACACTGAAAGATGTCGCGATTAAGATCGACAACCTCAGAATTTTGCTCCTTGACGAGCTTCAGAAGTTCTTCCAAAGAGATGTTGTTGGCGTTCAGAGAATCGAGGAGCGCCGATTCACGCAAAGACTTGTGAAGTTGTTCGAACTGGGTACCGAGCATTCGTACCTGCCGATTGGAGTCAACAATGTCGGCAAGGAACTCGACAGCTATTGTGATCGGTACCTGGGTAGAAGGCCCAACCATTTTTGCAGGGGAAGATTTCGGTGAGGGAGATCTCTTTGGTGAACGTGTAGGAGAAGGGGACCTCTTCGGCGATGGTTTAGGAGAAGGGAATTCTTCGTCGGTGAGGAAGTGGGAGAGAAGAGCCTTTGGTACATATCCTGGGATGAAACCCCAGTTTGTGCAAAATCAACAGGATTGACCCCGGGTGATGGGTTGTGTTGTGAGGAAGCAGAATTTCGGTCCGGAGAGAAGACCAACTCATCTTCAACCTCCACACAAAAAGGAGGAGAAGAAGAAATATTTGGGGACTCCTTTTGTACATCCAAATCTTGTGGAGAAGGTTTATAGGAGGTGGGAGTGGGTTTAGCAGATCCCCGTGGCCCAGGAGGGGAAAGTTCAACATCTGCCGATTGTTGAGAATCGGTAGATGGAGTGTGAGTTTCGGCCGAAGGTTTCCTAATTCTCTTTGAACGAGACTTAGGAGGGGATTTGGAGCTCCGTCGCTTAACAGAAATAGAAGGGGTTATGACTGGGGTAGCCACCGAAAGATTTGTCGGTGGCAGAGTCATAAGAGAAAGTGCGACGTTACCGGTTGTAACACCCCGAATTTCGTTTGGCCGTTTTGCGAAGTTGTTAAGAGAAATGGAGGTTTCTGCGTCTGTCTACAGGGCGCACGGGTCGTGCGCCCTCCTTCAGGAAAAACGCACGGGTCATGCGCAAGGGTCAGGGGCCGGCAGTGGTATTCGCACGGGTCGTGCGCCATCCCCCTTTGAAAAACGCACGGGTCGTGCGCTGTATTGGTATTTGTGAAATTCCTTGTCTAAATATCTCTTTTGAGAGATATTTCCTAAAATATCTCTCAATATCAGATTTCTCTCTCTCTCTCTTCCTTTTCTCTCTTTTCTCTTTCGATCTTCAAAGGCTGGTTTAGTTGCTAGTTTTCGGTGTTTCTAGCAAGAGGTCGATGTTTTAAGCTTCACCTCTACGTCGTGATCGTTATCTGGTTTTCCGGGTTTTATTCTGAAAACCTACCGGTGAGTTCCTACTACCATTTTACAAACTTTATACATGTCAAAACTTTTATTTGCAAAATCTGAAGTATTTCTACGGTATGATTTTATGTTCTCTACATTTTGATATAAATGAAGTTTTTGGGGTTTTCGGGGTTCCCGATCAGTTTTGACTAAAATGACTGGTTCCGCCTTATTAAAAGTAAAATGATGTTTTACTTGCACATTATGTGGTTACATGAAAAGAATGTTTATGAACTCATTTTAATGATTTTCATTCTTACCAGAAGTTGAACTAGAAATGGCATTTTGGTTATAAAATGTGTTAATACCATATGTTTATTTATGGTTGGTCACATATGTTGTTGTGACGAGTTTGTACCATTACTAGTGGATCCCTAGGTATTGAGTCGACTGTTTTGTTGGGATGTTATATTCCCCAACTTTGTAGCTATGGATCACTTGTTCCTCGGGGGCAACTTAGTACGGTTATGTGAGGCACGATACTAGCCATGGTTCATAGTGATTTTAGCGAAGGAGTATACCTTGGTTTTACGCTTGGGGCTTGATCTCACGTTGAAGCACGGACTTTGTGATTCGTATCCGCGGACTCCAAATGGTTTAGCTCATAACACGGATTTGTGGTCTACTTTGTGTTACACCACAATCCTTGGTAAAATGGTCCTTTTGTCATCATTCCACGAGTTTTGGACCGAAAAGGCCCGGTTGTGGCGAAATGTTATCTTTTATAAACTAAACCTTTATGAAAAGATTTCCTTATGATACTGATGTTTATATCTCTGGTTTGGAATAAACTGTATGTTCTCACCAGGCTTTAAGTCTGACACTTTTTCTAAAATGATGTGTATAACAGGTTTCCCTTAGTGGTGGGTTGCACAGGGTTTTTGAGAGTCGAACGTGGACTCGAGGCATATTTTGAGATGTCTAGTATTTTGGTTTTGGGCATTGTTTAAGTCCCATCTTTTAGTGAATTTTGGATTGTCAAGTGTTGTAGTCTAGACGGTTATGTTTAGATTAGTATTGTTGTTAAATTCTATATCCGTATGAGTTTTGTATAGTCTTAAGGACTGATGCCCTTTATGGGAAGTGTATATCATTACGGATGTCTTGTTGCCATATTTCCAGGTTTTAATTTACTCTGAAATTTTAGAGTGTTACAAGTTGGTATCAGAGCTCTAGTTTAAGCGAACTAGGCATGAATGTAAGATGTCTAGACTTAGACTGAGTTTGATAGGCATTGATTGTGAGATTGGGTAGAACTTCTAAGATGGGTTAGTCTTAGAATCGACGGAGGTTATGTTAATCAAGCGTTGTGATGATGGTAACAAGAACCTTTATGTGTTATATGTTCATAATCTCACTTATCTAATGTGATTATGAGGATATTTTACGTGAGTGTAATTGGGTTGCTAATGTTATGACAATTGGTAGACGTAACGGTACGTTTCTTTCGTGCGTATTTCAGTTAAACTCTTCCTTACCCTTTCTCGTGCTTGTGTTCGTCTGCTCTACCTTAGTGTGTTGACCGTTAGAGTAGTGCGAAGGTTTCTAAGCGAGTAAGCTAAGGAATGATTGTTGTTTATAGCAATGTCTCTTCGGGATAATAGTAAGTGCGTAGAACGCATTAAGTTAATCATCTTGAGCCAGATTCGTTGGTGGAATTGGAGCTGTATCTTGTTATATCGATTCTATTTCGAGGAGATTTGTAAGTTAATAAATGGGATGGTTGCCCTATGATGCCTAAGGCATCCGGTTGATTATAGAACGTCGGAATATTGGGAAGCGTAGTATTAAGATGTGAGTGCCGACCGAATTCATGCATTTAGTTTATTTCTAAAATAAGGTTGCCTAAATTGCTTTTCATGAGCGTCAACCATGAAGTAAATTACATTATAACGTTTTGGCAAGACATTTAGCACTCATCATATTTTAAACTATGAGCATAAGCATGCTTAAATTGGTTTTGTTGCACCTGATTTCAAATTATTATCAAAACTCTCTTTATTCAAGTCTAGTGTTTAAATGCTATTTTTGGATGTCGAAATATTTGTGTTTTAACGCTTGTTGAGTTAATGGGCAAATAGTTGTGGAATTTTGACCTTGACATTGGAGCTCTTCCACGTATGTCAATGGTTTAAAGGAAAAGTTATTCCCATACTTTTGAGTCGGAGTTCTTGGAAAATTTGGTTTGTGTGAGTCTTGTTGAATTGCATGGAGTATTGTTTTACGAATTCTTTTAACGCGTGCGTATATTTTGAGATGCGTAAGTTAATTTTAAATTGTGTGCAATTTATGAGTTCTTTGTGAATCGTGTCTCATAAAAAAAAATCTCTTCAAAATGGTCACCTTACCCTGTGTTGCAAAATGGAAATTTGGACACCACTTGATTTTTTTAGCGTTAATGAGTTTTATAAAATCCAGTTGGATTATGGTATCTCATCTTACGACTTTTGCGTCGCGTAAATAATTTTGAGAGGCATGTGCGTGTGCATCATTGTGTGTGTTAATTTCGGGGTCTTATTATCAAGTGTCATCTGTCGTGTGCTATGTGCATTGGATTTAAGTATAACGTTGGTGTGAATGATTGCATAAACGATTTATATATATTTTTTAAAACAGGACTTTCATTCTGATCGTATTCCATCATTAACTCTTAGTGTTAAAATTTCCGCAAAGCATTTAGCGAGTTAGCGGTATTTTGTCGTTGTAGTTTTTATTTTGGTCAAATATGTTTATCTTTACAACGTTAAGCTTTAAACTCGATTCGAAATCTTATTTGCATCCCCGTTATTTTACCGCCTTGGGGAATGATTTGTTACATATGGGGTGAGTTGAAAATTCTTTTGTTGCAACGTCACTTGGTTATAGAGAAGTAATTTTAAAGGTAAAATTGTGATTTTTCCCTTTTTGGAGTTGTACGAACAATTGTTGCACATGTTGAAGTGCAAGAACCTATTTTCACGTTTATGGTATAAACTATTGGGTATGTTTTACTCGGTATTTCTCAAGGTGCGAGTATTTTGTTAAGTTTTCGTATTTTAGGTAACTTGGATTGTTTTAACATCATAAATTGCTCATGTCGAGCTTGAATATTTCAAACAAGTAAATAGTGTGATTTACATATTTTGGGTGATTTTGTACACGTAAAATCTACGTTATGATTTATGCATCCTTGATGATTTTGTGCATCTTAGTATAATTGCATTCATAAACTTTTGGAAAATCTTTTGTCTCAATACGTGTTGAGTTTTGAGAAATCATGTCCTAGTGGTGTGTGTTTTCATAAACATTGTTTAAAGACATTTCATTATTTGGGGAAACGTTAAATGTCGGTTAAATATGTTTTAAGGTTTACGAGACTTTCATTGGAAATTTACGTAAAGTGTCGGGCCTTTGGCTCGGGTTTTGACTGAATGAGTCGTGTGGACATTTGTCCGGATTTATAACCGCAATGAAGGATTTTAGTATGATGGAGTTTAATTGTGTTTTTGGTGAGTTAAAAAAAAATTGATTTGTGAAAACAGTGTGCATGGCAAAATGTTTATTTTAAAAGTGTTTGTGTTTTACAATAAATTGTTAACTGCTGATAAGTTTTGGTTATTTTTGAAATGTTTAGTTTTATGAACATGTTGAGACACCCATTTTGGGATCTTTGGTTATTTTGGTAAATAAATCATGTTGAAGTGTTTCTTTGATGATTTTACATATATAATTGGAGTTCAGTTGACGTAAGTGTCATTTGGTGTATTTGATCTTATAAACCTTTTTCAGAAAATGCATATTATTGTGTTATGAGGCCTTTTGAAAACATAAGGGTATGAGTTCATTTGGAAAACGGTTTGTTTCAACCAAAGATGAGATTTGAGTTAATCATACTTTTTGTCGTGTTTGCATAATAGTTGGTCAAACGTGTTTCAATATTTATTTCGGCTTTCATTTGGGTATTTACATAAACTGTTGGGTCGTTGACTCAGTTTTGACTAAATGGAGTCTTGAGGACATTTGTACAGTTTAAAAACAGTTGTGGAATTTTGGAGTATGATGGCGATTATTCTATGCCATTAGGAGTCACATGTTTTGGGAGCTTTGTTTTTTTTTCATTTGGAGTCGTGTAGCGTTGTAGACTGTAAAGTTGTAGATCCTTAGACAGTCTGTCTGTTTTGTAAAGCCTGAGGTTTTGGGTTACACTTAGTGACCGCTCGGGTTTACTAGCGAGTAGACAATAGGTGGCACGAGCCACTGAGTTGGAATTCGTCTAGATTGGGTAGACACCCGTGTCCGTAAGCCCTTGAGATGGAAGTCGACGGAGTATGGCTAGAGGCGACAAACGATTTGAAGTTGTGATGTCTGGTATGACATGGGAACTAAGATCGGGATACGTGGTGAAATCCAATAACATCACGGGTGCCCCCATTCATTTGTTCTCGCCACCCAAGATGGAAACGTTTAGAGGTCATGTGAGGAAGTTGTATGGGCGGCCTACTTGCGTGTCCTTCTATATTCTTTTGTGTACGGGTATATCCGTCGTAGACCCGGGGTATTTTAAACACTAATGTCATATTTTTACCAGCTTTGGTTATGTGGAGTCGACGGTAAATGATGGCTTTAATATTGGGTTTTCCCCACGTATATTAAGGTTTGAATGAAATGTGTTATTCGTGCATGTTGATATTTAGTTTTCTTTTGTTTTTGGTCGTGTGAGTATTGGGCCTATTGTCCATGTTTTCGGACGTACGATTTGGATAGTGTTACTAATATTTCATACTTCGAGTTATACAAATTGTGTCAATTTATAAAACGTATTTGTAATGAAGTATCCGTCTTTGAAAGTGCATGACTTTGAAAAGGAGTTGTTTCTATGTTTTAAGGTTCATCATTTGAAAGATTCTGATTTAAAGAGAAGTTCATCAATTTAAATGCTTTTACTTATGTAAAACTCTTGAGCTCTCTAGGCGTTAAGCTTAAACTTTTATTTATTTATTTATCTTCGTGTGCATCATTTCCTGTTGGGAGTTCGGTTCTAGCAATGCTTTGAGGAGTCGGGCCTTAGCCTTGAGCTAGAGTAAGTGGTTGGTGAAGTCTTCCACAAGTTGGAGATAGTGGCTACGCATAAGTTTCTGTAGTGCCCGTCCCTTATAGTCCGAATGTGTAGATTGGTGGTATGTTTAGAGGTTAATCTTTATAAAGTAGTTGTAGACGAAGTATTTAGGGATGTATTAAGAAATTCAAATAAGGGCTATTTCCAGATTTGGAGTCGGATTGGAGTTGAGTGATAACAGAATCTATGTTAACCGCTTACCGGAAAGACGCATTAGTACGCCTTGTAAGAATACCTTTATCAATATTAGGAATGGATCAATGAAATCTGAGAGTTTTGGAAAGATTAGCGTTGACCGTTGGCTTTGAGTTCGGAACCGTGCAGTTTGAAAGAAAATTTGTAAGTGGAAAGTTAAGGTCGCTAATTTCATGGAGGTAGTAATTGTCACCTAAGGTTGGGAGGCAACCGTAACCTTGGGAGTAAAGGTTACCTTGAAGTGTCGAGTGTTCGCTCGGTTTGGAGTAATTGGTACCCAAGAAGGGTAGCTAGTATGGATGTCGGTATTAGGATCTCATTAATGTTTCTGGTATCTAGGTTTGAGGCGATATTCTCTGCGATAAGTATTCCATTGAGAAGATTAGATTTTGAGGACGAAATCATTCTAAGGTTGGGAGAATTGTAACATCCCGAATTTCGTTTGGCCGTTTTGCGAAGTTGTTAAGATAAATGGAGGTTTCTGCGTCTGTCTACAGGGCGCACGGGTCGTGCGCCCTCCTTCAGGAAAAACGCACGGGTCGTACGCAAGGGTCAGGGGCCGGCAGTGGTATTCGCACAGGCCGTGCGCCATCCCCCTTTGAAAAACGCACGGGTCGTGCGCTGTATTGGGATTTGTGAAATGCCTTGTATAAATATCTCTTTTGAGAGATATTTCCTAAAATATCTCTCAATCTCAGATTTCTCTCTCTCTCTCTCTCTCTTCCTTTTCTCTCTTTTCTCTTTCGATCTTCAAAGGCTGGTTTAGTTGCTAGTTTTCGGTGTTTCTAGCAAGAGGTCGATGTTTTAAGATTCATCTCTACGTCGTGATCGTTATCTAGTTTTCCGGGTTTTATTCTGAAAACCTACCGGTGAGTTCCTGCTACCATTTTACAAACTTTATACATGTCAAAACTCTTATTTGTGAAATCTGAAGTATTTCTACGGTATGATTTTATGTTCTCTACATTTTGATATAAATGAAATTTTTGGTGATTTTCGGGGTTCCCGATCAGTTTTGACTAAAATGACTGGTTCCGCCTTATTAAAAGTAAAATGATGTTTTACTTGCACATTATGTGGTTACGTGAAAAGAATGTTTATGAACTCATTTTAATGATTTTCATTCTTACCAGAAGTTGAACTGGAAATGGCATTTTGGTTATAAAATGTGTTAATACCATATGTTTATTTATGGTTGGTAACATATGTTGTTGTGACGAGTCTGTACCATTACTAGTGGATCCCTAGGTATTGAGTCGACTGTTTTGTTGGGCTGTTATATTCCCCAAATTTGTAGCTATGGATCACTTGTTCCTCAGGGGCAACTTAGTACGGTTATGTGAGGTACGATACTAGCCATGGTTCATAGTGATCCTAGGGAAGGACTATACCTTGGTTTTGCGCTTGGGGCTTGATCTCACGTTGAAGCACGGACTTTGTGATTCGTATCCGCGGACTCCAAATGGTTTAGCTCATAACACGGATTTGTGGTCTACTTTGTGTTACACCACAATCCTTGGTAAAATGGTCCTTTTGTCATCATTCCACGAGTTTTGGACCGAAAAGGCCCGGTTGTGGCGAAATGTTATCTTTTATAAACTAAACCTTTATGAAAAAATTTCCTTATGATACTGATGTTTATATCTCTGATTTGGAATAAACTGTATGTTCTCACCAGGCTTTAAGTCTGACACTTTTTTTCTAAAATGATGTGTATAACAGGTTTCCCATAGCGGTGGGTTGCATAGGGTTTTTGAGTGTCGAGCGTGGACTCGAGGCATATTTTGAGATGTTTAGTATTTTGGTGTTGGGCATTGTTTAAGTCCCATCTTTTAGTGAATTTTGGATTGTCAAGTGTTGTAGTCTAGACGGTTATGTGTAAGTCCAAGATCACTAGAACTTCTAGAGAGAGAAAGTAGAGAGAGAGAAAGATGGAGCGCAAAAACAGATTTCACTAAGATGTGCGTGTGGGATACTTACAACCAACAAGACCAAAGGGACTTAAATACACTTGGTCAAATACAATACTGATAAGATTTAAACACAGTATTGACCAAGTCCTATAAATACAATGATTACTATAAAATCAGACCTAACAATCTCCCCCTTAGTAATCATTGGCGCTTTGGTCTTCAAAAAATATCTTCAATAACAGCACGGACCAACAAAGCGACTTTCAGAAGCTTTCTGACTTTTAAGAAAAAATTTCTTCTCAGCATCTTGAATAATGAAATTTTCTTTGCTGCTTAAGCTCAAGACGATACACCTCTTTTGAATGATCTTGAATGAACTGTAGTATTCGGAGCAGGAACAACAAAAGATTTTGTTGTAGCTGAGAGAATAGAATCTTTGAGCGAATCTTGATCAGCAGATAAACATTTAAGCTCTTTGTCTCTTTAACTTCTCCTTGACTTCTCACCCTCATGAACTTGATGATCTTGATCAACTTGGTCATGCGAATGTTGGAGACGAGACAACGAAAGATCTGCAAAATCAAAGAAACAAGAAAAAATTTCTTCTCAGCATCTTGAATAATGAAATTTTCTTTGCTACTTAAGCTCAAGACGATACACCTCTTTTAAATGATCTTGAATGAACTGTAGTATTCGGAGCAGGAACAACAAAAGATTTTGTTGTAGCTGAGAGAATAGAATCTTTGAGCGAATCTTGATCAGCAGATAAACATTTAAGCTCTTTATCTCTTTAACTTCTCATTGACTTCTCACCCTCATGACCTTGATGATCTTGATCAACTTGGTCATGCGAATGTTGGAGACGAGACAACGAAAGATCTGCAAAATCAAAGAAACAGAGAAAACAGGGGTGGTTTGCGTTCCATGCAGGAAGCGCACACTAAGGTTTGCGTTCCACATGGGAGACGCAAAGCAAGGTTTGCGTGCCATGCTTGATACTCAAAGCAAGGTTTGCGTGTCATGCTTGATGCGCAAAACAAGCTTTGCGGGCCATGTGTGAAGCGCAAAGCTGCCTTAGAAAATTTTTACCTTTGAAAGCCCTTTTACTCCCCCTACACAAATGCATTAGATAAGACAATTCGAGATAACATTCATGTAAAGAAAAGCAGACACTCCCCCTCAAAAACAGATATAATCTTTGAAATACATCTCTTTGTTCACTCCCCCTTGAATAATGCATAAACCCATTAAAATATATTTATGAGAACACAGTGATCAGAAATTAATGTAGAAAGAAAAATATACTGAATGTAAATTTTGAAACAACTAAACATATAATATTTTAAACACTAAACAAATTAAATTTTACAGAGTAAAATATCACAAATTTATCAATCATTTGAAATCAAACATATGTTGTAAGATAAAAGAACGAGTTTAATTGCATATCAAGTTAAAACATGTTCAGTTTCAAAACTTCCAGCAATCTATTCTTGCTCACATGCGAATCTTCGATTAGCTTCAAGAAAATGTAATTCTAAAAATATTATAGAGAACTTTGCATGTACTAACACTAAGCCATCAAGAATTAAGATATTCATAAATTTACAGATTTATCGCAACTCAAACATATCACCAAGTATCATGAGATGTGTGCTCATTGGCATCTTTTAGCATTGTGCTCATTGGCATCTTAACATGAGTGTGCTCTTTGGCATCTTTTAAGCGCGTGCACTTTGGCATCTTTTGATCAAAAAGTTTATTAAGTAAAGAACATGCCGTAAACGTAACTTTCTATCTGACCCTATTGCAGGATTTGGGTCAGCCACTCCCAGACCAGTTGGCCTTAGGGGACTAGGTGTCAAGCACCCCTTGGAACTTACTCTCCCAGATCAGAAAGGCTACATCGACATATCCTAAACCCATTCATACCTGTAGAACATGACTTTCGATCTGATTCTATAGAAGGATTTCTGTTTGATCACTCCCAGACCAATTGACCTTAGGGGACCAGATGTCAAGCATCCCACGGAACATACTTTCCCAAACCAGAAAGGTCACAGGTACAAACTTTTAAACTCAGAGATTTCTGTATTTTAAGATTTTAATATTCATCTCAATCACTCAGATCAATGTCTAAATGCTTAGCCCATATTTTCATTCCGATCTATAATTCTGATCATTTAGGTAGTCTAAGCAAAGTAAACAATAAAAATTCCGACTCACATATCTTTAAAGCAGAAATAAAAGTTTCAAACATGTTGCTGACTTTTCGACTTTTGTAAGACTTGAAATTTGATCATATAAAAACTTTAATATAAACAAAAGAACTTGAAAATTTATCCTAGACACATATTTTATTCAAAGGAAAGAAAAAATGTAAAATTTTACTTTATAGAATAAAATTTGTAAAGATTTAAACTTTTAATTAATATTTAGTTGGAACAAAATAAAATTCAACTATTTCATCTTTCATATTATAAAAATAATTTGTGTCTCATATTAAAAGAAAAATTTTGGGTAATACAAATTCATGAGTTAGATAAACAAGCTCAGATTCTTGAAACATTGAGAAAAAACTGGAACACATCATAATCAGAGATATATGCAGCGGAAATAAAATTGATGTACTCACAGTATCTCATTAGTCAGAAGCTTAACTATGAAGAACGAGTTCTAAACTGTTGTGTTTAGAAGTCGATGTCATTGAAGCACGGGTTCTAAGTTGAAATACTTAGAAGCCAAAATTCCCTTACTCCCCCTTAACATGTGATGCCTGCAACTTTGAATCAGATAAAGATTTGGGTACCCACTTGAATTTGGGCCCTTGTTTGTTAGTTGCAGTTCTTACGAGGAAATGAGAAGTAGATTTAACAGATAAAACACGATGAATATGATCAGAAAAATAATCACAATCAGAAGAGAAAGCATAATCATCAGAACTCGAATCTGAGGAAGAACATGAGACATATTTTGAAATTCGAAACATTTGCTTTCTAGAGTATTTTGAAATTTTATTACATGAAGCAAATGAATCACTGTAATAAAGTTTGTCTACACATTTATCCCCATCAACAAAATATTCCTCAGATATCCGCTTCTTTCTCCAGATTTGTCTTGATGACTCCCTCACAGTCCGATCTGAAGAATAAGAATCAGAAACATTATAATTCTCAGTTAAAACTGTGTCATGTTTCTTTAACTTCTTTGATCTTCTTCTTTTACGCTTCTTTTTATAAAATTGATCATTTAGCAGTAAAGAATTATCAATAATTGAATCAGAATAAGAAACTTTATCAAAGAAAACAGTCTTAGCATTTGACATTGTAGAACTAGCCTCGGAATCTGAAGAGTTTTGAGAAAGGATTTTAAAATTTGAAACTTCCTTTTTATTTTCCTTTAAATCAGAAGAGATGTTAGAAATAGAATCTGATTTTTGAGAAAAATATATTTTCTTCTAGACTAGAAGTCATAAAAGAAAGAATAATGTCAGATTCAATTTTCTTTAAAATATTTTGATCTTCTAACTGATCTTCAAAATCTATGATTTTTCCTTCTAATACTATCGGAGGAATATATTTCTTCGAATCATAAGAGATTGGAGAACTATTTTCCTTAGAAGTATTTGGTGCATAAGGATTAATAAAATCATCAGATATTGAAGATTTGGTAGAAGATATGTCATTTAAAACTCTTTTTCCTCTTCTTGATTTTTCCGGAAAATATTTTGCATTTTCAGAAGTATAAACAAAAGGAATTTCATTTTTCTTTTTATAAATCCTTTTCTCATTTTCAACATCTAAAATTTGCTTTTCAGTAGTCCAAAAGAATTTAAATTGTGGACCATAGTGTTCAAGATTTAGATATTCATATTTATAAAGAGTGGGAACTTCGTCAATTACTTTGTTTAAAAATTGAGGGTTGTCAAAACCAAGTCCCCATTTTTCTTTTATAGCTTCTTCACTCCTCGGCTTGTTCATGTAAATTGTTTGCTCAGATTGTTCTCTTTTATATAATTTCCTTTCTAAAACAATTATTTTGTCAGAAAGATTTTGATTGGAAAAAATCAGATCAGTCAAAGAATCACGATAAGTCTGATTTGATTTTTCAAGATCAACTAACTGCTTTTGAAATTTCTCTTTTATATCAATTAA
Organism: Arctium lappa; assembly: GCA_023525745.1. NCBI lineage: Eukaryota > Viridiplantae > Streptophyta > Magnoliopsida > Asterales > Asteraceae > Arctium > Arctium lappa. The sequence goes on along the minus strand of CM042048.1, from coordinate 18,680,907 downwards.
AATTGACTTTTCATCTTTTAAAGAAATTTGCAGTTTCTCAATAAAATCAGACTTTTCTTGATTTTTAAACTTTTCAGAAACCAACTTTGAACGCAGATCATGCAAGGCAGAGATAAAAACATTCATTTGAGATAAGAAGAAATTATAGTTAAAATCAGATATTACCTCAGAACCATCAGATGAGGTATCATCTTCCTCATCATCACTTTGATCGTCACCAACAAAGCACATAGCCGTAACCTCTTCATTATCAGCCTCGTCATCCGAATTGTCCAACCAGTACTCTTCTTCAGCTAGCAATACTGTCAGGATCGAATTCTTAACAAGAATTAATTCTCAGAAACAATATCAAAGAAGTTTGCAGAATAACACTTTGATATTTAATGAAACAGTAATCAAAACAGTAAATATGAATAACAAACTGTAAACTTGTATTGAATGATTAAAATCACAAGATTACACACTCAACCTCAATCTTGAAGAGCAGACTCTTTCAAGACGAATTCTACTTCTCTAGAATTAGGATCTATGCCTTGAGGTTGATTTTTTCTTTTTAACTTGGAATGAATAATTAATAATTTAAACTATTCTATACATTCTATACATATACTAATCAAAAGATAATTACAATAAATAAAAATATCTTCAGTATATCTTCCATGTATATCTCTAAGCCTTCCATAATCTTCAGTCCATCCAGCTGTTATCCTTCCATGCGAATCTCTATCATATAAGCAGTATTAATCTTCAGCAGCATTAATCTCTTCTAGCAGCATTAACTACTAAGCAGCACTAACTACTAGCAGTACTAACTAGCTAAGCAGTACTAACTTTGTTCAAGCAGCACTAACTATGACTAGCAGTATTAATTCTACTAGCAGTAGTAATACTCAGCAGTATTGACCTTGAAGTCTTCTAGCAGTAGTAACTCTGAACCAGCAGCTTTAACCATACTTGGTAAATTCTTCAGTTCCCAACAATCTCCCCCTAACTTGACTTTTAGGAAAAGAAGTCAAGTTCTTCAGATGCTCTTCAAGATGCTTTCAACACCTCAGGTTCAATTTCCCAAATTTGGATCTAGGCCCAAACTTTGATTTACAGTTCTTCTCACCACAATCTTTGCCATCTCTGAATCCTTTGTACATACCAGTGTAGCTTTAAGCATCCCTTCTAGCTTCTCCTTGCTATGCTCACAGATTTTGTCCACCAGGTAGTATTCATGATAACAGTTGTCAATAGAAATCATGTATACTCCACAGTTTTCAAACAGTATCCATTTATCAATCTTCTTGAATATGAACTCATGCTTATGATCTTTGATCCTGTAATTCACTCTTTCTGGATCAAACATCATGCACAAGTATTCCAATGTCACTTTGAGAAGATTCTCTTCAGTACCTTTCAACACAGGTTCATAAAGTTTCATCCCCACTTTATATAATTCTTCTATATCAGCTCTTGAACAACTTCTGATAACTCTCCCCCATGTTGAATAAGCTTCAAATGAACCACCAGCTCTCTTGATTATGAAGAAAGTCTTTCCACTGTCTCTTAGAATATCCCAAAAGATGATCTTTGGAGCTTGCATAGAGATTGGAACAGCCTTCAAAGGTTCCACTATTGTCATGTACAGATCCATACTCTCATCTGTTGGCTTACTTGACTGTTCTGGAAGTTGTACTGATTCTGCTATATGTACCTCTGAATGCTCTGCTGTAGAACCAGCTGTTTCTTCCACTCTGGGCCTTTTAGACTGCTTTTTGGAAGCAATTGTCTTCACCCTTTTTCCAGTTTTAGCTTCTACACACACACTCTCTGAGTCTTCCTTATTCTCTTTTGTAGGTGTGACTTCCTCAGGGAATGGTTGCTGAATGTTTAGATCATGTCTCTCCTTCATTCTTCTTTCAGCCTCTTCCCTTTGTGAGGAGTCCCCTTGGAGCTTTGCCATTTCCTTCCTGTAGAGCTCCTCAACTTGACTGTATGCCATGTTGGTAAACATCTCCCCCTTGACTCCAATTGCACCTTTCAGGAAATTTATCATCTTTCTTCTTTCCTGATTGGCCAAAAAGGTCTTGGAGGTTTGTCTTTTCTGCTTCATCACTGGCATTTTCTGCTTAGACACTTTCACAAAGCTTTTCTTGGCTTCAGATTCTGCTTTTAAACTTTCTTGATATTCTGCATTGAGTTTTCTGGCCATTATCCTTGCAAGCTCTCTATCTGTTTCTGTTTGAATTTGCTCCTCCTTTTCCATTTGCTCTTGAATCTGCTTTGCCATCTCCTCATCCATTTCAATCTGACTCCTCTTCTTTGAAGGTTGTTCAGGTTCAACCATCTTTCCTTTTCCTTTTATATCCTCCTTCATTCTCTTCTTTTGAGGTTCTCCTTCATTGATGACCACTCCTTTGGCCTTTTGAGTAGCCTGAGGAGTGTCATTCTTAGCTTTTACCAGAGTTTCTGCTATCTCCAATTCTTCTACAGAAAGCCCTGTTACTGCTGCTTCTGTTACTGCTGCATCAACAGTATTAACAGTTTCTGCTGTTTCAGCAAATTTTGTTTCTTTTTCTTCCTCTTCCTCCCCCTCAACCTTAAATTGCCTCTCAACTGTACTTTCTTTCTCTGTTTCTGCCTCTTTCTCCCCCTTGTTGGAAGCATCTATATTAGTTGACCTCTTCTTTAAGACAAACTGCTTCCTCTTCTTCCTCTGTACAAGCCTGGTCACCATCTTCTTCAATTTAGCAATCTGGACTTGTTGTGACAGGATCACCAGCTTCATCTCCTCTATGTCTTTTCCTTGTTTCATAACATCTAGGTTGATGTTTCCCATTGTATCCATCAATTCCTGGTAGTTATATCTGTCCTCACCTTCTCTAGAAGTGTTACCCTCTTCTGAAGGATCATTGGATCTTTTAGTAGTGGAAGTCTTCTGCCTAGCAGAAGCACTATCCACCCCCGTGGTTTCTTGGCACCAGGGACCTTTGAATGATTGCTCATTCAAAGTTGCCATGGGGGAGGTCTTATTGATGTTACCACTTTCCTCCTCTGTGCTAGCAGGAGTAGTGGCAGCCTCATCACCCATATGCTCTTCCTCCTCCTCAGAGAGCACCTCCTTGGGGTTGGGAGACACCCCTTTGGTTTCCCTATTGATATTCCCTAAAGGAGAATTCTCCCTTAGAGGGCTTAAAGGCTTGGGGGTTGATGGTACAAGAAGGGAAGGAGCCTTCTTTACCTGTTTCCTCTTGTATGTTTGGGTGATAGGTGAGGTTGGTTTTTCAAGAAGGGACTGGGGGATAGATTTAGAGTGGGAAGGTTGGGATTGGCTAGCAGTAGGATGGTCTAATGGGGGCCTTGACCCTGCTGCCATACCTTCATTGGTTTGGGACACCAACATCATTGTAGAGAACAATGGGGTGTCAACTCCTTCCGAGTCCCCAGCAGATCTTCTCATATTTGAGAAAACCTTGCCTTTGGGGGGTTTAGGTACATATATTCCAGCAGAATGAGGAATATCCATCAATTCATGGTTGATTACTGCTTGAACAAACCTGGTATACATATAAAAGCTCTTTTTGTTTCCCATGTTTGAAACAAGATCATTGAAAAGCATTTGTGAAAAATTGTACCTTCTGGCAGTGGCCAAACAGACCAAAGCATAAGCAATGGGACTGCTGAACTCACTCCATCCAGTAGTCTTTTTAGAGATGGAATGCATCAGGGTATGAACAAGAAAACGCCATTGGGGTGAGAATTTAGCTTTTGAGAACTTAAAAACACCCAATGGGCCTCCATATCCCATTCTTGTAAGATTAGAGAACAGTTCATCGTTTGGGATAGAAGTTATACCAGAGGCATCGTCTAGACGTAGACTGATGCGAATAACCTCTTCAGTAACTGTTAGTGGTTTTTCACAGACCCTTGTCTTGATCATTTGCACACCATTCTCAGCGACAATGGTGGCATTTGCCCAGAACTGCCTTTGATGCTCGATATAGATTGAAGGCGATACAGTAAGAGCATGAGCAATATGGCTTGACTTGAGGAAATCCACAATCTGATGAAATCCTGCAGCTTGCTTTGGCTTTTGTAGCATCGCGATCTCATTGTGTTCATCGATGAATGCCATGGATGCCATTGATCTTAGTGAAAAACTTGCCTGAAAACTACGAGTCTTGAGAGAGAAAGGGTTTAGAGCGCAAGTGAACAGTATGCAAAGAGTCGTTATGAAGTTTTAGGCGGGCAAAGGGTATTTATAGTATTCGGAACATAAGCAGTATTAACCTAGAGCAGTATTAACGGACAAGCAGTATTAACTAACTAGCAGTATTAACTTCAAGCAGTATTAACTGCGGGCAATATTAACTAACTAGCAGTATTAACTGCGGGCAGTATTAACTGCGGGCAGTATTAACTGCGGGCAGTATTAACTGCGGGCAGTATTAACTGCGGGCAGTATTAACTGCGGGCAGTATTAACTGCGGGCAGTATTAACTGCGGGCAGTATTAACTGCGGGCAGTATTAACTGCGGGCAGTATTAACTGCGGGCAGTATTAACTGCGGGCAGTATTAACTGCGGGCAGTATTAACTGCGGGCAGTATTAACTACTAGCAGTATTAATACTCAGCAGTATTAACCTTGAAGTCTTCTAGCAGTAGTAACTCTGAACCAGCAGCTTTAACCATACTTGGTAAATTCTTCAGTTCCCAACAAATACAATTCCACTCTCCTTCTTTTCAGCTAGAACCAACTTCTTTCGGTAAAAATCAACATTCTTTACCACTTTGACTCTGCAATCCTTGACCATATGTCCAGGCTTTCCACAGTTAAAGCAGTTTATCACCTTTTTGTCATCTTTCTTCTGATTAACTGTCTTAGCCTGTTCATACTTTGGAGTGTATGATTTTGAATAAGAACCAGTCTTAGAACCAGAAGTAAACTGCAGATTGTTTGACCCAGATCTGTTCTTGAAATGTTTCTGATAAAGCTGAGTCAAAAGAGTCATGGCCTTCTCTAGAGCTTCACCATCATCATCTGTAGCCCCATCATAGGCTGATTCAGTCAAAGTTTGCTCAACCAGTTGGCTAGCAATAAGAGCAATGGGATCTACTGACTGAGGCTTATTCTTCTTATCCATCTTTGCCTTCTTCTCCATTACCATAGATTCATCTGTCATCAAGATTTCATATAACTCCTGAATTGGCATTGTTGAGATTCTAACATCGTTTCTCATTCTGTGGCAAGACTTGTTCCACTCAGGTTGTAACGCGTTCAGAAACTTCAAGTTAGCCTCCAATTCAGTCTTGGTAACTTTAATCTTGAAAAGATCATTGATGACAGCCCAAAATCGATCAAACACACTCTTCAAACTTTCTCCATCCTTAGCTTGGAACTTCTCAAAGTTGTTCATGAATCTGGTCTGTCGTAACTGAGTAGACATAGCAGTACCAAGCATAATCTTCTCAAGTTGTGTCCACATCAGCATTGGATTATGTTTGAAGCAATCGATTCTGTTATAAATGGAGTTGGGAAGAGCAAGGATCAGTTTTGACTTAGCCAGACTGTCTGCTTTATATCTTGATAGCTCTTTTTCGTCATATTCACTCAAAGGAGTTTCAACTGCTGTAGCTGGAGTAGTAGCAGTAGCTGGGATCACTTTCATTTTCTTCACCATAGGGCCCTCATACAGAGATTTCATCATGTTTTCCCCATTCGGTTGCTTTTCAATAAAGTTGATGAACCGATCTTGCCACTGATCGAATTCGTTCTCATTGACCAGTACTGGTCGACGAGTATCAGACCCCAAAGACATCATGATGTCATTCTTGTAGATCTGTGCTTGCAAAGACATCTTGAGAAAATAATCAATCTTGAAGTGAATGATCGTCCCAAACTATATATTAGAAAAACAAAAATCAGATCAAATTGAAATCTTAAAAAAATATTTCGTGAAAATTGAAATTTGAATACTACTTGTTATTTCGCGATGTAGAATTTTTTTTTTCCAAAGACAAAAACGCAAACTGAAGCTTTGCGGGTCAAGAGAGGAACGCAAAGTGGAGCTTTGCGGGTCACACTAGAAACGCAAAGTGAACTTTGCGGGTCTAATTAGAAACGTAAAATGAAGCTTTGCGGGTCTAACTAGAAACGCAAAGTGAACTTTGCGCGTGTAGTAAGATCCGAGAACCTGACTTTGCGTGTGTCACTTGAGACGCACAATGAGCTTTGCGGGCCCAACGTGAACCGAAAACCTGAAACACAAGAAAAAAAACTTGAATGAAGCGCAAACCGATATGAATGAAACGCAAAGTCTATGAATGAACCGCAAACTATGGAAGAACACAAAATCTTCAAATACTTGATTATAACACAGAATTTGATGAAAATTCCTTTTACAAACTTGATCGAAAACAAATTTTCAACACATTTCAAACAAAGATTTCGATTAAAACCCACTAAAATTCAAAAACGTGAATGCAACAGTACCGAAAACTGCTTTCTCAGAAAATCACAAATTCGCAAAATTGAAGATCAAATCATTGTTTTTATGCAAAAACATATGAATCAAATATGATCGACTACTAAAAACGAAACTAAACAAATCAAATTTGCACAAAATCGATCACAAACAGATTCAAATTTTGTGAGAAATCAAGAAAACGAGATTTTCTTGAAAAATTCAAGAAAATCGATCAAATTTTCGATTTCGATCACTAATTCAGATTCAGGAAATCAATCTCTCAATTCTCTCAAGATCTAGCTTGCTCTGATACCAATTGTAAGTCCTAAGATCTCTGATTCTTTTAAGAGAGAGAAAGTAGAGAGAGAGTAATAAGGAGCGCAAAAAGAGATGTCACTAAGATGTGCGTGTGGGATACTTACAACCAACAAGACCAAAGGGACTTAAATACCCTTGGTCAAATACAATACTGTTGGGAACTGAAGAAAAGCTTAAGTATGGTTAATACTGCTGGTTCAAAGTTACTACTGCTAGAGATATTCAAGGTTAATACTGCTAAGTATTACTACTGCTAGTAGTTAATACTGCTAGTCAAAGTTAGTGCTGCTTGAACAAAGTTAGTACTGCTTAGCTAGTTAGTACTGCTAGTAGTTAGTGCTGCTTAGTAGTTAATGCTGCTAGAAGAAATTAATGCTGCTGAAGATTAATACTGCTTATATGATGAAGATTCGCATGAAAGGATATACATGGAAGCTTAGAGATATACATGGAAGATATACTGAAGATATGTTTATTTTTTTGTAATTATCTTTTTGTTTAGTATATGTATAGAAGATATAGAATAGTTTTAGAGGTAATTAATTCTAAGATTAAGAGAGAAATCAACCTCAAGGCATAAATCCTAATTCTAGAGAAGTAGAATTCGTATTGGTGAGCCTGTTCATCAATATTGAGGTTGAGTGTGTAATCTTGTAACTTCAAAGCATTCAATACAAGTTTACAGTTTGTTCTTCATATTTACTGTGTTGATTTACTGTTTTATTGAATATCAAAGTGTTATTCCGCAAAACTTCTTTGATATTGTTTCTGAGAATTAATTCTTGTTGAGAATTCGATCCTGACAAGTGGTATCAGAGCAAAGTTCTCTCAGAAACATCTATTCATCATGGAAAATCTTACAGAATCAAGCAGTACTTTGGTCTCTAAGGTTCCAATGCTCAAACCCAGTGAGTTTGACATGTGGAAGATCAGAATCAGACAATATATTCTTCTCACTGACTACTCAATGTGGGATATCATTGAGAATGGTCCTTCTGAAGCTGGAAGGATAGGACCAGATGGGAAAAGACCTCCACCAAAGACAGATGGTGAGAGGAAGATCAGACAGACAGAGATGAAGGCCTTGAGCACTCTGCTCTTGGCCATCCCCAATGAATATCAGCATCAATTTTGCAACTGCACTGATGCTCAGATTCTCTGGAATGCTCTAGAGAAAAGATTTGCTGGAACTAAGAGCATCAAAAGAAATCAAAGAGATGTTCTAAAGCAGCAGTATGAGAACTTTACTTCCTCAAAGAATGAGTCTATGACTCAAACTTTTGATAGGTTCAACAAGCTCATTGGTGAACTGTCTACTGTAGGAGTGAAGATGGATCAAGATGACATCAACAGAAAGTTCCTCAGATCTCTTGGGGATGAATGGACTATGTACACTATCTCATATAGACAGAGTGACAATCTGGAAGAGAAAGAACTTGATGATCTATACAATGATCTAAGAGTTTTTGAAACTGAGGTAGATATCAAGAAGAAGCCCACTGGTTATGTCCACAATGCTGCACTTCTTTCAGCATCCACTGATACTACTGCCAACCCTGAAGCAGTTAGTACTGCCAGTGGAGTCAGTTCAGAAAAAGGCACTGAAACTATCTTTGAAGCCTTTTTGTCCAGTCATAGTAACACTTCATTGATTAATGATGATCTAGATCAACTTCACCCAGATGACCTGGAGGAGATGGATATTAAATGGCAGATGGCCATGTTATCCATGAGGGTGAAGAAGTTCATTAAAAGAACAGGTAGGAATAACTTCTCTCAAAGAAGAGAAGATGGAGCTGGTTTTGACAAGATCAAGGTGGAATGTTATAAGTGTCACATGAAAGGACACTTTGCTAGAGAATGCAGGAGTATTGTTCCAAACAACAACAACCAAAAGCTCAGAATGGAGGCTACAATCAGAACAAGAATCCTGCTCAAGACCTTGTTTCTCAACAAGGAATGGGATTTGACTGGAGTGATCAAGCTGAGGAAGCCATCCAGAATCAAGCTCTTATGGCAGAAGTGTCTGATCTCCCCTCTGAGGTAATTTCTAATCTTTGTACTAAATCTTGCATTGACACTGTCAAAAGATACAGGGATCACAATCAAAGTATGTGTGATGACCTCAAAAGATTAGAAAAGGACAGAAGAGATTATGTGTTGATAGTAGAGAGATTTGAAGAGCAAATCAAAGGCTTTCAAGCTAATGAACTTCAACACTCTTATGACACAAACTATTGGAAGTGGGAAAAGAATGAGTTAGAGACCAAACTGTCTAAATCACTAGAAGAGAGTGATAGGCTGAAAGAGGAACTGTCTAAAGTTAAACTTGACCTAGAAAAGTTTTCATATGCTTCAAAAGCAATGGATTCTCTTCTAAAGGCTCAGATTCATGACAAGATGAAGCCTGGTATTGGATACAACAATACACCTCCTCCTTACAACAACAATTATATCTCTCCTACTTCAGACTTGTTAGAAACCAAGGAGAAAAATGACTTATCTGAGAAAGCCTTTAAGATAGATCCTTTGGATGAAGTAGTAATTAAGGATTTAACTGAGAAAGAAGCCAGTGAGTATAGGGATAATGATGTGAGTAAAGAGATCCCATTAGAAAACAACATTATCACCAATGAGGGATGTGGGAAAATCTGGTTCAAGTCCAAGGAGATAGAGAAGACCAAAGGAAAGGATAACAAGGTCCATTACAAACAAACCACGGTTGTGAATCCTGGATCTTGTAAACAGTGTGATTGCAGTAAAGCCAAGAGCCTAAATTCTGGTTTAAAAAGAGGAAATCAAAGAAACTGGAATAATCAATGGGCTCAGAAGCAAGGAGTTGATCTGAGTAAAATCAATAGACCAAAACCTTGCTTCATATGTGGCAAGTTAAATCATTTGGCTAAATATTGTTTCTTTAACCCTATTAATCAACAGATGACCCTTCAAAATTTTGTGCAAAAACCTGTTGGTTATAGGAAGGCTGGAAAGAAACATGTGATAAAGAAACATGGTGAAAGGAAAGGCCCCATGAAGAAACAGATTTTAAAAGAAAGTATTAAAATGTGGGTGCCTAAAAGCACTAAAACTGTTAGTACTGCTGACAGGGTTAGTGCTGCTGGAAGTATTACTGCTGCTACCTGTGTTAGTACTGCTGAAAACATTAATACTGCTAATACAGTTAGTACCTCTTCAAAAGTTAATACTGCCAACATAGTTACTGCTGCTAACACAGTTACTACTGCTAACAAGGTTAGTACTGCTAAGCATGCAAGTGCTGCTAAGGCAGTTAGTACTTCTAAAACCAGTACTGCTTCTAGCACAAATGTGTCCAAGCCTATTATTGTGACAAAGTACTCCAAGAATGAGGAGTTAAAGTTCAAAAATCTTGTCAAGAAAGAATGCAAGTATTTTGATGAGAAAGGGGTACCCAAGACCACTTTGTCTTGGGTTCCTAATTCATACTAACTGATCTATCTTATGTGCAGGGCAACCAACAGCTCAAGGGAAAGAGCATATGGCATGTTGATAGTGGTTGCTCTAGGCACATGACAGGCAACATGTCATGCCATCAGGATTTCAAGATATCAATGGAGGACATGTTGCATTTGGAGATAATCTTACTGGTGGTAAGATAAGTGGAAAAGGTAATGTCACCAAAGGTAAGATGACATTTGAGGATGTCTACTATGTTGATCAGTTGAAGTACAACCTGTTAAGTGTATCACAGGTATGTGACAAACAACATAGTATATTATTTTCAAATACTGAATGTATGATCCTTGCTCCAGGGTTCAAGGTAGTTGATGAAAGTATGATACTACTTAGAACTCCAAGAAAGGACAATGTTTACTGTCTAGATATGGACAATGTGGATAGTGATTCATCTATAAATTGTCTTGTTTCCAAAGCTTCTGTAGATGAATCCTCTCTATGGCACAGAAGGATGTGTCACATGAATTTTAAGACTATGAACAAACTTGTTAAAAACAACCTTCTAAGAGGTTTACCATCTAAAGTTTTTTCATGTGATGATCATTGTGTTGCTTGCCTTAAAGGCAAACAGCATAAAACTTCTCATAAGACCAAAGAGATAAATTCAATTTCTTCTTGTCTCTAGTTATTGCATATGGATCTGTTTGGTCCTACAAATGTTATGAGTATAGGCAAGAAATCTTACTGCTTGGTTATTGTTGATGATTACTCTAGATTTACCTGGGTATATTTTCTAAGGACTAAGGATGAGACAAGTGGACTGATCAAATCCTTCATCCTAAGAATTGAAAACCAAACTAATCAAAAAGTAAAAGTCATCAGATCAGATAATGGGACTGAATTCAAAAATCTTGATCTAAACACCTTTTGTGAAGAAAAAGGCATTGAGAGACAATATAGTGCTCCTAGGACTCCTCAACAGAATGGTGTTGCTGAAAGGAGAAATAGGACACTAATAGAGGCTGCTAGATCTCTGTTGGCTGATTCAAAACTGCCAATTACCTTCTGGGCTGAAGCAGTTAATACTGCCTGTTATGTCCAAAACAGAGTTCTAGTAGTTAAGCCAAAGAACAAGACACCATATGAGCTTTTAAATAAAAGAAAACCTTTCATTGGATTTTTCAAACCTTTTGGGTGTCCTTGTACAATTCTCAATACCAAATCTCACTTAGGTAAGTTTGATAGCAAAGCAGATGATGGATTTCTTGTTGGGTATTCATCTTAGAGTAAGGCCTACAGAGTCTTTAACACATCTTCTAGAATAATTGAAGAAAGTGACAATGTCAAATGCAATTAGATCACACCAAATCCTATTGGAACTGGTCCTCAGTGGCTATTTGACATTGATTCACTAACTAACTCCTTTGGTTTCAGTAGTGATGATTATGCAGGTTCAGGATGTGGAGGATCAGGGACTACACAAGTTCAAGAAAGTATATCTAAATCTGTGATCTTTCCCATACCCACAGTGAATCCCTTTGAAGACTGTGAAAAGGAACCATCTACTGGACCAAGTCAGAGTGAAGAAGAAGGTAGAGATGAGGAGACTCAAGAAAATAAAGAATCAGAAGTGGCTGCTGAAAACACTTCAGTTGAGGTGAATGACTCTAATCTAGAGGCTGGACTTAATGAAGAACCTAGTCATAACACCAGAGTTCAAAAGAATCATCCTCCACAGCCGGTAATAGGAGATATATCCTCTCCTATGATGACTAGACATCAAAGCAGACTTCAAGAAATGCAAGATCAATAGCATACAGTGCTTTCTTGTTTTCTATCCCAGCTTGAGCCTAAAAAGCCACATGAGGCTATGAAAGAATCCAGTTGGATAGAAGCAATGCAAGACGAACTGTTGCAGTTCAAACTACAAGATGTATGGGATCTAGTAGACCTTCCTAAAGGTCACAGAGCAATTGGCACAAAGTGGATCTTCAGGAACAAGAGAGATGAAAGAGGAATTGTCATAAGAAACAAAGCAAGGCTAGTGGCTCAAGGATATACTCAAGAAGAGGGTATAGATTATGAAGAAGTTTTTGCACCTGTGGATAGGATAGAAGCTATCAGATTATTCCTAGCCTATGCTTCTTACATGAACTTCAAAGTCTATCAAATGGATGTAAAAAGTGCTTTTCTCTATGGCTCAATTGAAGAAGAGGTATATGTCTGTCAACCACCAGGGTTTGAAAACCCAAGCTATCCAGACAGGGTATACAAATTGAAGAATGCTCTTTATGGTCTGCATCAAGCTCCAAGAGCATGGTATGACACTCTGTCATCCTATCTCTTGGAAAATGGCTTTAAAAGAGGAGTCATTGATAAGACTCTATTTATCAAGAGAAAGAAGAAAGATATCTTGCTGGTCCAAATATATGTTGATGACATTATCTTTGGATCTACAAGAGACAACATGTGCAAGGAGTTTGAGGAACTAATGCATCAAAGGTTCAAAATGAGTTCCATGGGGGAACTTACTTTCTTCCTTGGACTCCAAGTTCAACAGAAGTCAGATGGCATCTTCATCTGTCAATCCAAGTATGTGCAGGACATTCTAACCAAGTTTGGTTTCTCAGATTCAAAACCTGCCAGCACACCTATGGAGACACACAAGCAGATAACAGCAGATCTTGAGGGGGAGGATATGGATGTGCATCATTACAGATCCATGATTGGCTCTCTCATGTATCTCACTGCATCAAGGCCAGATATAATGTTTCCAGTCTATGTATGTGCAAGATTCCAAGTTAGGCCAAAGCAATCTCACTTTCAAGCTGTTAAGAGGATATTCAGATATCTCAAAGGGCAACCCAGATTGGGACTTTGGTATCCTCATGACTCACCCTTTGACCTAATAGCATACTCAGACAGTGATCTAGGTGGGGCAAACTTGGAAAGAAAATCTACTTCTGGAGGATGTCAGTTTTTGGGTGCTAGACTAGTTTCATGGCAGTGCAAGAAACAAACCACAGTGTCCACATCTACAACAGAGGCAGAGTGCATAGCAGCTGCAAGTTGCTGTTCTCAAGTCTTATGGATTCAGAATCAAATGTTGGACTATGGGGTAACCTTTCTACACACTCCCATTTTTATTGATAATAGCAATGCTATCAGCATTGTGAATAATCCTGTCAAGCACTCTAAGCCAAAGCACATTGAGATCAGGTATCACTTCATAAGAGACTGTAATGAAAAGAAACTTGTTCAAGTTGTAAAAGTTCATACTGACAACCAGTTTGCTGATCTATTCACCAAAGCTTTTGATGTGGGTAGATTCACTTTCTTGGTAACAAGTGTGGGAATGATCAACTCTGAATAAGCATCCTCTCAAAAAGTGGTTAAATATCTGAATACTATAGATTTTTGGTGTTACTAATCTTCCTTTGCAGGGCATAAATAGCAGCACTCAATTCAGCTTAAGCTTCAAAGAGTAAGTGTGGTTAATACTGCTCGCAGTTAATACTGCTCGCAGTTAATACTGCTCGCAGTTACTACTGCTAGTTCGTTAATACTGCTAGTGGTTAATACTGCTCACAGTTAATACTGCTACTTCGTTAATACTGCTAGTGGTTAATACTGCTCACAGTTAATACTGCTAGTTAGTTAATACTGCTAGTGGTTAATACTGCTCGCAGTTAATACTGCTCACAGTTAATACTGCTAGTTCGTTAATACTGCTCGCAGTTAATACTGCTCGCAGTTAATACTGCTAGTTCGTTAATACTCCTAGTTAGTTAATACTGCTCGCGGTTAATACTGCTAGTTAGTTAATACTGCTCTAGTTAATACTGCTTATAATCCGAATACTATAAATACCCTTTGCCCGCCCAAACGTTCATAACGACTCTTTGCATACTGTTCACTTGCGTTCTAAACCCTTTCTCTCTCAAGACTCGAAGTTTTCAGGCAAGTTTTGCACTAAGTTCAATGGCATCCATGGCATTCATCGACGAGCACAATGAGATCGCGATGCTCCAGAAGCCAAAGCAAGCTGCAGGATTTCATCAGATTGTGGATTTCCTCAATTCAAGCCATATTGCTCATGCTCTTACTGTATCACCTACAATCTATATCGAGCATCAAAGGCAGTTCTGGGCTAATGCCACCATTGTTGCTGAGAATGGTGTGCAAATGATCAAGACAAGGATCTGTGACAAACCACTAACAGTTACTGAAGAGGTTATTCGCATCAGTCTACGTCTAGACGATGCCTCTGGTATAACTTCTATCTCAAATGATGAACTATTCTCTTCTCTTACAAGAATGGGGTATGGAGGCCCATTGGGTGTTTTCAAATTCTCTAAAGCCAAATTTTCACCCCAATGGCGTTTCTTTGTCCATACTCTTATGCACTGTATCTCCAAAAAGACTACTGGATGAAGTGAGTTCAGCAGCACTATTGCTTATGCTTTGGTGTGCTTGGCCACTGCCAGAAAGTATAACTTTTCTAAAATGATTTTCAGTGATCTTGTCTCAAACATGGGAAACAAAAAGAGCTTCTTTATGTATCCCAGGTTTGTCCAAGAAGTTATTACTCATGAATTGACGGATATACCTCAACCTGTTGGGGTATATGTACCTAAACCCCCCAAAGGCAAGGTTTTCTCAAATATGAGAAGATCTGCTGGGGACTCGGAAGGAGTTGACACCCCATTGTTCTCTACAATGATGGTGGTGTCCCAAACCAATGAAGGTATGGCAGCAGGGTCAAGGCCCCCATTAGACCATCCTACTGCTAGCCAATCCCAACCTTCTCACTCCAAATCTATCCCCCAGTCCCTTCTTGAAAAACCAACCTCTCCTATCACCCAAACATACAAGAGGAAACAGGTAAAGAAGGCTCCTTCGCTTCTTGTACCATCATCCCACAAGCCTTTAAGCCCTCTAAGGGAGAATTCTCCTTTAGGGAATATCCATAGGGAAACCACAGGGGTGTCTCCCAACCCCAAGGAGGTGCTCTCTGAGGAGGAGGTTGAGCATATGGGTGATGAGGCTGCCACTACTCCTACTATCACAGAGGAGGAAAGTGGTAACATAAATAAGACCTCCCCATGGCAACTTTGAATGAGCAATCATTCGAAGGTCCCTGGTGCCAAGAAACCACGGGGGTGGATAGTGCTTCTGCTAGGCAGAAGACTTCCACTACTAAAAGATCCAATGATCCTTCAAAGGAGGGTAACACTTCTAGAGAAGGTAAGGACAGTTATGACTACCAGGAATTGATGGAAACCATGGAAAACATCAACCTAGATGTTATGAAACAAGGAAAAGACATAGAGGAGATGAAGCTGGTTATCCTGTCCCAACAAGTTCAGATTGAAAAATTGAAGAAGATGGTGACCAGGCTGGTTCAAAAGAAAAGAAGGAAACAATTTGTACTCAAAAAGAGGGACAAAGTTCAAGATTCTTTCAACAAGGGGGAGAAGCATGAAGGGGAAACTGTTGAAAAGAAAGCTGAAGTTGAGGGGGAGACAGAGGAAGAAATGGAAAAAGAAACAGTTACTGCTGCTGAAGTAAAAGTAGCAGCAGAAACTGAAGCAGCAGAAATAGGGCTCTCTGTGGAAGAAATGGAGATAGCAGAAACTTTAGTCAAAGCAAAGAATGATACTCCTAAGGCTACTCAAAAGGCCAAGGGAGTAGTTATCAATGAAGGAGGGATCTCAGAGAAGGAAAAAGAGAAGGAAGTTTTGAAAGAATCAATGGGAAAAGGAAAAGAGAAGATGGTTGAAGCTGAAATGCCTCCAAGACAGAAGTCTCAGATTGAAATGGATGAGGCAATAGCAAAGCAGTTGCAAGACCAAATGGAGAAAGAGGAGCAGTTGCAAACAGAAAAGGATAGAGAACTTGCAAAGATTATGGCCAAGAAGTTAAATGCAGAATACCAAAAGAGCTTAAAAGAAGCAGCTCAGACCAAGAAACTTCAAGTTAAAAAGATGCTAGTGATGAAGCAGAAAAGACAACCCTCCAAGACCTTCTTGGCCAATCAGGAAAGAAGAAAGATGATAAACTTTCTGAAAGGTGCAATTGGTGTTAAGGGGGAGATGTTCACCAACATGGCATACAGTCAAGTTGAGGAGCTATACAGAAAGGAAATGGCCAAACTCCAAGGGGATACTTCTCAAAGGGAAGAAGCAGAAAGAAGGATGAAAGAGAGACATGATCTCAACATCCAACAACTATTCCCTGAGGAAACCACACCCTCCAAAGAAAAAGCAGAAGAGAAGAAGGAAGAACCTGGAAGTGTTGGTATAGAAGCCAAGTCTGGAAAGAGAGTGAAATCAATTGCTTCAAAAAGGCAGTTGAAAAAGCCAAGGGTGGAAGAAACTGAAAAGGAAGCAGAACCTTCAGTCACATCTCCAACAGAGCCAGTACAAAGTCCAGAGCAGGTCACTAAGCAAACAGATGAGAGTATGGATCCTTACATGACAATAGTGGAACCTTTGAAAGCTATTCCAATCTCTATGCAAGCTCCAGAGATCATCTTCTGGGATATTCTAAGAGACAGTGGAAAGACTTTCTTCAGAATCAAGAGAGCTGATGGTTCATTTGAAGCTTATTCAACATGGGGGAAGTTATCAGAAGTTGTTCAAGAGCTGATATGGAAGAATTATACAAAGTGGGGATGAAACTTTATGAACCTGTGTTGAAAGGTACTGAAGAGAATCTTCTCAAAGTGACATTGGAATACTTGTGCATGATGTTTGATCCTGAAAGAGTGCACTATAGGATTAAAGATCATAAGCCTGAGTTCATCTTCAAGAAGATTGATAAATGGATACTGTTTGAAAACTGTGGAGTATACATGATTACTATTGACAACTGTTATCATGAATACTACCTGGTGGACAAAATCTATGAGCATAGCAAGGAGAAGTTAGAATGGATGCTTAAAGCTACACTGGTATGTACAAAGGATTCAGAGATGGCAAAGATTGTGGTGAGAAGAACTGTAAATCAAAGCTTGGGCCTAGATCCAAATTTGGGAAATTGAACCAGAGGTGTTGAAAGCATCTTGAAGATTAATTCTGAAGAACTTGACTTCTTTTCTTAAAAGTCAAGTTAGGGGGAGATTGTTGGGAACTGGAGAAAAGCTTAAGTATGGTTAATACTGCCAGTTCAATGTTACTACTGCTAGAGATATTCAAGGTTAATACTGCTAAGTATTACTACTGCTAGTAGTTAATACTGCTAGTCAAAGTTAGTGCTGCTTGAACAAAGTTAATACTGCTTAGCTAGTTAGTACTGCTAGTAGTTAGTGCTGCTTAGTAGTTAATGCTGCTAGAAGAAATTAATGCTGCTGAAGATTAATACTACTTATATGATGAAGATTCGCATGAAAGGATATACATGGAAGCTTAGAGATATACATGGAAGATATACTGAAGATATGTTTATTTTTTTGTAATTATCTTTTTGTTTAGTATATGTATAGAAGATACTTAATAGTTTTAGAGGTAATTAATTCTAAGATTAAGAGAGAAATCAACCTCAAGGCATAGATCCTAATTCTAGAGAAGTAGAATTCGTATTGGTGAGCCTGTTCATCAATATTGAGGTTGAGTGTGTAATCTTGTAACTTCAAAGCATTCAATACAAGTTTACAGTTTGTTCTTCATATTTACTGTGTTGATTTACTGTTTCATTGAATATCAAAGTGTTATTCCGCAAAACTTCTTTGATATTGTTTCTGAGAATTAATTCTTGTTGAGAATTCGATCCTGACAAATACTGATAAGCTTTAAACACAGTATTGACCAAGTCCTATAAATACAATGATTACTATAAAATCAGACCTAACATTATGTTTAGATTAGTATTGTTAAATTCTATATCCGTATGAGTTTTGTATAGTCTTAAGGACTGATCCCCTTTATGGGAAGTGTATATCATTACGGATGTCTTGTTGCCATATTTCCAGGTTTTAATTTACTCTGAAATTTTAGAGTGTTACACCGGTGGCCTTTTTCTTTTTAATAGCCACCGACTCAGCTCGGGAAGGTTTTGGGGGAGAAGGGACCACCGATTTGGATGGCTTGGGAGAAGAAGAAGGCCTTTCGGATTCACCTTCGGCAAGCGTTCCCCAAATCGGATTGGGAGAAGAGATGAAAGAAAGCATACCTGAGGTGAGCGGAGAGTCGGTAGGCTTCACTGGTTTGAAAATAGTTTGCTTGCTAATTTGAGAAATTGGCAAGTCAAACTTGATCATCGGCTCGGGGAGAGCAGCATCGGCACGTAGTTGTGCAGAAAGCTTGTGGTTGATGATGAGGGAGATGAAGCGGGGAAGAGCCACATTGTGATTCCTGGGAGGAGAGATGGCGGTGATCAAGGAGTCGAAGAATACCTGAGCAAAGTCTATCCGCCTCATAAAAATGAGAGCATGAGCCAGACGAGTAATGGCTGCCGGAGATTGATCCCACCCCGAAGTTTTGTGGGAAAGACAATAAAGGAGGTGAGAAAAGAAGTAGTTCCATAGTGCACCCATATTCTTTCGTAGGAGAGTATCGGAACCCTTAGACTTTCCTTCGTGCACATATTGGAGAGCGGCAACGACCTCATCATGCTCGTGATGAGTAGGAAATGGAGCATACACATTAAACTCTGGGATTTGGAGAACTAAGCGAATATCATCCACCCCAAAAGAGAGATCGGGGTGCTCTTAAGAGGATAGAACGGAAGCAGACACCTGATGAGTAGTAGAGTCATACTTAAAGGTTAACTAAAAGTTACCAAGGAGCATTTTGCTCATCTTGGTGGAGGCAATGAGAGCATGGCAGATTGGAGATCGTTGGAGAAAAATGGATACTTGGTTGAACTCTGGGTGATTAGCATCCGCCGAGAGACGATCAACTTGGTTGCATGAATGAAAGATGAGAGACTCTCGAGTGAGAGAAGTATCCTTGGAAGCCTTTGTCGATTTGGAGGAAGCCATTGAAGAATAAAAGAGTTGCAGGTTTAGGGATTCTTTGATGAAGAAGATGAGAAAAACAGGTTAAGAATAAGACGGAAAAGAAAAGAAGTATTTATAGGTTTGAAAAAGAAGAGGGAACGGACGGAATTCAAAACGTTTAAAGGTAATGATGGTGCTACGCATACGTGTGTCATTGAAAAGTGCAAGAGCCAAAAAACGGCATGGTGTCAGGTCGTGGACGTCCCATCATCTGACGCACCAACACTGAAGTGACACATGGCGTTAAAGCATTGGATAATGAAAAGGTGCCGAATTGATTCGGTATGTGTGATGTGGATAAGGATGACACATCATACAAGATACCGAAAGACAGAGGTACCGAAATATGAGAGATACTTCGGTAGCAAAGGATACCGAATGTCGAAAATACTTTGGTAAAGATAATTTCGGTGGAAAGAGTTACCGAAATATAGAGGTATCGAAGTAGCGAGGTACCGAAATAGGAAAGATATTTCGGCAAATGAAGTCGGTATGTAGAGATACCGAAGTTGGAAGATTTTTCAGAAAGGAAAGATACCGAAAAATGGGTTCGGTATAGAATGATACCAATGTATATAAGGAGGTACCGTCAAATTTTTTTAACATAAATTTAACATACTTAAGGATCCAACAAGGAAGTTGAATCGTGCCTCATCCAGTGGTTTTGTAAAGAGGTCTGCAAGTTGAAGATCTGTAGGAATGAAGTGAAGTTCAATATCACCTTTAGAGAAATGATCTCTTATGAAGTGATATCGAATATCAATATGTTTAGATCTGGAATGCAGCACTGGATTGTTGGCAATGGCTATGGCACTAGAATTATCACATAGAATCGGTACATGAGAATAAATTTTGTCATAATCTTGTAGTTGGTTCTTCATCCACAAGATTTGAGCACAACAACTTCCATCTGCAACATATTCGGCTTCGACAGTGGAGGTGGATACCGAATTTTGCTTCTTACTGGACCAGCTGACTAAGTTTCCACCTAGTAATTGACAGCTGCCAGTTCTACTTTTTTTGTCAACCTTAGACCCTGCAAAGTCAGAATCTGAATAGCCAATTAGATCAAAACCTGAGTCTTTGGGATACCAAAGACCCAGATTCATGGTACCTTTTAGGTACCGAAAAATACGTTTTACAACCGCCAAGTGAGATTCCTTGGGATTGGCTTGATAACGTGCACACAGACACGTAGCATACATGATGTCAGGTCTACTAGCAGTAAGATAAAGAAGAGACCCTATCATTCCTCTATAATTCGTGATATCCACCGACTTGCCGGTAGAATCTGCATGAATCTTTAGAGGCCGTGCCATTGGAGTTTTCATGGAAGAACAATTTTCAAAATCAAACTTTTTCAAAAGATCACGATTATATTTATTCTGATAAATGAAAATACCTTCAGAGGATTGTTTAATTTGAAGACCGAGAAAGAAAGTAAGTTCACCCATCATGCTCATCTCATATTTACTTTTCATGAGAGAGGCGAACTCCTGACAAAGATTTTCATCAGTGGCACCGAAAATGATATCATCCACATAGATTTGAACAAGAATGATATTACCTTTTGTTTTCTTGAGAAAAAGAGTATTATCAATTTTACCTCTGGTATATTGGCTGGATAGAAGAAATTCAGACAAGGTGTCATACTAAGCACGAGGAGCTTGTTTCAGACCATAGAGAGCTTTGTCAAGTCTGAACACATGGTAAGGATGAGCTGGATCTTCAAAGCTAGGTGGTTGTTTCACATAGACTTCTTCAGCAGGTTCTCTATTGAGAAATGCACTCTTAACATCCATTTGAAAAACCCGGAAGTTTTTGTGAGCAGCATGTGCAAGAAAGATTCTTATTGCTTCAAGTCTAGCAACAGGAGCAAAAGTTTCATCATAATCAATACTTTCCTCCTGCCTATATCCTTGAGCAACAAGCCTGGCTTTATTCTGGATTACAGTACCGACTTCGTCCATTTTGTTTCGAAAAACCCACTTAGTACCTATAATGGTTTTACCGAAAGGTCGTGGCACAAGTCTCCAGAGTTTGTTTCTCTCAAATTGAGACAACTCTTCTTGCATGGCAGTGACCCAACAAGAATCTGCTAGAGCTTCTTCAATTTTCTTGGGTTCGATAACAGATAGAAAATTCACATAGAGACAGATGTTTCCAACACCTCTTCTAGTTTGGACACCTGCTTGCTGATCTCCGATAATTTGATTTATCGGATGATCTTTGGTCCATTTTATAGCTGCGGGAAGAGGTGCAGGAAATGTGTTTGTCGGTGAAGGATCGGTGGGTATAGGATGCGTGTGATGAATGGGTGAAGAATGTAAGGTAGGTTCAGTGGGAGATGTGGGTTCAGAAGGAGCAATGGGTTCGGTAGGAGCAATGGGTTCGGTAGTAGGAGAGGGAGCTGCCGAACCATGATGTAGGGAAGAAGAAGACACTGAGAATGGTACAAAAGGTGGTCCTAAAGTTAGAGTATTTGGATATTCGTCTCCAACACAGGAAATAATCCATTCATGAAGTTCAATGTCATCACAAGATAGTGAGGACGTCTTGTGATCATCAAACTTCACATGTATTGACTCATCAATACATTTTCTTCTTAGATTATATACTCTGTAGGCTTTAGAGGAGAGAGAATAACCCACAAATATACCTTCATCAGCCTTGGGATCAAATTTCCCAAGATGCTCTCGATCATTCAAGATAAAGCACAAGCAGCCGAAAACATGAAGAAAACCAATGTTTGGTTTTCGGCCATAGAAGACTTCATAGGAAGTCTTGTTATGTCTTTTCACAATGATAGATCGATTTTGAGTGAAACACGCTGTATTGACAGCCTCAGCCCAAAAATAGGTTGGAAGATTTGATTCACTTAGCATGGATCTTGCAGCTTCACATAGCGTACGATTCTTCCTTTCCACAACACCATTTTGTTGTGGAGATCTTACTGCTGCAAAGTTTTGAGAAATACCTTTGTCACAGAGAAAGGTATCCAAGGTAGCATTTCTGAATTCGGTCTCTGTTAGAGCACAAATATGTTGGATTCAAGATCATAAAGTTTGAAGACCAAAAGATCAAGAAGTCAAAGCTGGAAAAGTCAACTCTCATCAAAGTCAAAGTCTTTTGTTAATAAAGTCAAAGTCAATGTATTTGTATTTGTTTTCTTGTATTTGTTGTGAGGTATAAATACCTTGTTTCCTTGTTTAATTTGTAAGTAAGTCATTGTAGGGAAGTAAGTAGTACACACGAATTAAAGATTGAGAGAGTTGATTAGAGAAGAGTTCATAGCATATCATTCTAGTGAGAGAGTTTAGAGAGAGAAAGTTGAGAGTTTGTAATAGTTGTGATTGAGATCAATGAATGTGATTTTAGTATTCTCATCTTGATAAATTTGGGAGTAACAATTGGTATCAGAGCAGATCCAAAGGTGAAATCAGATCAAGAAAATCAAGAAACGAGTTACTGTTCATCGTCTCTGTGTTCGTCACTGTTCAAAGTCGAATTCTGAGTTTCAAAGTGGTTTTGGAGCAGATTTTGGATAGAAAGTGTTCGAATAGTGTTTTTGATTGAGTCTTTGTAATCAATTTCATGTATTGCACTGTAAAATCACACGAATTTTGTGATTTTTGTTAAGTTGTGTAAACGAGTCGTTTTTACTGTTACATCTATTATTTTGATTTGTAAGTGTTTGTTTGTAAAATTCTTGAATTGTAATTCGTTCTAGAGTTGTAATCAAGCATCAATCCAGAGTTTCAAAGCGTTTGGACCAAGAAAAGATCGATTGCAGGTGAAAAAGATGGTTTTTGGGTCGAAAAACGATAGAATGCGCTAGATCGCTAGAACGCGCAAGTTCTTCGTGGAACGTGCAAGTTTATCAGGGTAAAACGCGCAAGTCGAAAGAAGGGTTTTGGTCTCAAACGCGCAAGGCTACTTGCGAGTTTCAAGAAACGCGCTAGTAGTGGCCAGCGAGTTCATCAAACTCGCTAATTGAAGCTAGCGAGTTTAAGAAGGAATAGTGACTTGCAAGTTCTTAGGCTTGCGAGTTTGAGGAGAAACAGTGATCAGCGAGTTTATCGACCTGTGAATTTGAAAATTCAGAAAATAATTCTAAGTGTTGAAATGCGCAAGAGTGGCTAGCGAGTTTAGTTCAAACGCGCAAGCTTTGATCTGCGAGTTTGGGAAACACGCACATCACAGTTAGCGAGTTCTAGGCGCTTACGAGTTTGATCGTTTGCGAGTTTGATCTGCGTATTTGCTTGCGAGTTTCTCAAAACGCGCAAATATCTGCGAGTTTTCTTACGAGTTTGCTTGCGAGTTTGTCTGCGCGTTTGGTTGAGAATTTATAGAACGCGCAAGTCTTAGCCTGCGAGTTCTTCAGTCTGCGAGTTTTAGGGCTTGCGAGTTAAATAGTGACTTGCGAGTTCTGATACTTAGTCAAATTTTTTCTTTGACCCCACCTGCTAACCGGGTAGCGGGACCCCCGTGCTAAGTCTGCCTAGGGGGACAAAAGTTTTTTCTGTGATCAAAATCTCTGATTTTTTTTTTAAAGATTTCTGTATTTTTCTTGTGATTTTATATTGGATTAACGATCATTTTTGTCATGTTCTTTTTGTAACAGATATTCAAGATGGGATATTTTTCTGATGATGAAAAGAAGATTCCCGAGCTCAAATTAGAAAACAAAACTCTCTCTTCCTCAGTTACCTACTATTCAAAGAGGTCAAAGAGATACAAAGATGAAATGAATCTACTGAAAGAAGAAGTTAGTGATTTAAAGAAGATGAATGAAGATCTTTTGAAACAGACTTCTGAGCTTAATGAAGAAAAGGTTTTGCTTTTGGAAGCTGAAAATGCTAAGCTAAAGAACAAGATTTCTGATTTAGAAGATCACATTGTTAAGGTTTCTGAATTAACTGGGTGTGCTAATGAAAAGAAGATCTTTGAGTTAGAACTGCAACTTGTTGAAGAAAGATCAATTTTTGAGAAAGAAAAGAAAGAATTTGCAAAGAAATTCTCCGAGTTTTCCAGAAAATGTGCTGACGAGAAGAAGACGGTTGAGCTTAAATGCGTTAAACTTTCTCAACAAATCTCTGACTTTGAGAAAGTGATCATTATTGAAAGAGAAAAGTTTGCAAAGGATAAAAAGGAGATTGAGCAGAAGAATGTTGGATTTTTTAAAGAGATATCTGATGGAAGAAAGAATGTGGAAAAGGATTTTGAAGAAGAAAGAATTATTTTTGAGACTGAGATAAGGAAATTAACTGCAAAGTTATCTGAACTATCTGAGAATGCGCTTATAGAGCAACAAACAAAGTCTGAATTCAAGACAAAGATTGATCTTCTTGTAAAAGAAAGAGACAGTTTCGCTTCAAAGATTAAAGAGTTTGAAAAGATTGTTTCAAAGGTGGTGGTGACTGAGCAGACAACTCAAGAGTCACAAATCCACACACCTCGAAATAATTCAACTGATTTTAAAAAGACTGCCTCAAGCTCACACATGAAAACTGTTTCTTCAAGAAGGTTAGTCAATTCATTCAATCAGATTCGTACTTCTAATATTTTCTATGATCAACATGTAGATGGTTCGGGTACACAAAGAAGAAGAAGAAAATATCAAGAAGAGAAACTGGTATGGAAAGTGAAACCAGTGGATGATGATGAGAAGAATGATGAGAAGAAGGAAGAAAAGAAAGGAAAGAAGAAATAAAACAAATCATTTGTATCTGCATCAAATGCAAAGAAGAACAAAGTGCTGAAAGGTAAACCTGATCTTGCTTACTCGAGAGATCAAATGTTCAGGTTATCTAAGAAAAGGTATTGTTCTTACTGTAATACATATGATTTTGTTCATAAAGCTAGTGATCATTACTGGTATGGTTCTTATTCAGTTACTCCCATTCGAACTGCAACTAATATACATGGACCCAAATACCAGTGGGTACCAAAACCGAAGATTGATTCTATGTTGCAGGCACCACAAGTCAAGGGGGAGTAAGAGAACGATGGTTCTTGAATAACACAGTTCAAGACCCGCACCTCATTGTCAAGAAGGTGGCTTCTGAATACTACAGTTCAGGACCCGGACTTCAATGCTTAAAGAAAGATACTCTCGGGCTGATAAGAGAATGTACTCAGATACTCAGAAGAGGAAACCAACCTTCAAGGGGGAGTACTTAAATTTTTTTCTGGAAATATGTATTCGGAAGATATGATGAACTACACTTCAAAAGGAGCTGTAGATCTCTATCATGTGCTTTATAACTGACATATTTTAGATGCATAATTTCAGGGGGAGTAAAAGATTATGATTTCTGATTACTTCTGATCAGAACTCGTATCTTAAAAGTTTTATTGCTTTATGTTTTTTAATTTTCGAATAAATTTTGTGAATAAATTTTGACTAGACTTTGAGACTTATACAGAATGAGAGAAGCTGACACGATCATATATTAATGACGATAGCTTGACTTTCTGAGTATTAAGATTGAGTGCCAAGGTAAATTTCTAATCTTAATCTCAAATGTATCTGAAAGAAGGACAACTTTCAGGTATAGAAAACATGTTCTTAAATGTTTAAACCACTTCCCGATTTTTAACAGATTTTATAATTTGGAAGTGTGATTTTAAATGTTTTTTATTTTTATTTTGTGCTTTATTGTTTACAAACCGTGTGTTTCCAAAGATAATTACTTGCGTATTGTCTTTTCTATATACTTTCAAGTATTCACACACACCGGTTTGAATTTTTGTTCAAGTTGTTCTTACCACGTCTTTAAATTGAAATAGTTTTTATTCGATGGTAAGACACTCCGCTTGTATTCAAAGAATTTTTGAGCGATATTTCATTTCAAAGCGTTTCATTCAAGAATGTCTGTATATTGTTTCATATAGACAAATATCCATTATTCTTGACCATAAGCCTTAATTGTTATATCATTCATTTCTGATCATTTTCATACAATGTCAGATTTTCAAACAAGTCTTTTGCACTCATGATTATTCATTCAATATACTTGTTTGAAAATACTTCAATGTTTAAAAAATGCTCATATTTTCATGATTACTTTTTGAGCATACATTCATCTGATATTTGCTTTAACTGTTACAGTTAAACCATTTGAGCAAATCATGCTTAATAGGAAACTTGGGTTCTTTGTGATAGGAATTAACTAAACTTCTATGGATTCACGTTAACCAGTGTTTCCTACCCAAGAAGTTAATCCTTTAGTGATTGAGTGTGAGGATTCTAAAGAAATGAGTGTGGGTGTGATGAGGTAAAATGGAAAAGAGAGTTTGGTTAGAAGTGAGCTTAATGATTAAAAAGAAAGAGGGTATGCGATCAGAGTAAAAGAATATCAAACTCTGCACCAACTACTTTCTGAGCCGGGCAGCCACATTACTAGCATTTCACAATTCTTTGGTGAATGTTATTGAATCAGGCAAATAGCCCATGCCAACTCTTGCTTAAACCCCACCAACCACTCATTTTCTTCTCAAAAAGAAAATATTTCACATTTTCAAGGGGACGCAGCATATAATCTATCTGATTTTCATTTGGAAAATCTGGATATTGAAAAAGAAGGAAGTCTGCCCCACCTTCGCACTTCAATCATGCACTTAGAGTCTGTGTTTATCTATTGTTGTCTCAGTGGTTTACACAATGTTGAGCCTTATTATAAAAGCAATTATTCGTGCTTAATTCTTTCTACACATGCACGAGCACACAAAGAATTTGTTTCTTTGTCATAACATTCATAGAAATTGCCTTTGTGGTATTTCGATGATTGGATGGAAGCCCTGGGGGAGTGAACATCAAAAAGCTCTTTTATATTGTGTATTCGTTACACACAGTGACTTTGTGTTACTGACAGGCATATTAACTGATTCATCTGTTGATTCAGGAGTTACATGTTCTTATTTTATCTGGATTTGCAAAGATCTAGATGAATACTTGGTTATGGATCACAGAATCAGAGGCTCAGTTGGAAAGATTAGAATGGTCAAATGACATTTCTTGGTGAAAAGTTTTGATGATATCGATGCTCAAATCATCAAAAAGGGGGAGAAGAGTTCAATAAATGTTTGAAAGAGTTTGAATGAAAAAGAATTGTCCGAATGAAGAGTTTGAGTTAAAGATGGGAGAAAATTTTCAAGATTATTGAAATATGAAAGCAACAGAATTGTTGAAGGTTATTTGCTGAAGCAAAGTGTGCTTAATCTGAAGATATTTTCTTTTCATGTCTGAAAAAGGTTTGTGTACAACCTTGGGGGAGATTGTTATTATTTTTGAAGATCAGATGTTTGGAAGATTGTTGATAGTTTTTGAATACAAAGCTAAAGAAGAATTTCATCGTGTTAAAGAGGAGTTTGTATATCAGGTTTGTTTCAAAAGGGGAGATTTCAAGAGAAGATACAGTTTGTTAAAAGGGGGAGTTTATTCAATCGAGCTTAATCAAAGAGAAGATCGCATTGCTAAATCTTTTAGTAATGATCTTGATCCAAAGGGGGAGATTGTTAGAGCACAAATATGTTGGATTCAAGATCATAAAGTTTGAAGACCAAAAGATCAAGAAGTCAAAGCTGGAAAAGTCAATTCTCATCAAAGTCAAAGTCTTTTGTTAATAAAGTCAAAGTCAATGTATTTGTATTTGTTTTCTTGTATTTATTGTGAGGTATAAATACCTTGTTTCCTTGTTTCATTTGTAAGTAAGTCATTGTAGGGAAGTAAGTAGTACACACGAATTAAAGATTGAGAGAGCTGATTAGAGAAGAGTTCATAGCATATCATTCTAGTGAGAGAGTTTAGAGAGAGAAAGTTGAGAGTTTGTAATAGTTGTGATTGAGATCAATGAATGTGATTTTAGTATTCTCATCTTGATTGTTATTTAGCAATTAGAACTTGATAAATTTGGGAGTAACAGTCTCGTTGTCACTTCTTATAGATCTGACTAGTTGACCGTTGAGAACTTCAGATTTCTTGATGAAGTTGATGATTTCTTCGGATGTATCACTTTTGTATCTGAGAAAGAATACCCAAGTATAACGTGTGTATTCATCAATAATTACAAGAATGTACCTTTTTCCACCTAGGTTGGGTGTGCTGACAGACCCACATAGATCCATATGCAGCATCTGTAGAGGGGTAGAAATAGAGAAACACTGTTTTGATTTGAAAGAAGATTTTGTCAGTTTGCCTTTCTCACAAGCTGCACAAAGCTTCTCTTTTGAGAAAGAAATTTTCGGCAAGCCGACAATAAGCTCTTTGTTGGAGAGAGCATTTAACGTCTTGATGTTGAGATGAGAAAGACGTTTATGCCAGAGCCAATTCTTCTTTTTAGAGTCTTTAGAAATGAAGCAGATGCTTTCATCTTCAGTTGACTTGTCATTCATATTGATGACGTACACATTGTCCTTTCTAAATCCAGATAGGACAGTGTGAAACCGTTTATCAGTGATGAGACAATCAATTTCTCTGAAAATCACATAGTAACCTAAATCACATAGTTGACTAATGCTTAAAAGATTATGCATCAGTCCCTCCACATAGGCACCTTTGTTAAAAGTAATGGAACCGTTAGAAAGAGTTCCATAACCTTTAGTGGAACCGTTAGAGTTATCACCAAAAGTTATAGTTGGTCCCTTTTCTTTCACAAAGTTTAGAAGAAAAGATTTGTTCCCAGTCATATGTCGTGAGCATACGCTATCAAGATACCATGTTTGATGATGCCCATAGACCTGAGAAGAAGAGGAAGAGCACTCAGTAGTGTAGTCCATCCTAGAGCAGGAGTCTTTAGGTTCTTCCTCGAGTTTGGCCATAAGACATTTACTCGAAACTTCTTTCTCACTATCGGAAGTGGGTTCGTCTGCCCAGTCTAGAGTTTCTACCATCAAGCCTTTGCCTTTTCATTGAGAGTTGAAATTTCTTTCTTTCTCTCTTTTGTATTTGGCTCTGTATTTGTCGGCTTTGTCGGAAAGCTCTTTGAATGAAGAAGACGGGGAAGGTTTTCTGGGATGCGATCTACCTGTAGAATTAGATCGAAGATTTCTTCTTTTAGAAGAGTTAGAATAATTAGATTTAGTAATCCTAGAAGGATTGCCTCTACACTCAGATGCAAAATGGCCTTTCTTACCTGTCAGGATCGAATTCTCAACAAGAATAAATTCTCAGAAACTAATATCAAAGAAGTTGCGGAATAACACTTTGATATTCAATGTAACAGTAAACAAACAGTATATGATTAACAACTTGTAAACTTATATTGAATGCTTGAAGTTACAAGATTAAACACACAACCTCAATATTGATGAACAGGCTCACCAATACGAATTCTACTTCTCTAGAATTAGGATCTATGCCTTGAGGTTGATTCTCTCTAAAACTTAGAATTAAAAAAATAAAATCAATTTGCTAAACTATTCTATCAATTCTATACATATACTGAACAAAAAGATAATTACAATAAATACAATATCTTCAGTATATCTTCCATCATTATCTTCAAGTCTTCCATGAATATCTTGATTCTTTCCAGCTGTCATCCTTTCCATCCGAATCTTCAATTCATAAGCAGTACTAATTATGCTCAGCAGCATTAATTTCTTCAAGCAACATTAACTTGGTCTTAGCAGCATTAACTACTAAGCAGCACTAACCACTAGCAGTACTAACTAGCTAAGCAGTACTAACTTTGTTCAAGCAGCACTAACTTTGACTAGCAGTATTAATTCTACTAGCAGTAGTAATACTCAGCAGTATTAACTTTGAAGTCTTCTAGCAGTATTAAAATTGTTCTAGCAGCATTAACTACAACTGGCAGCATTAACCACAGAAGTAGTAACCATGTTGAACTAGAAGTAGTAACTATGTTGAACTAGAAGTAGTAACCATGTTTGGCATATTTCAGACCCAACAATCTCCCCCTAACTTGACTTTTAGAAATAGAAGTCAAGTTCTTCAAATGCTTCCAAAACCTTCATTGATCTACTCCAATGTTAGGATCCAGTCCCATACTCTGATTGATAGTTCTCTGAATTAGGTACTTTGCCATTTCTGAATTTGGTACACAACCCAGCTTCTTATTTAGCATGGCATGAAGCTTCAGACTTGTGTGATTGTAGACCCTATCCACCAAGTAATACTCCATGTGAAAAGTATCCAAGGCTAATTCATAGACTCCACTCCTTTCATACAAAGTCCATCCTCTGACAGCTTCAAACACATCTCTGATTAAATGCTTTACTGCTTCTGGATTGAACAACATGCACAAATACTCCATAACCAGCTTCACAATTGGTAACCCTGGAGCTTTCAACTGATCTGCATGTACCTTCATACCAACTTCAAACATTTCTTCCAAATCAGATCCTGAACATTTTTGTAGACTTCATACTTCTCATCCTTTCTTTTTAATCTGATATACTCCTTGCCATCCACCGCCATAGTATCCCAATGGATAACTTCAGGAGGTTTGAATCCAACAGGTTCAGCTGAGATAGGCTTTGGAATTTTATCCATTTTCACCATGTACATATTTACATCTGAACTCTGTGGTACTTCTTCCTGAGTTTCAGCTTTCTTTTCTTCTTCTACTCTAGGCTTCTTGTCAACTTTCTTTCTGTTTGCCATCATCTTGGTTCTCTTCAGTATCCTTTGCCCTTGCCCTATAGTAGCTTCCTTCTTCTTTTCTTCCTTTGTCCTTTCTTCTGATCTAGGACCTTTAGAAGCAATAGACTTAACTCTTTTTATCTTCTTGATCTTCTGAGCTAGAGTCTTTTCTTCCTTAATCTCTGCCTTTTCCTTTGTTGGAGTTCCCTCTTCACTTTCAGGGAAGGGTTTATTGATATTCACATCATGCCTCTCCTTAGCTTTCTTTTCAAACTCCACTCTGTCCTTTTCATTATTCTTCAGCTTTCTCATTTCTTTCTCATATAGTCCCTTGACTTGATCAAAAGTCATCTTTATGAACATTTCTTTCTTCACACCAATTGCACTCCTCAAGAAAGTTATCATCTTGTTCCTTTCCTGAGTTGCAAGGTAAGTTTGTGAAGGTTTTCTCTTCTTTGCACTTGATCTGGCCATCATAGCCTTTCTGAAGCTTATTGCTCTTTGCTTAGCTTTCTCAGTTTCCAACCCTTTCTGAAATGCTTCATTTAGTTCATTGGCTAGTGCTCTGGCTATCTCTCTGTCTTTCTCAACCTGCTCTTTCTCTGCTTGATCTAACTCTTCTTGCAGTTTCTTAGCTAATGCTTCATCTGATTCAATCATCTTTTGCTTTTTGGTTGGTTGATCAGTTTCTATCATCTTTTCTTTCCCTTTTCTTTTTACATCTGCAGCCATGTCTTTCTTTTCTGATTTCTTTGCTCCCCCTTCATTTATGACCACTCCCTTTGCTTTGGGAGTGTCATTCTTTGCTTTTACCAACATCTCTGCTACTTCAACCTCTTCAGATGTTAATCCTGTTACTGCTGCTTGTGTAGTTTCAACAGCACTAACAGTTTCTGCTGTTGCCTTTTCTTCAACAAATTCAGCCCTTTCTTCAACAAACTCCCCCTCAATCTGTTGATCTATTTGTTCTGAGCTTGAATTCTCCCCCTTTTTGGAAGCATTTTCCTCCTTTTTGTTTGCCCCATTTCTCCTCCTTAGAACAAACTGCTTTCTCCTTTTCTTGGCAATGAGTTTTCCTACCAATTGCTTGAGTTTGTAAATCTGCTCTTATTGGGAGATGACCACTTGCTGCAATTCTTTAATTTCCTTTCCTTGATTAACCACATCAACATTGATGTTGGCTAATGCTTCAATCAATTCCCAGTAAGTATATCTATCCTCACCTTCTTTAGGTGTTTTACCCACCCTTGAAGGATCTTTGGAATGTTTTGCCATCAATTCATCAGTTTCAGTTCTGTCCTCACCCTTTTTGGATGTTTTGCCCATCCTTGAGGGATCCTTGGATCTTTTAGTAGTGGCCTTCTGCCTAGCAGAAGCACTAACTATCCCCTTGGTTTCTTGGCACCGGGGTCCTTTGGTTGATTTCTCACCCAAAGTTGCCATGGGGAAGGTCTTAGAGATGTTACCACTGACCTTCTCTGTGCTAGCAGAAGTAGTGGAAGGCTTCTCACCCATATGCTCATCCATCTCCTTTGAGAGCACCTCCTCAGGGTTGGGAGACACCCTAGTGGATTCCCTATGGATATTCTCTACTGGATAATGCTCCAAGAGAGGGCTTTGAGGCTCTTGTTTAATAGTAGGTACACCAAGGGAAGGAGCCTTGTGTACCTTTCTCTTGACATAAGTCTTGGATATTATGGGAGTGGGTTTAGCAGCAAAGGACTGAGGGAAAATTTGAGAGAGGGAAGGTTGGGATTGGCTAGCAGTGGGTTGGTCTAATGGGGGCCTTGACCCTGCTACCATACCTTCATTGGTTTGGGACACCACCATCATTGTAGAGAACAATGGGGTGTCTACTCCTTCCGAGTCCCCAGCAGATCTTCTCATATTTGAGAAAACCTTGCCTTTAGGGGGTTTTGGTACATATATCCCATCAGAGTGAGGAATATCCGTCAATTCGTGGGTGATTACTGCTTGAACAAACCTGGGATACATATAAAAGCTCTTTTTGTTTCCCAAGTTTGAGACAACATCATTGAAAATCATTTGAGAAAAATTATACTTTTTGGCAGTGGCTAAGCATACCAGAGCATAAGCAATGGTGCTACTGAACTCACTCCATCCAGTAGTCTTTTTAGATATACAATGCATAAGAGTATGGACAAAGAAACGCCATTGAGGTGAAAATTTTGATTTTAAGAACTTGAACACACCCAATGGGCCTCCATACCCCATTCTTGTAAGAGTAGAAAACCGTTCATCATTAGAGACAGACGTTATACCAGAGGCATCGTCTAGACGTAGACTGATGTGAATCACCTCTTCAGTAACTGTCAATGGCTTGTCACACACCGTCGTCTTTATCATTTGCACACCATCCTCAGTAACAATTGTGGCATGTGCCCAGAATTGCCTTTGATGCTCAATATAAATTGATGGAGACACTGTCAGTGCATAGGCGATATGACTAGCTTTCAGAAAATCCACTATCTGATGAAATCTTGCAGCTTGCTTTGGCTTTTGGAGCATCGCGATTTCATTGTGCTCGTCAATGAATGCCATTGATGCCATTGATCTTTGAAAGTTCTTGCCTGAAAACTTGATACTTGAGAGAGAGAGGGTTTAGAGCGCCAGAGAATAGTATGCAAAGAGTCGTTATGAACTTTTAGGCGGGCAAAGAGTATTTATAGAATTCGGGACATAAGCAGTATTAACCTAGAGCAGTATTAACTAATAAGCAGTACTAACGGCTAGCAGTATTAACCACTAGCAGTATTAACTGAGAACAGTATTAACCATTAGCAGTATTAACTGAGAGCAGTATTAACTACTAGCAGTATTAACTGAAAGCAGTATTAACCACTAGCAGTATTAACTAAGAACAGTATTAACTACTAGCAGTATTAACCACTAGCAGTATTAACTGAGAGCAGTATTAACTGAGAGCAGTATTAACTGAACTAGCAGTATTAACTGAGAGCAGTATTAACCACTAGCAGTATTAACTGAGAGCAGTATTAACCACTAGCAGTATTAACTGTGTACTGGCAGTAGTAAAACTGCACTGGCAGCATTAACTGCACTTACACCTTTTAAGCTTGTGTTGTCCATAACCTTTCATTTGTACCTCACACTTTTATTCCATCTCTCCATTTTCCATCATTCTTTAACCACTTGTTTTACCTTTGAACTTACCTCCATCTGGAGTATCATACAAAGAGCAACATGTCCTCCATCAAACCTTTTGAAGCTTTGAAGGCAGTCCATGTTACTTGATATGTGCCAAGAGCAACCACTATCTACATGCCAAATGCTCTTCCTCTTGAGCTGTTGGTTGCCCTGCACACTTGATAAATCAGTTAGTCTTGGATGGAACCCAAGCCAAAGTGGTCTTGGGTTGTCCTTTCTCATTTATATAATTTGTCATTTTGGTCTGTATGAGTTGTTTAGGAACCTCATGGCTGGAATACTTTGTCAAGATTATAGGTTTGGATGCATTACTACTAGAAGCAGTACTAGCCTTGTTAGCAGTACTAACTTGGTTAGCAGTACTAATCAAGTTAGCAACACTATTCTTGTTAGCAGTACTATCTGGGATAACAGTACTAACAGGTTTCTTTACAATTGGAACCCAAACTTGAACAAAGTTGTTTTCTTTCTTTGTCTTTAAATTACTCCTTGGCTTATTTGGAGCATTTTTCTTTGTATTAGCAAACTTGTTCTGAGCATGATACTTTTTAGGTGCTCTTTTCTCAGCCATTTGATTCCTTCTTTAATTCCTATAACCAAAAGAGTTTTGTGGTTGTCTTTGAAAAGTGACCCTTTGGTTAATAGGATTGAAATAACAGTATTTGGCAAGATGATTCAATTTGCCACAGATAAAACAAGGTTTTGGCCTATTGATTTTACTCAGATCAACCCCTTGTTTTTGTGCCCACTGATTATTCCAATTTCTCTGATTTCCCCTTGGTTTATCATGTTTTTGGGGCTCAAATTTATTGCAAGCACACTGTTTGCAAGGGACAGGATTCACAACTGTGGTTTGCTTATAATGGACCTTCTCAGACTTTCCCTCAGTCTTTTCTATGTTCTTAGACTTGATACAAGCCTTTCCACATCCCTCATTGGTGATAATGTGATTTTCTAGAGGAATCTCATCACTCACAGTGTTCTTCTTACTCTTTTCATTAGAGTTCTCTTCTTCAGAGTCTGTTTCAACCACCACTTTGTCTAATGGATCTACCTTAGTGGCTTCATCAGACAATTCCTTCCTATTCTTGGTCTCTAGCAAGTCTGATATAGGAGGGATGTAATTGTTGTTGTATGGTGGTGGTGTGGTGTTATAGCCTATTCCTCTTCTAAGTTTGTCATGGATTTGAGTTTGGAGCAAAGAGTCCATTGCTTTAGAAGCATTGAAAAATTTCTCAATATCCAGCTTGGCTTTCTCAAACTCACTCTTTATCTTCTCATTCTCCTCTTTAGACTTTTTCAGCTGAAGTTCTAGGTCATTCTTCTCCCACTTCCAGTAATTTGTATCATAAGTATGTTGAAGTTCATTGGCTTGGAAAACTTTGATATGTTCCTCAAAACTCTCAACAATTCTTACATAGTCTTTTATATCTCTCTCTAATCTTTTAAGGTCATCACTCATTGTCTGGTTGTGATCCCTGTACCTTTTAACAGTTTCCATACAAGTTTTAGAGCAAAGATTAGACATTACCTCTGTGGGGATTTATGTGCTTGAAGAATCTGAAACTTTAGCCATTGATGATTTCTGATTTCAAGGAAGAATGATGATTGCAGGTTTCTGAGAATACTGGCTCTGATACCACTTGTCAGGATCGAATTCTCAACAAGAATAAATTCTCAGAAACTAATATCAAAGAAGTTGCGGAATAACACTTTGATATTCAATGTAACAGTAAACAAACAGTATATGATTAACAACTTGTAAACTTATATTGAATGTTTGAAGTTACAAGATTAAACACACAACCTCAATATTGATGAACAGGCTCACCAATACGAATTCTACTTCTCTAGAATTAGGATCTATGCCTTGAGGTTGATTCTCTCTAAAACTTAGAATTAAAAAAATAAAATCAATTTGCTAAACTATTCTATCAATTCTATACATATATTGAACAAAAAGATAATTACAATAAATACAATATCTTCAGTATATCTTCCATCATTATCTTCAAGTCTTCCATGAATATCTTGATTCTTTCCAGCTGTCATCCTTTCCATCCGAATCTTCAATTCATAAGCAGTACTAATTATGCTCAGCAACATTAATTTCTTCAAGCAACATTAACTTGGTCTTAGCAGCATTAACTACTAAGCAGCACTAACCACTAGCAGTACTAACTAGCTAAGCAGTACTAACTTTGTTCAAGCAGCACTAACTTTGACTAGCAGTATTAATTCTACTAGCAGTAGTAATACTCAGCAGTATTAACTTTGAAGTCTTCTAGCAGTATTAAAATTGTTCTAGCAGCATTAACTACAACTGGCAGCATTAACCACAGAAGTAGTAACCATGTTGAACTAGAAGTAGTAACCATGTTTGGCATATTTCAGACCCAACATTACCACATGCATAGCAATCCTCCTTAGATTTGTTCAAGGAGTTTCTAGAAGAAGAAAATTTTCTGTTGCTTTGAAATTTATTATAAGAGTTCTTTCGAAACTTAGAAAAATTTGCAAGCATACCCATCTCCTCTGTCAAATGATTGACAGAGGGATCTTCTCCTTCATCATCAGTTTCACTTAGA
The DNA here is from genome assembly GCA_023525745.1 of Arctium lappa. Lineage (NCBI taxonomy): Eukaryota > Viridiplantae > Streptophyta > Magnoliopsida > Asterales > Asteraceae > Arctium > Arctium lappa. The sequence goes on along the minus strand of CM042048.1, from coordinate 18,644,312 downwards.
TAAGCTTCCGAGGAGTGATTCAGATTTTCATGACTTTCTCTATCTGAATCATCAGAAGGATAGGTTATACGAGGAACACACACAAATTTCTTGGAGCCATCACTAATAAGGGCCATAGAGGGGGCTCTTATTTCTTTATAGATGGTTTTCCTTTGAAGGTGGGTTTGTTCGTGATTAAGAAACATACCATAGAGAGAAGTGAGAGGAAGGCTGTCCAAGTCCCTGGAAGTCTTAATGCAAGTGGAAAGGGTATTCCAGAAATCTGGAAGACCATCCATGAATTTGCATATGATTTCCTCGTTGTCATAAAGTTTTCCAACAAGTTTTAACTCATTTAAAAGACTGTTGTAATAGGAGGGAAGAGATTCTCCTTTTTCATGAGAGAAAAATTCGTATCTACGAACAAGAGAGATCTTTTTAGATTTCTTTACTTCATTTGTACCTTCGTACAAAACACATAGAGTTGACCACATTTCTTTTGCCGTTTTAAGACTGACAAGGGATTGGTACACTTCATCAGGAAGTGATTGAGCAATGATGGTTCGCACTTTGGAATCAAGTCCAATAATGCGCCTATCTTCATCATTGTATTCTTTGGTCGTTTTCAAGACATATCGACCAGTGGCAGAAGTTCTTTCCTCCTCTGACGAGTCATCGAAAACTTGAAAAAGATTGTCCTTTTTTTTCTTTATCCTTAGGAGTTTTGACAAATCTATCCCAGACTTTTGGGATAAGAGGACCTTCACTAAGAATGGTAAGATATCGACTGTCAGCTCCTTCAAGGAAGAGAATCATCCTACTTTTCCATAAGGAGAAGTTGTTCGAGTTGAACTTAGGAGGTTTAACAGTATATCCATTGTCAGAGTAAAAAGAATTTTAAGAAGAAGACTCAGATTTTATAGAAGGTGAAGCCATTACAGATCTGGTTTATTAGATTAAACCAACCGCTCTGATACAACTTGTTAGTCCCAAAGAAGCAAACAAGTATTGTAGAAGGGGGGTTGAATACAATAACACAAAATTACTTAATTTTAATTCTTTTATTGATAATGAATATCAAGAATTACACAAAGAGAAAATAACGATTGTTGCGGAATAAGAATAGTTAGGAACTACTCTAAACAATCTAACACTTAGAAGATATTAAGAACACAAAGACTTAAACCTTAAAGAGATAAAAGACAACTATCAACCTGCTTGAAATCTTGTGAATGCCAAAACTTGAGCTGAAAGCGTAAGTAGCAAGGTGCTACTTCCATCCTTTAAATACTATCCAATGTAATGAGTGCAAAGGACAAGTAGGAGTTAAGGCAAGGGTGGTTGAGATATTGTCAATAAATTATAAGATATTTGATGTGACAAGTCATAACACAAAAGCTAACTTTTGTGCTACGAAAGTACAATAACTATTATAAAATATACAAGAGACAATCTTTTTGAAATCAAATAGAAAGTATATGTCTCAATTAAGTTAAGACTAAATGTATATCTTCTCAAGGAAGAAAGAAGCTTCCATTCCCATTGTCAGAAGATCATTGGAAATGAGGAAGTATGTCAAATCATGAGGATTTAACATAAATGCTCTTACAAGATAAAAAAGTAATCTGTAAGAGTAAGATTACCGAAAGAGGAATTCGGTAACTGAGGTATGTGCCGAAAGAGTAGTTCGGCACAAAGAGAATGAATGTCGAACAATAAATCGGCAAGGATAAGTATTGCCGATTTAGAAATCGGCAAGGGTATGATCTGCCGAATTGAAATCGGCAGACTAGGCTTAGTTCACTTTTGAAGTCCATCTCAATCCGCATTGTAGACTTCCTTCATGTTGAATTCGGTTTATCTTCGACTCACCGATCTGTTAAACTAACTAAGCTATTACAAAGAACCATAAATCAAAATACAAGGTTCAATCATCAATAAAGACTAAGGAGAGGTTATTTTTAAATCTTAGATGACCCAACAGTCCGCGTAACTCTTTTGTCAGTCTTGGGCCGCTTTCAATCGCTCTCGGATGCCCTTCACTTTATCCGACGTCGCTTGCACAATTTCCGGACCCGCAAATTGCTTTTCCCCTGCCTCGAGCCAACATAACAGTGTCCTACATTTCCGTCCGTAGAGCGCCTCGAATGGAGCCATCCCGATACTCGAGTGGTAGCTATTATTGTAGGCGAATTCCACTAGTGGCAAGTGCGAATCCCAAGTTCCTCCAAAGTCTATGACACACGATCGAAGCATGTCTTCGAGAGTTTGGATCGTCCTCTCACTTTGCCCGTCCGTCTGAGGGTGATATGTCGTGCTTAACTTAACTTTCGTGCCCAATTCCCTTTGCAACCTATCCCAAAACTTCGAAGTAAACCAAATATCCCTATCCGAGACTATGGATAACGGAACACCGGGACGAGACACCACTTCGTCAATATAGAGCTTAGCTAATTTGTTCATCGGTAATGTTTCCCTCATTGCCAAGAAATGAGCACTGTTGGTAAGCCTGTCCACCACCACCCAAATGGTATCATGTCCTTTTAAAGTCTTCGGCAATTTCATGACGAAATCCATCGTGATGTGCTCCCACTTCCACTCCGGAATGGTTAGAGTTTGCAAACTCCCATAAGGTCTTTGATGCTCCGCTTTAACTTGAAGGCATGTGACGCACCTTTCCACATAATTCGCCATGTCGAGCTTCATTACCGGCCACCAATAATGTTGGTCTCGGAGGTGCTTAACAAGTTTGTAGAAGGGGGGGGGGTTGAATACAAACACATAAATTAATGTTTAATAAATTGTTTATTGATAACTCAAACACAATTTACATGTTTGTTGCAGAATAAGATTAAGACAGACTCAATCTAAACAAACTTAAGAAAAGACTAAGATGGTTGCACAAGAATATAGAGAATGGGGGATTGAGAGTATAGAAAACAAAGGTTTCTATAATGTAGAAATATGAAGGCCAGAGGTGAGCACACCCTCAGATGGAAAGATAATCTTTCTATTTATACCCTATGCATTAAATGCATGGTAGGGCACTTTACACGTGGCGTTCAGTGATTGACTTTGAGAGTCTGACTTTGGGAGACATGCTTTTGGCCGTATTATGAATAGTGTAGTTGTCAGAGTTGTTGTACGATTTGTGGAAGAGACGTGTTCGTTCTGACACATCGTACTGGTTGTGCAAGGTAAGACAAAAGGAGACTTGAGGCATAAGCTACGTGATCGATTGATCGCTGAATATCTCTTCCTTTAGAGATACAAAGAAGTTCAGCTATCGCTGAAGCTTTTCCTCATGTTCCTTCGCGTATAAGTAGAGTCGTCTTTGCTTCACTGATATCCGCATCAGGTCACTAGTAGACTTGTCTTTGTTCAGCATCTTTGTCTTCGATTCAACTATGAACATCTGTTGACGCGAGACTTGTATTCAGGGATTACATTACTGTTTACATCAGAAACTATCAGCGATAACTGAACAGGCTCAGTCTGATCACTGATAGTGAAACACTAATACATATAAATGTTTGTAAGAAAGACTATCAGCGATAACTGAACAGACTCAGTCTGATCGCTGATGGTGAAACACTAATACATATTAAACGTAATTTTCACTAAGTATAGTAGAGGTTCTTTATCAAATCACTGAGAGAGTTTGGATCAACAAATAATGAAGTTTCAAATCTCTATACATCTTGGTGCTACCAGGATGTATGGAGTACTTTGACTTGTGTGCCTCCGTCAAGGGCAACTTGCGGTTTCCCCCGATTTTCGGCACCCAAATCCTCCTTTGGAATAACTTGAGACCGCGGCTATCCTCCGATAATAAATCCTTTTGCTTCACCATGACCTCGTCCTTGAGATTCTCTTCGCGAAGTGCTTCGGCTTGACTTCTCTTGATGTCCTCCATAAGACTTGATATTACCTCAATTTTAGCAAACGTTACTTTACTTTCCCCTTCGTAGCTCTTTCGGCTTAAGGCGTCCGCTACCACATTGGCTTTACCGGGGTGGTAAAGCAATTCACAATCATAATCCTTCAAGAGCTCCAACCATCTCCTTTACCGCATGTTGACCTCCTTTTGGTCAAATATGTACTTTAAACTTTTATGATCGGTGAACAACGTACACTTCGTCCCATAAAGGTAATGCCGCCATAACTTTAAGGCAAAACCACCGCCGCTAGCTCTAAGTCATGCGTGGGTTAATTCTTCTCGTGATCCTTGAGTTGTCGTGATGCATACACGATCACTTTCCCTCTTTGCATTAATACACATCCGAGTCCAAGCTTGGAGGCGTCGCTATAAACCACAAAATCTTCGGATCCTTCAGGCAAGGATAGGATCGGTGCTTCGTATAATCTCTTTTGGAGGGTTCGGAAGGCTCCCTCTTGCATCTCGTTCCATAAGAACTTTACATTCTTCCTTGTCAGAGACGTGAGTGGAGACTCAATCTTCGAAAAGTCTTGGATAAAACGTCGGTAGTAACCAGCTAAACCCAAGAAGCTCCTTATCTCTGTTGGGCTTGTCGGTGGTTCCCAACTCATCATTGCCTCGATTTTGGCCGGGTCCACCTTTACTCCATCCTTTGACACCACGTGGCCCAAGAATTGCACTTCTTGCAGCCAGAATTCGCACTTCGAGAATTTGGCGAATAATTTATCTCATCGAAGGATCTCTAAAACTTCTTGCAAATGTTGCCGATGCTTCTCCCCATCCCGCGAGTAGATCAAGATGTCGTCGATAAAGACTATGATCGACTTATCTAGAAAGGGTCGGCATACTCGGTTCATCAGGTCCATGAAAACGGCCGGAGCATTAGTCAGCCCAAATGGCATAACTAAAAACTCATAGTGACCGTACCTCGTCCGAAACGCCGTCTTCGGTATGTCGCTCTCTTTCACCCGCACTTGATGATAGCCGGATCGCAAATCTATTTTGGAGAAACATCCCACTCCTTGAAGTTGATCGAAGAGGTCGTCGATCCGGGGAAGTGGATATTTGTTCTTAACGGTAACTTTGTTGAGTTCGCGGTAGTCTATACACATTCGCATAGACCCATCCTTCTTCTTCACGAATAACACCGGCGCTCCCCAAGGCGACGAGCTCGGTCGTATAAATTCTTTCTCAATTAGTTCTTGGAGTTGCGTCATTATCTCTTGCATTTCTATCGGGGCTAAACGGTAAGGAGCATGAGCAATCGGAGCGGCTCCTGGAGTAAGGTCGATGTGGAACTCCACTTGTCGTTCTGGTGGAAGTCCAGGTAGGTCGTCCGGAAAGACATCCGGGTAGTCGCACACCATTTCCACTTCTTCCAATTTCTTCCTCTCTAGCTTCGCATCGATCACTTAGGCTAAGTATGACTCACATCCTTTGGCTAGGCTCTTGCGTGCCTTGAGTGATGATATAATCATATGGGTTCCTCGGTTCTTCTCCCCGTAAACCAATACTTCACCGCCCTTAGACAAGGGTACCCGAATCAACTTCTTAGAACAAAAGATATCGGCGTCATGCTTAGCTAACCAATCCATTCCCACTATTACATCAAATCCTCCAATATTGGCCGGTAACAAATCTATAACGAAGGGCTCTCCATCTAACTCTAAGGTACATCCTACATAACAACTCCTAACAACCATATGTTCCCCATTGGCTACCTCTACCACTAGAGCATCATTCAACAAACTACAAGGAGTTAAGAGGTTCTTGCAAAAGGAGGTAGACACAAAAGATCGGTTCTCACCGGAATCGAATAAAACACGGGTAGGTAGAGAGTTCACTAGAATCGTACCCGACACTACGTCTGCCGCCTCCTTTGCTTCACTAGCCGTCATCTGGAAGGCCCGACTTGGCGCCTTTATTGAACTTCTTTCTTCGGCAAGGCCCCACTTGGCACCCCTTGGCTACCTCTTGCTAACTTATGGCAATCGCGCTTGATATGCTCCGGTTCTCGACACTCGTAACAAACTCCCCATGAGGGGCAATCCCGACTCATGTGTTCCTTCCGCCCACGCTTGAAACATTCCATAGCTCCAGAAAACGGCCTCGGATTGCAAGGCCCAAGGTGCTTGCTCTTACATTTGGGGCACCACATCGCCTCCCGTCGCGGTTCGGTGTTCCTCCCCCCGCTAAAGGGTTTGGAAGGTCGCGCGGTCCCGGTTGGCCCCTCCTATTTACATTTCTCCCCTTGAACTTTCTTCTCCTCTCTTTCTTGAATCAGATCATCTTCCACCAACTGAGACGTCTCAATCACTTCTTGCAACGTAACCTTTTGAGCGTTCCTCACGCCCGTCTTCATCTCCGCAGGTAGTCCCTTCACAAAGGATTTTATTTTAGACCCTTCATCTATTGCCAAATGTTCGACTATGCTGAGCTTGTCCAAGAATTGTTTAGCGTAATTCGCGACCGACAGATTTCCTTTCTTCAGATTTTTGAACTCTTCCTCTATTTTGTCGAGTGCTCTCTCGTTGCAGTATTTCTCCATGATTTTCTTCTTGAATGTTGGCCCAGTGAGCTTGGACAAAACTTCCGGTGTAAGTGCCCTTCGGGTGACGTTCCACCAGCTCAGAGTATCCCCTCTAAGCAGTTGAGAGGCAAATTTGACTCTCTGCGAGTCCGCGCACTCGCTTGACTCGAAAGCCATATCTACATCTTGAATCTATTTTATGAAAACTAGCAGGTCAGTCATTCCTGAGAATTCTGGAGCCCGACTACACAAGAAGGTCTTGAAAGAACATCCCCCTTCCTTCCTCTTATCAGCTCTAACCGCGTGCTCTTCGGTGCCCACAACATTATCCGCACCGCCCGATCCCAAAACCGCATTGTCTCCCACCGTCTCGTGCCTCCGGTTACTTTTATCTCTGTCTTCTAAGACTTTCAAGAGTCTCTCGTTCCGCTTGTCCATTGCAGAGTTCATCATCTGCATGATACTGGCTAATAGGACCGGCTAAGGGTCCGCTTCTTGAATAACTGGGTCCACGGTTTCCAAGTTCACTTGGGGACTCGCGTCGATGATACCCTCTAGCATTGGGGGTATTGGTGGAATGACTTGATTAATCGGTGCGTTTATCGGTCGGGTAATCTCCGGAGCAGTTACACTTGTTTCATTTGCTTCCTCAGTCGCCCCGACCTAACTCCTCGTGTTTACCATAACGGACTGTCACACATGACAAGAGTAATACCGGTTAATTCTTTAAAAGATAACCGGTTCAATACGTACTACTACAAGGATCAATCATCATAATAATAATTTCAAACATGCTCACGTAATCATAGATTCAGAACAACACTGGCCAAGTGAGATTGTGAACATATTTTACACAAGAATCCTCGTTATCATCATCACAATTCTCAATCAATGCAATTCCGAATTCCTAATACTCTACCTACCTAGGAATGCTCTACCGAAGTGGACAGTGATTTTATAAGCATCGCCAGTCTAAGTCTAGGTATGCTAAGGTCAACACCTAGTTCACTTAAACTAGAGCTCTGATACCAACTTGTAACACCCCAAAAATGGGACTAACAAAAATTTCCGGAAAATGGAAATGTGATATGCATAAAGTGCCAAAGAACGAGCTCATACAAAAAGGAACAACAAATGTCTGTTAATTACAAGTTTGCAATAAGACACAATAATAGATGACAACTCCCTAATCTAAGTCTCGCTAGACACAAGATTACAAAAAGGTTGTCAACTATGTCCGAATGATTGTCTTCAATATTGGCATCCTAAAATGCTCCCAAGCTCACCACTACAGTCGATTGAGCTTCTTTGGTGCTCGCGCCACTAGAACCTGAGATACATACCAACAATCAAGTGTTAGACCAAACGGGTCTAGTGAGTTACATAAAAACATGGCATATTAACATAAAGCATATTATGAACAATTATGACACTTCAATCACCAAAGTCCTTACGGGGTCAATCATGGGGGAGACCCATCACACCAATGAGCTTTACCTCGAGTCAATGTACATTGATGTTCACTCGCTTAAGCAACATCCCGAAGGCCCGACACACTTGAAGACTACCTCCCAGGCATTACTCCAAATAGCGGAGGTCTAGGCGCATACCATTATAGTGGCACCTAAGACTACATCCTCCTAGCACTTACTCATGGTTCGTTATTTGTACTTACAATGTCCATCTCTATACATAGTTTCATACCCATAAGATACATGTATAAGACTACAACAATCCCAAGCATAACTTAGGTACAAAACTCTAAGATATGCAAATACTCAATATTATCCATGACTCATCAAGGCAAATATGTAAACATGCTCAAACATCAAGAATAATAACCTCATCCATGTCCATAACCATATACAAGGCTAAGATACCAATAATACCAAAATTAGCAGTTAGGTCAAACTTATCAGGTGATCAGATCTTATCATAACAATAATACATTAGGTATGAAAGCATATAAAATATGTATCTCATTTGAAAATAATGTAAGAAACTCACTATCTAGGGTTTCACACAAAACCCTAGAAAACTTGGATGACAAGATGAGAGGGTGAGAACTTGAAGGTGTTTTAAATGCTTCACTTGACGACTCTTGAAGCTTCCTTAACCACCAATAAATGTTCCCAACTAACACTAGATCTTTATTAAGTGTTGGAGGGTTTTGGAATGAAGAAAATCGCCCTAGATGAGCTCTTGACCGGAACCAAAACGTGTGAGATGAGGAAATGAAGTCTAAATGGTCAAAACTGAGTTTTTATACTCTCAGACCCCGACGGCGACATTGCCCGGCGATTGTGCCATGGGCATAGTCGCAATGGCATAGCCGCGCGTGACTTGATGCTCGCGGTACATGTTCGGCGATTGTGACAGGGCGACATTGCCCTTGTCACTCTCACAGGTCATAGTCATCGGGGGTGTACCGAGACCACCCCTCGGCCCACGATAGTGCCTCGCGACTATGACCATTGTCATAGTCGCTGGTCACAGTTGCCCAGCACTCCAAAATCCCATTTTTCACCGCTTTCGATAACGTTCAACATGTACGGAATCCAAGGAAATCTTACAGGTAAAATGACATAATAATATTCTTAAACCCAAGTACGAATCCCAACAATTATTATTGATGCAAACACTAAGAAAAATATAAATACTTACCTTAATTTTCCGGGTGTTACATAATCCAAAAACACATTGGAAGATTATGAAACCTATATTAGATGAGAGATATAAAAGCCCAACACAACTCAAAGAATGCATAACAAATTATGCATTATCCAATGGTTACCAAATATGGTTCGAAAGAAACGACCACACTAAGCTATTAGCAAGATGTGGAAGGGAAGTTAGTGATGATCAACCAAAATGCCCTTGGAGATTATGGGCAACTTGGATGGCTAGTGAGAGATCGTTCTAAGTGAAATCGTATGTGGATGATCATATGTGTGCAAGAAACTTTAAATTTGGTTCATTAATGAGCTATAAGTTTATTGCTAAGAAGATTGTTAATCGATTGAGGAAAATCCTAATATGAAGTTAGTGGACTTGCAATCTGCTGTGATGAAGAAATACAAGTGTTTAGTGAGCATCAACCAATGTGCTAGGGCTAGGACGCAATCGATTAGTGAATTTGAGCAAGGTATGAAGAAACATTATGATAAACTTTGGGATTACGGTGAAGAAGTTAGAAGAACCAATCCTAGATCTACATTAAAAATGAGTGTTGAAGCCAACCCCGATGGGAAGACTTACTTTCAAGGCTTCTATATATGTTTACAAGGATTGAAAGAAGGTTGGATTAGTGGTTGTAGAAGAGTAATTGGGCTTGATGGGTTCTTTTTAAAGACGATATGCAAAGGAGTGTTGCTTTCGGCTGTTGGTCGAGATGGGAAAAATCAGATATTCCCAATTGCTTGGGTTGTGGTGAATATTGAAAACAAAGAAAACTGGACGTGGTTTATTGACTTGTTGAAAGAGGACCTATCTTTGAATGACGGTGTTGGTACGACTTTGATTTCTGATCAACATAAGGTACATTTTCATGCCTTTTTTGCATCTTTGTAAGTGTTTTTTTTTGCCCCTTTATAATTGTTTTTAAGCAAAACGTTTTTTTGTTTTTGTTTTTGGAAATAGCGGTTGATTGAGGCTGTCAAGGATGTGCTCCCAGTAGCTGAACACAGACAATGTGCCAGACACATTTATGCAAATTTTAGTAAGAAATTTAGTGGTGTACAATTTAGAAACCTTTTTTAGGCAGCCTCTAAAGCGTCATATGAACAACAATTCGAAGAAGTTATGGTTGAAATCAAAGGTGTTGCATGTTTTTAAGCTATTATAACTTGTTTTTAGCTGTTTTTTGTGTTTTATTAGCTGTTTTTAGTTATTTTAGGTTGTTTTATGTTATTTTTAGTTGTTTTAGGCTGTTTTAAGCAGTTTCTAGCTATTTCTATGATGTTTTTAATTTTTTTTAATGTTGTTTTAGGTTGTTTTAAATAGTTTTTAGCTGTTTTTAATTTTTAATGTTGTTTTAAGCAGTTTTTAGCTGTTTTTATGCTGTTTTAGGCAGTTTTAAGCAGTTTTTAGCTGTTTCTACGTTGTTTTTAATTTTTTTAATGTTGTTTTATGTTTTTTGAAGCAGTTTTTAGCTGTTTCTATGTTGTTTTTTAATTATTAATGTTGTTTAAGGCTGTTTTAAGTAGTTTTTAGCTGTTTTATGTTGTTTTTAACTCTTTTATGGTGTTTTTAGGTGTTTTTAGACTGTTTTATGCACTTATAAAGGTGTTTTTAGCTCTTTTAAGTTGTTAAAACTGTTTTAAAGTTATTAGAACAATTTTTAAGTTGTTAAAATTGTCGGTTTATGCTTTTATTAACTATTTTGACTCTACATATATAATTCATATTTACTTATTTATTTTTTTCCATGTGAAATCAAAGTGGCCAACTTTGATGCATATTTGTACCTTATGGAGAAATCACCTCATACTTGGTCGCGTGCATTCTTTGAGACCCATAGAGCTTGTGATGCTGTCGAAAATGGCATTAGTGAGTGTTTTAACTCACTATTGGTAAATGCTAGAAGAAGGCCAATCCTTACACTGCTTGAAGCTATTAAGGTGATAATGATTGAAAGAATGGATAAAATGAGAGAGAGAGCCGGAAAATGGGTGGATGATATATGCTCTGCTATTAGAATAAAACTTGAGAACTTAAAGGAACAACAAAGGTACTTTTTTGTCACTTATATACTTTATCACTCATTGTTCATAAACTCACTTATTTCTCATTTTCATGTAGATTTTGGCATGTACTTTCATGCGGGGGTAATCTTTTTTAGGTTAAAAGTGGCTTGGACGCTTTCATAATTGATATGGATGAAAGATCATGTGCTTGTAGGATGTGGCAACTATCGAGTTTGCCTTGTGCCCATGTTATGGCTGCGATCTTGTACGTAAATAAGATTCCAGAAAGTTATGTTTCGGATTGTTTCAGAAAAACCATGTTTATTCAGGCATACAATCATTATTTAAGACCTTTAAACGGAATCAAAATGTGGCCGAAAACCAATCACATCAGCCCCTTGCCGCCATTGCCAAGACGAATGCCTGGAAGGCCAAAACTAAAATGAAGAAGGGATGCAGTTGAAAGATTATTGACTTCAACCGGATAGATTGGAAGACAAGGAAGAAGAATGACATGTACAAAGTGTAATGAAGCAGGCCATAACAGTAGATCATGTAAGAATGAGAAAAAGATGCACAATTGAAAGATGTCAGACCACCAGGAAGGCCTAGGACTAATTTTGGTAGACAAAGCAATGAAGGGAATACACGAGCCGGAACGGGTTCACAAAGGGGCGTTGAAAAGGTAATGTGAAATCTCCAAGTTCCATACTCATTTTATATCAATAACATACTAGTTTGTACATTAATTTGAATAAGAGTCATCTCAAGTGGAATCACGACCAAAGCTCATTCCCAAAAAAAGGAGGCCAAGTGAAAGGATAACTTTGAATAACCTACGGAAGAATACTGTTGAGAAAGATGGAGAAGGTAGTAGTTGTGACAAGGCGGTTCAACTTGATTATATATCATTATATGATTAGGATGGGTTTTTTTTTGAAAAGATGTTCCACTTGTTTAGTTTTTGGCATTACAAACTACGCCATGAAATTCACGATGAACTCGATGAACCAAAGATCTTTTGCGAACATTTTTATTCGTGAAATAGTGATCTTTTGTAAATATTATGATATTATATTTTTTAGTTAAATGTACAATGTCTAAATAACAAAAATATTAAAACCAAAAGTATAATGTTGTAATAGGAACCGGTGATGCTATAATAAAATAATTTTGAAAGTACAATGTTATAATAAGAAATGTCATGTCAGCAGTATAGTACATGTGGACAGCCTATGTGGACAATTAGGTGGCATGAGAACCTAGTATAATGGGTACATTTAAATCAAAAGGTTACCTAATGCTATAATGGGTAAAGTTTTTAAAGTATAATGCCCTAATAAAAAATAACTCAAAATTACATTGCTAGAATAAGAAAAAGTGAAAGTACAATGCTATAATAAAGAAATTTATAAAAGTAGGTTGCTATTTCACGCATTTTGCCCTTTTTTTAAATAAGTCATAAATAAAAGTATTTTGATGATTTATTGCATAAATGAAGATTATTTGGTAGAAATGCATTTTTGTATTTGTTAGAAATATGCATAGTTTGAGTTATGAGATGTTTTGAAAGGGGTCAATGGTATAACCTTGTTTTGGAAAATGATATGTCTTATCCTAAGTTGTGTTGGAGTTTGTTCGTGTACTTTAGAGCACGTGTTTGCATAAACGTTGTTCATGTGTGCTTTATTGCATTTAATTGCTTTCGACAATGAGTCCTTTTAGTGGCTTGAACATGTGGCTCGATATTTATTTATGATTGGGTTTTGGGGACATTTGTCTAGTTTTGATAGCTCGACTTAGAGCTTTGGTTACGATATTGGATGGGGAACTCAACGTAAAGACCTTTTATGGTTGAAGTTGACCTTCTGTGAGTGTACGTTTAAAGCTACTGAGCCTGACATCCATTGCGTTTGGAATCATTTGATCCGATGATGGAACGGTATGTTTCCACATTGAGGCATGGTTAGGCATCAAATGTGGTATAAGCCCTACATGCTAGAACACGATATTGGATGAGGAACTCAACGTAAGGACCTTTTATGGTTGAAGTTGACATTCTGTGGGTGTACGTTTAAAGCTACTGAGTCTGACATTCATTGTGTGTACTTGTTTATATGACTTAGTCTTAACAACATAGTATGGGGCTTACTTTGTGTACCGCCATATTTTATGGAATCGGGTCTCCCCCGTCATCGAAAGGTGTTGTTTTGGGTATTGTGTTTTAGTATCCATGTTTTCGGTGACATTTACATTTACGAATTTTATATATGATTTATAGGTTGAGTATTATGACCCACCTTTGTGTTTGGGTGTTTCGGGATATAAAAGTTTTATCCGCGTTTTCCATAATTTGGGAGTTCGATTTCCATTTACGATTTGAGAGTCACGGATTGCATCACTTTACGAACGAATGTTTTACTACGGGGAATTCATCTATAAAATGTGTGTTGTTGGAAAACGAGTCACTTTCATATTAGAAGCATATCATTTTCAAAGATCATGATTTAAGTTGCATTCTTCCCTTTCAACGATGTATTTATTCATGTTGAAAACTCTTGAACTCACTAGGCGTTAGCCTAACCTTTCTATTTGTCGGCATGTGCAACAGGTTCCGGTTGGGAATAGTCTTAGTGACACTGTGAAGCGAAGAGTGCTAGTTGTGTGCTCGAGGAGTGTTTAGCTTGTCGAAGTCTTCCGCGTTTATTTTGAAAAGAGCAACTTGTGTTTGGGGATTAAGTAGCACCTGACTTTGGTTTAGTCTTTGTGTATTATTGGAGTTGTATTTGTTGAGGTTATTTATCGAATTTCATATTTGAAGCGTAATGATTTTTGAATTGTAGGAAGATGTGTTGTCTTTATTTGATGTTATATCGAAAATTTTCATTAGTTGCTTTTACCATATTTAAGGGTGTTACACTTACCGGGTAAGACTCTCGATCATTGATTTCGCTCTAACCGGGTAAGATTATTGGTCTTACCATATTCATTTGTCAAGATAATATAACTTGGTAAATGCTTATCCGGGTAAGCCTTTGGTAGACGGTACCTTAGATCATTGTAGAATTTTATTTTAGATTTGAGATTTTGATTTTGATTTTAGGTTTGGAGATGTTGTGGAGATTTCGTGGGAGATGTTGATTGGAGAGTTAATCAGTGGGAAAGGTTCACATGTTTCCAAAAAATGGTTTGAGTGTGACGAGTTTGGTGGACAATATAAATGAATTTTTAATGTTTAATTATAAAAATGGGATAAAAACCTAAAGGGATTAAAATTCCTCTCATTTAACATATAAAGGTTAATGCCCTCTAGAACGAAGGAACTGATCCAAGCGTTTTTATAACCACGATGACGAACCTGTAGGAACAAAATTTGCTACAATCGATAAACCATATAGACCAAATTGTCGTTTACTCTAATTACTTTAAAAAGTTTTATTGGCCATTTGGTTAGTTTCTTGTTTTTTTTTTGGATATAAAGTTTTTTTTATGGATATGAGGGTCTGTGTTCGAGTGTTTTGTCTCGAAAAATTTCAAAAACATAATAAATCTAAAAGGAAAACTAAGAAAACAATACAAATGTGATTTGAACTGACGCTTGAAAGAGAAGAAACTATCATGCAAATCAACCCCTATCTTGAGAAACTTGTGTTATTATTGGAATTTCAAGGAATATATGATTACATCCGATAAAATAATACGATGACATCTAACTCTAAATACTTTTACACTACAATGGAGAAATGAAGCAGGAACCCTTACCACTTTATACACCCTAGTGAATCCACTCTAAAAAAGGTCTGGCCTTGGATTAGAATTCATTCCAGAAACTTCTCTTCTCTCTCTCTCTCTCTCTCTCTCTCTCTCTCTCTCTCTCTTTTTAATTTGAGTAAACTACAAATTTCGTCCCTGAGGTTTACCAAAAAATATGAAAGTGGTCCCTGAACTTCAATAAGTGCATATTTCATCCCTGAGGTTTTAATTTCGCTATGAAAGTGGTCCCTCCGGCTAACGACGTCAAGTAAGTTGTCGTTAAAGGCCCCATGTGCGTAACACGTGATGGGCATTTTTGTCATTTCGTCTATTCCCTCCCTTTTAATTGCCTTTTGGTTAACCAGTTTTACATTTTCAAGATAACCCTCTCCATCATCATCCTCACGTCACCCTGCAACGCCATTGTTAACCTGGACCAAAATTCTGAGCTTTGATTGTTCATCTTTTAAGTTTATTGAATACAAGTTCTTGATCATGGGCTCCTGGATGATTAGAAAGGAGGAAGGTGATGAGCTTTATCCCGTTTTAGTGTATGGTAAGTGTCCTTGTGTTTTTTGATTATGTACATTTAGAGTAGACTAAACTACAATTTTGGTCTATTTATTTGATGTTAACTCTTTAATTTTTTTGTACAGAACACTATCTTACCCTTTTCACAATGAGGATAAACCATGGAGGTTTCTTCACAAAGTTTCCTGGCAGAAGATATGTTAGAGGTAAGAGTGCATTTGTTGATTTGATGGACACTGATAAGTTATCAGTACATGAGATACACGCAGTTATGCTAGAGTTAGGTTACAAGGAAGATGAAATCATGTATTACCACTTCTTAATTCCTGGGAGTGGCTTGGATTTTGGCTTAGAAGCTCTAGGGAATGACAGTGATGTGCTAAAACTTCTTAAATATATTCCTAGATTGAAATTTATTGATGTGTATATAGAGCATGGTATGACAATGTTAGACACATACAATTCACCACCACTCAAGAGGATAATGGTAATATAGGAAATAAACGAACCTGGTGGACTAGTAACAAAGGTTAACAGAAGTAAGGTGAATAGATGTAAGAAAAAATTGTTTCTTGAATGGATTGATAACAAAGGTGAACAAGGTGTGGATAAAATACCCCAAACAGAGAATACTTTTGATCTAAATGAATATGTAGATGGACAGACAACTGATGTGGCAATTGATATGGACAAGCCACTTGATGTTAATGAAATTTTAACTGAACATGGGCATAATGTGGACTTGCCTTTTGATTTGAATGAAGTGCTCCCTGAAAATGACATTGATAATGAGAAGGGTGAGGGACTTGATAAGGGGAAAAGAGTTAGTAATGAGAAGGGGGAGGGACTTACTTTGAATACTTGGCTGAGTGGGATGACCTTTTTGACATTCAATCTGCCACACAATTTGAAAATAAGGGTGTCGGTCCAACAATACTACTTAACAAGTTTATAGAAACAACAACACATTAACGATTACCAACCTGTATTGAATATAGAAACGATTACAAGGTTGAATGATTAAGCTTGAATGTGTTCTCAATGTTTTCTCCCTTTTACACCTTGATGTGTGTGTTTGTATGTGTGATCTTTGATCTGATCTTGAGAGAGTAGAGATACACTTAATCTACCAAGTGTGTTGAACACACAATCTAAGTTAATATCTAGATATTTGATCTAGATATTAAATCTAATATAAACTAAACTAGAAACTAACTTTAACTAACTTAGTTACCTAAGTTAACTAATATCTAACAAATAGATATTAAGTTTACTTTTACAATAATAAACAAATACATTACATTGACATTTATTACAAATAGACATAGACTTTTATATCGAGAGTCGACGTTCCGGCTTTAGCTTTAGATTGCGATCTTCAGATTGGATGATCTTGAATCCAATGAGACTGTGGTCTAACAATCTCCCCCTTTGGATCAAGATCATTTAATAAAAAGATTTATCCAATTCAGTCTTCTTGTTCAGCTCAGAAGATGCAATCTCTTTCTCTAGCTCTTAAATCAGCGTGTCTTTTTCTACTTTCTTTAGAAGAACTCAGTCTTTGACGTGATTCTTGAAACATGTGATCTTTTCCATTTCTTGTGTAGTCATTCTCCTCCTTTTTGATGTTAAGTGCAACGACTTCATCAAAATTAGATGTAAGAAATGTCAATCTTGCGGTTAGAGGCCCTGATTCGTCAATTCATAAGAGATTCATCTAGATCTTTGCAAATCTAGACAAATTAGATGTGTAACACCTGAATCAACTAATGAATCAGTTAGAATGCCTGTCAGTAACACTAAGTCACTGAGTGTAACGAATACACATTGGAAAGGAGCTATTTTGATGTTGACTCCCCCAGGGCTTCCATCTAATCATCGAAACACCACAAAGGTAATTTCTATAAACGTTATGACAAAGAAACTAATTCCTTGTGTGTTCGTGCTTGTGTTTGAAAGAATTAAGCACTTGATGATTGCTTATAGGCTCAAAATTGTGTAAACCACTAAGACAACAGTAAGTTAAACACAGACTCAATGTGCATGAGTGAAGTGCGAAGGTAGGCCAGACTTCCTTCTTTTCAATATCCAGATTTTCCAAATGAAAATCAGATAGCAAATGTGCTGCATCCCCTTTGAAAATGTGAAACACTTTCTTGTTGAGAAGAAAATGAGTAGATGGTGAGGTTTGATCAAGAGTTGGCATGGGTTAGTTGCCTGTTTCAATAATGATCACCAAAGAATTGTGAATCACTAGAATGGTGGCTACCCGACTCAGAAAAAGTTGGTGCAGAGTTGTGATATTCTTTTAACTCTGTTCTCACACGCTCTTTCTTTTAAACTTTTTGCTTTCTCTAATCACACTCATTTCTTTTCTATTTGCACAATCAATCACTAAGGATTAACTTCTTGGGTAGAAATCACTGGTTAAGGTTATTCCATAGAAGTTGTGTTAATTCGTAGCACAATGATTCTTGTTTTCCTATGATGCATGTGAAGCTCAGATTGGTTTAACTATTTCAGTTAAAGCACAATTTAGATCATGAAAACATTTAAAATATACTCCCAAAATATAAAATGTGTTGAAAAATCGGGAAGTGTTTTGAACATTAAAAACAATGTTTTCTATGATTGAAAGTTGTCCTTCTTTCAACCATATATGAGATTTAAGATAAAGGATTATACCTTAACGTGTGATCTTTCATCTCATGAAGCTAAGCGTAAAGTCATAAACATATGAACTTGTAAGCTTCTCTCAAAAATTCTGCAAAAGTCTAATGTCAAGTCAAAGTAAAATTTATTCACTTAAATTGAAAAGACAAAAAGCAGTAAAACTTTTAAAGTACGAGTTCTGATAAGAAATAATCAGAAGTCATCACCTTTTACTCCCCCTGAAATTATGCATTTGAAAATTATCATATGAAAAAGATATCCATAAAATTTCAGATAAATATGTACTCCCCCTTGATGGTTGATTTCCTCATTCGAGTATTGGAGTACAATTTCATTTTCAGCACGGAGTAAGGTCTTTTGATCTTTGAAGTGCGAGTTCTAAACTGTTGTGTTTAGAAGTCAAACTTCGTTGAAGTACGGGTTCTAAGTTGATGTACTTAGAAGCCATCTGTTCTCCTACTCCCCCTTGACAGTAGGTGCCTGCAACACAGTTTTAGTTTTCTTTGGTACCCACTGGTATTTGGGTCCATAAGTGTTAGTTGAAGTTCGTATGGGGGTTATGGAATAAGAACCATACCAGTAATGGTCACTCGTCTTGTGAACAGGATCATGTGTACGATAATAAGAACAATAGAATTTCTTACCTGACAGACTGATTAATTTATCTCTTGAGTAAACAAAATCAGGTTTACCTTTCAACACATTGTTCTTCTTGGCATTCTGCGTATGTACACATGAGCTTTTACATTTCAGCTCTTCTTTAACTGGTTTCCTGTTCCAGACCAGTTCAGCTTCTTCCTGGAAGCTTCTTCTCCTTCTTTGTGTATCTGAAAAATCTTTATTCCTGTCATAGAAAAGATTAGTAGAATGAATCTGATTAGAGGATTTAACTGACCTTCTGAAAAGAGCAGTTTTCTGATGTGAGCTTGTGGCTGGTTTGTTAGAACCAACTGAATTATTTCTAGGTGAGTGGATTTTTGACTCTGGAGTCGTTCGCTCAGTCACCACCACCATCTTTGAAATAATATCTTGAAGCTCTCTTACCTTTGAAGAATAACTGTCTCTTTCTTTGATAAGGAGATCAATCTTCTTCTCAAATGCAGACTTCTTTTTCTTCTCTGTCAGTACACTCTTAGATAATTCAGATAGCTTCTCGGTAAGCTTCTTTACCTTTCCTTCAAACATATTTCTATCTTTTTCAAAATCCTTCTTTGCACCCTTTTGTTCAGCTGCCTTCTTCTCCTTGGCAAACTGATCTCTTTCCAATATGATTACTTTCTCAAAGTCTTCAACTTTTTGAGAAAGCATTAAACATTTAAGCTCGAGTGTCTTCTTCTCTTCAACACTCTTCTTGGAAAGATCTGAGAACTTCTTTTCAAAATCTGATATTTTCTTTTGAAGCTCAGAGTTCTCAGCTTCCAAAACCTTAACCTTTTCTGTTGGAGACAACTGTGATAAAGCTTCAAGCTGATCCCATATCATTTTTGCTGAAGCCCATTTGCAATCATATATTTTAATAGTTATCTCTTCTGAAATTCCTTTCAAGAGAAGAACTTTGGCAAATTTATCAGCTTCATGTCTCATTTGCTGATCATGTGTGTATTCATTAAGGTATATTGGAACCTCTTTTCCTGCCAAATTTCCATGAGCTCTTTGATATGGATTGACCTTTGTTGGAATTTTCATCATTCCTTCCTGCAAAGATAATCTGATATAAGTATTCAATTTATGTTTGTCAATAAAGTCTAAGAAATGATGTTTCCACTGCTCATATTGTCCTCTTTCTAGAACAGTAGGTTTCATATCAGATGCAGTTGATAAATATTCTTTCGAAATAGACATCTGATCTAGTTTATACTGTTCCTGAAGATCTGAAAGTTTCTGAGACAGACTTTTCTGTCTAGGAGGTTCATCAAAGTAATCATCATCCATGATTCCTGTATGTAAAGAACTTGACAGATATGATCGTTAATCCAAATAAAAATTTGATCACACAAGAAATTTTGTCCCCCTAGGCAAACTTAGCACAGGGGTCCCGCTACCTGGTTAGCGGGTGGGGTCAAGGGGAAACGCCCTTGCGGGGGTATGGGGGCAGCGCCCCTAGGTTTGCGGGTCTAGATGGAAGCGCAAAGTTGAGGTTTGCGGGTGCTTTGGGAGCCGAGAAGTAGACTTTGCGATTGATGTTGGAACCGCAAAGTAAGCTTTGCGTTTGTAGTTGGAGCCGCAAAGTCTGCTTTGCATTTGTAGTGGGACGCGCAAAGTGGGACTTTGCGTGTTATTCTTCCTCTGGTTTGCGGGTTATTCGACCTGAACTTCGAAAATTTGTCTAAAATCTGTTCCTGTAACGATTAGCAATAACAAACACTACCCTTATGTCTAGAAACACTTCTAGAACAGATTATGAGCACTCGATCTCACTAAAATACACTTTTTGAATATTATTTTGATCGCACAGTGACCTTCTTCACTCGACAGTTCACTCACAAAAATCACAAATTGAAACTCGATTTAAGCTTAATACTGAAGTTAATCACATACAACTCAATCTAGCATGTATTTCGATCACACCCTGATCGATTCTAACACCTAAAACAGTTTAAATCTCGAAAATGATTTTCACACAGAACACAGAGATGTTTTCTTTTAAAACTTGATTTGATCTTTATCAGGCTCTGATACCAATTGTCGGTCCAACAATACTACTTAACAAGTTTATAGAAACAACAACACATTAACGATTACCAACCTGTATTGAATATAGAAACGATTACAAGGTTGAATGATTAAGCTTGAATGTGTTCTCAATGTTTTCTCTCTTTTACACCTTGATGTGTGTGTTTGTATGTGTGATCTTTGATCTGATCTTGAGAGAGTAGAGATACACTTAATCTACCAAGTGTGTTGAACACACAATCTAAGTTAATATCTAGATATTTGATCTAGATATTAAATCTAATATAAACTAAACTAGAAACTAGCTTTAACTAACTTAGTTACCTAAGTTAACTAATATCTAACAAATAGATATTAAGTTTACTTTTACAATAATAAACAAATACATTACATTGACATTTATTACAAATAGACATAGACTTTTATATCGAGAGTCGACGTTCCGGCTTTAGCTTTAGATTGCGATCTTCAGATTGGATGATCTTGAATCCAATGAGACTGTGGTCTAACAAAGGGTGAGGGACTTGATAAGGGGAAGGGAATTGCTAATGTAAAGGAAGTTGAAGACAATATAGCTGAAGATGAGGATGACAGTGGCACAGAAGAGGATGATAGTGAAGACTTAGATTATGTTGATGAAGGAAACATCTTAGAAGAAGTTGACATTGATATGGGTGACTATGTTGATGGCAATGTAGAGTTCATGGGACAGGAGGACAAAGTAGTTGATGACAATGACATTGATAAGGATGATTGTGCACAAGTTTTACACTCTGATGAATTTTCAACTAAAGATGAGGATGACAGGGAAGGAGCTGGTGGATCAAAGGTGAATAGATCAAAGGAGGTACAAGGAATTTTTTATTTGGGGCAAAGGTTTGGGAGCAAAATAGAGGTGATCAAAATAATCAAGGATCATGAAGTGGAGAGTAGGAGAGACATCATATTGGTTAAAAATGACCAACATCGTATTAGGGCCAAATGTAGAGGCACAATACCAGAATTCAAAGATGTTGGATCTAGTGGGCCTGTTGGGGCAAGTATTACATGAAAAGGTAGAAAGCCCAAGTATAGAAAGGGTGGTCCAACTTGTCCATGGGTTTTACACATCTCAACTAGCCAACATGTTGAAACCTGGACAGTGAAAACCTATGTTGCTACACATAAGTGCCTCCAATCAAGAGATATATATATGTAGCCACAACATCGTTTCTTGCAAAGAAGATACAGGAGGATATCATTTCTAACCCAACTATTCCTATTTCTGCTCTGTAAACCCAATTACAGCAGAAGTATGAGATAAATGTCTCAGGAATGAAAGCATTGAGGGCCAAAACAATGGCACATCAGAAGATCTGTGGTGATTATGAAGAACAGTTCCACTGTCTTAGAGATTACATTTGTGAGTTGAAGAGATGCAACCCAGGAACCACTGTGAAATTGGATGTTGAGCCTGAACCAAACCAAAATGTCACTACAAGGAAGTTTAGGAGGATCTATATTTGTTAGGGGTCATTGAAGGAAGGGTTTAAGGCTGGGAAATGAGACTTGTTAGGTCTAGATGACACATTTATGAAAGGTCCTTTTCCCATGACAGGTGTTGACAGATGTGGACATTGATCCTAATAATGGCACATACCCACTTGCTTATGGGATAGTAGAAGCTGAGTCATATGCATCATGGAGCTGGTTCTTGCAGAATCTTAGAGAGGATCTTAATCTTTATGTGAATTCTAACTTCACATTCATAAGTGATAGGCAAAAGGTAATTACTTTATGCTAAATAGTTTATGGTAATTGATTTATGTTCATTACTCTATGTTAAATACTTCAATTTTCTTTTACAGGGAATACTTCCAGCAATTGGAAAATTGTTCCCATGTGCAGAACACGGATTCTGCCTGAGACACATTCATGAGAACATGAAACAACAGTGGAAGGGGAAAGCTTAGAAAGACATCTTTGGAAATGTGCAACAGCTACAACTATACCCCAGTTCCAATCTGCAATGGAGGAGTTAAAAAATTTTAATCAGGATTGTTATGCATGGTTGAATCAGATCCCTCCTCAACGCTGGAGTAGGCCACATTTCACAGGTAAACTTATCTTAATGTACTCACCCTTATGTTAATTAAAGTAAGTTTAAGAATGTTTCACATAAAGAACACTATGCTTTTGTTTTCCTTCAGGTAGGTGTCATTCTGATGTACTGCTAAACAACATGTGTGAAGTTTTCAACAAGCAGATTGTAGAGGCTAGAGATAAACCAATTATATTAGCCTTGGAGTACATTAGACACTACCTTATGAAAAGGATTGTACATGTGCTAAAGGTAATAGAGATATGTGAGGGACCACTCACTCCAACAACAACAAAGACCAGGCCCGTCTCTTGGGCTGTTAAATGTGGGATTCAGCACAGGGCCCCCAAAATTTTTGGGGCCTAAATTTCAATTTCCTTTTGGGCTTATCAGAATCAATCGAGCGATCCCTTCAACCAAAATAAGAGAATTCATTAAATCGGCGTTTCAATCTTCAACGTCTCATCGATTAAATCATATATCCTCTTTGGCTCTTTCCATATTTATTCCCGATTCAATCGGTTGTCGATTGAAATCCCCGATACAGAGATGCCTAATGATTTGGTTTTAGCTACTCAATGGCGAAGGTAATGGCATCGACAACAACGGTTCGATTTTAGGGTATTAAATTTACTGATTTTGTCGATTTCATTCAACAATAACATCCACTGTGTGTTCGATTTCATTGTGCAATTGTGTGTTCGATTTGTCGATTTCATTCAAAAATAACATCCACTGTGTGTTCGATTAATCGATTTCATTGTGCAATTGTCCAATTGTGTGTTCGACGATTTCATTGAATCATTGTGCAAAGCAGCAGTTAGCGATTTCAAGAGGATTTGGCAGTAGCATATTTCAATTTCGTAGACCGTAGTGTGTTGACTGTGTTGGATTTGTGATTTGTCGATTTCAATTTTTGAATTTCATTGTGACATTGTGTTGTGCAAAAGCAAGAAAAGAAAAGTCTACTGTACTAGTATCAGGTAAGTGGTAACAGACTAACAGTCTGACCTTCTTGTTCTTTACTCTTTAGGTTTCTTTTTTTCTTTTTGAGTTTCTACAATTTCCAATTTTTCATGTTGGGACATTGGACTTGGGAGAAATGTTACCAGATTAGAGACTAACAGTAGCACTTTTGACTGGTTTTAATTTGTGATTTGTGAATAAGAACATTGTTTTTCTTACTTCAAAAACTCAACTTCTTAGTTGTTTTTTGGGGCAACCGGGCAAGTAGTTTAGTTCAAACAATTAAATTCTTAATTGCTTAAGTAGTTAATTAGTTAAGCTTAGTTCAAACAATTAAATTCTTAATATATATGTATGTGTTATCTCATTGCAGACTACAGAGTTGGATTGGAATGTAGACAGTAAACAAAATCTTTTGGGACTTGGGAGGACCGAGCATCAATAGTCTTCTTTTGCAACAATAGTATTGTCATCCCCACTCAGGTTGTTTTGCTCCTTATCTTTTATTTATTTATTTCAGTTTCAATATGTCTTCTAGGGTTAGAAAATATGACTCTGGATGCGAAAAACGTAAATAATATGAACTTTTCTATTTAACTTTTATTTGTTATTTCTTTTGTGTTCCAATCGACTCGTATTTTTGATACAAGTGTAACAAGGCCTCCAAAAAGCTTGAGATGGCCCTGACAAAGACAATGGAAAAAATCATGCTTGAAGCAGCCCAATACAGAGTGATATGGAATGGAGGAAACAAGTATGAGGTATGTGGTCCTTGGAATGATCAGGTGATTGTTGATGTCTATGCAAGAAGTTAACTGGAATCTCCTGTAAGCATGTTGTTGCTACAAACTGGAATATGGCCCTAAATGGAGCAAATGTTGACCTGCCTGAAAAATAGGCTGATAGAGCCTATTGGATTGAAACTTGGAAAACCATGTACATGTTCAAGGTAGAGCCTATCAATGGTAAAGCATATTGGCCTAGATATGACTGTCCAACAAAGTTGATTGCACCAACCTAGCATAAGCAGATTGGGAGGCCAAAGAAGAAGAGAAAGAAGGGTGTTGATGAGAAGTCCACAGAGGGGAAGAGCACGCTGTGGAGGGGTGGAAAGTCTGTCACATGTGCAAAGTGCAAGAAGCAAGGTCATAATTCAAGGACTTGCAAAGGAAATTAGATTTGGTTTGTCTGTTGGCAGTTTATGGAACAAGTTTATGTTTATGTAGTATTTTGGGTGTGTTTGAATCAAAACAATATGGCCTGTATTTTGTATGTGTTTGTTTTGAACTTATTGTTAGATGTGGTTTGTAGTGTAACAAACTTGTTCCCTTTTGTTGTCAATTAATGCAAATGTATGTCAAGGATATTGAAGAACTTAACAAAATTGTTCCCTTGTGTACTTAGCATAATTGTTCCCTTTTGTGTACCTAACATAATTCTTCCCTTCTGTGTAATCTATTCTATTACAAATGGGAAATACATAACATTACAGCTCCATCATTCAATTAGTCTTGCAAAACACTTCCCATTTGCAATTGTTCTGTAACAAAACACTACACATCACACATAACATTGCAATTAATCTTAATGTTGATGAAACAAGAAACTTTTTCATTGATTTTGTTCAGCATTACAAACATTACAGCTCCATCCTACTCAATTAGGTCAACAAGAAGATTGAACAAATAAACATAACCCAGCTACAAACTGTTAGAGCACATAATTGTTGGATTCAAGATCATTATAGTTAGAAGACTGAAAGGTCAACAATACAAGAAGTCAAAGCTGAGAAAAGTCAACTCTCACTTAAAGTTAAAGTCAATGTAATTGTAATTTGTTTCTTTGTAATTGTTGGAGGTATAAATACCTTGTTTCCTTTGTTAGATGTAGTATCAATCAGAAGTACACGAATTAGAGAAGAGCATAATTCATATCATTCTAGAGAGAGAGTATCTTGTAGAGTGAGAAAGTTGTAAGTTTGTAATTGTTGTGATTGATCAATAAATATGACTATGGATTTCTCATCTTGATTGTTTTTGTTACCAATTAGAACTTGATAATAGGGAATAACAATTGGTATCAGAGCAGATCCAACTATGAAATCAGATCAAGAAATGTTCGACACTGTGGTCATCAAAGTCCAGATTGATTTCTAAGTTTTAGTGTGATTTAAAAGTTGTAATCGATCAGGTTTTGTGTGATTAGTGATTTCGATCGAGTCTGTATGGTTTAATTTCAGTATTGCACTGTAATAGATATGTAATTTTGGATTTTGTTGAAGTTTTTGTTCACGAGTTCATACGCACTATATCATCGATCGTTTTGTATTTTGAGTGTTTGTTTTTTAAATTCTTGCATTGTAATCTGTTCTAGAGTTGAATTCGAGGATTTCTACAAAGTTTCGAAACAATTGAAGAAGATAGAGTCGAAAACAGATGGAAAAATCAAATTTTGGGCCGACAGTCTGAACAACGCGCTAGATCGGCGAAACGCGCAAGTTCTTTGATAGAACGCGCAAGCTGAAGAATTTCATTTTCGGTCAAAATGCGCAAGGCGTTATTAGCGAGTTCTAGAAACTCGCTGATTGAAGCTTGCGAGTTTGAAGATTGGGAAAATTTTCTAAGTGTTGGAACGCGCAAGCCATGGTTAGCGAGTTTATTCAAGCGCATGTAGTGCCTAGCGAGTTTTGTGAACGCGCACGTCTCTTTTAGCGCGTTTCAACGTGAATAGTTACTTGCGTGTTTAGGCATTAGCGAGTTTCATCGAGAATAGTTACTTGCGAGTTTCAACAATCAGCGAGTTTCAGCGATCTGTGAGTTTCTCAAAACACTCAAGTCTTTGCATGCGAGTTTCACAAACGCGCAAGCTTAAACCTGCAAGTTTCTCAGAAAACAGTGTTTTGTGAGTTTAGGTGTCTGCGAGTTTTCATACTTAGAATTTTTTTTTCAAAGAAATTTTCAAAACTGTAATATGGCCTTTAATAGTGACCCCCGTGCTAAGTCTGCGGAGGGGGACATAGTTCTGTTTGTGATCAAAATTTCTGAATTTTTATTTCAAGTTTTTCTGTATTCTTGAGATTTCCTTTGGATTAACGATCAAGTTCAAGTTCTTTTTGTAACAGAAATTCAAGATGGGATATTTTTCTGATGATGATGAAAAGAAGATTGCCAAGCTCAAATTAGAGAATACAAATCTTGCTTCCTCAGTTGATTACTACACCAAGAGGTCAAAGAAATATTCTGATGAAAGGAAGCTACTGAGAGAAGAAGTCAGTGTATTAAAGAAAATAAATGAAGATCTTCTGAAACAGACTTCTGGGCTTAATGAATAAAAGGTCTTGTTTTTGGAAGCTGAAAACACTAAGTTTAAGAACAAGATTTCTGAATTAGAAGATCACATTGTTAAGATTTCTGAATTAACCGGGTGTGCTAATGAAAAGAAGATCTTTGAATTAGAATTGCAAATTGTTGAAGAAAGATCAGTTTTTGATAAAGAAAAGAAAGAGTTTGCTAAGAAATTCTCCGAGTTTTCCAGAAAATGTGTTGACGAAAAGAAGACAGTTGAGCTGCAATGTTTAAAGCTTTCTCAACAAATATCTAATTTTGAGAAAGTGATTATTCTGGAAAGAGAAAAGTTTGCAAAAGAAAAGAAGTCCATAGAACAAAAGAATGTTGGGTTCTTTAAAGAGATATTTGATGGACGAAAGAATGTCGAAAAAGACTTTGAATAAGAAAGAATTATATTTGAGAAAGAGATAAAGAAGCTTACTGAGAAGCTATCTGAGCTATCTACAAGTGTACTTAAAGAGCAGAAAACGAAGTCTGAATTCAAGACGAAGATTGACCTTCTTGTAAAAGAAAGAGACAGTTACTCTTCAAAGGTAAAAGAGCTTGAAAAGATTGTTTCCAAGGTGGTGGTGACTGAGCAAACGACTCTAAAGTCAAAAATCCACACACCTAGAAATAGTTCAGTTGGTTCTAACAAGTCAGCCTCAAGCTTACATTTGAAAACTGTTTCTTCAAGAAGGTCAGTTAATTCATTTGATCATATTCGTACTACTAACATTTTCTTTGATCAAAATGTTGATGGTTCAAATACACAAAGAAGAAGGAGAAGAAGAAGATATGAAGAAGAAAAGTTGGTATGGAGAGTAAAACCAGTTGAAGATAAGAAGAATGTTGAAGATAAGAAGAATGATGAGAAGAAGAAGAAAGAAAAGAAAGGAAAAAAGGAAGAGAAGACAAGTAACAAATCATGTATACATGCATCAACAGTCAAGAAGAACAAAGTGCTAAAAGGTAAACCTGATCTTGCTTATTCGAGAGATCAATTGATCAGGTTATCTAAAAAGAAGTATTGTTCTTATTGTCGTACTTATGATTTTGTTCATAAAATGAGTGCTCATTTCTGGTATGGTTCTTACTCGATTACTCCCACAAGAACTGCAACTAACATTTATGGACCCAAATACCAGTGGGTACCAAAACCGAAAGTTGATTCTATGTTGCAGGCACCTACAGTCAAGGGGGAGTAAGAGAACCAAGGCTTCTAATTAAATTAGCTTAGGACCTGTACTTCAACAGAGTTTGACTTCTAAACACAACAGTTTAGGACTCGTTCTTGTAGATCCCAATGCAGTGCAATCACAACTAATATGAATAATGATGAACAGAATCTTGGCCACAGCAACTAGTCATATGATTGATAATACTTCAAAGGGTTAAGGTTTACAGAGAGAATTTCTGATAAGGATATGTAAACCTTTTGACTAGAAACCTGAATTATGAAATTCTAAGCTAACAAATGAAATAGAAATAACTTTAAATACACAGGCTCGCAGGCCTAATGGGCTTATGGGCTTTAAGTCCCAACAAGCTTACAACTTTAAACAACTTGTCATAAACTACCCTGAACTTCTATTTAACAACCAAACTAGCCCTAACAATCTCCCCCTTTAAATAG
This sequence comes from Arctium lappa, assembly GCA_023525745.1. Lineage (NCBI taxonomy): Eukaryota > Viridiplantae > Streptophyta > Magnoliopsida > Asterales > Asteraceae > Arctium > Arctium lappa. Next base: position 18,615,540 of record CM042048.1, on the reverse strand, counting down.
AAGTTGATAGTCATGCCAGTTAGGAACATAGATTTTTCGGAAACCAAAGCTGATCTCGAAATATCGAATCTGAGTCCTGTACTCCAGTCGCCCTTCAATTATACCCAGTGCTTCAAGAACAAGTGGCTTGTATTTAGGATCCAAAAGCTGAACCCCTTTTTCATCTTTATCAAGTACATGCTTTAACTTTTCTTTCAGCATCATCAACGTACCGTCACAGAATCTGGCAATCTGATTAAAACGAATGAAACGCATAATTCCTTTGTCATTCACGTAGGTCATACCAAACTCTGGAAGCTTTATCACAGTAAATACAGGCACATTCTGGGTATCAGACGGAATCTTCAAATCAGGCTTGAGCAGATTAATCTTTGGTTGGTTGCTTTCTAACCCGATCTGAAAATCTTCCACTGAGGCAAGCTTCATTGCACACTTCATATATCTCTTTACTGTCTCAAGTGCATCAATGACTTCCCCGGGTCTGTTAGTTCTGGTCTTTAAGTCTCGAAGAATGAACAGCAGATCTTGTGGTTCAAGAAACGGAAAGTCAGCTTCAGAGAAACAATACTTCTGACCATCTTCTCTAGTCACCATGAAATCTGAATACTTTACTTTCATGAAGAAACTAGATAATATCTGATCAACCGATGTAATCTTCAGCTTTGTCTTGATGTTTTTGACTTGAAACTTCTTGTACACAAATATGAGTTCACGCTGCTGTTCCTTGCTTTTCATTGATTGTAGACCATGCAATACAACTTCATCATACTTACGTATCCAGTGGGCAAAAATCTTCTTTTGGCTTTCTTCAAGGAAAGGAACTTTTATTCGGACTCTTTCCCACTTGGATGGACGAGCTGGAGTAGTACTGTCTGTTTCCATAACTGGAGATGCTGGAGGAGATCTGAAGGGAAAATATGTTCCAGGAAGTTCAGGATTAGCAACAGAATAGGTCAAAAGAGGAACCGCAACAGAAGTCTGATCGTCTGGCTGATAGTCCGAATGAATGATCTCATCTATTTCGGCTTGCATGACTACCAGCGCTCATTCAGTGTTAGCACATTCTTCCGTCGGTTCATAAACTTCATACGGATCAAGTATCAATGCCCAGTCTTCAGGGACTATCGGAGAACCTTCATCAAGTTCCTCATCAAGTTCCTCAGGCTTTTCAACCCTTGGAATGTCAAATGGTACTAACTCCATACATTGTTCCCGTTCCTGTCCCTGCCCTTCTGATCGAGTACCGGAACCCATACCCTGTTCACCCTGTTCTGACTCCACTACATGTGTCTCTGGCTCAGATATACATTGGCGCTTCTCCCCCTCATGGTGATCAGGATCATCCTGATCATCATGTCGGCGCTTGAGCCGTTCTGCCTGGACACGGCAAGTATCTTCCACTGCTGAAAGGCATTCAGTCAAAACAGCTACGGTTTGCTGAAGTGACTGAAGCATAGCTTGCTGAATCTGGAAGGCTTCGGCAGAAATGATAGGCTGGGGTGTAGGTGGGGTAGGTGTGGATGCTTGAGAACGAAGTAGGGATATCAAATCAGCATCCTGGGTGGGTTCGGTTTGAGATTGGGCTATAAGTTTGGCGAGAAGGATAGATTTTAGTTCAGGTATGGACAGATCCGCAGCTGATAGAGAAGATGGAATAGATGTGGCCTCCGGCTCAGTCGCTGGACCTTTGCCTTTGACCATGCGTTTGATGTTGTCCAACTCCTCCCTCATCATAGATTGGACAGCCTTTAGGGCGCCGTCCATGTATTCCCTTGAGACAAACTCAGTTGGGGTAACTCCGGGGTCACTTAGACTTCCCATTGTAGCTACGACTGTAGAAGTCGAGCCGCCTACGTTCACGGTTGGCGTGATGATAGCCGTGGTAGGACTTCCACCCAATCCTCGTAACCTACCCGAAGGTGGGTTTACTATGGATGTTCCGGCCGGGCCACTTAGGCTACCGGCGATAGCCGAAAAAGGAATCTGTGTCCTAGGAATGGCATGAATAACAAATGGATCTAGACTCCGTGCATGCAAAGAAGGCGAGAACGGGGGCAGCTGTTCTCTTGTTTCAATATCGGCACCCTCCAAGTGAGAGCCCGATAGCGTATGTGCTAAATCCCCGTGATCATGTGAAACCACCATCTGTTGAGAGATGGTGGAGTGTCTTGGTTGGGCGTGCAAGTGCGCCGCTAGGTCCACGGCGGCTTCTTCAATACCCAGTCCCAACACATGAGACTGGGTAGCAGATGTGGCTACCTGGCTAGACGTGGCTAGGGGGGATACAACCGAAGATGGTTGTCCCGTCACTCGTTTACTCTCAGAATGTAGCTTACTCCGCCTTTCCCTCACACAGCTCACTTCTTGATGTTCAACTAATACTCCCTCCGCTCTCCTTATCTCTCCGGATGAGGGCTGATTATCGTCACCATCAGAGTCAGAAGACTCTTCGTTTGATGCCGATGCTGCGGTTTGGGTTTCCTCTGTGTCGGAAGTGGCTGTTGTTTCTTCATTAGCAGCGACAGAAGAGGACTGAACTTGAATGGCTTCAGAATCTGTTGCCTCTTCTGTCATTGGAGTCTCTGTTGTTGGTGGCGAAGATGGTTGTCTTGAAGAACTAGGCTGGCTCGTTCCAACGGCACTGCCCACTCCAGTTCCCCTCACGATAATAGCTCTCGACACACCCTGTCCGGAAGCCCCAGCTATCCGGATGCTCCCACCTCTCGTTCGTGGACGCGGACCCTCACGTCGCTCAAGTCTCGCTCCCTGGGCAGGTCCTGGCCGGACCATAGGAGCTGGGATGTTGTGTGTGTGCCTATAAGCTATCACACTCAGTGCCGTGGGACGAGCATGGTCTAGTACCCCGACTGGGATTTGTCGGGCGACAACACCTTCCGGATCAGCATGGGAGGGAATCTTGCGAGTTGGATGTTGTGGGCACGTCGGGTGGGTAGAGCGGCGCTGTATCTCGGGATACAGGTTCATGTAGTTCCGGATGATGATCTGAAGGAATCGCATGAATGGGATGAAGTTTGACCGGCGAGATGCAGTAGAACGAACTCTCTGAATGAGTTCAAACCATAGAAGGTCGGCAAAGTCGACGTGGCGATTGAATGCCACCGCATGAAAGATGCGTAGAATCGGAGCGCTCGTCTGATCAATGCCTTTCGTTATAGACGAAAGACACCGATTGATATATGTGAACATCGTGTACCATAACGTCGATAGATGTTTGCGGTTGAAGGTTGATGGTATGCGGAGTTCTGCGCCGTATCCCAACGAGAGAAGATCGGTGCACAATGTAGCATCAGTGACAAGCGGGTCGAAGTCTTCTTGGCCTGCTACGGATCCGGCGGTCGGTAACCGAAGAAATTGTCGGAAGAGATCACTTGTGAGAAGCACTGGTGTGTGATCTATCCGACCTTCAAGATGGAAACCGCCATCGGCTTCTAACGCATGTAGAGAACGCCAGAACTGTTGTAGGTATATGATTGGAACGGTTGCAGTTTCCGTTAGAGCATAGGAGAGTGGATGGCCCCTGAGTATCTCGATGATGACCTGATGTTGAATTGCAGGTTGGGTCACATCGAGATGGTAGTTATTTGCTGTAAGTGGAAGGAACTGATCCTCGGGAATCAGTTCCGCATCTGCGATTGGATCAATCGCTGGTGGCTGATTTTGAGCCATTGTACCTGTGAAGAATTAATCGATTAGTACGCAGGTTTGGAAAAAGATACTCGCCGTTAGAGTTATACCGTCATGATTTAGATCACGCCAGATAGTAACTCCAAAAATTTGGAAGAGCAAACCCTACTCGTGAATTAGGGTCAGTCACCAAGGCGCGCAGACTCGCACCAGTACATGTAACCAACAAAAAAATCCCCACTATAAGCACCAAAGAAACATTTGACTCGATCGGATAAGATTCAACCGGGGTTTGTCTAAGACCGGATAAAAGCAGATCGGATAAGGCATTCGACCGGAGGTCTCATAAGACCGGATATATGATGGATCGGATAAGGCATTCGACCGGAGGTCTCATAAGACCGGTGATTTTCTAAGTCCGGAGGTCATTCGACCGGAGGTCTCATAAGACCGGATATAGTCTTTGACCGGGGAATAGGAACGACCGGAGTATTCGACCGGGGGTGAGTTCGACCGGGGCGTTTATTCGACCGGTGGCTAAACCACCGGATAATGTTCAACCGGAGGTAGAATTTGACCGGGGGTGCGTTCGACCGGGGCGTAACCCTAGATCGGAGTATTCCCCCGGAGAAGACAAATCGACCACAGATCGATTGAAGAACAAAAATCGATCGATTACAATCGATCGATGCAACCTGAAAAACAACATATCGAACCACCTACCTGATCGATTGAAGATGATGAAGACGAAGGTTCGGTCGAGAGATCGTTCGGTCGATAGAAGGTCCGATCGAAAACAATTCCGGGCGAGAGAGAGAGAGAGAGGTCGAGGAGTGATACTGAGGGTTTGAGGAAGATACCTTCGACCGGGGTTCTTATACCCCGGAGGGTGTTGGGCTTGGGCCGGGGGGGGTAGGTTATGGGCCGAAACAACCACACAGACAAACCAAAACACAAAACAAACCTTAAAAAAATATATATTTGGAGTTTTCGGAGATATATAAAACTACTTAAAAAAAATTAAAGGGGAAAAGAAAAAAAATTAAGATAAAAGGACTTTAACTAAAAAAAACACGAGACCTAGCTCCCCCTCGAGTGATTACCATGAGAAGGTCCAACCACTGGACCCACTTACCTGCTCCCCCTCGAAAGAAGGACTCATGTGACTTACCAACCATCAGATGCTAGTGCTCCCCCTGAACACATTACCGGGGTGTAGAACCACCACAATCATCTTGCACTTTTCAGTGAAGAAGAGATAAACTGCGTACAAAATCACAAAAAAAACATACACACGAACACAAAAGAAGCGGGAAAAACACGACATCTATTTTGTTGATATTGAAGTTCGTAACTGACACAGAGCTGAACGAGTAAAATGCAATAACCAAGAAGTGTGGATAATAGCAACCAGCGACAAGGCACTTGTGCAGTTGTCACAGTCATTCGTTATTGAATGAAACTCGTAGAGAGCTGCGAACGGATCAAACTTTCAGATTTAGCATACCTAGCTTGGACACAAGGTAATTAAATTGTTTTTCGTCCAAGGCTTTGGTAAATAGGTCTGCTAATTGATGCTCTGAATTAACAAAATAGAGTTCGATAGTACCTTTTTCCATGTGATCTTTTATAAAGTGATAGCGCACATCAATGTGCTTCGTCTTCGTGTGCTGGACGGGATTGCTTGATATGGCTATAGCGCTCTTCGAGTCGCAGTAGATGGGAATCCTGGAGTAATTAAATCCATAATCTTTGAGCTGGGTGCGCATCCAGATGACTTGCGAGCAGCAACTGGCGGCTGCTACATACTCCGCCTCGGCGGTGGAGGTGGACACGCAGTTTTGCTTCTTGGAAGCCCAACTGACAAGACGATCGCCCAAGAACTGAACATGACCCGACGTGCTCTTCCGGTCCAGCATGTTTCCAGCGTGGTCAGCGTCCGAGTAGGCTGTCAATTCAAAACCTGTCTCTTTTGGGTACCACAAACCAAGATCAGCAGTACCTTTTAAATATCGAAAAATTCGCTTAACCGCAGCTAAGTGAGACTCTTTAGGTTTCGACTGAAATCTTGCACACAAGAATGTCGAAAACATAATGTCAGGCCGACTAGCCGTCAAGTACATCAGAGAGCCAATCATACCTCTATAAATAGTAGCATTCACATCCTTACCGTCAGGATCGGAGTGAAGCTTTAGAGAAGAGGACATGGGGGTTTTCATAGATGAAGATTGTTCCATCTGGTATTTCCGAAGAATATCCGAGATGTACTTAGATTGATTAATGAAAATTCCTGTTTGTAATTGTTTTACTTGAAGACCCAGGAAAAAATTCATTTGCCCCATCATGCTCATTTGAAAATGTTTACTCATTAAGGCAGAAAAGTTCTGACAATACTTGGGGTTCGTGGAGCCAAAGATTATATCATCAACATAAATTTGTACAAGAATGATATCTTTCTTCTCTCTTTTAATAAATAAAGTAGTATCAATTTTACCTTTAGAGAAGCCATACTTGACTAACAAGGATGAGAGTGCATCATACCAGGCTCGTGGCGCTTGCTTAAGACCGTAGAGGGCCTTGTCAAGAAAGTAGACGTAATGCGGATTTTCAGTACTCACGAAGCCTTCGGGTTGCGAGACATAAACTTCCTCCTTGAGCACGCCGTTGAGAAACGCGGATTTCACGTCCATTTGAAAGACGATGAATTTCTTGTGAGCGGCGTAGGCGAGGAACATGCGGATTGATTCAATGCGGGAAACCGGTGCAAACGTCTCATTGTAATCAATTCCTTCTTGCTGGCGATACCCTTTAGCTACTAGACGCGCTTTGTTCCGAACAATGATGCCGTTTTCGTCCTTCTTGTTCTTAAAAATCCATTTAGTCCCTATTACCGTCTTGTTTTTAGGTCGGGGAACTAGGCGCCATTCTTTGAGGGTCTCAAATTGGTTGAGTTCCTCTTGCATAGCAATTACCCAGTCCGGATCATTCAGTACTTCAGAGACAGTGGAAGGTTCGATACGGCTGAGGAACGAGGTAAATAAGCAGTCATTTGCGCTGGTGGATCTAGTTTGGACTGGTGTGGAGGGGTCACCGATGATCTGATGAAGGGGGTGTGCTCGAGTCCACTTGGTGGTGTGCGGATGAGGTTGATATGTCTGATGGGAGGTATCGAAATCCACATGACCACTTGAGGGTAAGTCCTGAACTGCCTCGAGGGATGATGGCCTGTGAGGTAGAAGCTTCGTAGTGGGAGTCGAACTCGGAGTCGAGGACGACTCAGCTGGAGATGAAACGATGGGAGGTTCCGGGATTGCCGGAGAGGAAGCTTCGAGAGCACCTTCAACAGGAGTCGGTGCAGGAAGTTAAACGGAAACAGGAGTCGGTTCAGAAGCACCGTCATCAAGAACTTGAGCTAGAGTTTGTCTTTCACTTGAGCTCGGGGAAGCTTGATCATTGGCAGTAGAGGATGGAGCACCGGGCAAGGATGGACCACCGGAGTTGGTCGGGCCAGTGACTTGTGTCACTTCTGGTGCTTGAGCAGTATTCCTGTCACATGACGTAGTATTAGACTTAACATTAAACAGGTCAGTATAAAAGAATTCAAACAGTAAATCCAAGTCAGAAAGATGTGCTCTTGACGTAGACGCATGATGTGGATCCACTGGAGATTGTGTAGCTCCTGAACGTAATTGTCCAGAAGCTAACACACCAGTATGCGCGGGTTCTGAACTGAGATGTTCAGAAACCATTTCAGGGGCCTCGTCAAAAGTCACGTTTACGCTTTCAACGACGGTCTTCGTCCGTTTGTTGTAGACACGATAGGCTTTTGCGTGCTGAGAGTAGCCGATGAACACTCCTTCATCCGCTTTGGGACTGAATTTACCAAGATCATCCTTATCATTTAAGACAAAGCAGGTGCATCCGAAAGCATGAAAGTAGTTGATGTTCGGAATACGTTTGTTGATGATCTCGTACGGAGTCTTGTTGAAACGCTTGTTGATGATAGACCGATTTTGAGTATAGCAAGCGGTAGCAACAGCTTCTGCCCAAAGAAATAGTGGTATCTTGGAATGAGATAACATCGTGCGTGCTGCTTCAACTAGAGTTCTGTTTCGACGCTCGACCACCCCATTCTGCTGAGGAGTACGAGCGGCGGAGAAAGTATGCGAGATGCCCACTGAAGTGAGATAACCGTTGAGTATTTAATTCTTGAACTCGGTGCCGTTGTCCGTCCTGATGGTCTAAACTCCTTGATTGAGACTGACTTGAATGCTCATCAGAAGAGAGATTATCAACTCGGGAGTTTCGTCCTTTGAACGGAGAAATCGGACCCAAGTGTAACGAGAGAAATCATCAACCATCACCAGGACATACTTCTTGTGATTTATGCTTTGAACGCGCATCGGTCCACATAAGTCTATGTGGATTAGCTCAAGGGACCGAGAAGTACTCGGAACAGCTTTGGGCTTGTGAGACGCCTTTTTCATCTTGCCCTTTTCGCAGGCAGCACACAGATGATCTTTTGCAAACTTGAGTTCTGGCATACCTTTTACATGACCACCGAGCACCAACTTGTTGATATTCTTGAAGTTCAAGTGCGAGAGTCGACGGTGCCATAACCAGCTTTGTTCAGCAGATGCTTTGGACAACAAACAGACTTCCTTATCGGGTTTCAAGGACGAGAGGTCGATCGTATAGAGGTTGGTGCGTCGCGTTCCAGCAAGTATTTCTTTACCATCCGCAGTTCGAACGCTACACCTTTTAGCCTTGAAAGTAACCTCGAGATTCTTGTCGCAGAATTGACCGATACTGAAAAGATTGTGACCGAGACCTTCGACATAGGAGACTTTCTTGATCGTGATATTATCTTTGACAATATCTCCATAACCCCTGATGGGAGAGGAGTGATCATTCCCGAACCGTACATTTCCACAAAACCTCTCGGTGAAGTTTGTGAGAAGCTCCCTTCTTCCGGTCATGTGCTTGGAGCAACCTGAATCTAGATACCACACATGACCGTCCTGCAAAACAGGTTATTTCTTTTTAGGTACCCATTCGTAAATGGGTCCTTTGGGGTTAGATTTAACACCCGACTTAGAGACCCGTTTAGAGTTGGGTCTTTGTCTTTCACGAGAAACACCACGATGAGAATGATTATGAGCAATATGATATGAGCCAAACCAGTCAGATGCATAACGACTATCAACAAAATCATTTGATCCACAATAATAACAACACAAACAATCATGAGACAGTTGAAGTAATTGCGGAATGGAATAAACTTTTAAAGGAAGGTGTCCATTACAATCAACTAGAGATTTAGAAATAAAAACATCATGATTGTTATTGTTCTTTCTAGACTTGAAAATAGGATCAACTAATTCTGATGTTGCCGATCTCTCTTTTGACTTCTTAGCTACCCAAGCATATTTCACTTCTTCCCGCCGACCATACGTATCTGAAATGCCGTTAAACCCATAGTCAGAGGATTTGAAAATTGACAATTGTGACCTTTGAGAGCGACCGGGCTTGTTCTTCTTCTGTGAACGCCTTTTAGATTTAGACTTGGAAGATTTTGAAGAATTGTTCACAGAAGGTTTTTGCGGGGCAGATGCAGAACATTCACCCTTGTAAAATTTAGCCGGAGGCTCACATGACTCATTTAAAAAATCAACATGGCTAGGTAGAGAAGGATTAAAATCAAATTGGCTCAACTTGCTATCTAAACACACCTCAGAATTCAAGAATGCGGAAAATTCTAGTTCCTCATCAGAAAGGACCTTATCACATGAGGACTTCAGAGCATTGGAAGAGTTTGTTGAGAGCAGATCATAGGCGGAAGCATTTTTACAATCAGAACACTTATCTGAATCAAAACTTTGAGGCTCTTTTCCTTTATTTGAAATGATTGGTGACGAGTCACCCATAAAAGCTTTGCAGACAGATGAGATATCTCACTTTGGAGAATGGAAGGCTGAGTTTGAGGGTCAACCTTGTGAAGTTGCACTTTCAGATGATCTGCTGCCATCGCGGCCAGTTGTGAGTGCAACTTCTTTATTTCCGTCTGGTAAAATTCTTTTTCCTCATCTGACATAGTCTCCTTTTTGTTGGAACTGAGACACTCAATTTTAGATAAAAGACTTTGCTTTTCCTTTTGAAAATTTTCCCTTTCTAGTGCATACGATTCTTCTAGCTGAACAAGTTTCTTTTCTAAAATCAGAGTTGGAACATAAACTTTGGGAGCTTGAGGTTCCTCCTCAGTTTTAACAGTTTTAGTATCTAGTTCAGCTTGAGAGTAACTATGAAAAAAATCGGATGACAGGAAACGGGGTTTGTCAGTATCATAAGTAGCATTTAATGAGTCATACACAAAAGGAACTGTCCTTTTAGAAAGAACAGAGTTTTCTCTTCTCAACTTATCTTCCAATTCTTCCTCCTCAGTGGGTGTGGTCCAATGTATCTTATATTCCGGAAAGATTTTGTCTAATCCAAAAAATTCAGATGCATATAAAGTAGGAACTTTGGATAACGCCTTGTTTAAATAATTAGGGTTATCGTACCCGATACCCGCATTTCCGTACTTTGGTTCTTTTGGTGCGATTAGCTTTAGCGTTTGATCAGATTGACCAAATTTATAAAGTTTCTTTTCAAGCTCTTCTAACTTATTCGATAACCTTATGTTCTCATTTTTGTAAGCCACGTTTTGATTTAACAAATCAATTTTCTCGGTCTCAGACGTACGGAGCTTATCGATCAGGTCATCTACTTTGGTCATTAGTTTTTGTGACTCTGTTGAACACCTCACATTCTCTTCTCTTAAATTGGAAATAGTGCACATGTAGCTAGAAATTTCTAAGCTTTGTGTTTCCATAAAGTCAGACTGCTTAGTTACACGGTTTTCCAGAGAAGAGAGAAGTTGTTCTTTTTCTTTTAACAGAAGCTTGTAAGAGTCAAGTTTGTTCATTGAAAGTTGCATCTGATCAAGTAAAGCTTCATGAAAAGGGGCACATACCTGGCAAGGAGCATTGTGATCTTCTTCATCAGTATCGGATGGTGATGAATGGTTGCCCATGAAACACAAATGAGCTTCAGCATCCTCAGGTTCTTCATCCGACACTTGTAACCAGTAATCGTCTTCAGCCATTAGAGCTTTACCGGCTTCCTTTTCTTTGGTAAGAAGCAGCTTGGCTCGGTAGTAGTCGGCGTTGCGCACAATTGGCTTGCGACAATCTTTGGCGAAATGACCTAACCGACCACAATTGTAACATTTGATCGGTTCGTCTTTCGGCTTTTCTTCAATTCTCTTGTCAGGCTTCTTACCAGCTTCAAAGCGACTATTACCTTCAGACTTTTCTCGCTGATCCCGTCGAGTAGAGACTCTTTGCTTGTTGGAAGTCTTTGTAAAAAACTTCCTCCTTTGAAATGCTTGAGTGAGAAAAACCATTGCTTCTTTCATCTTGGCAAGTTCTGGATCCGAGTCGCTATCGGGATCTTCAGGTTCAGAATCACTCAGCACAGGCTCTTTCCCAGATGATCGGTTGATGGACTTGCCTCTTCTCTCAGATACTAGAGCTATTTGATCTGTTGCTGGCTTTTCCTCAGCTTTCCCAATAAGTTCCATCACTTCTTCTTCATCTTGGAGCAGCATTTCATAGAGTTCGTGAAGGTACAGCTTCTCCAAGGTTTGAGTGTGGCGAATATGGGAGACGAACGGTTTCCACTCAGGTTGTAAGTTGTTCATAAACTTTATGTTGTTTTCCGTGTTCGTCTTTGTGATCTTATTTTTCTAAAGATCATTTAGAAGCATATTAAACCTTTCGTAGGTTTCCGTCAGCGTTTCACCCTTTCGTGCTTTAAACCCATCATATCTGGTGATACAGTTGGTCACCTTTAGCTGGTTATTGATGTGGCTTCCCATCATCATCTTCTCTATTTGGTCCCACATTTTTTTCGATGAGTCCTTGAAGCTATCTATACAAGCATAGATGTCATTAGGTAGACTTTGAAGAAGGTACGATTTTGCCAACTTTTCTGCCTCGTACATTTCCTTTTCTTTGTTAGTAAAATCACCAACAGATTTCCGGATCTGACGCTCTGGCCTTCCTTCAGCTGGGTTTCCTGGTACCACTTTCATTGGCCAATCTTGTGGACCCTCAGTCAGGCATTTGTATATATCTTCATAGTTGGATTTTGCTTCTATGAAGTTCATAAATCGGTCATGCCACTGAGGGTACTCTCCCCGAAAGAGCACCGGGGGCTTTTGGTCTGAACCGATGGCTAGAGCATCCCTTGAGTTCATCTTTACTTCTTAACTTTAGAGCACTGTAATGATCGTTAGGCAAGCAGAATGATCCAAATACAATAAACTAGAAGAAACACAAAAACACTTGGTCTAAACAGAAAATCAGGTCAAACGATATCCGGTCTAAGGTATGCCCAGAGGAAGAAGGTATTCGGTCGAAGGACACGTCCGGGAATACACTTATCCGGTCGAATGATACGACCGGGGACACACGTATCCGGTCGAAGGACAAGACCGGGTAACACGTATCCGGTCGAAGGTTATTCGGTCGAAGGGACAAGACCGGAGTACTCTTGTTCGGTTGAAGTGACAAGACCGTGTAACACGTATCCGGTCGAAGATTATTCGGTCGAAGGGACAAGACCGGGTAACACGTATCCGGTCGAAGGGCTCAGGTCGAAAGACAAATTAAACGATAAACACAAAAAAAACAGATAAGGTCGAAGATACCAAATGACCGAAGAACACGAAGAAACCACCGAAGAACTCGATGAATTTCTGGGATTCAACCGAAGCCAACCCCAGAACCTTCGATCTTTGATCGAATAAAGCCCAGATAAACAACCAAAAGATTCAACCGGATGCGATATTATCAACAAGATCAATAAAAAACAATGGCTAACCCTAAGACCGATAGCAAACAAAGTAAAAAAATTTTCCTCAGATTCGATCGAAGAAGAAAAATAAACTTTTCATATACCAGAATAGAATCGATCGAACATACAAAAAAAACTTTAACTTTGCAGAATCAGATTAATCAGATAAACATATAACGCAAATACTAACAATCAATTCAAGCAAATAAAGCAACTAACACAATAAAATTGATCTTAGGGTTTCAGACAAACCTTTTTACTGGATCAAACCTTTTTGCCTATCTGCTCTGATACCAATTGTAGATCCCAATGCAGTGCAATCACAAGTAATATGAATAATGATGAACAGAATCTTGGCCACAACAACTAGTCATATGATTGATAATACTTCAAAGGGTTAAGGTTTACAGAGAGAATTTCTGATAAGGATATGTAAACCTTTTGACTAGAAAACTGAATTATGAAATTCTAAACTAACAAATGAAATAGAAATAACTTTAAATACACAGGCTCGCAGGCCTAATGGGCTTATGGGCTTTAAGTCCCAACAAGCTTACAACTTTAAACAACTTGTCATAAACTACCCTGAACTTCTATTTAACAACCAAACTAGCCTAACAGTTCTTCATTGATGAAAAAGAAATGCTACTCCCGGGCTGATAAGAGAGTGTACTCAGATACTCAGATACTCAGAAGAGGAAATCAACCTTCAAGGGGGAGTACATAAATTTTTCTGGAAATATGTATTCGGAAGATATGACGAACTACACTTCAGAAGGAGTTGTAGATCTATATCATGTGCCTTTTATTGACATATTTCAGATGCATATTTTCAGGGGGAGTAAGAATGATGATTTCTGATTACTTCTGATTAGAACTCGTACTTTAATCGTTTTACTGCTTTATGTCTTTTACATTTGAATAAACTTTGTGAATAAAATTGCTTTGACTAGACTTTGAGACTTGTGCAGGATGAGAGGAAGCTACCAAGATCATATCTTTTTGACTTCAGCTAACTTCATGAGATCTAAGTTTGCACAGAAAGGTTGAAATTTCTTATCTTAATCTCATATATGGTTGAAAGAAGGACAACTTTCAATCATAGAAAATATGTTCTTAAACGTTCAAACCACTTTCCGATTCTTAAATGGATTTCATGAATTGGAAGTGTGATTTTAAATGATTTTCATAATTTTTGTGCTTAAATGTTTAACAAACCGTGTGTTTCCAAAGATAAATACTTGTGTATTGCCTTTTCTATATACTTTCAAGTATTCACACACACCGGTTTGATTTTTTGTTCAAATTGTTCTTACCATGTCTCAAATTTGAAACATATTTTTTTTCGATGGTAAGACACTCCGATTGTACTTTAAAGAATTTTGAGCAATATTTTATTTCGAAACGGTTTTTCAAGAATGTCTATATTTTTGTTTCGTATAGACACATATCCATTATTCTTGACCATAAGCTTTATTTGTTATATCATTTCATTTCTGATAATTTTCAAACAAGTCTTTTGCATTCATATTCATTCATTCAATATACTTGTTTGAAAATACTTCAATGTTTAAAAAAAATGTTCATATCTTCATGATTATATTATGAGCATATTTCCATCTGACATTTGTATATGAGATTTAACTGCTATAGTTAAACCAATTTAGCAACACATGCTTTCTAGGATTATATGGGTTCTTTGTGCTAGGAATTAACTGAACTTCTATGAAATCACGTTAACCAGTGATTTCTACCCAAGAAGTTAATCCTTAGTGATTGAGTGTAAGGAGTCTATAAAGAAATGAGTGTAGGTGTGATGAGGTAAAATGGAAATGAGAGATTGGTTAGATGTGCGCTTAATGATAAAAGAAAGAGGGTGTGAGATCAGAGTAAAAGAATATCAAACTCTGCATCAACTACTTTCTGAGTCGGGCAGCCACATTACTAATGTTTCACAATTCTTTGGTGAACATTATTGAAACAGGCAACTAGCCCATGCCAACTCTTGTCTAAACCCCCACCAGCTACTCATTTTCTTCTCAAAAAGAAAATGTTTCATATTTTTCTGGGGACGCAACACATTATCTATTTGGTTTTCATTTGGAAAATCTGGATATTGAAAAAGAAGGAAGTTTGCCCCACCTTCGCACTTCAATCATGCACATTGAGTCTATGTTTATCTACTGTTGTCTCAGTGGTTTACACTATGTTGAGCCTTAAAAAACAATTATTCGTGCTTAATTCTTTCTACACTTGCACGAACACACAAAGAATTCATTTCCTTGTCATAACATTCATAGAAATTGCCTTTGTGGTGTTTCGATGATTGGATGGAAGCCCTGGGGGAGTGAACATCAAAAAGCTCCTTTATATTGTGTATTCGTTACACAGTGACTTCGTGTTACTGACAGGCATTTTAACTGATTCATTTGTTGATTCAGGAGTTACATGTTCTTATTTTGTCTGGATTTGCAAAGATCTAAATGAATACTTGGTTATGGATCACAGAATCAGAGGCTCTTGGAAAGATCAGAATGGTCGATGACGTTTGTTGGAAGAAAAGTTTTGATGATATAGATGCTCATATCATCAAAAAGGGGGAGATGGTAACAAGAAATGTTAAAGTTGGGAGAAAATGTTCAAGAATTGATTGGAAAGATTGGTGTTCAAAGCTGAAAGAGGTTAAAGATTTCAGAATTGTTGAAGATAATTTGCTGGACCAAAGTGTGCTAAATCTGAAGATATTTTCTTTTCAAGTCTGAAAAGGGTTTGTGTACAACCTTGGGGGAGAATGTTAATATTCTTGAAGATCAGATTTTAAAGAAGATTGCTGAAAGTTTTTGAAGATACTGTGCTTATCAGAGAAGGGGAGAATGTAAAGATTTCATACTAATAGGGGGAGCATGAGAGTTGGTTGAGAAAATTATGTTTGTATAAAAGGGGAGATTACAAGAAAAGATAAAGGTTGATCAAAGGGGGAGTTATTTCAATCGAGTTTAAAGAGAAAAGATTTCATTGCTAAATCTTTTATTAATGATCTTGATCCAAAGGGGGAGATTGTTAGAGCACATAATTGTTGGATTCAAGATCATTATAGTTAGAAGACTGAAAGGTCAACAATACAAGAAGTCAAAGCTGAGAAAAGTCAATTCTCACTTAAAGTCAAAGTCAATGTAATTGTAATTTGTTTCTTTGTAATTGTTGGAGGTATAAATACCTTGTTTCCTTTGTGTTAGCGCATAAATCTGTTGGATACAAGATCAAGTATTCTGAAGGTCAAAGTTGAGAAAGTCAAAGCTGAAGAAAGTCAAATCTCATTAAAAGTCAAAGTCTATTTGTAATAAGTCAAACTTAGTTGTATTTGTATTTGTTGTTTCCTTAGTATTAGATGTTAGTATAAATACATTTTTCTTCTTGTATTTTCAGTTGTATCAAAAAGTATTGTAATATCAGATTTGAGAGAATACGATTTAGAGAGAGAGAAAGATTTCTAGAGAGAGAAAGTGTAATTTTGAGAATTCAAAGTAATCAAACAGAAAATTCGATTGTTTAATCTTGTTTGTTTGATTGATTTGTATTAGAAACTAGATTCTGGAACACACAATTGGTATCAGAGCAGATCCAAAGTGAAATCGAATCAAGAAAATCAAAGTTTTGGATGGTTCGTTACTGTTCTTGAAAGAGAAAATCGAATTCTGAGTTTCAGAGTGTTTTTGGAGCAGATTTTGGTTAGGTTTTGATCGCAAAGTGTAATAGATCGAGTCTTTGTAATTCAATTTCTGTTTTGCACTCTAAATCACACGATTTTTGTGATTTTTGTTAAGTTTTGTACACGAGTTGGTTTTTACTGTTTCATCGATCTTATTGTATTGTAAGTGTTTGATTGTAAAAATTATGTATTGGAATATGTTCTTGGATTGATTGCAAAGGTTCGTTCAAAGTTTCATGGCAATTGGACAAGTTTAGATCGAATTCAGATGGAAAACTCAGTATTTGGGTCGTTTTTCAGAAGAACACGCTAGATCTCCCAAACGCGTAAGTTCTTCGTCCAAACGCGCAAGTTCTTCGTCAAACGCGCAAGGTTCATCAGCTAGAACGCGCAAGTCAAAGGAATCGATTTTGGTCAAAACGCGCAAGTAATGACTAGCGAGTTTTAAAAACGCGCTAGTTGAAGTCTGCGAGTTTGAAAAAGTGTCTAATTTGAATAAGAAGGTAAATTGTCTAAATATGAGTTTGAGAAAAATGAATCTGCACTAATTGTTTATAAATTGCAGGTTGAAAACAGGAATTTGAATAAGAAGGTAAATGGTCTGGAAGCAAAACTTTATGCAAGAGGTCAAACAGATGAAACCATTTTTCTCAATGCACCTAATGAAGAGGCTGATGTTAAAGAGAAATGGGGACTTGGTTTTGAAAACCCCCATTATCTTAAGAAAGCCATCAGAAAACAGTTGGCACTTTATAACTATGATTTTCTTGCTTGTGCTGGTAAACATACTCATTTAAAACCCAAATTTGTTACCAAATTGTCAGATGAAATTGAGGCCAAAGAAACTGAAAATAGAAAGAATAAAAAGAAAATGCAACTATCGTTTAACTATGTAAAGTTAAATGATATTATCTTTCAGAAACACCAAAAGTTCTTTCAAACGATTATTTTGTTACTTATTCCGCTTCTGAGATGAAGGAAAAACCTGCAATTGCAAAGGTTTATGTTCCTACATCTATTCTTGAAAGCAAAATAGTCGAGCTTGAAAATGTTTTATCTGATGAAAAACTTTTGGTTGATATAGAACAAAATGTATTTTCTACAGTTTTAAAGAACATTGTTTTTCAAGTTACATCAACAAAGTGTTCTACAGTTTCAAAGGCACCTCAAACTTTCTCTGATAATTCTGATGACTTATTTGAGTCTGCAAATGATTCTTTTAATTCTGATGATGGGTGCATGGAAGAATCTGATATGTTTGATGTCCATTCTACACTTCCTGATCATTCTACTTGTCTTAAAAATGACAAAGTGTTACCAAGTGGTATAAATACTGTGGACTCATCAACTAAGGTTGGTGAATCAGTTTCTGTAACTGCTGATTACTATGCTTAAGGTAAGAAACATAAGAAACAGCGATTACAGAAACAGAAATACACTGGTACACGAAAGTATACTCAGTCTCGAAAATCTGTTTTTCCTAATAAATCTATATCTTATGTTTCAGATTTAAGGAAGAAAAAATTGAAAGCTCAATCTAAATGGAGACCAAAACGGAAGGAGGATGAGATAGTCGAATCAGTTTCTGATAATACTTGTATTAGATCAGTGAGTAGTGATACTGATGTGATTGATCAAATTGCTTCTAATAATCAAAACCTCGTAACTTCTTACAAGAGATATTCAATAAAGCAATTGATTCAATTGTCTCCTATTACTACTACATCTTATCCTTATCAGAGAAATGATTTTGCTTATTCTCATAATTCTTCTGATTGGTATGGATCTTATCATGTTAATTCTTCGAGATCAAATATTTTTCAAAGTTTTCAAAAGAACAAAGGATCCATTTTCAAGTGGATACCAAAATCTTGTGCTAAACTGTTAGGACCCGTTTTTAAATGGGTACCTAAATCTATTGTTGCCTGATTTCTCTTGCAGACCCGGCATATGTGGTACTTGGAAAGTGGATGTTCCAAGCATATGACTGGGCAAAAAACTTTATTGTCTAACTATACAGAGAAATTCAGTGGAAATGTCAGATTTGGGAACGATCAGCTTTCACCTATCTTAGGATATGGTGACATCATTCAAGACAACATAACGATAAGTAAGGTGAGTTATGTTGAAGGCTTGGGGCACAACTTATTCAGCATAGATCAATTCTGCGATAAAGGGTTAGAGGTCAACTTCAAGTCTAAGAGTTGCTCAGTTCGTACTGAAGACGGAACAGAACTCTTATCTGGAAATCGAAAGACAAATCTCTACACCATCAATTTGTCCAAAGTTCAGATTGACAATCAGGTTTGCTTGATGACAAAAGCTTCAATGCAAAAAGTTGGCTCTGGCATAGACGTTTATCTCATTTGAACTTTCGTTACATCAACAAGCTGGTTCGTGGGAAATTGGTCAAAGGACTACCTGAGCTGAAATAAGAACGAGAATACTTATGCGCAACATGTGAAAAGGGTAAGATGAAGAGAGTCGCTCATAAACCGAAGCCTGAACCAAGCACTAGTTCTCCGTTAGAATTGATACATATGGATTTGTGTGGTCCAATGAGAACTCAGAGTTTGGGAGGAAAGAAATACTTGTTGGTTATTGTGGATGATTATTCAAGATACACGTGGGTTAAATTTCTTCGATCAAAAGATGAGACGCCCGAAGTTCTCATTACTTTCTTAAAGACGACTCAAGTGAAAATGCAGCGACAAGTCAAGGTTCTTCGAACCGACAACGACACAGAGTTCAAAAACAAGATAGTTGAAGAATATCTCGAATCGGTTGGGATATCACATCAGTACTCTGCTGCTCGTACGCCTGAACAAAATGGAGTAGTCGAAAGGCGAAATTGGACACTAGTCAAGGCCGCTCGGACTATGCTTAGCCAATCGGACTTACCTCTATTCTTGTGGGCAGAAGCTGTGTCGACTGCATGCCATACTCAAAATCGTTCCATGATACACCGCCGTTTTCAAAAGACTCCATATGAGTTGATCAACAACAGAACACCAACTATCAAATATTTTCACGTATTTGGGTGTAAATGTTTTGTGCTTAATGACAGAGCGAGTCTGAATAAATTCTATGCTAAGGCAGACGAAGGCATCTTTATCGGTTATTCTTCAACATCTGCTGCATATCGTGTTTATCTAAAGAAGTTAAAGACAATTGTGGAGAGCGTCAATGTCACATTTGATGAAGAGATGGCTTCTGATCATATCAGTTCAGAACCCGTTATCACAGGAGTATTAGCTTCTGGGCAGATCAGTTCAGAACCTGTTTCTACAGTGAAAAATTCGGATAACGCTTCTACATCTACTTCTCATTTAACTGATTTACATTTGTTATTTGAATTCTTTTATGATGAGTTTCTAGGTTCTAATGTATCTAAATCTGCTGTGACTGACAGGTCTGAAGACACAACTGGCAATCATCCAGTCACTTCAGATGTCATAACTGAACAAGCATCCCCCGTTCAGTCTGAAACTCACATTCCTATTGTTACTCCTACAGTTGAAGATGCACAAGCAAATGCTGAGCCAGAAGTAACTGTTTCAGTTGGTTGTGATATATTGTCTATTCAACAGCCTGAATCTGCTGTTCCAACTGATACTTCTGCACCTGAGTCTTCAACTGCAAAACCCCCTCTTGTTATTCAAGCTGAAGAATCTGAAAGTGGATTTTTAGATGATGATCATATTCAAATTTCATCTACTCCACTCCCTCATGAGCATCGCTGGACCAAAGAGCATCCATTACATCAAGTAATTGGAGATCTCAACAAGCCTGTACAGACTAGATCAACGACTCTTAACCAATGTATGCATGACTCGTTCCTCAGCAAGATTGAGCCAACACGAGTATCTGAGGCTCTTGCTGATTCGGACTGGGTATCTGCTATGCAAGAAGAGATCAATCAGTTTGAAGCCCTAAAGGTTTGGAGATTAGTTCCTAAGCTAGAAGGAAAGACCGTGATAGGAACTAAATGGGTATTCAAGAATAAAAAGGATGAAGATGGTATCGTCATAAGAAACAAAGCTAGACTTGTTGCCAAAGGTTACCGGCAAGAGGAAGGCATAGGCTACGATGAGACGTATGCTCCAGTAGCTCATATAGAAGCAATCCGCATGTTTCTAGCATACGTAGCTCATAAGAATTTCACAGTCTATCAGATGGATGTGAAAACAGCCTTTCTGAATGGCATTCTTAAAGAAGAAGTGTACGTTGAAAAACATACTAAAACCAAACACATTGATGTAAGGTATCATTTTATCAAAGATAATGTTGAAAAAGGAACAATTGAACTTTATTTTATAAAAACAGATTATCAACTTGCAGATTTATTTACCAAACCCTTAGATGAAAAGAGATTTAATTTTCTTGTATCTAAGCTTGGTATGTTAAATCTTAAGACATAATCGGTCGTTACCTACTAAAGTTACGAATTGTTATTTTTCTTCATTTTCTTTATTTTTATGTTTAAAGCATATCTGCACTTTAAATGTTTGCTCATGATCTCAGGGGGAGTAAGAGAAGATTTAAGATGATCTACATTATTTTGAGGAGGAGCAAAACTAATTAATTGACAAAATTTTTGTGATGCATGATTTTAGGGGGAGCTTATAAGTAAAAAGGAGTAAGACTATGATTTCTGATTACTTCAAATCAGAACTCGTTCTTTAATTGTTTTACTGCTTTATGTCATTTTATTTTTGAATAAATTTTGTGAATAAATTTTGACTAGACTTTGAGACTTATGCAGGATGAGAGAGGATGACACGATCATATCTTAATGACTTCAGCTTGACTTTATGAGAATTAAGATTGAGAGAATAGGTAAATTTCTTATCTTAATCTCAAATATATCTGAAAGAGGGACAACTTTCAGATATAGAAAACATGTTCTGAAATGTTCAAACCACTTCCTGATTTTTAAACAGATTTTATAATTTGGAAGTGTGATTTTAAATGTTTTCATTTTTTTTTTGTGCTTAATTGATAAACAAACTGTGTGTTTCCAAAGATAAATACTTGTGTATTATCTTTTCTATATACTTTCAAGTATTCACCCACACCGGTTTGAATTTTTGTTCATCATGTTCTTACCACGTCTCTAAATTGAAACAATTTTTCTTCGATGGTAAGACACTCCGCTTGTAATTCAAAAGAATTTTGAGCGATATTTCATTTCGAAAAGGTCATTTCAAGAATGTCTATATTTTGTTTCGTATATACAAATATCTGTTATTCTTGACCATAAGCCTTAATTGATATATCATTCTTTTATGATCATTTTAATACAATGTCAGATTTTCGAACAAGTCTTTTGTATTCATATTCATTCATTCAATATACTTGTTTGAAAATATTTCAATGTTTAAAAATGCTCAAATCTTCATGATTATATTTTATGAGCATATATTCATCTGATATTTGTATATGAGCTTTAACTGCTATAGTTAAATCATTTGAGCAACACATGCTTTATAGGAACTATGGGTTCTTTGTGCTAGGATTTATCTGAACTTCTATGGAATCACGTTAACCAGTGATTTCTACCCAAGAAGTTAATCCACAGAGATTGAGTGTGAGGAGTCAAAAAGAAATGAGTGTGGGTTGTGCGATGAGGTAAAATGGAAAAGAGAGTTTGGTTAGTAGTGCGCTTAATGATTAAAAGAAAGAGGGTGTGAGATCAGAGTAAAAGAATATCAAACTCTGCACCAACTACTTTCTGAGCCGGGCAGCCACATTACTAATGTTTCACATTTCTTCGTGAACGTTATTGAAACAGGCAACTAGCCCATGCCAACTCTTGACTAAACCCCACAAGCTACTCATTTTCTTCTCAAAAAAATAAAATGTTTCACATTTTTCTGGGGACGCAACATATAATCTATCTGATTTTCATTTGGAAAATCTGGATATTGAAAAAGAAGGAAGTCTGCCCCACCTTCGCACTTCAATCATGCACATTGAGTCTGTGTTTATCTACTGTTGTCTCAGTGGTTTACACAACTTTGAGCCTTATTGAAAAGCAATTATTTGTGCTTAATTCTTTCAACACTTGAACGAGCACACAAAGAATTCGTTTCTTTGTCATAACATTCATAGAAATTGCCTTTGTGGTATTTCGATGATTGGATGGAAGCCCTAGGGGAGTGAACATCAAAAAGCTCCTTTATATTGTGTATTCGTTACACACAGTGACTTTGTGTTACTGACAGGCATTTTAACTGATTCATCTGTTGATTCAGGAGTTATCTATTCTTAATTTGTCTGGATTTGCAAAGATCTAGATGAATACTTGGTTATGGTTACCGATTCAGAGGCTCAGTATGACAGATCATAATGGTCAAAGACATTTCTTGGACGAAAAGTTTTGATGATATAAATGCTCAAATCATCAAAAAGGTTGAGATGATATGAAGAAATGTTAAAGTTTTGAAGTTTGGAGGAGATGATATGAATAAATGTTAAAGTTTTGAAGTTTGTGGGAAATGATATCAAGAAATGATAAACTTTTGAGAGATGTTTTTCAGAAATGTCCAAGTTAGAAAAGTTTAAAGTAAAGTTTTGAAGACGATCAAAGAATTTCTGAAGATTTGAAGAAAATTTCTTTGAAGATTATTTGTCTGAGCTGAAATTGAAGATAATTTCTTTCCAAAGTCTGAAAGTGTTGTGTGAAAGTTTTGGGGAGATTGTTACTCGTTTGAAGATAGTTTTGGAAAGAAGACAGTCAAAGAAAAAGAGGAGATTGTTCAGACAGAGCTTAAAGTGAAGACTTAATTGCTAAATCTTTCAACAATGATCTTGAATCCAAAGGGGGAGATTGTTAGCGCATATATCTGTTGGATACAAGATCAAGTATTCTGAAGGTCAAAGTTGAGAAAGTCAAAGCTGAAGAAAGTCAAATCTCATTAAAAGTCAAAGTCTATTTGTAATAAGTCAAACTTAGTTGTATTTGTATTTGTTGTTTCCTTAGTATTAGATGTTAGTATAAATACATTTTTCTTCTTGTATTTTCAGTAGTATCAAAAAGTATTGTAATATCAGATTTGAGAGAATACGATTTAGAGAGAGAGAGAGAAAGATTTCTAGAGAGAGAAAGTGTAATTTTGAGAATTCAAAGTAATCAAACAGGTAATTCGATTGTTTAATCTTGTTTGTTTGATTGATTTGTATTAGAAACTAGATTCTGGAACACACACTTTGTTAGATGTAGTATCAATCAGAAGTACACGAATTAGAGAAGAGCATAATTCATATCATTCTAGAGAGAGAGTATCTTGTAGAGTGAGAAAGTTGTAAGTTTGTAATTGTTGTGATTGATCAATACATATGACTATGGATTTCTCATCTTAATTGTTTTTGTTAGCAATTAGAACTTGATAATAGGGAATAACACAAACCAATAAAAATTTTAAAATCTTTGACTTCCTTTTCTTTTGCTTTGAGGGAAGCTTCAACTCTGTTCTTTGATCTTAGTAATCCAGGGATGACCTCAATGGATCGATTACACAACTGTTGGTCATACCAAGAAAAAAATCACATCTTGAAACCTTCTATGGACACCCACAAAATCTACGCCCAGGGTTTTTAGTGGTCCATGATGTTCTAATCGTTGCAGGTAAACCACAGTGACAAACCACCATTGTCGTTGTTGGTAAGGAGAAGAACAGAAAGAAGAAGAAAGAAAAAGAGGGAAGAAGAGAGTAACAGAAGAAGAAGAAGAAGAAGAAGATATCGATCTAGAGAGGAACATAAAAGGAGTTTAAATGGGAGGGATTAGACGAAATGACAAAAATACGCATCACGTGGGATGCACATGGGGCCTCTAACGGCACTTTTTTTGACGTCGTTAGTCGGAGGGACCACTTTCATAGCGAAATTAAAACCTCAGGGATGAAATCTGTACTTATTGAAGTTCAGGGACCACTTTCGTATTTTTTGGTAAACCTCAGGGACAAAATTTGTAGCTTACTCTTTTAATTTTATAAACAACAAATATATTAAATATGATCTAAAAAAGTGTATTATTAAAATAATACTATAATAATTTTGAATAACTTTATAGCCACTAGATCTATGTCTTTCTAACAAACTATGATACATTTACTTAAAATATGATACAAAATCCATATTTTATTTAAGAAAGATGTACGAAATTGCCGAAGCTTGTATGTAAAACCGGAGGAAGCCAAATTCCATTTGTGATCTCTGATTCCTTTTTCTGTTCTTATGCAGAATATATATATATATATATATATATATATATATGAGAAACCTCCACAAAATAACGCAAACGCAAGAAGACAAACAAAATGTTTATTGAACTTTAAACACAACATTTTTAATAAGACGCTTTTATAAGTCAAACATGTAGGTTTTTAAGAGCTCTATTTTTTTTTGATATTCTTTTGGAACAAAAAAAAATATGTCCAAAATCCCTAATGTATTTATTTTTTTCATTTTGAATAATCTATTGAAAATGTTCTAAGAATTAACATTGGATGGAGTTATAAGGCACTCACGTATTTAAACTTTGTGTGAAATAACATTTTATTATAAAAATATAATAATTAATGATATTTGAAGAAATATATAAAACCTCAAAACAACTTTCTTATAAAAATGATCATCATAGGGTTTTATTGAGAAGAGTTTGATTTCGATCAACAATTGAGTTAACAGTGAGAAACACGAGAAGTGGTTTATCAATCGTTCGATGAGAAATAGATGCAAATTAGGATAAGATGCATCATATCAATTCCTAGAGCTTGAGATTAAAAAAAAATCAATCCACTTCTCACACTTGTCATCGTTAACTCAAAAATAATATCTCGGTCAAAATCCTCAAATTTGACCCCATGATGCAAGAAACTTGGTCAATGCCACACCAGAAGATCCACCATCACTCATCGCCATTGCAGCCTCCTCTTTCCTTGCCTTTACCACCTCCCTAACACCTTCATCTTCCATCACCTCCCTGACCCTCTTCGCCACCTCCATCGCCGACACCATTCCGCCGTCCGACTCCTTCATCGGCACAGCCACCTTCATCTCCTCCACCAACACCACTTTGTTAAACCTTTGTTCCGCATAAAGCGGCCACGCCACCATCGGAACCCCAGCACTCACCGCTTCCAACACGGAGTTCCACCCACAATGTGTCACAAATCCACCCACCGACTCTTTGTTTAGCACCGCCACCTGTGGGGCCCATTTCTTCACCACCATCCCTCTATCTCTCGTACGATCCAAGAAACCTTCCGGCAATAGCAAATCCAAGTCCGGCTCCGGCGGTGGCAGAAACCGGTCGCTTTTGTTATCCGACGGTGGAGTTCTCACCACCCATAAAAACCTCTGCCCACTCATCTCCAACCCGTTAGCAATCTCTTTCAACTGTTCACTCGAAAACAAACCCAAACTCCCGAAACATAAATAAACAACACTTTGACTCGGTTGCAAATCGAGCCACTTCAAGCACTCATGCAAACCATCGTCATACAAGCTGCCGGCAGCTATCAACGGTCCGATGGTGTAAACCGGTGGCGTAGGTTGATCTGGGACACATAATCCATCGGTGATTGCTTTGATGGCTTTTGGTTCAAGCGAATCAAATGTGTTTACGATGATCCCAGATGATTTTGGCAAGTGCCCACTGAATACAAGAAAGTCTGAATAATCAGATGAGGTTCTATCGAGAAGTGGGCTTACCATCTCCGACGAGGGTATCGGTGGCAACCCCGGCGAATGAATGAGTGTGTTCATATCTTTAAAACTTCCGGTGGTGGTTCTGTGAAGAGTCGGAAAGTAGAGGAATTGTGCGAGGCAACATGCACCGGAAGTGAAGAAGTAGTAAACCGGGATGTTTAAGTTATCAGCGACGGTCATGGCGGGTGTGCAAAAAAGGTCGATGATGAAGATGGTGGTGTGAGAGGTGGTGGAAATGGATTGGAGGGCGTCGTTGACGTTGGTGGTGCTGCGTCGAATGAGGTCGAAGATGATGGCTTCCATGGAGGGATAAAGTTCGGGATCAAGTGAGATATTGGGAAGGTGGTGGAAGGTGATGGCGGGGATGGTGGTGGAGATGTGGTGGACATAGGAGGCGGTGGTGCCGGTGTTGAAGGAGGGGATGAGGGTGAGGACGATGATGGAGAAGTGAGGACGGTGTTTGAGGATGAGTTTTCCGAGCTCCACCATTGATATGAGGTGGCCCATCCCTGGAGATGGGTATAGAACTATAGTCGCCATTAATTATTATGTTGTTGTGGGTGTTGAAGAGAGAGAAAGAGATAGAGAATTGAAGGTAGCCATGGAAATGGTAGAATATATATTGGGGTTGATAACCCTACCCGTTTATAATCACATAACCTCTCCGCTCTAAGAGCATCCACAGTTTTTTTTCATTAACTTTTTTCATAATTTTTTCGTTGTACATTATTACCAGCTTAACAACTTAAAAACTTTTATATACCTTTCGTTATGTGAAAAACCCCATCCAAGTTTTTTTCACTATTTTTTTAAATTATTTAGGTTCCCACTATTTTAACTTTATATCACTTTTATCCTTATTTATAAAAATAAATATATTAAAATTCATACAAATACATAAATATATGTACAATAAAATTAATAAAAATTAGGTTATTAAGAAATATATAAAAGTTGTATAAAAAATATGTAAAATAAAAATTAAAAAATGTTAAGTTTAGAAGTATACGTATAACCGAAAATAAAAATTGGGTCATTATGAAATTTGTTAGAATTATATAAATATGTCAAATTTAAAATATTATTTTAAAAATATAAAAATATAATTACTTTCATTATGTATTTATTTAATAATTATATTTAAATATGATTACTTTAAATATATTAATAAATAAAACTGGTTAATAAATAAAACTGATTAAATACGAAACTTTTATAAAATTCTATAAAGTTAAAACTGATTAAATACAAAAAAACTACGAAAAAGCAGGTCGTGCAGTTACGACTTATGACGAAAAACCTCAATTGAAAGACCTCTACACTATATGAAAAACCTCAAAAAAAGGTTTTTATTTTTTGAAAATATTGCTAAAAAGATACCAAAAACCTCTCAACAAGGACTATGTGGATGCTCTAATCACATATCCCGTCGAGTATATCTATCTCAATCACACTCTCAACAACAACATTAAAAAAAACATGATTTTAATATATATTTATATTTTATACCCCTCTAATTATTTAGTTAATTTGTTTTATATCTTTTATTTTTCTAATTATTATATTACACCATTACCATTTTAACACATATAATCGTATATTAACTAAAATACGTTAAAAAATACGTTTTAATTTTAACAAGTTATACCATTACAATCGTCTATTCGATACCTTCGAAATGAACCCAATTCTTAGTATGGAAGGCAGCGCGACATACTTACCATTAATGACACAACCGTCATTATCATCCCAACACGAGTCAATTGCAATAGTGCATGTTAATGGTAATCATTACATAAATGTGGTATTAAACAGAGATTACCCAATGCCCACACTCATACACCATTGGACACGTTATGCACTTCCAGATGCAATGTCATGGATTATCTCATACAAACGTAGATTAGATGTATATGAAAAATATAAAGAGCGTACTCGTACTCGTGATATGTTGATTTAAATGAATAATCAAAGTTGGAATTTGTTGAAATAAAAAAAATATGCAATATATTTATTATCTTTATGTTAAAAACTTACGTTCAATATGATGCATTTTCTCTTTTTTCAAAAA